>CM039620.1:12598176-13235676 GCA_022457165.1 Juglans mandshurica
GCCTCTCAATCGAAGCGTTAGTCCATGCGTCAATTGCAGTGTCCTCTCTCATAAGCCGCATCGTCTGAAATGAAAAACTCCAAAGAAATGCCCCTCTGAAAAACTCTCAAATTTCGTGCTAATGATATGCTTAAATAGGGTAGGAAAGAAACCCTAATGTCTTCATAGTCCCGCACACAAAATCGCCTAAATTTTAGGACTCAACTTGGCAGCCACGTACGTACTCCAGGAGTTTGAATTTGGAAAACTTTATTAGAGACAACTTTGTAGCTCTTTAAGATATATTTCCAACGAATCAAGAATCACATCAATCCGATATTAGAGCAGAAAGTTATGATTAAAATACTAAAGTGTATCCATGCTGTCTGCTAGCGCGTTTTGTACTCTGATCCAAATTACTCCATCATTATCATTATTTGAAGAGTCCTACACTCATTGAAAGTTCTTAGGTTGTTCCAACGTCTTACCCACTTGAAAGTCCTTTGAATTCGAATGAGTTTGGACTTGCTCTTTTATAAACTTTGAAATTAAACATAAAAGTATATTCAGGAGTATCTCAAAGTAAATAGAAACTCAATTCAAGAATACACATTAATTCCAATGATTTCTTTTAACATTTTAGCATTTTAGTCCAATAATAGAGTATTTAGACTAAAGTTTAAAGTTAAGAAATGATAAAATATATGAAATTATGCAAGTCATCACTGGATGTCATGTATCAAGGGGGGCGGCTAGGGCAACATGAGATCAAACAAGGCCTGAAGATTCCAACATAAGATTTGGGCAACATATGACTATCGTGGGTCTAATGGGCTGAAGTAGTGATGGCTTAGTGCATTGGGCATTTAAATGAGGAAATGTATTGTATTTGCTTTTGGGTTACAAAGCCCACAATCGTACTCTGAGCCCATAATGGCTTACAGAGTAGACCCAAATAGTGTATAAATAGACGATGATCAACATGCAGAATAATACAATAAAATACATATCAATTCTCAATTTCCCTCTTATTCTCTCTCTAATTCTTTCTATTACATCTTCTCTCTCTTTTATTTCTCTCTCTTCAATTTTTTATTCAACTTTTTCTCTCATTTCCCAAAATCCCATAAGTCAACTCAAACTATTTCACTACTATTCAAAATTATCTCACTACTATTCATAGATTTCTTATCTCATCTCATATTATATGTGCAACCAAACAAGGCCTTAGTTATTAAAACTATCCTATTCGTTTTATCAATTTAGTCTAAAAAAGGATTTTCATTTTTGGTTTAATAGCTAGCACAACCATCAAGCTGATCATCTTAATGAACAATTTTTTTTTTCTATATAGTAATTGTTTATATAGTTTTTCTTCTAATTTTAGAATATAATTTTTGACTACTTCGAAATGGTACATCGAAACGTACCGGTACCGACGACTCCCAACTTATTCTAGCAAAATACAAAAGCTTGGAGGACGAAGAGCTCTTCGAGGCCATCAAAACAGAAGAAACAGAAATGAAGAACTAAAATGAGGACGGTGAAGGGACTAAAAACAAGGATGGAGGATTCAAAGGAACTGAGAGCAAGGGAGGAGAAATCAAGACAACCAAGATAGTGAAGAAGGAGGGAAGCAAAATGACAGAAATAGAAGGAGAATGAGGCCTTATATAGGACCGCACACAAACCAAGGTGTTGTTAGACGTTACGGGTAGGTGGCCTCGGGAAGACCAAACGGTGCAGGGCTACGAAGACATGGGGCATCACATCGAGCACGTAGAAGGCACGGGCCAATGAATAGCCCAGGGCATGGGTAGATGTGCTCTGCCCAGTTCAACTGTCGAGAGACATAGAGGCCTTGGAAATCGAGGCGACGCCAGTACTGAATGACTTGGGCAAGTGGCCTCGGGAAGCCCAAACGGCAGGGGACAACACAGACGAAGGGGAATATGTCAGGCGTGTGACGGGAATGGGCTAAAGCATGGCCTGGGACAAAAGAGACGCCTTTCGAACCTAACAGTCGGGAGCTGGAAAGACAATAGAAGCCTAAATGCCCGCGCACACTAATTACGAGGGGAAGAAGGGATGTTTTAAATTCCCACCACATATGTGTGCTAGGAATTCTCCAAGGGCAGAGCCCGGGAGAAGGCCCGGGCCCACGGGTAAGGCTTGGGCTGGGCCAGGTCGACCCAGAATGTAACGCCCCGTCCTAGAGGGTCTGGAGAGTTAACTCATATCACCTAAAATCAACTCCAAATAATGCGTTTAAAATAAACCAGAGTCTCCATAACATATTAAGCTATTTGTTCAACACAAATATCTATGTTCCTACGTAAGGGCACATCAATGGTGTCTCGTCGTTATACATAACTTTTCCACAAAGACTAGAAATATTCATTACTCAACACACCAAAGTCACATAAAATATCAATACTACCAAAAAGTTACTCTCCAAAAGTCATTGCACCCTAAGGCACTTAGTCTTCTATGATCCACAAAACTTGCAAATACTCTCTATTCCTGATTCTCAGCTGTTGCATCAAAATTATCTGAAACATATTATGAAGATAGGGGTGAGTTATCAACAACTCAGTAAGCAGAGAGCATATACTAGTATGTAAACATGAGCATTTACAGATTTCAAAATATAAAACAAAACACTTCTTATTTTGTGAATGCAGAGTCATAACATGTTATCAAAAATTTCAGAGCGATAGTTCAAAAATATTCTTATTTAAAAATTTCCTTGGCATAACATATCTGAAACCTCCTATCAGAACAGAATTCTATGTTTAACCCCCGTGGTAGGGTTGTGCTATCCCCGGTGGTCAAACCAGGCAGTGTCATGTAGTGAACTTCCCCTTTTTCAATCTCGGAGCCCCGAGTGTGCACACAGGAAAGAACACGTAAAAAGACCACTTTGTTTCCAAAGTGGGTGCACTCATATCATATCATGGTAGTACCAACCATATCACGTGAACAATATCATCATATCAGAACCATATTCAGAACAGATAAGTATGCCAAAGTTTTATCATATCCATATCATATCAAAACACGTGCGAAACATATTCATATCATTTCTATTTGATAAAAAACAGATCCAAATCATTTCATATCACATGCATAAAAATTTCAATGATATCATATTCGCTCTTTTGCATATTTCAGAAACATGTCAAATATTGCTCATGTCTACACATTTCATGTCAAAAACATTTCTTTTCTCTTTCATACGTATCTCATGAGGGAATGCAAAACATATACTGAGGTTGTTTTTCACTTTTTCTTTTTAAAACAACATGCACATTTTTACAAACCAACCTCAGTTCATTTCTTTTTATGCAAATCTAGCATAGGAACCTCGCTTACCTGGACGACTTAACTTTTCCAAAAATTTCCTAAAAAATGTCGAGTCGACTATAAATCGTCACCTATAAAAATAATCACGTAATTTCTGTAAGTTTCCAATAGATCACATATTTCGATATTTAAGTCTAAACTTCTTAAATAACCTATTTTAAATTTCTCAAAACTTAAAACCTTCATAATCCCAAAATATATCATTACTTTCTAAAATCACCAATATCCACCACAACTCACGTCATACATAAAACACCAATATTTAAACCCGAACAGCCAACAAATCTCATAATCTAAACCAATCATACTAACAACTCCATCACCCAATCCAATCAACCTCGTTACTCCTCGGACTCAATCCGGCAAAACCAATCAGCAATTAAATACAGTGTAATGTGTTAGTGCAAAAATACATTAAATTCATGAGAATTCTTTGAAAAATACTTACAGTGCTATATAATAATTTCTGGAGGATCACGGAGGCGCAAGAAGTGGAAAAACAGCTGCAGAACAGTGCAAAATACACTGTGGCCGTGGGTCACAGATACCCACTTTTCAACGGGTGCAAACGAAGACCAGGGATTGATAGGGTAGGGCCTAGGGATGTCGGTAAAGTTAGTGGTGGTGGTGGTTGGCCGTGGGTGGCGGCGCAAATGGTGGTTGGAGGCCAAAAACACCCAAATCGGAAATGAGGTTGGATGTACTTCACCGGTGACGGATCAGAGGTGGGGTTGGGTCCAATGGGTTGCTAGGAGGTCGATGATGATGTGGTGAATAAATGGCGGCCAATGGTGGTGAAACAGAGGCGCGCAAGAGGTACCGCGGCTTCGTGTGGCGCGTGGGGGCTAACGGCGGTGCGGCTGGGGCTGAAATCGGAGGGTGGTGGTCGCCGGTGGCTGGGGAGGACGGTGGACTAGGCGGTGTCGACCACCGTCGGCGCACGGCGGCTCTGGGTGGAGACGAAGAAGGGACGGAGAGAGAGGGAGGGGGCTGGGCTTCGCGCGGGAGGAACCAGAGAAAGAAAAAGAAAAGAAAGAAAAGAAAGGAAGAAAAGAAAAAGTAAGGAAAAAGAAAAGAGGAAAGAGAAATTATAGGGAAAGAAATGAGGTCCAATCCTCACATCTTGGGTCACAAAAATGATCCAACGGAAACGATTTTAAAACAACAAGTGAAATAAAATATTTCAAATGCAGTGATTAAAATTAAAATAAATAATAAAACCCGATAATAAGTTAATTTAATTCGAGAAGAAATTTAAACACATAACAATAATTAATTTAAAGAAAACACTTCAAAAATAATTTTCGTAAACTAAAAATCATAAAAATAACCCAATTAAAAATCCAATAATTTTAAAACAAGGGAACAAATTTTTGAATCAATAAAAATAATTCCTTCATTAAAAATACACTAAAATACAGGGTGTTACACAGAAGGCCCAAGATGAGAAGCACTGGATAGGGTACACTGACAAAAAAACCGGGGGTAAGGCAGGACAGCCTGACACCATGACTGGCTGACAGTCAGGGACATCCCTTGTCACTAACCTTGTTGTCCTGATGGTGTAGGAGGACGAACGTGCTTGACTAGGACCACGCCGCATTTAATGGAACGAGAACGGACACACCATGACAGGAGCCACATCGCATTTAGTGCGCCTCGGGGGTTGGCATGCAACAACATGCCCCCTAGGTGCAGCGACAACTGTGGTCAGGCCTGTAGGGAAGCGGGAAGATGGCAGGGAAACTCGATCCCAGTACGAAGCCGCACACCAACTACCTCTACCTCGGAGCTGACCCTGGCCAAGTATAAATACCCCATCCCTCAGCCGAGAAGGGGGTTACTCACTCTCTTGAATACGTCTACTCTCATCTCCCTTAACCGATTATCTCTCTCTTCTTCACCTACACTGAAACTAACTTAAGTATCAGAGGTATAACGGCCCCAGACCTACCCCATTCTTCATCTCAGCAGGAACCAAGTCTGAGCCCAACAACGGTGCCGTATGTGGGATAAAGTTTACTACAGTAGCGTGTCATTTGTATGTCGGCAACAATCGGCTTTTAAGCCTCACGACGTGAAGAATAACAACCCGAAGCGATGGAAGGAAGAACCAACTAACAAGCTGAAATGATATGAAAACTAAAGGACAAAGTGGCGACTCTTTGCCAGGAAAATGGGCCAGCGGGGAACTAGAGAGAGACGAGCAGAGCCACCACTCTGAGTCCCATAAAGCCCCCTGAAGTAGCAGCAGCCGAAGAAGAGCGACGCATAATGCGTCTCGAGCTTCGGGAGCTCGGGGACAAGTACGCCGAAATGGTCAAGCGGGTGGGCACAACGTCCACGGTGGACCAGCTGCTCACTAGTGCGGAGCTGCCATACAGCACTGAATTCATGGTGGTCCCTCTCCCCCCAAGATTTAAGGTCCCGCAAATTGACGCGTATGACAACTCGAAGGACCCCCTGGAGCATTTGGAGACGTTCAAGCCCAACATTACCCTACACGGGTTCAGGGGAGAGGTCGCGTGGCGGGCATTCCCTTTCACTCTGAAGGGGACAACAAGAGCATGGTTTGGGTCCCTGCCACCCGGGACCATCAACAGCTTCACCGAACTGGCTCGACTTTTCCTGACACAATTCATGGCAAGCAGGAAGAGGAGGCAACCTGCAGCCTACCTCTTAACCATGAAACAACGTGACAACAAAAGAATGCAGTCGTACCTCTCTCGATTCGATAGGGATCGCATGAAAACAAACAACCAGGATAAAAAAACATCCAAGCTCGCAAGGCGAGCAATGACAGGGCCTGACCCGCTCTAAGTACTGCACTTATCACAAAACTGACAACCACCGAACAGAAGATTGCTTCACTAGAAGACTGAAGATGGAGGAGTTGGAAGCCCTACTAGACCAGCGGGGTGATGAGAGGCACAGTCAAATATTCGACGACCGTGTACGGCTATGGAGAAGTGAAAGTCCAGCAAGGAGAAGGGCTAGAGGGCAGCCCAGAGCAAGCCCACACCAGAGAAGCCCATCTAGAGGAGATGACTCGGGGGGCGAAATTGGTACAATAACAAGGGGATACACTGAAGGAGGGACCATTTCCTCGGCAAGGAGAGCCCACGCAAAAAAGGCCAGATACTAGGAAGTGTTCACCGCTAACAGGGCAGTCCCGAGTGCCAGGAGCCTCTCGAGGGAGACTGTCATAACCTTCAGCGAGAGGGATGAGGAGGGCGTGTTGCGCCCCCATGATGACACCTTAGTCGTGACCGTCCAGATCGCCAACTACCTGACAAGGAGGGTCCTAATCAACAATGGCAGTTATGCTAACATCTTATTATGGGAAGCCTTCATCCGGATGGGGATCCCAATCGTTTACGCCTGGCCCCGACGCCTCTCAAGGGTTTCACCGGAGACGTAATCCAAATAATTGGAGTTATCACTTTATCCATCCTAGTGGGGACGACCCCAAGAACGGGGAAGGACTAGGAAGGTCGCGAACTGCCCCATCCATAGAACGTCGAGCACTTGAAAAAGTATTTTGCTTAAAGACCACGGGTCAACCAGATTACGTAATCAACAACTTATGAATAAAAAGTGTGTGATTTCGCCTCCATTTACCTCTCTAAAGCACCGGTGCTACAAGTCCAATCTCTAGACTGGCCACGATACATTGGCTAAGGGCCAGAGTCTCCTGAGCTCTGCCCTGCCCACAGCCAGTCAGGTATAAGTCTCTTGACTTGCCGACCTTCGTGCTATAAGCCCAGTCTCTGAACTAGCCGCGATGCATTGGCTAAGGGCCAGAGCCTCCCGAGCTCTACCCCACGCACAACCAGATGGACACAAGTCCCTTGACTTCCTAACCTTCGTGCAACAAGCCCAGTCTCTGGACTGGGATGCATTGGCTAAGGGCCAAAGCCTACCGAGCTCTGCCCCGTCCACAGCCAGTCAGACACAAGTCCCTTGACTTGCCGACCTTCTTGCTACAAGCCCAGTTTAGACTGGCCGCAATGCATTGGCTAAGGGTCAAAGCCTCCCTAACTCTGCCCCACCCATAGCCAGTTAGGCATAAGTCCCTTAACTTGCTGACCTTCGTGCTACAAGCTCAGTCTCTAGACTGACTGCGATGCATTGGCTAAGGGTCAGGGCCTCCCGAGCTTTGCCCTATCCACAGCCCATCGGGCACATGTCCATTGACTTGCCGGCCTTCGCACAACAAGCACCACAAAGCCAAAGCCTTGAGACGAAGGAAGGGCTCGCAGCGCGAAAAGTGAGGTTCTGGGCAAAGAAGAAAGGGAGTAAAACAAAAGAAAGCCACAAGCACAAGTACACGAAAGGCAACAAGGAAAGTCCGCTTCGTATATACATATGAGTAAAGTTACAAGAAAGTCTGAATTACAAAAAGAAAAAAAAAAACATATGAAAAGGGGCACGGAGCCCATACAAAGATGCTTCCCAAGTTCCTTGACAAAAGCATAAGCCTGAGGGTCCGGCTCCAAGGACTCCAGTCTCAAGGTGTTGAGAGCCGCCTCGGAGTTTTCCTGTAGCCGCTCAAGGCCCTCCTTGTAGTCGTACCCCCATGCAGCATTTCGTATGGCCCGAGTACGTTGAATCTGAGACCTAATCTCCCCCATGTACTCGGCGCTGTGCTGAAGGCAAGAGATCGTGTTGTTCGCATGCAGCAGCTCGGCTTCAAGATCGTGGAGTTGGGCCTCCTTTTGTTGCACCTCGACCTTCTGACGTTGGACTTCCCAGACCAAGGAAGAATGCCTGAACAAAAGTTGGGAGCGTTGCCTAACGGTCGAGGCCAGCTCCTAAGCCAACTGGTTCTTCTCCCCCACGAAGCTCCACGACCACTTTCCGAAGATCCTCCTCTCTCTTCCCCAAATCCTTCTGTGCGTCCAGGAGGCATCGAATCTCCAGAGAGGCTCAGGTGAAGTCCACCTTGACATTGGCCAACTCCACCTTCAGCCCTGATTTCTTCCTCTTCAACTCCTGGACCTTGTCCCACAAGTTCGCATGATGCTTCTTCAATGAGTCTAGGTCCTCTATTAGCACGTCGTGCTCTACCGAGAGGGCCTCAACTTCCTGTTGAGCCTTGCGAACCTCCAAGCAAGCAAGGACAGCTAGGGATTGGAGCGCCCGGATCTCCTCCTCGATCTCCCCGCGATCTTCAACAATGATTCCCCTCGAGGCAAGCTAAGAAAGAGGAGAGAGATTTGACTGCACGAAGAGAGGCCTCAACTTTTGAGCCTCCTGCTCAATCGCCTTGGCTCAAGCCCGCACGAAGCCCGGACCATAGGAAGAAGAGGCCCCACCTGCTAGTGGCAGCATAGACCGCGACACATCCTCGACAGGCTCTTACAAATGGCCCGCGTAGGAGGCTTCTAGAATCCCGACCTCAACTGTCCTAGGGACCCCAGCCTTTGGGGGACTTGGCAAAGGCACCTTCTCAGGAGAAGCAAAGTAGGAGTCTACCTCCAGCTCCAAGGAAGATCGAAAGGGGGGGGGGGGCAAGGGGATCGACACAAATTCATCACTTAGCTCCACAACAAAGGGAGAGCTCGGGCCCACTTCCTCCCTATCACCCATCTTTAGGGCCCTAGAGCAAGAGGGGGGCCCAATGTCTGGGAAGACTGAAAGGGTGGCATCTTCTTGAATAGTAACCTCCCGGAGAGAAGGGGAAATCGAGGACTCAGCTGCAGCTGCGGGTTGGACTGGTGGAGCGGTCTCTCAAGCAAGGCACTCCTAGAAAGAATGGGAAGACTCCATATTCATGGCCCTATGAGGGGCCGGCTGAGTGAAGGCGTCCAGAAAGACGGCCCGAAAGGTTTCACCGTCTCCCTCCTTTTCAACAAGGAATGCTAGAACTGCGGGCGCCAGCGAGACAAACGTCGAGGCAGACGTAGAATGTTTCGGTGGCAGAAAGGAAATGGTTCCCCATGTAGAAGTGGTGGGGGGCCCTGGGCGATCAAGGGGCTCACCCAGAGATCCCCCGACCTTGACCCTAGAAGCCCCTCTAGTAGAAGGAACTGGGACCTTGGGGCGCACGAGGAAAGAAGTAGTTCCCCAAGTGGAAGGAGCAGGAGCAGGAGCATTCGGGAGGCACGCGCGCTGGGTCCCCCCGAGAGGAAGAAACCGAGACCTCGGAGTGTTCGGGAGGAGTGCACTGGGATCCCCCCCAGCTTCGCCCCTTGAAGTCTTGTGGGGGGAGGGGGGCCTAGTCCCTCGGGCCCCGCTCTAAGATGAAGCATCTCTGCTTCGGATCCCTCGGCATCATCTAAGGAGGCCTTGCCTATCTCGCCTCAAGGGCCCTGCCTTCTTCGTCGCCTGCTACCTTCGGATGCTTTCCTTCGCCGCGGGCGGCGGGAGAACTTGAGGGGCACTTCTGAGCCCAGGGCAATGCAAGGTCTATCAGGAAGTCCCACCAGAGCACAAACTGTTGTGAAAAATGATGACAATTAAGTAAAAATAAACACTGGAAAAACATGCAATCACACACAACACAATATTTACGTGGTTCGGCAAATTGCCTACGTCCACGGGAGCTGTAGAGGATTTTTATTTCTTGAGGAATCACAATACAATAGTATGGGGCGGCTACTGTTCACTTTGATACATCACAAGTCAAAACAAAGATCATATATATATGTCATGTGGCGGAAACCCTAAAGAATTCTAAAATGGTCATGTATGCTCGAGCGGCGTGTCGAGCCCGCATCGAGTAAACCTGTTTCCTGCAATCGCTCGAGCCATGTGTCGAGTGGCTCTTCAAGCGAACTCTCTGACTTCCCTCCGCTCGAGCTGTGTGTCGAGCGAACTCTCTGACTTGTCTTAGCTCGAGCAGTCTTGAGCGATCTCTCTGACTTGTATTCGCTCGAGTGGCAAGAGACTCTGCTCAAGCGGTGTGGACCAGACTCCACAATACTCAACAATTCTCCCACTTGGAGACTGGTACACCCACAGTATCGTCCTCTGCCTCAAACATGATATCCTCCACCTCTGCAACTCACTGCCCTTGTCTTCATGCTAGAAGGCCAACTGAAGTTGAGTTCTCAAGTGTAACACCATTTGTCAATATATCAGCAGGATTCTTACTTCCACAAATTTCCTCAAGTAACAATTGTCCGTCATCTAACAATGATCATATAAAGTGATACATGATCTGAATGTGCTTAGTCCTAGAGTGAAATGTTGGGTTCTTGGTAAGGAATATGGCACTCTGACTGTCACTGTAGAGAGTACCCTTCTGATTCTTTTTACCCAATTCCTCCAAGAAACCCTGTATCCAAACCATCTCCTTTGCAACTTCTGAAACTACAATATACTCAGCTTCTGTAGTAGACAAAGAAACTGTTTTCTGTAAATTGGAACCCCATGAAACTGCAGTACCACCCAGAAGAGTGTAAACAAACCTTGTGGTACTTTTTCTGCTATCAGTATCTCCAACTAAATCAGCACCAACATAGCCTTGCACCTCTAAGCTCTCTCCTGAAAAACACAAGCACGTTCCTGAGGAGCCTTTTAGGTACCTCAAAATCCAGTTCACTGCTTCCCAATGTTGTTTTCCAGGGTTGCTCATGTATCTACTCATAACTCCCACTGCATGGACAATATCTGGTCTAGTACAAACTATAGCATACATAAGTGAACCAATAGCTGAGGCATAAGGAACCTTACTCATATAGTCTTGTTCCTCTTCTGACTTTGGTGCCTGATCTTTGCTGAGTCTGAAGTGACTACCCAAGGGTGTGCCAACTGACTTGGCCTTGTCCATATTGAACCTGTTGAGTACATTTTTCACATACTCAGCCTGTGAGAGTCTCAACGTGCCTCTGACTCTGCTCTGACAATTCTCATGCCAGGGATTTGCTTTGCAGCTCCCAAATCCTTCATTGCAAAGTGCTCTGACATCTGCTTCTTCAGATTATTGATCTCATCAATATTAGCCCCTGCAATAAGCATGCCATCCACATATAGTAACAAAATGATGTAAGAATTGTCAAACTGCCTGACATAGCAGCAGTGATCGGCCTGACATTTGATGTACCCTGCACTGCACATGAAGCTGTCAAATTTCTTGTACCACTGTTTAGGAGCATGTTTCAGGCCATACAAGCTCTTCTTTAGTCTGCAAACTAAACCTTCATTTCCCTGTACCACAAACCCCTCAGGTTGGTGCATGTAGATGTCTTCTTCAAGATTTTCATGAAGAAAAGCTGTATTCACATCTAACTGCTCAAGAAATAGATATTCAGTAGTAACCATAGCCAAAACTAACCTGATGGTTGTGATCTTTACCACAGGTGAGAAGATCTCAGAGTAATCAATGCCTTGTTTCTCCTGAAAGCCTTTTACAACAAGTCTGGCCTTGTACCTTACTGCCATCATGCTCAGTTTTCACCCGGTACACCCACTTGTTGTGTAATGCCTTCTTCCCTGATGGAAGTTCTGTCAACTCCCATGTCTGATTCCCTAACAAGGAATCCATCTCATCCTTTATGGCCAGCTCCCACTTGCTAGAATTTTCATCTTGCAATATTTCTTGGTAATTTTGTGGTTCTCCACCATTTGTCAACAGAGTATAATTCAAAGTAGGTGAGAAACGCTGTGAAGGACGAATAGTCCTAACTGACCTGCGAACTGCAGCTATAGGAGTGGACGGTTTTGGATCTGACTGCGGAATAATAGGAATGGGTGTACTAGACCCACTCTCCCCGTCACTCACATATCTACACTGCACTTTGGCCTCTGGTAGATCATCCAAACTCACAAACTCAGACTCCTGAGGAGCTGCTTCAGCAGCTGTACTAGATTTGTCGTTGTACACAATCTTCTAATTGAAAATCACATTCCTGCTTCTTATAATCTTCCGACCCTGATCATCCTAAAAACGATAGCCAAATGCCTCGTCTCCATAGCCAATGAAATAACATTTCCTTGACTTAGCCTCAAGTTTACTACGAGAATCAAAATCAATAAGATCATAAGAAAGACAACCAAAAGTTTTAAGATGAGAAAATTTGACCTCTTTCCCACTCCAAGCATACTCAGGCAATCCACAATCCAACGGAACTGATGGTCCTCTGTTTATCAAATATATTGCAGTGCTAACTGCATCTACCCAAAAAGTAGGTGGTAGCTCAACGTGCAGCCTCATGCTTCTAGCACGAGTTCAACAACTCCATTTTGCTGTGGTGTCGCAAGAATGGTCTTCTCCATTCTGATACCCTAAGTTGCACAATACTGCTTGAACCCACCATCAATATACTCACCACCATTATCAGACCTCAAGCATTTCAACTTCAACTCTGTCTCTATCTCAACCATGGCCTTCCAGATTTCGAATACATTAAATACATCAGATTTATACTTAAAAAAATAAACCCATACCTTCCTGCTGTGGTTATCAATGAATGTGACATAATAACGAGAATTGCTAAGGGATGCCACTGGGGAAGGGGACATCAGTGTGCATAAGATCCAGTTTCCCTTTCTTCAGTGTTCTACCACTCTTAAAGAAACTGACATTCTTCTGTTTCTCCATAATGCAACTCTCACACATATTGAGATCAACTGACTTCAGTTCTGGTAGCTTGCCACTAGATAGAAGTTCTTTCATGCCCTTTTGACTCATATGGCCAAGCCTGCAATGCCACAAATCTGTTGTGCTCTCTGCAACAGTAGTAGCAATAGTGTTATTCAAACCAGTAGTCATATAAAGTGTACCAGTTTTCTTACCCCGAGCCAGTACCAATACCCCTTCGGCGACCTTACAGGTGCTATCTGAAAACACCACTGAATGGCCACAATCATCAAGCTGCCCAACAGAAATGAGATTCTTCTTCAACTCAGGAATGTGTCTGACCTTCTGCAAGGTCCATTTGTTCTTGTTTGGGAGTGCAATGTCAATGTCTCACATCCCTACTACATTCAAAGCCTCTCCATCAGCCAAATACACCTTCCCAAAATCACCTGCAACATAGTTCTGCATTATCTCCCGATGGGAAGATGTATAGAAGGAAGCCCCTGAATCAAGTATCCAGTCATCAACTGGACTATGAACTGCAAGCAATAGTGCATCATGTACTTCGTCAGTTACCACATTAGCACTATCATTCTCGGTCTTCTTGGGATTTCTGCAATTCTTTTTTATGTGGCCAGTTTTGCCACAATTCCAGCAAGTTGCCTGCTGACCAGGCCTTGACTTGCTCTTGCCCCTGTTCTTTGATTTTGATCTGCCTCTGTTTGAGTTCATGTCTTGTGCTCTCTCCCCCGAGAGTCAACATTCAATGCTGAACTCGAACCTGAGGTCTCGCCTGAATCTCTCCTGCGCACCTCCTCAGCCAAAATCAAATCGCGAATATCATCATATTTCAATTTTGACTTACCGGCAGAATTACTGACAGCCATTCTCATGGCTTCCCAACTATTTGGCAGTGATGCCAACAATATCATTGCACGTATCTCATCATCAAATTCAATTTCAACAAATGACAATTAATTTGTGATAGTATTAAAATCATTCAGATGTTGTGCAACAGACATACCATCTGCCATCTTCAAATTAAATAACTTCTTCATCAGATGTACCTTGTTATTCGCTGATGGCTTTTCATACATACCTGACAAAGCCGCTATGAGTTCCGCAGTCGTCTTCTCCTTGTTGACGTTGTGTGCAACGGATCTCGACAGGGTTAGCCGAATAACCCCCAAAACCTGTCGATCCAACAGGGTCCAATCAGCAACTGACATGTTGTCCGACTTCTTTCCCAACAATGGCCGATACCCAGGATAGCACGGCCGCTAACCTGGCTCCTCCCTCCAAGACAGGTCAATAATCAAGCTCTTGGACAAAGGGACGTAGGACCAGATAGCTTGAACAGTGAACTCCTGGCGATCTCTCTCCATCAGGATACTCCCATCCCCGAGCTCGAGACGAAGAAGAATTTATGGGACCAGTCCTTGATGTGCGAATGACACGACTCAAGGCTGGCGATGCGCCTCCCAAGTGAACGCGCCTGGAAACTGCACAAGCTCCCGTCAGGGCACAGCACACGATACATAGATAGAAATTCTCGAGCTGTTAAGTTACTCCTCCGAACTGACGATAAGTATCCTTTGGTAGATGTTGTGGATTAGGCAACAGAAGGGAAGCCGAAGCCCATTCGCTAACATGAGAGGATAGAGTGCCATGCGGCTTGCCATCCCGCCAGAGTCGACGACAGGCACCCAAAGACCAAGGACCTCCAAAATCACTGATGAAGGAATGTTGTACTGCACCCTGAATGCCCGGAGGTTGTCAGCAGTAACCGACGACTCCCAATTTTTCCCAACAAAAAACAAAGGCCTGGAGGACAAAGAGCTCTTCAGGGCCATCGAAACAGAAGAAACAGAAATGAAGTACTGAACTAAGGACGGCGAAGGGACTAAAAACAAGGACGGAGGATTCAAAGGAACTGAGAGCAAGGGAGGAGAAAGCAAGACAGCCAAGACAACTAAGAATAAGGGAAGCAAAACGACAGAAATGGAAGGAGGAGGCCTTATCTGCCGTACACAAACCAAGGCTTCGTTTGACATTACGGGTAGGTGGCCTAGGGAAGACCAAACGGTGCAGGGCTACGCAGAAATGGGGCATCAAGTCCGGCACGTAGAAGGCACGGGCCAATGAATAGCCCATGGCGTGGGCAGACGCGCTCAGCCCAGTTCAACCGTCGGGAGACATTAAGGCCCTGGAAATCGAGGCGACACCAGCATTGAATGACTTGGGCAGGTGGCCTCGGGAAGCCCAAACGGCAAGGGACAACACAGAAGAAGGGGAATACGTCATGCGCATGACGGGAATGGGCCAATGCATGGCCTGGGACAAAAGAGACGCCTTCTGAACCCAACGGTCGGGAGCTAGAAAGACAATAGAAGCCGAAATGCCAATGCGAACTAATTACGAGCAGAAGAAGGGATGTTTTAAATTCCCACCACACATGCTAGGAATTCGCAAGGTACTGTGGGGGGAGTAATTCCCAGGGCTGGGTCGGGTAAGCCTAGGAGGCCCAAGATGAGAAGCACTGGACAGGGTACACTAACAAAAGGACGGGAGGTAAGGCAGGACAGCCTGACACCATGACTGGCCGACAGTTAGCGACATCCCCTGTCACTGACCCTGTTGACGGCATAGTAGGACAAACGTGTCTGACTAGAACCAGGCTGCATTTAATGGGACAAGAACGGGCACTCCATGACAGGAGCCACGCCACATTTAATGCGCCCCAGGCGTGGCACGCAACAACATGCTCCTGGGTGTTAGCGACAATCGTGATAAAGCCTGGCAGGCTTGCAGGGAAGAAAGAAGATGGCAGGGACACCCGATCCCAGTACTGAGCCGTACACCAGCTACCTCCACCTCGGGGCTCACCCCGGCTAGGTATAAATACCCCATCCCTCAGCCGAGAAGGGGGTTACTCACTCTCTTAAATACTTCTACTCTCATCTCCCTTAACCGACCGATTATCTTTCTCTTCCTCACCTACACTGAAACTAACTTAAGCATCGAAAGTATAACGGCCCCCGAGCTCCCCATTTTTCATCTCAGTAGGAAACAGGTCCGAACCCAATAGCGTGGAGTTGCCCAAGCCGTGAAACACGATATCAAAACTGGCGCCGCCAGCGAAATAATTTTTCCAATAGTAGCGTGTCATTCGTATGTCGACAACAACGCGCATCCAAGCCTCACGACATGAAGAAGAACAAACGCACACCACACACACACACACCCATGCGCATGCACAAACAAACGCACCCCCACTTACGCACTCACACACTCAATCACACACACACCCATGCGCATGCACAAACAAACGCACCCCCACTTACGCACTCACACACTCAATCACACACACACACGCACGCACACACACAAACATGCACACAATACACACACATGGGCACACACATACACAACGTATGTCGCAAGATTGATTGGCCCCACGGCCGTCCTTCCCAGCTGCCCAACCTTCAACACAATAGCTCAGCTTCTACGATAGCCCAAACCACCACCAAAAATACCGCCCAAAATACCGCCAAAATAAATAGTTAAATCCAACTGATAAAAAAAAAGTATCTAAAATCATAATCATCTAAAACCAAACTCTGGCAAATAGAGGGAGAGGGAGAGATACCTGAATTATGGAGGTTGAGGTCGACAGAGAAAGGAGAGAGACAGAATACGAAGGACGGTGGGAGCCTGAAACATTGAAGTCGATGGAGGAATAGAGATTGAGACAGGAAAGAGAGAGAGGGGGAAAAGAGAGACAGTTGATGCAAGGAGGAAGGGTTTAGGTTTTCAACAATACCTAATAAGAAACGATCTTGTTTTGGAGAGACTCGGGACTGGGAGTCTGCACAAAACGACATCGTTTCATTTTAAAATAAATGCTAACATAAAACAACGTCGTTTTTGGGGAGTAACCTGTTTATTGTCCTCAAAACCACGTGGTTTTATTAAAGAAATTTAATTTTTCTAAATATATGTATAGATATTTAAGGCCAAGCAAACAGGGTAAATCCTAGGTGAGCTAGGGCACACCTAGAGCCCAACCCCTGGCTCCCAGTTAAGCATGTTTCTCTTCTATCCGTATGCGCACTCACACGTGCACTCACACACGCAGTCACCCATACACACGCCTACATGTGCATTCACACATCCACACACGCTCTCTCTCTCTCTCTCTCTCTCTCTCTCACACACACACACACATACATTCACAGGTACAAACACACGCACTCACATGCGCACACTCACACATACACGCCCACATGCACACATGGACATAACACACACGCCGACACACAATGACACACCCAAATGGACACACACGAACACAGGGCACGCACACACGTGCACTGCCCCACACACACCCACATGAACACACACCCAAAACAATACACACACCCACACGCACACGCACACACAAACCCTCACTCATACATATACACGCACACGCGCGCGCACCCACACACACACCCAAAACACAAACATGCACACGCACACGCACACTCACACGCACATGCACACGCACACGCACATACACCCACACGCGCCCACGCGCTTGCACACACGCACATACACACACACACACACCATGCTCACGCACACACAAACGCACCCCCAATTACGCACTCACACACTCAGTCGCACACACACACATGCACACATGCACACACATAAACATGCACGCAATACACACACATACACACCGTATGCCGCAGGATTGATTGGCTCTCGCGGCCATCCTTCCCAGCCGCCCAAGCTTCGACACAATAGCTCAACCTCTACGACAACCCTAACCATCACCAAAAATACTACCAGAAATACTGTCAAAAGAATCACTTAAATCCAACTGATAAACTAAAGAAGTATCCAAAATCATAATCATCCAAAACCAAACTCTAGCACACACAGAGAGAGAGAGAGAGAGAGAGAGAGAGAGAGAGAGAGAGAGATACCTGGATTAGGGAGGTTGAGGTCGACAAAGAGGGGAAGAGAGACAGAATACGAATGACGGTGGGAGCTTGGAATATTGAAGTCGATGGAGGAATAGAGATTGAGACAAGAAAGAGAGAGGGGGGAAAGAGAGACAGTTGATGCGAAGAGGAAGGGTTCAGGTTTTCTACAATACCTAACAAGAAACGATCTTGTTTTGGAGAGACTCGAGACTGTGAGTCTACACAAAACGACATTGTTTCATTTTAAAATAAATGCTCAGATAAAACAACGTCATTTTTGGGGAGTAACTTGTTTGTTGTCCTCAAAACCATGTGGTTTTATTAAATAAATTTAATTTTTCTAAATATATATGTATATATAGTTAAGGCCAAGCGAACAGGGTAAATCCGGGGCGTGCTAGGGCCCACGTAGAGCCCAGCCCCCGGCTCTCAATTAAGCATGTTTCCCTTCCATCCGTATGCGCACTCATATGTGCACTCACACACGCAGTCACCCATACACACGCCTACATGTGCATTCACACACCCACATGCGCTCTCTCTCTCTCACACAGACACATACATCCACACAAATAAACATATGCAGTCACACGCGCGCGCTCACATATACACGCCCACATGGACACAAATAAACATGCTGACACACAATCACACACCCAAATGGACACAAACGAACCCAGGAAGCGCACACAAGCGCACTACCCCTCACACACCCACACGAACATACACCCAAAAAACAAACACAAACACACGCCCACACCCACACCCACACCCACACACAAATGCACACTCATACACATATACACGCACAGGCGCGCACACCCACGCACACCCCCAAAACACAAACACAAACACACACACCCACACCACACACACACACACAAGTGCATGCACACGCATATACACCCACACACCCATGCTCACGCACACACAAACGCACCCCCACTTACGCACTCACACACTCAGTCACACACCTACACAAACATGCATGCAATACAAACACATTAGCACACACATACACACCGTATGCCATCGGGTTGATTGCCCCTCGCGGCTGTCCTTCCCAGCTGCCCAAGCTTCTACAGTAGACACAATAGCTCAACCTCTACGATAGCCCTAACCATCACCAAAAATACCGCCCAAAATACTGTCAAAAGAACTGCTTAAATCCAACGGATAAACTAAAGAACTATCCAAAATCATAATCATCTAAAACTAAACTCTAGCAGAGAGAGAGAGAGAGAGAGAGAGACATACCTGGATTAGGGAGTTTGAGGTCGATAGATAGAGGAAGAGAGACAGAATACGAAGGACGGTGGGAGCCTGAAACATTGAAGTCAATGGAGGAATAGAAATTGAGACAGGAAATAGAGAGAGGGGAAAAAAGAGACAGTTGATGCAGGGAGGAAGGGTTTAGGTTTCCAACAATACCTAATAAGAAACGATCTTGTTTTGGAGAGACTTAGGACTGAGAGTCTGCATAAAACAGCATCATCATTTTATTTTAAAATAAATGCTAAAATAAAACAATGTCGTTTTTTAGGAGTAACTTGTTTGTTGTCCTCAAAACACGTGGTTTTATTAAAAAAATTTCATTTTTTCTAAATGTATATGTATATATAGTTAAGGCTGAGCGAACGGGGTAAATCTTGAGCATGCTAGGGCCCACGTAGAGCCCAACCCCTGCTCCCAGTTAAGCATGTTTTTCATCCATCCGTATGTGCACTCACATGTGCACTCACACATGCAGTCACGCGCCTACGTGTGCATTCACACACCCACATGCGCTCTCTCTCTCTCTCACACACACACATACGCAGTCACACACGCGCAGTCACACACGCGCACTCACACATACATGCCCACATACACACATAGACACAAACACACACGCCGACACACCCAAATGGACAAACATGAACACACAGGGCGCGCGCACACGCGCATTGCCCCACACACACCCAAAACATAAACACAAACACACACCCACACACACACACACAAATGCACACTCATACATATACACGCGCACACACCTAGAAACACCCAAAACATAAACACAAACACACACACCCACACCACACACACACACATACACGCACATGCACACGCACACATGCACACATGCACTTGCACACGCACATACATCTACACGCACGCGCGCACACACACTCATACACGCACACACCACACACACACCCATGCTCACGCACACACAAACACCCCCCCCACTTACGCACTCACACACTCAGTCACACACACACAAACACACTTGCACGCACATACACACACAAACATGCACGCAATAAACACACATATACACACCGTATGTCGCAGGATTGTTTGGCCCCAGTGGTCGTCCTTCCCACCCGCCCAAGCTTCGACACAATAACTCAGCCTCTACGATAGCCTTAACCATCACCATAAATACCACCCAAAATACTGTCAAAAGAACCACTTAAATCCAACTGATAAACTAAAGAAGTATCCAAAATCATAATCATCCAAAACCAAACTCTGGCAGAGAGAGAGAGAGACATACCTGGATTAGGGAGGTTGAGGTCGACAGAGAGAGGAAGAGAGACAGAATATGAAGGACAGTGGGAGCCTGAAACATTGAAGTCGATGGAGGAATAGAGACTAGACAGGAAAGAGAGAGAGCCCCAAAGAGAGACAGTTGATGTGGGAAGGAAGGGTTCAAGTTTCAAACAATACCTAATAAGAAACGATCTTGTTTTGGAGAGACTTAGGACTGAGAGTCTGCACAAAACAACATCGTTTCATCTTAAAATAAATGCTAAGATAAAAAGATGTCGTTTTTGGGGAGTAACATGTTTGTTGTCCTCAAAACCACGTGGTTTTATTAAAAAAAATTCATTTTTCTAAATATATATGTATATATAGTTAATGCCGAGCGAACGGGGTAAATCCTGGGCGTGCTAGGGCCCACGTAGAGCCCAGCCCCCGGCTCCCGGCTAAGCATGATTCTCTTCCATCCGTATGCACTCACACGTGCACTCACACACGCACTCACCCATACACAGGCCTACATGTGCATTCACACACCCACACGCGCGCTCTCTCTCTCTCTCACACACACATACATCCACACGTACAAACACATGCAGTCACACTCACACATGGACACAAACACACATGCCGACACACAATCACACACCCAAATGGACACACACGAGCCCAGGAAGCGCACACACAAACACTACCCCTCACACGCCCACACAAACACACACCCAAAAAACAAACACACACCCACACCCACACCCACACACAGATGCACACTCATACATATACACGCACACACGCACACACCACACACACACATACACGCACACGCATGCACACACACACATACATACACAAGCGCATGCACACGCACACGCACATACACCCACACACCACACATAGACCCATACTCACGCAAACACAAACACACCCACACTTGCGCACTCACACACTCAGTCACACACACACACAAAAACACACATGCACGCACATACACACACAAACATGCACGCAATACAAACACATTGGCACACACATACACACCGTATGCCGCAGGGTTGATTGGCCCCCGCGGCCGTCCTTCCCAGCCGCCCAAGCTTCGACAGTAGACATAATAGCTCAGCCTCTACAACAGCCCTAACCACCACAAAAAATACTGCCCAACAAACTGTCAAAAGAACTGCTTAAATCCAACTGATATACTAAAGAAGTATCCAAAATCATAATCATCCAAAACCAAACTCTGGCAGAGAGAGAGAGAGAGATACCTGGTTTTGGGAGGTTGAGGTCGATAGAGAGAGGAAGAGAGACAGAATACGAAGGATGGTGGGAGCCTGAAACATTGAAGTCGATGGAGGAATAGAGATTGAGACAGGAAGGAGAGAGAGGGGGGAAAAAGTGAGACAATTGATGCGGGGAGGAAGGGTTCAGGTTTTCAACAATACCTAATAAGAAACGATCTTGTTTTGGAAAGACTCGGGACTGGGAGTCTGCACAAAATGACATCGTTTCATTTTAAAATAAATGCTAAGATAAAATGATGTCGTTTTTGGGCAGTAACATGTTTGTTGTCCTCAAAACCACGTGGTTTTATTAAAGAAATTTAATTTTTCTAAATATATATGTATATATAGTTAATGCCGAGCGAACGGGGTAAATCCTGGGTGTGCTAGGGCCCACGTAGAGCCCAGCCCCCGCTCCCAGTTAAGCATGTTTCTCTTCCATCCGTATGCACTCACACGTGCACTCACACACGCACTCACCCATACACAGGCCTACATGTGCATTCACACACCCACACGCGCGCTCTCTCTCTCTCTCACACACACATACATCCACACGTACAAACACATGCAGTCACACTCACACATGGACACAAACACACATGCCGACACACAATCACACACCCAAATGGACACACACGAGCCCAGGAAGCGCACACACACACACTACCCCTCACACGCCCACACAAACACACACCCAAAAAACAAACACACACCCACACCCACACCCACACACAGATGCACACTCATACATATACATGCACACGCGCACACACCACACACACACATACACGCACACGCGTGCACACACACACATACACGCACACGCGTGCACACACAAGCGCATGCACACGCACATACACCCAGACACCACACATAGACCCATACTCACGCAAACACAAACACACCCACACTTGCGCACTCACACACTCAGTCACACACACACACAAAAACACACATGCACGCACATACACACACAAACATGCACGCAATACAAACACATTGGCACACACATACACACCGTATGCCGCAGGGTTGATAGGCCCCCGCGGCCGTCCTTCCCAGCCGCCCAAGCTTCGACAGTAGACATAATAGCTCAGCCTCTACAACAGCCCTAACCACCACAAAAAATACTGCCCAACAAACTGTCAAAAGAACTGCTTAAATCCAACTGATATACTAAAGAAGTATCCAAAATCATAATCATCCAAAACCAAACTCTGGCAGAGAGAGAGAGAGAGAGAGAGAGAGAGAGAGAGATACCTGGTTTTGGGAGGTTGAGGTCGACAGAGAGAGGAAGAGAGACAGAATACGAAGGATGGTGGGAGCCTGAAACATTGAAGTCGATGGAGGAATAGAGATTGAGACAGGAAGGAGAGAGAGGGGGGAAAAAGTGAGACAATTGATGCGGGGAGGAAGGGTTCAGGTTTTCAACAATACCTAATAAGAAACGATATTGTTTTGGAAAGACTCGGGACTGGGAGTCTGCACAAAATGACATCGTTTCATTTTAAAATAAATGCTAAGATAAAATGATCTCGTTTTTGGGCAGTAACATGCTTGTTGTCCTCAAAACCACGTGGTTTTATTAAAGAAATTTAATTTTTCTTAATATATATGTATATATAGTTAATGCCGAGCGAACGGGGTAAATCCTGGGCGTGCTGGGGCCCACGTAGAGCCCAGCCCCCGCTCCCAGTTAAGCATGTTTCTCTTCCATCCGTATGCACTCACACGTGCACTCACACACGCACTCACCCATACACAGGCCTACATGTGCATTCACACACCCACACGCGCTCTCTCTCTCTCTCACACACACACGTACATCCACACGTACAAACACATGCAGTCACACGCACACACTCACACATGGACACAAACACACATGCCGACACACAATCACACACCCAAATGGACACACACGAGCCCAGGAAGCGCACACACACACACTACCCCTCACACGCCCACACAAACACACACCCACACCCACACCCACACACAGATGCACACTCATACATATACATGCACACGCGCACACACCACACACACACATACACGCACACGCGTGCACACACACACGCGCACACATAAATACACAAGCGCATGCACACGCACATACACCCACACACCACACATAGACCCATACTCACGCAAACACAAACACACCCACACTTGCGCACTCACACACTCAGTCACACACACACACAAAAACACACATGCACGCACATACACACACAAACATGCACGCAATACAAACACATTGGCACACACATACACACCGTATGCCGCAGGGTTGATTGGCCCCCGCGGCCGTCCTTCCCAGCCGCCCAAGCTTCGACAGTAGACATAATAGCTCAGCCTCTACAACAGCCCTAACCACCACAAAAAATACTGCCCAACAAACTGTCAAAAGAACTGCTTAAATCCAACTGATATACTAAAGAAGTATCCAAAATCATAATCATCCAAAACCAAACTCTGGCAGAGAGAGAGAGAGAGAGAGAGAGATACCTGGTTTTGGGAGGTTGAGGTCGACAGAGAGAGGAAGAGAGACAGAATACGAAGGATGGTGGGAGCCTGAAACATTGAAGTCGATGGAGGAATAGAGATTGAGACAGGAAGGAGAGAGAGGGGGGAAAAAGTGAGACAATTGATGCGGGGAGGAAGGGTTCAGGTTTTCAACAATACCTAATAAGAAACGATCTTGTTTTGGAAAGACTCGGGATTGGGAGTCTGCACAAAATGACATCGTTTCATTTTAAAATAAATGCTAAGATAAAATGATGTCGTTTTTGGGCAGTAACATGTTTGTTGTCCTCAAAACCACGTGGTTTTATTAAAGAAATTTAATTTTTCTAAATATATATGTATATATAGTTAATGCCGAGCGAACGGGGTAAATCCTGGGTGTGCTAGGGCCCACGTAGAGCCCAGCCCCCGCTCTCAGTTAAGCATGTTTCTCTTCCATCCGTATGCACTCACACGTGCACTCACACACGCACTCACCCATACACAGGCCTACATGTGCATTCACACACCCACACGCGCGCTCTCTCTCTCTCTCACACACACATACATCCACACGTACAAACACATGCAGTCACACTCACACATGGACACAAACACACATGCCGACACACAATCACACACCCAAATGGACACACACGAGCCCAGGAAGCGCACACACACACACTACCCCTCACACGCCCACACAAACACACACCCAAAAAACAAACACTCACCCACACCCACACCCACACACAGATGCACACTCATACATATACATGCACACGCGCACACACCACACACACACATACACGCACACGCGTGCACACACACACATACACGCACACGCGTGCACACACAAGCGGATGCACACGCACATACACCCAGACACCACACATAGACCCATACTCACGCAAACACAAACACACCCACACTTGCGCACTCACACACTCAGTCACACACACACACAAAAACACACATGCCCGCACATACACACACAAACATGCACGCAATACAAACACATTGGCACACACATACACACCGTATGCCGCAGGGTTGATTGGCCCCCGCGGCCGTCCTTCCCAGCCGCCCAAGCTTCGACAGTAGACATAATAGCTCAGCCTCTACAACAGCCCTAACCACCACAAAAAATACTGCCCAACAAACTGTCAAAAGAACTGCTTAAATCCAACTGATATACTAAAGAAGTATCCAAAATCATAATCATCCAAAACCAAACTCTGGCAGAGAGAGAGAGAGAGAGAGAGAGAGAGAGAGAGATACCTGGTTTTGGGAGGTTGAGGTCGACAGAGAGAGGAAGAGAGACAGAATACGAAGGATGGTAGGAGCCTGAAACATTGAAGTCGATGGAGGAATAGAGATTGAGACAGGAAGGAGAGAGAGGGGGGAAAAAGTGAGACAATTGATGCGGGGAGGAAGGGTTCAGGTTTTCAACAATACCTAATAAGAAACGATGTTGTTTTGGAAAGACTCGGGACTGGGAGTCTGCACAAAATGACATCGTTTCATTTTAAAATAAATGCTAAGATAAAATGATGTCGTTTTTGGGCAGTAACATGTTTGTTGTCCTCAAAACCACGTGGTTTTATTAAAGAAATTTAATTTTTCTTAATATATATGTATATATAGTTAATGCCGAGCGAACGGGGTAAATCCTGGGCGTGCTGGGGCCCACGTAGAGCCCAGCCCCCGCTCCCAGTTAAGCATGTTTCTCTTCCATCCGTATGCACTCACACGTGCACTCACACACGCACTCACCCATACACAGGCCTACATGTGCATTCACACACCCACACGTGCGCTCTCTCTCTCTCACACACACGTACATCCACACGTACAAACACATGCAGTCACACGCACACACTCACACATGGACACAAACACACATGCCGACACACAATCACACACCCAAATGGACACACACGAGCCCAGGAAGCGCACACACACACACTACCCCTCACACGCCCACACAAACACACACCCAAAAAACAAACACTCACCCACACCCACACCCACACACAGATGCACACTCATACATATACATGCACACGCGCACACACCACACACACACATACACGCACACGCGTGCACACACACACATACACGCACACGCGTGCACACACAAGCGGATGCACACGCACATACACCCAGACACCACACATAGACCCATACTCACGCAAACACAAACACACCCACACTTACGCACTCACACACTCAGTCACACACACACACAAAAACACACATGCACGCACATACACACACAAACATGCTCGCAATACAAACACATTGGCACACACATACACACCGTATGCCGCAGGGTTGATTGGCCCCCGCGGCCGTCCTTCCCAGCCGCCCAAGCTTCGACAGTAGACATAATAGCTCAGCCTCTACAACAGCCCTAACCACCACAAAAAATACTGCCCAACAAACTGTCAAAAGAACTGCTTAAATCCAACTGATATACTAAAGAAGTATCCAAAATCATAATCATCCAAAACCAAACTCTGGCAGAGAGAGAGAGAGAGAGAGAGAGAGAGAGAGAGAGATACCTGGTTTTGGGAGGTTGAGGTCGACAGAGAGAGGAAGAGAGACAGAATACGAAGGATGGTGGGAGCCTAAAACATTGAAGTCGATGGAGGAATAGAGATTGAGACAGGAAGGAGAGAGAGGGGGGAAAAAGTGAGACAATTGATGCGGGGAGGAAGGGTTCAGGTTTTCAACAATACCTAATAAGAAACGATCTTGTTTTGGAAAGACTCGGGACTGGGAGTCTGCACAAAATGACATCGTTTCATTTTAAAATAAATGCTAAGATAAAATGATGTCTTTTTGGGGAGTAACATATTTTATGTCCTAAAAACCACGTGGTTTTATTAAAGAAATTTAGTTTTTATAAATTTGTATATATAGTTAAGGCCGAGTGAACGGGGTAAATCCTGGGCGTGCTAGGGCACACCTAGAGCCCCGCCCCCGGCTCCCAGTTAGGCATGTTTCTCTTCCATCCGTATGCTCACTCACACGTGCACTCAAACAAGCAGTCACCCATATACACGCCTACATCTGCATTCACCCACCCACACGCGCTCTCTCTCACACACACACACACACATACATGCACACACACACATACACGCACACGCACATACACCCACACGCGCGCACCACACACACACCCATGCTCACGCACACACAAACGCACCCCCATTTGCGCACTCACACACTCAGTCACACACATACACACACAAACATGCACGTATACACAATGGCACACACATACACACCGTATGTTGCAGGATTGATTGGCCCCCACAGCCGTCCTTCCCAGCTGCCCAAGCTACGACACAATAGCTCAGCCTCTACGACAGCCCTAACCACCACCAACAATTTCGCCTAAAATACTGTCAAAAGAATCACTTAAATCCAACTAATATATTTTAAAAGTATCCAAAATCATAATCATCCAAAATCAAACTCTAGTAGGGAGAGAGGGAGAGAGAGAGAGAGACATACCAGGATTAGGGTGGTTGAGGTCGATAGAGAGAGGAAGAGAGACAGAATACGAAGCACAATGGGAGCCTGAAACATTGAAGTCGACGGAGGAATAGAGATTGAGACAGGAAAGAGTGAGAGTGGGAAAAGAGAGACAGTTGATGCGGGGAGGAAGGGTTCAGGTTTTCAACAATACCTAATAAGAAACGATCTTGTTTTGGAGAGACTCGGGACTGGGAGTCTCCACAAAACGACATCGTTTCATTTTAAAATAAATGCTAAGATAAAAACAACGTCGTTTTTGGAGAGTAACATGTTTGTTGTCCTCAAAACCACATGGTTTTATTAAAGAAATATAATTTTTCTAAATATATATGTATATATAGTTAAGGCCGAGTGAACGGGGTGAATCCTGGGCATGCTAGGGCCGACCTAGAGCCCAGCCCTCAGCTCCCAATTAAGCATGTTTCTCTTCCATCCGTATGCGCACTCACAAGTGCACTCACACACGCAATCACCCATACACACGCCTACATGTGCATTCATAGACCCACACGCGCTTTCTCTCTCTCTCTCACACACACATACATCCACACGTACACAAAGAGGCACTCACATGCGCACGCTCATAGATACACGCCCACATGCACACATGGACACAAACACACACGCCGACACACAATGACACACCCAAATGGACACATACCAACACAAGGCGTGCACACACGCGCACTGCCCCACACAAGCCCACACACACACACAAAACAAACACACATCCACACGTGCACACAAACGCACACTCATACATATACACGCACGCGTGCGCACACACGCACACCCACAAACACAAACACACACACACCGACAAACACAAACACACACAACCAAACCACACAAACACACGCACACGCACACGCACACGCGCACACACACATACACACAACTGTGCATGCACACGCACATACACCCACACGCGCGCACGCACGCACACACACACGCACACACCACACACACACCCATGCTCAAGCACACACAAAAGCACCCCCACTTACGCACTCACACACTCAGTCGCACACACACACAAACACACATGCACGCAATACACACACAAACACACATTGGAACATACATACACACCATATGCCGTAGGATTGATTGGCCCTCGCAGACGTCCTTCCTAGCCGCCCAACCTTCGACACATTAGCTCAGCCTCTACGATAGCCCTAACCACCACAAAAAATACCGCCCAAAATACTGTCAAAAGAACCGCTTGAATGCAACTGATAAACTAAATAAGTATCCAAAATCATAATCATCCAAAACCAAACTCTGGCAGAGAGAGAGAGAGATACCTGGATTACGGAGGTTGAGGTCAACAGAGAGAGGAAGAGAGACAGAATACGAAGGACGGTGGGAGCCTGAAACATTGAAGTCAATGGTGGAATAAAGATTGAGACAGGATGGAGACAGAGAGGGGGGAAAAGAGAGATAGTTGATGTGGGGAGGAAGGGTTCAGGTTTTCAAACAATACCTAATAAGAAACGATCTTGTTTTGGAGAGACTTAGGACCGAGAGTCTGCAAAAACGACGTCGTTTTTGGGGAGTAACCTTTTTGTTGTCCTCAAAACCACATGGTTTTATTTTATTAAAGAAATATAATTTTTCGAAATATATATGTATATATAGTTAAGGCCGAGCGAACAGGGTAAATTCTGGGCGTGCTAGGGCCGACCTAGAGCCCAACCCTCGGGTCCCAGTTAAGCATGTTTTTCTTCCATCCGTATGCGCACTCACACGTGCACTCACCCACGCAGTCACCCATACACACGCCTACATGTGCATTTACACACCCACACACGCTCTCTCACACACACACATACATCCACACATCCACACGTACACACTGATGCACTCACACGACATACGCCACACATGGACACAAACACACACGCCGACACACAATGACACACCCAATTGGACACACGAACATAGGGCGCGCACACACGTGCACTACCCCCCACACATACACACCCAAAACACAAACACACACACACACACAAACGCACACTCATACATATACTCGCACACACGCACACACACAACCAAAACACACACACGCACACCACACACACACATATACACGCACACACCCACACACACCCAAAACACAAACACACACACCCAAACCACACACACACATACACAAACACGCACACCTATACACACATGCGCATGCACAAGCACATACACCCACATGCACACGCGCACATAAACACACACATACAAGCACACACCACACACACACAAACCTATGCTCATGCACACACAAACGCACCCCCACTTACGCACTCACACACTCAGTCACACACACACACATACACATACACACACATACACACATTGGCACACACATACACATCGTATGCCACATGATTGATTGGCCCCCGCGGCCGTCCTTCCCAGCCGCCCAAGTTTCGACACAATAGCTCAGTCTCTACGACAGCCCTAACCACCACCAAAAATACCGCCCAAAATACTGCCAAAAGAAACGTTTAAATCCAACTGATAAACTAAAGATGTATCCAAAATCATAATCATCCAAAACCTAACTCTATTAAAGAAGTATCCAAAATTATAATCATCCAAAACCAAACTTTGGCAAAGAGAAAGAGAGATAGACATACCTGGATTAGCGAGGCTGAGGTCAACAGAGAGAGGAAGATAGATAGAATACAAAGGACGGTGAGAGCCTGAAACATTGAAGTCGATGGAGGAATAGAGATTGAGACAAGAAAGAGAGAGGGGGGAAAAAGAGAGACAGTTGATGCGGGGAGGAAGGATTCAGGTTTTCAACAATACCTAATTAGAAACGATCTTGTTTTGGAGAGACTCAGGACTGGGAGTCTGCAAAAAATGACATCATTTCATTTTAAAATAAATGCTAAGATAAAACGACGTCGTTTTTGGGGAATAACATGTTTGTTGTCCTCAAAACTACGTGGTTTTATTAAATAAATTTAATTTTCTAAATATATATGTATATATAGTTAAGGCCGAGCGAACGGGATAAATCCTGGGTGTGCTAGCGCCCACCTAGAGCCCAACCCCAGCTCCTAGTTAAGCATTTTTCTCTTCCATCCGTATGCGCACTCACACACGCACTTACTCATACACACGCCTACATATGCATTCACACACCCACACTCACACACACACATACACACGCACTCACATGCACACTCACACATACACGCCCACATGCAACACAAACACACACGCCGACACACACAAATGCACGAACACGAACACAGGGCGTGCACACACGCGCATTGCCCCACACACACCCACACAAACACACACACCCACATGCACACACAAGCACACACTTATACATACACACACACACAAACCGATAACACAAACACACACCCTCACCGCACACACACATGCACACATACACACACATGCGCATGCACACGCACACGCGCACACACACACACTCCCATGGGCATGCACACACAAACGCACCCCCACTTACGCACTCCCACACTCAGTCACACACAAACACAAACACACATGCACGCACATACACACACATACACACATGGACACACATACACACCGTATGCCGCAGGATTGATTGGCCCCCACTGCCATCCTTCCTAGCCGCGCAAGCTTCTACACAATAGCGCAGCCTCTACGACAGCCCAAACCACCACCAAAAATGCCGCCCAAAATACTGTCAAAAGAACCACTTAAATCCAACTAATAAACTAAAGAAGTATCCAAAATCATAATCATCCAAAACCAAACTCTGGCACACTGAGAGAGAGAGAGATACCTAGAACATGGAGGCCGAGGTTGATGGAGAGAGAAAGAGAGAGACAGCAGCTAGGGACGACATGGGTCTGAGACATGGAGGCCGAGAGAGGAAGAGACTAACACACACAAACACACACACCCACACTCACACAAGCACTCCACACACACACCCATGCGGACGCAAGCAGAATGCACACTCACACATGCACTCACACACCCACACCTTATGGCACGATGTTGATTGGTCCCCGTGGTCAACAACCAGAACACCACAAAAAATACCACCAAAATAAATGCTTAAATCTAATTGATATACAAAAGAAGTATAAAAAATCATAATCATCCAAAACCAAACTCTAGCACAGAGAGAGAGAGCTACCTGGAGAGAGAGAGAGAGATACCTGGAGCAAGGAGGCCAAGGTTGACGGAGAGAGAAAGATAGAGAGTCAGTGAGGGACGACGGGGGTCTGATACATTGAGGCCAAGCAATGAAGAAAGACTAACACACACACACACAAACGTGCACACACCCAGACTCACGCACACACAATACAGACATGCACACAAAGATGCACTCACACACACACACACCCACACCCACAAATGCACACACAAGGCACATGCACATACCCACTTGCACACACCCATTTTCACACCCACAACCACTCACACACAGACATGCATACACACACGCACATCCAAAACACAAACAGGCACGCACACACACACACCCTCACACGCACACCCACACACGCACACACGCGCACAACACACACAACATACACACCACACATGCACACACATGCACCCACTTGCGCACTCACACACAAATGCATTCCCACTTACACAATCACACGCACACGCACACGCACACACACGCAAACATGCATGCAATACACACACATACATGCATGCACACTCACATACACACCGTATGTCACAGGATTGATTGGCCCCTGCAGCCATCCTTCCCACCTGCCCAAACTTCGACACCAATAGCTCAACCTCTATGACAGCCAAAACCATCACCAAAACCACAACCCAAAATACTATCAAAAGAACCGCTTAAATTCAACTAATAAACTAAAGAAGCATCCAAAATCATAATCATCCAAAACCAAACTCTAGCACAAAGCGAGAGAGAGAGAGAGAGAGAGAGAGAGAGAGAGAGAGAGAGAGAGAGAGACCTAGAGCAAGGAGGCCGAGGTTGACGGAGAGAGAAAGATAGAGAGGCAGCGAGGGACGGCAGGGGTCTGAGACATTGAGGCCGAACGATGAAGAGAGACTAACACACACAAACAAACGTGCACACACCCACACCCACATGCGCACTCACACACAATACATACATGCACACAAAGACGTACTCACACACACCCACAAACACACACACAAGGCACATGCACATACCCACTTGCACACACCCATTTTCACACTCCCATGCGTACTCACTCACACTCTCACGCCCACATGCACCCCAACATACCCATACATACACACGCGCACATGCCCCTGAACATTCTCAGCTGCATGCATGAACACACTCCCACCCACCCATACACATTCGCACGCAAGCACGCACGCACTCCCACTCACACACATACAAAGTTCTACTCAAAAGTAAGAAACAATACATCCCCACCTGCGTGTAGAACTTGTACATGTTAACCAATTACTTCAAAAAGCAAACTTATTCTTATAGAATCTGGTAGAAGAAATGAAGAAATAGATTACAATTTAGGGTTATGATGTAAATATAAATATTTCTTAGTAGATGTAATATTGAAGGTTATACAAAAATTATAAAAAATCAATAAAAATAAATAGTCAGTCCAAATTATACTTTATTGAAGCCATTTAAAATATTGGGGATGAAAGCTCCAGTAATCAATAAGCATTCTATTTTTTTATTATCTTTTTTCAGTGATCACAATATGTTCTCTGTCGTAGATATTGCCTAAAATGCAAAGGAAACAATAGACTTGTCATTTCAAAATACAAGGCATAATTGTTTTTATTTATTTTAAAAAAAACATTTCTAGTATCCGAATAAAATTAATTAGATTTTTCTCCTAGATATAGCTTCAATCGAAGAGAGAGAGAGCGCTCCGCATGCTTCTAGAACTTTCACATATCCAAAGTAATTAACTATGTAGCCTACTTATCTTTTTAAGATTTCATGGAAGAAAGGATTATAATTATTTTTGTGGTAATAAAAGTGAATTTTATGTCAAGTGAATAAAGGGTGAAAAAACACAGGCTAATTATTTTTAATTAATTAATAATGGATTTCATTGTCTGAGACATCAAACTAGGCCACATATTGTTTTGTGAAAAATGTATAAACTTTCGTGCACCCTTTGGTTCTAACAAAAACAAAGGCTGTGTGATTTGTCGGCAATATGTATTCTATACTATTGACGTAATCAATAAATGTATTCGGCAAGATGTATTCTATACTACTTTAACAGTTCGAATATATGCAAAAAAAGACCACTAAAGAGAACAACACAAAAATAAAAGAATACCAAGATTTGGTCTAAAAAAAACAGCAAGATAATGTCACTAACCCACTTCAATGCAATAGAGAAGCAATTAAGTGGGTAGCCTAACTGGTAAGGGCGAATTTGTGTAAATGAGTAGCCATGATGGTGAGTTGCTAATCTTCCAAAGGGTTTTAGGTTCCATAGGTGAGAGGATGCAATAATTAATAAAGAAACTCATGCCCTTTTTTTTTTAGGATTTCGCTGTAAAAATTTCTCTAGAATTTTTTAAAAAAGAAAGTTAAAATTTACTATATAGCATCCATTTTTCACTTTTATTCGTAGATTTATTTTAGGGTCATGCTTCCCACTGATTCAAAATAGAAAAAACAACTGTTTACAAAGGCATCAAAACAGATTTAGACCATGTGTGTATTTGTTTTTCTTTCCGTGCAAAAATGAAAAATCCAAACAAACAAAAACAGTCAATGATAAAATGCCACTGCATTACTGATGCAATACAATCCTATTGAATTAACCAGATCATGTACAAAATTTATGAAAAATGTGAAAATTTAGAACTAAAAGAATAAACTAGAAAAAATATCAACACAGAGAGAGGGACGGAGGGAGACGCCGGGGGGAAGAGATAGAGAGTTACGTTTCTTGGATATTTGAGTTTGGCAGAAGTACAAGAATTTTTACGGTAAGTATTGCGATCAAATAAGAGAGATGAGAAGAAGGAAGAATTATATCAACCTGTGAGCGTGTGAAGAAGCAGAAGAACGATCTCTCCCTATCTCTTCATTACAGAGTTGAGACTCCGGCAGCCAGAACAAAAGTTTTGAAGCAACCTCGCACTGAAAATGAAATTAGCAAATTAGGAATTGTGGTTGACTACAAAAAATCAAAAGAAACTACATTCATGTGGCTCTCTCGAAATTGTTTAACCAAATTAAGAATCTTCATGTTCTATCAGATTTCTCCGATTACACGAAAAGAAAATCACATCATAAAAGGAAATCCGATTACAAATTGAATCCAATGATGCGAAAGAAATCAAACCAATGTACATTTCATATAAAACCATCAAATCAAAACGTGAACAAACAGAGATAGATTGAGAACTGAAAAATAAATTTTGAAGTACCTCTGGCTGTTGCAGGGGAACAACAACTCCAGAGGCCATATCTTGTTGTTATTGAGAGGTATTGCAAACAACGACTTCCAAGCTCGACAACAACGATGATGGAAACACTTGGAGGCAACTGTTGCGAGTCTCTCCTCCTTCAGCGTCTGCGGTCAGTCGTCGCCAACTCGTTGAACCCAAATTCTGCAATCGCTCTCTCTCTGATTCTGAGTTTCTGTGTTTCTTTCTCTTTACGGGCATAGGGTTTCTCCAACGGGCTTTTTGGTTTTGAAATTCCTAGCCAATTTTATGTTCGGATAATTTCTAGCCGTTGCTTGTCAGCCCTTTTATATATTATGAAGAATATTATTTAGGATTAATTTTTGTTTGTGGGGAAATTTCTGACCGTTGGATGGATATCTAATCCAAACAGCTACATATCCTTCTAGGCTTTTTATGTTGCGGGATTTTCTAGCCTATTGCAATTCGATTTCCTAATTTTCATTTTTAATTCACACACATATATATGTATATATATGTATTATTACAGGTTTATGTATTAAACCTGTAATAATGTCTTTCGCCATTGTTGTTACCTTTAAAGCAAACACAGGGACTTTGAACAAACTTATGCAAAAGTTTTGGTGGGGCAGTCGAGATAATAAAACCAAGACTCAGTGGTTGCCATAGAAATTAATTGGAAAGAATAAGGCTGAAGGTGGGCTAGGATACAGAGACTTTGAAAATTTCAACTTGGCTTTACTGGCCAAGCAGGGGTGGAGACTAATATAACAGCCACAATCTCTAGCTGCTAAAGTGATGAAAGCTAAATACTATTTTAGGTCAGATTTCCTCAATGCAAAACTGGGCAGCAATGCTTCATTTCTTTGGAGGAGCTTTTTGGAAGCTAGAAAAGTGTTAGAGGAAGGATTGATATGGAGAATTGGAAACGGGGAAGGAGTTAGAATTTGGAGAGACAAATGGATCCCTCAACCAACCACATTCAAAGTGCAGACCCCTTTAGATCAGAGACATGCAAGCTGGAAAGTCAGTAATCTGATTGATGAGCCTTCTAAAACCTGGAACATGTCGATTATGAGGAGAATTTTCACAGAAGAAGACATCAGCAATATATGCAAGATACCTATTAGTTGGTGTGGCAACCCTGATAGACTTATTTGGAGGTGTTCCAAAGATGGCAAGTTCACTGTCAAGAGTGCATACCATTTGTTAGGCACAATGGAGCAGTACTCAAAGGGACAAAGCTCAGCACAACCAAAGCAGAAGGAAGTGTGGCCTAAAATATGGAAGTTAAAGACCTCAAATGCTGTTAGGATGTTTCTTTGGAGAGCTACACATGAGTCTTTACCTACAAACCTCAATCTCAAAAAGAGGAAAATTAAGGAAGACCCTTCATGCCCCATCTGTAGACAGGAGATAGAGTCTGTTATGCATGCATTATGGTCTTGTTCTGCAGTAACGGATGTTTGGTCTGTCAGCTCTAGAGGACTTCAGAAAATGAAGGTTGGGTTCAAATCATTCAAAGAGGTAGTGGAACATGTAATAGCAATACTCAGAGAGGAGGAAGTTGAATTGTTTGCCTGTACAGCTTACCATGTATGGAGGAGAAGAAATGTCTTTTTGTTCGAAGGAAAGTTTGAGAATCCATCTCAGATAGCCCAAGCAGCTCTTCAATCGATCAAAGACTTCAAAGAAGCCAATGATAGGGAGAAGGTGGACCGGATTACTGGAAGACCTATTGGTTTAACTACCTGGAGTCCCCCACCAATCAATGTTTATAAAGCAAACTGGGATGCCTCAGTTGACCGAGTGCACAGCAGAATGGGGGTGGGAGTGGTGATCAGAAACTGGGAAGGAAGTGTAATAGCAACTCTGAGATCATCAAGGTGCATATTTCCTGAGGCCAAACTTGCAGAAGCAATGGCTGCACTAAGAGCAGTCCTTTTATGTAAACAGCTAGGCATCTCAAGAGTATTGTTAGAAGGGGATGCTCTCAACGTGGTCAACGACATCAACTCAGAGGCAAAGGACTGGAGCTCAGTAGGTCTGATTATACAAGACATCAAGGCTGAACTTCAGAACTTGGAGTATGGATCGGATCAATTTATATCTAGAAACTCAAACTGTATTGCTCATAGTTTAGCCAAGGATGCACTAAAACTCTCTCATGAGAGCATAACAATGGAGGGAATCCCTCTCTGTATCCAGCACTTGCTAAATTAATGATGAAAGCTTGAATTTTCAAAAAAAAAAAAAGCAAACACAGGGCTGTCCTCACAAGGTATGGAGCCTCGTAGCTGACAAAAGTAAATTAGCTGATATTATGGATTTTTCTGAGCAAAGTTGTCAATGGAACTACAGAGGCAAAAAGACTGAGCAGCAAGAAGACTGAGAAATAGCTTCCATTGGGTGTTTTCAATGCCGAAGAACAGTTTCGGCGAGTGTAACATAAAAGAATACTAGTGTCGACATGGATGCAGGCTCCGAACTTGTTCGTAGAATAAATGGCACCGGGAATTGGTGGCTTCGGAGGACTTTTCCCTCTAGGTATATTTTTTTTTTTTGGCTTTTTTCTTGTGTTATTATATAGTTATATTTATATACAAGCTGAAAATTATGAACTTAGAGAAAATTTGAAATTCGAATAGATATATATATATATATATATATTTGTGTATGCGTTCTTTGCCTTCTAATTGTGAGAAAAAAATGTGCTTCATATAAACAATGTGTTCGATTATCAATAAACAAGCTTGTAAATAGATTTCCCCATGCATTAGTAACAAGAGACTTCATTCACATGCTTTAATTCATGGAGGATATGGAGGATACGGGGGTTTTAAAAGGGAAAGAGAAAGTTATGGATTACGGGCCGGGTTATACTCAAAACAAGGCCCAGCAGAAAACAAAAAAAGGAAAGGGCTGGACTGTGTGGAGAAAGAAGAATGGGTCGTCGCGGCCCAAAATCAGTCTTAGCAGCCAGCCCGTATCCTCTCGGGCTGATAAGGCAGGGCCTTCTAGGCCTTGTGGATCGCAGATCGATGGGCCTGGGCCGGCCCCGCCCAGGAAACCAACAGGATTCGGGTCAGAACAACCCGTTTCGTCGAGATCAAGCCCTAGCCATCTTCCACCCGAGCTGAGCAGCCTCGGGTTCGTACCGGATAGTCAACCAACGGCGCTGGGTCAGCCGACGATAACACAGATGATGCCGACGGTGGTAAAGGACGTCGCCGATGAGGTGATGCAGGTGTTCTGCACGCAAAAGGCGCTGGTGGGTTTCGAGGATCATTTTTCTCCGACACACGTGGGACAGAAACTGCCGATGAAGGAAGGTGGGGTGTTCTCGACTCAGATGGACCTACCTGCGAGACATTTGGAGGAGCTTGAGGTGGAAGAGGAGGAGAATGATTCGGATGACTTGATGCACTCAGTGGAGGATGAACTTTTCATCCCTGAGACTTGCGGTTTTGATGAGCTTTCGGTAGGGGGTGGTTTTCAGGATAATAATATGGGGAATCCAACCCCATTGAACTATTATTTTCCAGACCAAGTCTCAGATTGGGTAATATACAAAGCAAAGGAAATTCAAAATGTGGTAGGGATAGCTTGTGATGGGTATGAGGAGCAGTGCATAGCTTTGTTAACTGCTATGGAAGCTAGACACCGCCAAAATAAGAAGGGGGAATCGAAGAAAAGCCGGGAATTGAAAAGATTGATGTGGTCAATGAATGCGGAAGGTGGTTCTAGTAGGAATAGGGTGAAAGGGAAGGGGCTGACTGTTTCCCAATTAAGCCCAAGATTGTTTCTTGGAATGTTCGGGGCCTCAATGTGGTAGAGAAACGTCTTCGGATTAGACATTTAATTCGTGAGTGGAAAGCCGACATTGTGTGCCTATAGGAGACGAAACTGAAAATGATCAGCAGGAAGATTGTGAGGAGTTTATGGAGCAACATATATGTAGATTGGGTTTATTTGGCCTCTTCAAGGGCATCAGGAGGTATTGTGGTGATGTGGGACAAGAGAGTGGTGGAGAAAGTGGAGGATTACATAGGGAGATATTTGATAGCTTGTGCTTTTAAATGTGTCTCAGATGGTTTTTCGTGGGCATTTGCAGGCGTGTATGGGCCTAATCAAGATTCAGACAGAAGCATGTTGTGGGACGAGCTGGTACGGGTGTATAGTTGGTGGGAGCTCCCTTGGTGCATTGGAGGGGATTTCAATGTGGTTCGTTTTCAAAGTGAATGTTCTGGAAGTAGAAGATTGAGACCAGCAAGTTTGGAGTTCTCGGAGTGTATTTTTGACTTGAATTTGATTGACCTTCCACTTGTTGGGGGTGTAGCAACTTGGTCAAATAATCAAACTTGGTCCCGTTTGGACCGTTTCTTAATTTCACCTGAGCTGGAAAGTCATTTTCCTGATATCTGGCAAACACGTTTGGTACGCCTAGCTTCAGATCATTGGCCAATTTTGCTTGATTGTGGAGGTATTCGTAGTGGTAAAAGGTATTTTAAGTTTGAGAATATGTGGTTGAAGTCTGAAGGTTTCGTGGATAGAGTCAAACAATGGTGGAGTTCGTATCATCTTGAAGGTACACCTAGCTACATTTTTGCAAATAAATTGAAAGCGTTAAAAAGAGACCTAAAGGTGTGGAACCAACATACTTTCGGCAATGTAGAAGATAACAAAAATACCAAGTGGGAGGAAATTTAGGAGTTAGAAAGATTACAAGAAGGGAGATCACTTACTGAGGAGGAACAAGTACATAAAACTATGCTGGCCGCAGATCTTGAGAGAATAATTCTACAAGAAGAGATATCGTGGCGTCAGAAATCAAGAGCCCTTTGGCTAAAGGAAGGGGATCGGAGCACAAAGTTCTTCCATAAAATTGCAAATTCTCATAGAAGAAATAATACCATTGAGATGCTGAAAATTGAGGGGGTCGAGTGTAGAGAAGAAGAGGCAATAAAAGACCATGTGGTAAATTTCTTTGGTGAGCTTCTTACTGAACAGGTGGGGTGGAGGCCTAATTTGAATGGATTGGTTTTTGGTACTATAGAATTGGAGGAAGTCGCAAGGATGGAAAGGGCTTTCGAAGAGGAAGAGGTCTATGATTTTGTAAAGAAAATGGCAAAAGATAAGGCCCCCGGCCCTGATGGTTTCTCCATGGGTTTTTACCAAGAATGTTGGGAGGTGATAAAGGGGGATCTCATGAAGGTGTTTTAGGAGCTTTTCTCGGTAGGCAAATTTGAGAAAAGTCTCAACACCACTTTCCTTGCTCTAATCCCTAAAAAGGTAGGGGCTTCTGAGATTTCTGACTTTCAGCCTATTAGTCTAGTGAATGGTACGTACAAGATCATTGCTAAAGTACTCGCTAACCATCTGAGTGGGGTATTGGGACAGATCGTTTCTAAGCCCCAAAATGCTTTTGTAAAGGGTAGACAAATACTTGATGCGGCTTTAATTGCTAATGAATGTCTGGACAGTTGTGTGAAGGCGGGTAGCCCAGGGCTTATGTGCAAGCTAGATATGGAGAAGGCATATGATCATGTTAATTGGGATTTTCTTCTATACCTACTGGGTAGGTGTGGATTTGGAGAAAAATGGAGGTCATGGATCAGATGGTGTATTTCCACGGCAAGATTCTCTGTGCTAATCAACGGTAGTCCAGAGGGTTTTTTCCCGAGCTCTCGTGGTTTGAGACAAGGGGATCCATTATCTCCATTACTTTTTGTTATTGTTATGGAGGCACTAAGCAGGATGATTTCAGCCTTAGTGACTAATGGTTATATGTGTGGTTTTCAGATTGGATCGCCGAGTAGGGGTACCACTACTATCTCACATTTACTGTTTGCAGATGATATGCTTATTATGTGTGATGCCGAGTTAGATCAATTGAGGGCTGTGAGGGCTTTGTTGCTTTGGTTTGAAGCAATGTCTGGTTTAAAAGTGAATTTTGATAAATCTGAGTTGGTGCCTATTGGACAAGTTCAAAATTTGAGAGTGTTGGCTGGTACACTGGGTTGTAAAATAGGGTCTCTCCCTATGAACTATTTGCGATTACCATTGGGTTTAGCTTCGAGGGCGATTTCTATTTGGGATACGGTGATTGAAAAAGTAGAGAGAAGATTGGCAGGTTGGAAGAGAATGTATTTGTCAAAAGGGGGCCGGATTACGCTTATTAAAAGTACGCTTTCTAATTTACCCACTTACTTCTTATCCTTATTCCCTATACCGGCTAGTGTAGCGGGACGTCTTGAGAAGATGCAAAGAGACTTTTTGTGGGGGGGTCTAGGTGAAGAGTTCAAATTCCATTTAGTCAAGTGGGAAATTGTGTGCCGTCCTATCTCCAATGGTGGTTTGGGTATTATAAATTTGAGGATGTTCAATCGGGCACTACTTGGTAAATGGTTGTGGCGGTATATCAAGGAACCGGATGCCTTATGGAAGATTGTGATTGAGAACAAATACGGTGGTCTTGTGGGGGATTGGTGTACTAGAGATGTTCGAGGGGCCGCTGGTAAGGGACTATTGAAACACATTAGAAGAGGATGGGTGGTTTTCCATCAACATACAAGATTGCAATTGGGTACAGGTTCAAAGATCAGATTTTGGAAGGATGTTTGGTGTACTGATAGTACTTTACAAGACAGGTTTCGTACACTTTTCGTGATTGCAAATGCTAAAGATGCCATGGTGGCGGAGGTAATGGAAGTTGTAGGTAGAAACATCCAATGGAATATCAATTTCCTTCGGGCAGCACATGACTGGGAGATGGGGAGTTTTGTAGATTTTTATAGTCTTTTATACTCTTGTCGCCCAAATACCCAGCATACAGATGATTTGTGGTGGAGTCCAACAAGGAAAGGGGTCTTCACTGTTAGCTCCTTTTACAAGGTACTCACACAAGTTCTTGTCAGACAATTTCCATGGAGAAAGCTTTGGCGCAATAAGGCTCCTCTCAAAGCTTCTTTCTTTGTGTGGACAGCGGCTCTGGGAAAGATTCTTACTACGGATAACCTAAGAAAAAGAAACATAATTATAGCAGACTGGTGTTGTATGTGTAAAACAGGAGTGAATCAGTGGATCATTTACTTTTACATTGCGAAGTAGCCAGGACTATTTGGGATACCTTGTTTAACAGAATAGACCTAGCGTGGGTTATGCCAGAAACTGTGATGGATGCTTTGGCCTGTTGGACCTCAATTCGAGGTGTGAGATAGATTAAAGCGGTTTGGAAGATGATTCCAAACTGTATTATGTGGTGCTTATGGCAGGAGCGCAATGAGAGGATTTTTGAAGACAAAGAGAGATCAATAGCGGAGCTAAAAATGTTATTTTTTAGGACCTTATGTACTTGGGCTAATGTTGTGGTCTTTAATGGCATGGAATTTCATGAGTTTTTAGTTTCTAATGCTCCCACCTAATTAGGATGGGAACATTAGAACTTTCGCTTGTAATTGACACTTGTTTGGATGAATATATACTTATTTTACTTATCAAAAAAAAATTCATCACTTTAGAGCTCATCACGAAAGCTCACAACCTTTGGCAGATTAGGTTTGGGCTTGTTTTCCAGGAGGTACTTGGTGACCAATGATGCATGTAATGTTGCTCCATAAGGAAGTGCATCTTCATTAACCATAAAGTAAGGTGACTGTCCCCGTTTAAACTTTCCTTTAGTCTCATTCTTCATCCCAATGTAGAAGAAGAAGTATCTGGGAATCACCTCTGCATAAAACGAGAAGTCTTCTGCTCCCATCATTGGTTGCATTTCTAATACGTTATGGCCACCTAGCATATTCCCTGCAACTTTCTGGAAATGCTCGTGTAGATCTTTGTCATTTACAGTCACTGGGCAAAAGGGCTTCTGATCATTTGCATTGAAAGTGACAGTTGCATTGCACCTCTATACACTTGCTTGTTTTGTGATAACCTGTCACATGCATAGACGTTGCATCTAAACAGAATTAATTAATTTTCACCCATAGAAGTTTTCTTTTTTCTTTATATCTATATAAGTAATGAAAAGCTTTATCGATGAAAACATGTACACATCACATATACCTTAAAGACACTAAGCATTATTGACAATAGATACAAGACAAATGTTGTGCGATATATACTCATTACAACAAGAACGGTGCTTGTGTGTGTTGTGCGAGCATGAGAGTGGAGGTAAGGGGGAAAAAAAAGAAATATTTTCTAAAAAGTGGATGTTGATGGTCACTGGGCGTGTTGGAGGGATGCGACTCGAGCTAGGATGGATTTTAGTATCTAGGTCGGGTCCAACCCAACAGGGGATGAGAATATCCCCTCCAGTTATCCCATTAATTCTTACCTTACGTGTACAATAGGAATTTTTCCATTTTCGAGGGCATATTGGCGAAATGTAAATGTCTAACTGACGTGCTCTCGAGTGCGCCCGTCTGACTTCCCACGTTGTTTCTTGCAATGCAAATCGCAAGATCCACACCTGTCACCTTTCCTCATACGACACATGTCAGTTTACAGTCTGGGGAAGTCCATACGATGCAGACTTCTATTTATACCCAGACTCCTTCCACTCTTGGTCCGTTTGCTTTCATTCCCTCTCAAATTTTCAAATTCCCTATGTGCTGCTTGCCTTCTTGCTTTCTTCTTCTCTTTCCCTCCTCTACTTCCTTCTAACCAATTCTTCTCTTTCTTTCCATGGCTTCCAAGAGCACTTCTTGCCGTTCTTCTCGAGTTGCACGCTCTTCTCGTCCAACGAACTCTTATGGACCCCGAGGGGTTTAGACTCTCCAGAGGTCCGTGGTGTCTCACAATACTCTGAGGGGCATCATTTGGACTATGTTGTTACTCCCACCGACCTGTAGTCGCTAAGATCCTCGTACGGGTTACCAGACTCTATTGCACTGGAGATCCCGACGGCCCATCAAGGAACCGTGGATTCTTATGGTTATGCCACATAGGTGGCATTATTCTTGTTGATGCTCTTGAATGGGGTGCGGCTTCCCTTCTGCCGGTTGATTCGAGACGTACTCGACTAGCTCTGCTTGGCTCCCTTACAACTCCACCCTAACGCGTGGAGGATCCTTGTGTGTTGTGACATTATCTGGCATAAAGTGTTGGAGGACACGGAGACAAACTACCCAGACCTTACTGCTAGGGAGTTCTTCCTCCCCCATGGCTTGTTGAGGCGTTGATGGGAATCTGTGCAGCTTCCCCTCCCGTCAGGGGCAGATGGTTGCCTACTTGGAGTCTCAGTTTTCCAGTAACAAGGACTGGACTTGACAGTTTTCTTTGTGTATGGCAGGGGATGGGAGTTCCCTACCTCGAAAGCTGGTCAATAGGAATTCCCTGTCTGTGTCGTTTGGGGGGTCGTGCTGGAAGACAAGGAGGTCTGGTCAACCTCGACTAAGGAGGAGGAAGAGGCTTGATTAGCGACTATTCGAGCCAGGGTGAAGTCGCATTAGCAGGAGGTTTACATCGACACCCTGTTGACCGATGCTAACATAGGTCGATATCTAGTCCCCTCGGCTTGCACTCGTTTAAAGGGTCGCTACATTCCAATGCGGTCCCCAGTACACCGAACCATAAGAGGCCCCCTAGCCCATAATTGGAGGGGAAGGGGAAGAAGCCTCGAGTCAAGGAGTCCTACAATAGCAATTCTGACTCAGCTCCACCACCTCCCCCTGGACAGTCCTCCTAGGGTGGGCGACATGTTTCGAGCCCTTCGAGGGCCCTTCTGGCACTACATTTGTCGTTCACTGGCCGAGACCATCTCCTGTCTTGGTGGGGACTTCTTTCTCCACCCTGCCACCTCTTACTCCTCGGACCGCGCATCTTTCCACCCCGCTAGGCAATGAGGGCACCATGGGGGTACCCCAAGGGATTCGAGTCACACCTGGCTCAGCTGAAGTGCCCCGAGTCATTGCCCCTTCTCTTTCTCCTCAGACAGTGTCATCTTCTACCCCTTCGGGCAACGCGGGGAGGACCAAGATTCTCACTTGGGGAGAGGAAGAATTCGAGATGGCATTCCTCTCGGCCTTTTTGGAGCCTACTCCCAAGGAATCTCTGTTTTTCCTACCACCACCAGAGGTCGACTTGGAGATAAACCTCTCCCCTGAGGCCGGCAAATGTGTCAATGAAGGAATGGAGTCTCCTGTCGCCAGGGAGCAAGCACCCACAGGTGAATGTAAGGGTATCGTCTCTCCTCACTCGGGTGAGTTTGCTGGCCATCCCCTCGTTCTCGATCTTAGTGAGGATAGGGTTTCCATCCCGGATCTCCCTTCTATGAGTCCCTCAAGTATAAAGTCATGTCGTCGGAAGTCTTGGAGGTGGCTCCCTTGGCCGAGGTTGGGGCCCCTACCAGCCTACCAGTGGGAGTGGGAGCGGGCTCAGCATTGGAGTCATCTATCAAGGTGACGATCTTAGAAGTCGGCAAGGTGCCCGAGGAGGCGAGGTGACGACCCCATAAGTCAGTGAGGTGCCTTTGGTTTCGCCAAGACGGAGGCCGAGGGCCCAGTTAGGGATGGGCTAGAGTCCGTGGTCGGCACTGGTTTAGACGTTGTGCTTTCGGAGGGTGAGGATTGGGGTGCTCATCTGGGCAAGTGCCAACAGACAGGGACCAGAAGAGACGCGGAGGGTGTCACGGTTCTACTAGAACCTGCATCCTGGTTAAACCTTGGGGAGGGTGCTACTGTGGAGGAGGGAGGGTCGCAGGCTATCAGGATGCCTAAGGGGCCATGGGGAGATGACACTACAAGCAGCACTAGGGCCTCACTTGTGCCTCTGCCTAAGAGACTTAGTAGCTCCTCATCTCCGGAAGCCATCTCGCCCTCTTGGCAGCTGGGACGTGCAGGATCGTCCAACGAGGCTGGCGGGAGTGAGGTTCTACAGGTCGAGTCAGGGTTTGATAGGGCTCGCGCCTAGTCTACCCGAAAGATGGCCGACAAGCTCAAGGCTTTCCTTCTTTGGGGTAGTGCTTGTTGTGTCCTTCATCCTCTCTTTTCTCTTTCCCTTCTTTCACCTTTTTTTTTTTTAACTCGGCTTATTTTCCTTACCAAGGGGTGGACCAGCTAGCGACTCTCATCGTGGACGACCGGGGGGCCTTGGAGGAAGAAGTATGGGGACTTCGAGCCCTGGCCAACCTAACCAAGCAGTACGCCTGATAGGCGAACAAGGAGAAGGAGGAGCTGGATAAGGTCCTCATCAAGCTAGACTCGGGCCGCCACTCGGAGAGGGGTGAATCTTCTAGTGGACCTTGCCAAGTTACAGGAAGAGGCCAGCCAATACCACCTAAGGCTAAGCTCTGTGAAGAGGAATAGGACAACTTGCATGGCCAACTGGACCGTAGGATGGAGGAGGTGGATGAGCTGCGGAAGTCATGCTACAAGCTCTAGGACGAGAGTTTGAGGCTGATGAAGCAGCATGATTCTGACGAACGGTCATATAACTGGCTTCACGAGACTTACACGAATATTTTTTAGTCTTGGAAGAACAAGTCGTCCCTCCTCGAATCTCAAAACAAACAAGTGAAGGGATCTGGAAGTTGAGGTGGCCACTGCCCCTGGCTGACACATACACGGAAGTTGCAAGTGGAGCAGTTGGAGGCTGAGTTGGCCGCCTCAGAGCGCGAGCTGGCCTCCTACGATTTGGTCGGAGGACGTGAAGTCCGATTTGGCCGACATCCAGGACAAAGTTCCTCGGGTGTCAGAGCAGATGTTGGCGGCAAAGCTCTTTTGTAATCGAGCATGGGCCTACGACTACAAGAAAGGTCTGGAAAGGTTAATGGACCATTTGCTGGAGAACCCGCAAGAAGACCTAAGATTCCTCGACCTGAGGTCTCTTCAACCATACCTGGTGGCGCTGCGACACGACAACTCCATAGGCAAGGATCTGATGCTGGACACCTTCCCTGACGAGCCCTCTCCTTGATGTTGTATTTTTGCTTATTCCTCTTTTTTTCTTTTTCTCTTTTTTTTTCTTTTTTTTTTTTTGTGTAAAAGAAAGATGTAAAGACATTCTTTCATTGAGCATGTATACTTGTGTTATGCAATATATAAATTGATGTATGTTATGCACTCGTGAGTTGTCCTTTTTCTCTTTCTTTCCCCTTTTTGTTCATGTGTAGATTCATACTCCTTACCCAGTCCTTGCCTTGTCTCCTTTTGTGGTTGCTTCCTTTGTTTCTTTCATGCTTACGTGTGAGAGAGGCCAGGTCCCAGTGAGGAGTTAATGTGGTTGGGTGGTCAAATGACTCACCCTCATCCATTGGACCCTTGGCGAGGAATTAGTGAGGTAGGGCGATCCTTGACCTTTCCCGCTTTTGGGTTTGCCGTGAGGGAGGTCGGACAGTCTGATGAATTGTCCCGCCTATTAATCCTTTGTGAGAAATGAATGAGGTCCATCGGTCCTTGACCTTTCCCGTTGTGAGGGAGGTTGGGCAGTCCTTGACCTTTCCCACCACGGATTTGCCATGAGGGAGGTAGGGCAGTCTAATGACTTGTCCCCCTCTTAATCCTCTGTGAGAAATGAGTAAGGTCGAGCGGTTATTAACCTTTTCCGCCTATGGGTTCACCATGAGGGAGATTGGGCAGTCTGATGACTTATCCTGCCTCTTAATCCTTAGCGATAAATGAGTGAGGTTGGGCGGTCCTTGACCTTTTCCACCATGAATTCGCCGTGAGGGAGGTTTGGCAGTTTGATAACTTGTCCCGCCTCTTAATCCTCAATGAGAAATTAGAGAGGTTGGACGGTCCTTGACCTTTCCCGCCATGGATTTTCTATGAGGGAGGTCGAGTAGTCTGATGACTTGTCCTGCCTCTTAATCCTCAACGAGAAATTAGTGAGGTCGGGCGGTCCTTGATCTTTCCTACTGTGGACTTCCTTAAGGGAGGTCGGGCTATCAAGTGACTAGACTCGTTTATTAACTCGCAACGAGAAACTAGTGAGGTCTGGCGGTCATTGACCTTTCGCGCTATGGATTTGTCATTAGGGAGGTCGGGCTATTGAGTAGGCTGGACCCACCTGTCGACTCTCAACAAGAAATTAGTGAGGTTGGGCAGTCCTTAACCTTTCCCGCCGTGGATTCGTCGTGAGGGAGGTCAGGTAGTCGAGTGACTAGACCCGCCTGTTGACTCTCAACAGTTTGGTTTTGCAAAGTGTTTTCTACAAAGTTAAACACAAAGTTCTAAAGAGAAGACAGTTTTATTCATAATATTCAGGGGTTGTATATACATGTCTCTAATACATCTAGCCGAAATATCTCCATAAATGTTCTACATTCCATGGGTGTGAGAGTTCCTTTCCTTGTAAGTCTCGGAGTAGGTAAGATCCCGTTCAGTTGTTAGCTGTGAAGACGTACATGCCTTCCCATCGTGGACCCAGTTTTCCCTCTTCCTGGATAGTTGTCCCTATTTGCCTCAATACCAGGTCGTCCACCTTGAAGGATCTTGGTCGAACTCTCCTGTTGAAGTAATGCACAACCCTTCTTTTGTTGATTTTCATCCTCATCCTCATCTCGGCCTCTTGCCTCTTCTCCTCCAGCAGGTCGAGCTGCTCTTCCAACTTTTCATCGTTCAAGCTTTGGTCGAAGTGCTGAACCCTGTAGTTGGCATTCTTACTTCCATAGGCACCACTACTTCACCCCCGTTAGTGAGGGCGGAAGGGGTCTCCCTTGTTTGTGTCCTGACCATGGTCCAGTAGGCCCACAGGACCCCGGGAAGCTCCTTTGCCTAGGCCCATTTCTTGTCTGCTAGCTTCTTCTTGAATATCCCGAGCAGTGTTGTATTAGTCGCTCCAAGTTGTCAGTTAGCCTAGGAGTGTCTCGGAGATGAGTACTTGAACTTGATTCCCAAGTCTCTGCACTAGTCATGGTAGTGGTTTGAGTCGAACTGTCGCCCATTGTTATGGATGATGTAGCGGGAGATACCGAACCTACACACCATTGTCTTCCACAGGAATCGAGTGATGATGTAGGTCGTTATTGTTGCCAGGACTTCGGCCTCTACCCATTTGATGAAGTAGTACACGGTGATGACCACGAATCTTACTCCTCCCTTACTTAGTGGTAAGGGTCCGACCAGGTCGATTCCCCATTGTGCAAACGGCCAAGGCAACATGATTAATGTCAGCTCCTCCGGCGGGCAATAAAGTATCGGGGTGAACACTTGACACTTAAAGCATTTTCAGACAAACTCTACCCTGATCACTTTTCCTACTAACGCCTTCCCACCGGAATGGCTCCTGCACACCCCTTCCTGTATATTCGCCAGTATGTACCACGCTTCTTTGAATGAGACACACCTTAGGAGGGGTGTGGAGTAGTCCCGTTTTTACATGAGGGGATCTACCAAGGTGAAGCGCGATGCCCAATTTTGACCTTCCTCGCCTTCCACTTCTTATAAGGGAGCTTGTTTGTATCCAAATACTTGATTATCTCTATCACCCATTATGGAGCCCCCCGTCTGACTTCTGAGATTTCGAACCCTACTGTGGGCATGTCGACAGTTCTAATTACTATCTATTCTAGCAAAGGGGCATATTCTTTTCCAGACGTGGCTCACGTTAGCCTGTCGGCCTTTTGGATCTCTCCCCTCGGTACCTGCTGGATCCGGAAGTAGAGGAAGTGCTCATGTTTTCCCAACACCATCAGCAAATATTTCTTTAACTTCTAGCGTGATCGCGTAGTTGTGTTCCTCTCCAGGATGGACCATCAACGAAGACCTGCCAGGATTTCATCAGAGGTGCATCTTGGACCTCTTCTGGGAAGTCGGTGAATTCTGCAACAAAGTCTGCTAATATGGATTTTATGGGTTGCAAGAGAAGAACAAGAAAAAGAGAGAGAAACAAGAACTGAATCAAGAAACACACTGATGGATTTTACTTAAGAGGGAAAATCCCGCCTCCTAAAACTACAACAAGCAAGTTCTTCCTCCAGATATCTATTTCTATCTTCCCGCTAGCTTTTATACACATACATGAAACAAATCATTTGTAATACAAGCATTCACAAGTTTATTCACAATTACCACTAGTTTAAAACGCATCACTTCACTGATCTTCCAACACACCGTTTTGTCTACTTTTCTTCATTACTTCTCCTTCTCGACAACACTTCCTCTGATCTTCCACATCACTATCTTCTTCTGCACTTCACTTCCCTTCCTAACATTCTCTCCTTCTTCAAAAAGCATTGACCACAAGGTTGGCATGGCAAGGAGTTCAGATTCACCAAACCACAACGCATCTTTACAAATTTCAATATTCCAGCACTCTTCATAGAGCCCATTATTTGCAAAGCCTCAGATCATTGTCATCCAACCTATGAAACAAAAATTGTAAGTGGCCATTGAAATATATCTATGACGACTTAATTTCTAGTGATATTGCTTTCCTCTGTCGAAGGGCCAGCAAGTTGGTATTTCAAAGAACTTAAATGAAAAAACAAACAAAAATATAGCATAACAAACAAAATCATAGCATAAGTTTTTGTTCTAGGGTGAAGGGCCACAAGCCATTCAGCCATTACATCAAACACTTTGAAGCCAAGTTTCCAAGACTTGCATTTTGCCCAGACTTCAAAAATAGTACTGCCCAAATACAAGTCAAAAGAAAACACAGATTTAAGAATCTGAGTTGCCATTTCAAAGACTTGGAACATCTCCTTCTACACCTTTGTTTCTTCTTTCTCCATATATTGTTTTTTTCACTTCTCATATTCTCAACTTTATTTTTAGTCAAACTATTTTCTTCAAATGACTTTGGAGCATCAGCAATATTTTGAGTTGAGTACGAACTTGGTGCATCCCACAAATTGTGGCGTAAGCTGGAACATTTCTAGTTTCGTCACGCTTATTCCCTTCAAGATCGTCACCAAGAGCAGGTGTAACTTTAAGACCTTCAAGATCAACACCAGGAGCAGGTTCAACTATTTTCTTCTCTTCCTTCCTTATAAAATTCTCTTCTCTAAGCCTCTTGAAACTACAAAAAGCAAGTTCTTCCAGATATCTATTTCTATCTCCTCGCAGGCTTTTATACACATATATGAAATGAGCCATTTGTAATACAAGCATTCACAAGTTTATTCACAATTACCACTAGTTTAAAATGCATCACTTCACTAATCTTCCAACGCACCGTTTGGCTAGTTTTCTTCTGTACTTCTACTCGACAACACTTCCTCTGATCTTCCACATCACTTCTGATCATCTTCTACACTTTACTTTCCTTCCTAACAAGCAAATGTCTTGTTACGTATCTCCTGCAAGCCGAATTCCAAGTAGTCAATACGCTCCTTGTTGGTCAACCGCTGACAAACAAAAAGGAAGAAAGCTCACACACACAACAACTCCACTCAGGGTTGGAGAAAAACAATATAATTTTATTAAATAGTTCAATGCCTCCAATTAAAGATTCTTCCTTCTTTATAATACTTTACTACGTAAGGAAACTTGCACCTAAAGGACTCCTATACTAAAGGACTCTTAGGCCTCATCTGTTTTCACAGGTGAGATGAGATGAGTTGAGATAAAAGTTGAAAGTTGAATAAAATATTGTTAGAATATATTTTTTTAATATTATTTTTATTTTGGGATTTGAAAAGGTTGAATTGTTTATTTTATTTTGTATGGAATTTGAAAAAGTTATAATGATGAGATGGGATGAGTTGAGAAGTTTCCTGAAAACAAACGACCTGGGTTTGGGTAGTGAGAATACTTGAGAAGTGTTGAGAATGTTTGTGAATAGTAATGAAAAAGTAATAATAAAATATTGAATAGTAATAAAAAGTAGGTGAAAAGTAATGAATAGTAGAAAAGTAGGTGAAAAGTAATAATAAAATAAAAAATAGTAGTGAGAGTACTTGAGGTGCTCTCACCACCCAAACGTAGCAGACTTCTACTTTGAATTGAAAAGGGAAACATTTTTCGAATAGGCAACTAAACTAAAAACCATACTAAACTCTAGGTACTTAAACCAATATAGGACTCTACCTACATACTCAAACCGATTAGGACTCATCTTCTATTGCATGTTGTACTTTGGATTTGGCTTTCTTGTTCTCTCTGGTCTCTGTACTTCATCATATACCTTGTTTGTTGTTTGGTTATACGATATATCTAGTTATGTACTATATATGTTTAGCCTTTGTTATATGCAAGTAAAACTATAGCATGTATGAGTGATACTCGGGGCATTGTTAACTATTTTTATGGGCAGAATAACTAAAATACGTATAGCTTATTCATTCAATGTTTAAAGGTTTTTATAGTTTACTATAAATATAACTCGAACATGTAATACTACTAGTTGAAGGGCAATTGCAAGACATGTACCCAGTTTCCCTTGGTCGGGATATAGGATAAAATATGAGACTAGCAACCATTAAAACATAGTTGTCTTACCATAGCATAAAATAGTCCAAACCTTTCACTGTAAATATGAAAGCTTTCAAAACAAAGTAGTTGCCTCTTAAAGTAACAGGAGAAAAAAAAGTGACATAAAAGATGTAACAGAAAGACAACTACCTTTTCCACCTCTCTCTTCTTATAACCCTCATAAACAACATTTTTTAGAATATGACTCTCAACCAATTTATTACTGAGTTGATACTAGCTTGCATCATTACCTACAATTTTATGTAGGATATTATATACTTTGTCAGGTTGCTTCAATTAAATTTGTTCATGGTAAAACTCACAATCATGAACCAAAACTTGTTTTTGCACATGGGATCCATTTAATTAAACATTTTGTCAAGTCCTTCAAGAGAGTAAAAGTGCTCGCCACCAAGGCAAGCACCGTGGAAGCAAACATTACCTCGGCAAGCACCCTAAATCAAGCACAATGCTCCTCACCTCAGTTATCACCATGAATGAGCATGAAGCTTGCCACCTCGGCTCGTGGAGAGGGAATGTACTCGATTCAAGGCGAGCAATATGGAGATCAAAAGTGCTCTCCACTTAGGCAAGCACTACGGGAGCAAAAATGCTTGCCACCTCGACGAGTACCCTGGATGAAGCACAATACTCCTCACCTCGGCAGGTACCGTGAAGGAACATGAACCTCACTACATCGGCTCGTGCATAGAGAAAGCACATGCTACCTAAGTGCGCACCATGGGAGGCAAAGTGTCCATCACCTCGACGAGCACCATGAAAGAGCATGAAGCTAGCCAAAGGGCACGCATCATAAAAAGGTAAATTTCTTGCCTCCCGAGCGAGCATCATGGAGAGTAAAAGTGCTCGCCACCTAGGCGACACCATGGGAGGCAAACTGCTCATATACAAGGAGAGCACTATGGAAGGCAAAGTGCTCACCCCCATGCAAGTACCATGCAGAGCAAAAGTGCTTACTACTCAAGTGAGCGCAGTAGAAACAAAAGTGCTCACCACCTTGGCGAGCACCATGGGAGGCTTCATGCTCGTTACCTCGGCGAGAACCATGCAAGGCAAAGTGCTCCTCAGTTAGGTCGATTTGGATGCACAGTGGTGACATGCGTCCATCCCTGGGTCAATATGGATGCACGATGGCACCGTGGTCCATCTTTGGGTTGATTTCGACCCACGATGGTGATGTGGGTCTATCCATGGGTTGATGTCGACACACGGCACTATTGTTGACGTGGATCTCAGCACCAAAGTCCCACCACACTCGCACTACCATCGGTTTAGTTTTTTGTTGTGTTGACCCACAACAACATCGTGGGTCTCTGATTTTTCATACCCATGACACCATTGTGGGTTTGGTCTTGATGATGTTCAGACTAATTTGATCTTTATATTTCAAATGAAGATGAAAATTTGTGTATGTTCTATGATTGATTGAGATCTAAGATGGAGATTCTGAGTTGTAGTGTGGAGATTTCTTGTTTGACTTCAATCGACTGGTTTGATTTGGATAAAGGGAATTTTTGTCTAATTTGATTTGTTGTAGGAGTATTTTAGTCCATTCAGATATGTAGCAGGGAAATTTTAACCTAATCCAAAAACTATAGCAAGGCACTTTGGTCAAATCAATATTTGTACGATAGGTATTTCAATCTAACATGGGATCTGTAAGGGGGCATTTTGGTCCAAGTCATTACATGAATTCCTATGTCATAACTTCTAAACTCACTCTTTTATTATAAATAGAAGTCTAACAATTATTTAAACTTAAGTAAATAACAAGTCCCTCAAGTAAAAAGGTCTTGCTGCAAGGACCGCTGCATTTGACCACTAGTACATTTGTGTGTGTGTGCCCTTTTTGAAATATTAAAAAAATACACAAATGCACTAATGGTCGCTAACGAGGATCAAATGCAGCGGGCAACATAGCATTTTCCCAAGTAAAAAGTGCTTTCCGCATCTCTTGAATTTGGACATTTGAGTATTTTTAACGGAAATTGTGTATAACCCTTGTACAATAAAAGGGGTAATCTCCAAACAAGAAAAAAAAAATCACGAGTTTTTTTTAATCAAGAAGATAATCAAAAAATTATTTTAAATAGAAATATGAAGAGAATTAAAAAATTGCAATATATATAAATCACTATAGATGAGTTGGATTCAGAGTTGATTTCAACTGATCTCATTTTATCTCATCTCATCATTACAACTTTTTCAAATTTATATACAAAATATAATAAACAATTTAATATTTTCAAATCTCAATACAACAACAATATTAAAAAATAATATTCTAACAATATTTTATTCAACTTTCAACTTTTATCTTAACTCAACTCATCTCAACTCACTATCCAAACCTCGTCTTATAGTATTAATCCTAATATATACTATTGGTAATCGACGCCCCCATTATGGCCCATTATATATAGTATTAGTATAGTATACTAATACTATATATATACTATATAGTGATATAATGATATAATAATATTTATATAGTTATTTACTAATACTAATGTTAGTGATAATATGTATAATTACTAATACTATAGTGATTTATATAGTTATTTATATATAGTGGATTACTAATATATTATATATATTAATAAGAGCTATTAAATAATAATAGGCGGTATAACCAGCCATATGCATGAGAGCAGTTAATACAGGCTGTATAACCGACCATATGTATGAGTAAATAAATAAGGTAGAAAAGATATATAATAAAATCAACTTCATTAAAGACATAACACTTACAAGGAGATTAATTCTCAGAATAGTTGGAAGCAGAAGACATGAAAAAAGAAAAGTTTACAAAAGATAGATTTTGGAGAGTGAGGAGGATTAAAGAAAAGTTTGGACGAGAGAAGAGGAGGCTGGCTTCAGATGAAAATTTCTGAATGCCTTCCTTGTTTACAGACTCCCTTTTTATAGACACTAACACAGTAACTTCCAATAATGCATGGTAAATAGTATATACAAAGTCATTTGTCATTTTCTTGAACAATAATCTTGAGCAACGACAATAATCTGAGGCGAACAGTATAAACAAAGTTCTTTGTCTTTATTCTCTGAAGAGATAATGCTTCTGACATCTTTCTTCTGCCATGTTAAATAATTGAAAAGGTAGTAGTCTTCTGAAATCACATAATCTGATGGTCATAATTTGTTAATTTCAGATCGAATGGATCTTGAGAATCCATCAGCAGTACTGGATGATAGAGTGAGTTGTCCTGAGAAGGAGATGTCATAGATGTCTGTTGAGAAGGAAATGCATGCTGAGCTAGTGATGATATGAGTTGTTGTAATGGAGATAATATGGCTTAATTCTATGCGTCTTCTTCATTATCGCTATCTGAGACTTGTGATATTGTCTCAGCTAATTTTTACAAATCCTCTTTACTGGTAATGGATGCTAATTGTTCCTGAAATCTACTCCGCTGGACTAGAGCTTTGGTAATTTTTGAAATTTTTTTTAAAACATGATCATAACTGTATTTTTTCCACCATTTGACAGAGACTTAGCGAGCTAAAAGCATAATTTTTTTTAGAGAGAGATGAGATTTGATGACGTATTCTCACTTCATGATCCAATTTAATTTTGTTTTGAGAAAGAAAAAAATAAGTGGTGGACGATGCTTTAATGTGATTGGATAATCATTTTGTGAAAAAAAAAACTTCTTGGAAAGGGAGAGGAATGAGAAGAAGCTCGAGTCCATAATAATCTCACCATAGTAAAAATCATCGTGGGAGTGTCCTGATCTCTTGTAATTTGTCAAAGTGAAAGAACCACGAATGACTCAAATTTTTGTTTTGTTTTAAAAACATTTTTGTCGAATGACGCAAATAATCATAAAAATCATAATATGGCGAATCATAAGGATGAAAAAACTTTCTTGTTAAATATGAATTTTTTTCCATTGTTCCAAGGTAAGAACTTGTTTAATGGTGACTTTATGAAAGGCAATAATTATAGATGCAAGTGGAGAAAATTGAACTTGAAGAAAACAATGGATCTCAGATAGAATAATTGAATCAGTGTCTACTAATATAAATTCATAAAAATATTGAGTTTTCTTAATATTTGGTGGGACATAATGTCAATCTGGTAAAAGAAATGTATCAAGTAATTTTTGGGGATCAGACAGGTGTTGAATTTCATACTCGATGGGAAGACTGGGTGCCAATGAGATTTAATGATAATAGGGGATGTAGAAGGCTGTAATAATAACGGAGGATTAACAGATTGAGAATGAGAAAATGAAGAAGGAGAAACAGCTTTGGAGTATGTTGGTAATCTTGGAGTAGTTAATGGTGAGAATAAATTGTAAGATGGCTTAATATTTTGTGGTAATGTCTCCAATACTGTGTATGGTTTTGGAGTTGCAAAGGGACAAGATGAATGATAGGGAGGAGATGGTGGCCTAGAATAAGAAGGTTTAGACTTTACTTTTGATTTTGAGGATGACATGATATTCTCCATATGAATTCTCGGGATAGAAAATTTGGAAGAGAATTAGATTCTCTTTTAATATGTTCAATATCAAAATAAAAAATACTTAATATACATTGTCATCTAACAAATATTTGTTTAGTAGCCAAGGTTTTTACATCTTTAATCAAAACTTCATTGGCTGATTTGCAATCTATTCTAAGTAAAAACTTTTGATTTAACAAATTATTTTGAAATTTAGAAATATATAATATAATAGCTAAAATTTCTTTTTTAATGGTATTACAATTCTTTTGGGCAGGATTCTAACATCCTGAATGGAACCGAACAATCTGTTCAGAATCAGTTCATTCCTCCATAACCAAGATCAGATGTATCTGTTTCAACAATTTTAAAAGTATGAGGCGATGAGAGTCCTAAACATGGTAATTTCTTAACGTGGGATTTAATCTGTTTTATAATATTTGTATGTTTTTCTGTCCATGGAGGTGGATTCTTTTTTAATTTTTTGAATAATGGTTTACATAATGGCCTGAGAGATTGATAAAAAATTGCAACATAATTAAGACTTCCCATAAATCTTTGTAATTGTTGATGTTGCAAATTTTTTATTTCATCAGGAAATTTATTAGCAAATTATATTGCTCTATTAATTGGTGTAATAGTTCCTTAATAGATATCATGTCCAAGGAATCTAATTTTATTTTTTGTGATGAAATAACTAATCCATTTTGTTTAATAATTTGAACAAAAATATTTAAATATTTCCAGTGTTATTCAATAGATGAGAAAAATATTAATACATCATCTATATAAACTATTGAAAAATGAGTAAAATGAGTAAATATTTCATTCATAATATTTTAAAATTCATTAGGAGCATTTTTTGACCCAAATGGCATAACATTTCATTCATAATGTCCAAATGAGATTGTAAATGTTGTTTTATACCGTCTATTTCCAGCAATTTGGATTTATCAAAATTCACTCTTCATGTCAAATTTTGAAAATACTGTAACATTATAAAAACGAGATAACAAATATTTCCTTTTAAGAATTGGATATCTAATCCATTGTAATACTTTATTTAATGGTTTATAATTGATAACTAACCGAGGAATTCTTCTTTCTAACTCTACTTATTTTTTAACGTAAAAGACAGCACAACTCCATGGTGATTTACTTTTCCTAATTAATTATTTTGTTAATAAATCATTAATTTCTTTTTTACAGAATTCTAATAATTCATTATTCATTTGAATTGGTCTAGCTTTAATCGGAATATTCTTTTAAAAAAAATTTCATAAGGTAGTTCAATTATATGTTGTTTTCTATTCTAAGAAGTATTAGGCAAGTTAGAGCATATTTTTTTTTAATTATAGTTTAAAATTATTAATTTTTTGAGTTAGTAATAGGTCTTTCAATTGATCTTCAATTCTTTTATATTTTAATTCTTGTTTTAAGAAACTTCTCTGTTTTTCTTTTCTTTTAATCCTATTTTTTGTTAAAAATTTGATTTCTTTAGTTACTGAAACTTCCTTTAGGGAATTAGTTTATTTTGATACAAGAGGAAATAAGAATTTAAATTGAATTTTCTGTTCAAGTATTTTAGTAGAAATTCTTTCTTCTGTTACATAGAAATGGTAAAGTAAGGCAAGAAATGGATTTCCTAATATTACTTTGGTGTTAATATTTTTTACTAAAATAAATGTTGTTTTATAGCAAATGCCATTATTACAAATATGTGCATTAGATAATTTATAATTTATGTTTAATTTTGTTCCATTAACTTGAAATAATGTTTCTTTTGTTTTTTTTAAATATTTAGAATGTATTAATCCCTCTTGTATACAATTTAAATCTATTCATGTGTCTAATATGACAACTATAGTAAAAGAAAATATTTGATTAATAAAGACTGGTTACTTCAGTATACCATTTCTGAAAATTTATCTTATCAAAGATATTAATAAAATTGTCTGTTTTGTCTTTAATAACTATTGTTGAACAATCTCCTTGTTCTTTATTATGAGAAGTATTTATGTTTTTATCTATTTTTAATAATATAATTTCTTGTAATAATTGTTCATTTGAAACTTCTAATTTAAGATTAGATGTTTTCAAATTTCTAACCTCTTGTTTTATTTCATTAATTTCTTGTTGCAGATCTTGTATTGTAACTTTTTATTTTTCTATTTTAAATCTTCCTACTATTTCTGAAAAACTCTACTATTTCTGAAAAATTATAAGGTGTTGTAGAGGTTACTAAAGTAGTTTGATTATTAAAAATATCTTTTAGTTTTTCCAAATAATCTTTTCTTTCTTGTGGATCATTAATTTTATCAATTAATTCTAATATAATATCTTCTTATTTTGAAAGTACATTAATAGTTTTATTACAAATACAATTATTCTTATCTAAACAATTGCATACATGTACCTCATCTTCTTCAGATTCATTATCAGAAAATTGCTCTGAAAAGCTCGATACTTTTAATTGATAGATTTCTTCATCTTCTGAAGAGCTTTCATCTTCTTCACTTGAATGTATTATAAAGATATTTAATAATTTTTCTTTTAATGTTTCAGGTATATCTAATTCATTAATATGTTGTTTGACTTTACAATTTGATTTATAATGTCCAACTTTTTCACGTTTATGACAAACAATTTGTTTGTTCTTTTTATTATATTTTTTTGTATTTTTTATTAGTTTATTATATAGTTGTTTATCTTCTGTCTTTTTATAAGGCCTCTTATATTTTCGTTTTTGGTAGAATAATTCTTATAAATTCTTTTTCCCTTTTTGTGTCTTCTTGAATGAGCTATTAATGGAGTATAATCAAACTGTTCACAAAATGTACCTAATTCTTTTTTACCAAATTTATTTTCTTTATCCATTTATTTTTTTAATCTTAAATCATTATACATAATTAAACCAATTCTATTAATAGTAGTTATTATATCACCATATGTGAGATTAATAAAATCAATAGTACAATCTTATTTTACTTCTGATTTTACTAATGATTCTTGTACATTTTGGGCAAAATAATATGGAAATCCGGTTATTAACTTTTCCTTCCAGTATGGTTGTTGACAGTCATTTCTGATCATAACTTTAGTCAGAAATACATCTTTATACCAACAGAAATTAGATAGTTGAGGACATATTAAATTAATCAATAAATCATTAGTTTTTTCTTTGAATTGAATAGGATCATCAATGAAGTGTTTGGTTAATACATAAATTAAAGTATTAACAACATCTTCTAATGGTAGACTATCTTTTGTTTTAATTATTTGCATATTTTCATCATATTTATGTTAAGTTAATATTTTTATTATTTGTTCATGTGAAAGATAATGATCTCACCAGCTTTTTAATTAGCCAGTAAAATCTGTAACAATAATATGAGCTACTTGGTGATCAGTTTTTCTATTACTTTTATAAACATTAGCAACCATAATCATTTCTTGGAAATGATTTAATATTTCATACTCAGATAATCCATCTATATTTCATTCATAGAATACATCTAGTGCAAAAGTAGATTTTACTATTTGTTCTCTTTCTTCGAATTGCATATCCGGTGGAGTAGGCCTTGTATACAAATTACAAGTAATAGAAACATGATGTTTAGAATCCCTAGCTAAAAAACTATTAGCATGATCTCCTCTAATCTTATTTATTTGTAAATATAAATTTTAAATTGGTTTTCAATATTACTAATTTTAGAATCAGATAATAAAGGCGATTTTGTCTTACTTAATACATTAATATAGGGTTGTTTTGAAGTAGATGCAATATTAGTAATATTTAATTTCTCTAATTTATTAGAGATTTGTTCTAATAAATCGTTTTTTGTTTTAGAAAAAAATAGTTTTTAGAAGAGATGAGATTTCGTGGGAAACAAATAAAGAGATTTCTTTTGCTTCTTTAATAGCAGGATTAATAGGAGATAGTTGTGTTTCAGTTCTTTCTAGTTATTTACTCATGACTTTTAGATATAAATTGGTATAATTGATTTGTTGGATTATATTATCAATGTTTTTACTTTCTGTTGTATTATTATATTTTTTTATTGGTGAAGCTAATATCTAAGTATTTCTTTGATTGTACTTAATGGCTTCAAAATATGGGTATTCTTCATAGACAATTTGATTACTTTCTTATTTAATCTATTGATTAGTAGTCCTATTTATGGTTGATAATTGGTTTGATTTATAGATTTCAAACCATGTAAAGAAATGTACATTAATTTGTATTCCTTCTAAATACTCATAATATTTTTCTTGAATATAATTTCTTTCTATTTTTGTAAAATTTGAGATAAATACGTTCTGATTATTTTTTTTCTTTTATATAATCTTGTTTGAGATATTCTTTATTAATTTTAAACTATTCTTTACTCAGGGTGTATATTTAGGCATCATTTTGTTGAAAAATAAGGTTCTTTTCAGAATTATGAGAGGCGGATGCCTTATCTGGGTAATTAACAACATATATTGGTGTATCAATAATATTTTCAGGAATAACTCTCTGGATCTGAATGTCCAAATTCTGTGATCTGGTGTTAAAGTTTTGATATCTATTCTGAGAAATTGAAATAAGAACAGATCTGGATATATGATAGCTAAAGGGTGTTGGAGAAGAAGGAAGTGAATAAGTCGATCTCCTAAAAGGTTGAAAAGCAAATTGGACGGTTCTGTCCGTTTTTTGGTCTATGTATTCTAAATCATTTTTAGAATTATTTTCTATTTTAGGTAATGGAATGATATTTTCTAATTGCCATTCATTATGGAGAATAATTTTATTCCAATTAATTTGTTTAAGAATTTGTATACTAGAATTTTGTGTACTAGATTGTAATAATAATGTATATCATTTTGGACTAGTAATAAGAGTTTGTGGCTCTAATGTTGTTTTCATTAATTTATAATGAATCCTATATACTACTGTTAAAGGATGTGATTCTTTCATCATATGATAACTGTCTGTTTTAATATTTAATGTTAAAGTGTATCGAATAATGAAAGAGAATAATTAGGATAGCAATTAAAATAAACTGGGCCTTAGAACAAGTTTGATTATACTATGTCAAGTAATGAATCATGAAAATTATAGTGTCTTTCATCTCTTAGACACAGTAATACTGAGGTTTTAATCTGTTTCTGGTGAGTGGTTTTATAGCCACTTGGACTAATCCAATACGTATGAAAGAATATTTTTGTTCTTTATGATGTTTAATAGCTTCTTTTGTTAATAATTGTAATGATTCATAATCATTGTTTAAACTAATGGTTTTTTCTACTGTTTTAATAGTATAATTAGTAAGAAATGATAATTTAGAAGAAAAAATAGATTGTTTATATATTTGATTTTTTGGAACATTATGAATTGTCCAATCTTGTAAATATCTTTCTATATCTATTATATTATAATCTTCTTAGTTAATAATATCATATTCTATAGGAATATTAGTAGTGGGATTATCGGATTTAAATAAAGAATTCATTGAGACAGGTTTTTAAGGTAAAGATTTTCTATATTCAATGATAAATAAGTAGATTAAGATCTTGAGGGAACACCACCGGAACCACCTTTAAATCTCTTCAGCATAAATGGGCTGACCAACGGGTTTTTCATGGCTTACCAACACAAGCTTTCCAATATACTTTATTTTCTTTTTCTATAGGTTATCTTTGTTAAAGATCTGTATCAATGACTCTTTTTGTTTTTTTTAATAAAGTAAGGATGCTCAAATGGTTTCTTATACTTTTAATTTCTTTTCTTAAGAAGTCGTAATGATCTTCTCATTCCTCTATTGCCACTTGTCTACTTTGAAATATATGATATTTAGTCATCATTAATGTATAGTCTTGTTTCATTAATTGTTGTTTTCTCTTAATATCTTTTATATTATTCATCATATTTTCTAATTCAAGCCTTAAATTATAATCTAGACATTTTAAATCATAAAGATCATGAGAACCAACACTATAAGCATAATAATAATTCATCATAAAATATATCATTCAAAATAAAACAGCAAACAAAATAAAACAACAATATAATACTAATATAATAACTAGAGGCTTTGATACCAAAGACATATCTCAATATTAATAATAGCTATTAAATAATATATACTAATATGTATATATATTTATATGTATATAAAATAGTATCATATAGTGATATAGTATTTGATTATGTATGTTGGTGATAATATGTTTGTGATATATGTTAGTGTCTAACTTATTTATATATTTGATTATATATGTTAGTGATAATATGATGATTACATATATTTTTTATATGAGTGTATATGATCAAATGTGTAGAAATGTATTTATCAAAAAGAATATATATTATAATTTATTATGATATAAAATGTATTTATCCTTAATATATATATATATAGTTTATATTAGTAACATATGATCAAATGTTCGTATTTAAAATTAAAATTTTATGTTATATTAATTTTATGTTATAAAATTTAAATTTTTAATGATAATGTTATATAAAATGTTATATTAAGATTTATAAGATTATTTTTATGTTATATTAATTTTATATTATTAGATTATTATTATACATGAATAATATGATTTTAAAATTTAATGTTATATTAATTAGCAATATAGCATATAATATAAAATTATTTTAATAATTTTATATAAGATAAAAAATTAAATATATATATGAACCGATCCAGTTCGATATTAAAAATAAAAAATTGAAATTGAATCGATTTCGATCAATTTAAAAAAAAAAAATTGATATCAGACTGAACCGGTTTTGAACCAGACCAAACCTACCAATTCGGTCCGGTAACCGGTTCACTATTTTATTTTTCACTCCTAAAATTTATTCAATAGATGTGATGAATATAATGTGGTGTAATTCCTTAGAATTGGGCCTAAGAAACTGAGTATTGTAGGGACTGGACCTACCATAGAGGTCGGGTCCATCAATATATTTTATTTTTCGTTAATAAATATATGCATTCGTGTACGCAACAAAAAGCCATCTTTAACTTCGTAACTCATCTTCTTCCTTGTTATCTTCAATTTCAAAGCTCCTCTTCTTCTTCCTTCTTCGTCGTCCTTTTGGTTGGTTTGATTGGTGATTGAATGTCCTAACAACTTCAAATTCTCCAGATTAAATAAAAGGTATTATATTTATCCATTTATTCGATATTCTTGATATTGAGGTAACCGTAGATATGGTTTGAAAACCCTAATTCGAAGCAAAGACTGATTCAGGGCGTCTGCGTAGCTATTCTTCTTTTCTATTATGTTACTTGTTGTTCCTGATGGCTGGTGTTTCTGTAATTCCTTAAATTCAGCTCTCTTTATTTTTCGGTTGTTAATTCTTTTAATTGAAGAATTACTATGTCCAAACACGAGAATTTTAGGCAAAAATTGGTCGTCTCTATGGTTCCTTACACGAATATGATTATTATGTTGTGTAGAAGTTCGTCCACATGTACAGTTCCAGTGACCCTTCCACCACAAAATTTGAGCTCTGTTCTTCTTTCCTTATCTCCATGTAATTGGAGGTCTTTTTTCCAATTTGTTGCAAAAAACTTGTAGCATTGTCTCTGTTTCTTACGGGTGTAAATTTTGGATTTTCAGTTATACATCTTGTTGGTTCTCGGCCGTTATAGCGCATGGCAAACTTTGACGCAAGAGTTTCATATTCTTCACTATCTAATATAGAAAAGGACAATTCCAGATTCCACTATGAAGATGACTACAGTGATTCTCCATGGTCTGTGCCACAAGCCCCATCAGGCTCAAACTCCTCTAAACAAGAATACTCATACCATTTCCCAATTGAATCCGATGACTTTCTTGATGGAGGATATGATTCAAGTGATGATACTCGAAATTCCATGCTAACTAACTTTCCGCCTGAGGTGAACTTAAAGAATGTGCTCAGTGGCATGTTTGCCATTTTGACTGGCCGGAACAAATCGGTTCCAAGACTCACCTCAAATCAGCAACTTCCCAGTTCGGATGTTTCGTTTCTTGAGTCTGGAAAGAATGGAAATACCTTCCTTCATTCCTCTGTTTACATACCCAGTGCCCCACCACTCCTTGAGCCTAGTGGAGTTAATTATAGTGCGTACAAAGAGGTCTTGGAGGCCGAGCCCCCTGAGTGGTTGCCAGATAGTTCTAGTACAGTTTGTATGCAGTGCACTGCTCCTTTCACGGCACTGACTCGTGGTAGACATCATTGTCGGTTTTGTGGAGGGGTTTTCTGCAGAGCTTGTACTAAGGGGAGGTGCTTGTTACCTGTTAAATTCAGGGAGAGAAATCCGCAGAGGGTCTGTGATGCCTGCTATGATAGGCTCGATCCTTTGCAGGGTATTTTTGTGAACACTATAAGCAATGCTGTGCAAGTAGCAAAGCATGATGTCATCGATTGGACATGCACAAGAGGATGGTTGAATCTTCCTCTTGGTTGGTCCATGGAACATGAGATATACAAAGCCTCCAATACATTGAGAAGCTACTGCCAGGTGCCATTCTGACTTACATCACAGCTTGTTTTATACATGTCATAATTTTTTTGTCTCTGTAAAACTAAGTTCAGTTTCCTGCTTTGTAATGTCGTATATAGGATTCAACTTGCTAAGCATGTAGTTCATGCTAGCTCATAGATACTGTTTTGGAGCTTTATTTGTGTTGAATCTTTGCTTCATTCATGTACTTGTCAACTAGCTGCTCATGGTACTTTTAGAAGTTGGTACTTCAATTACATTCTAAGTAACCATATCCTTTACAAATTGATTTTTAATTTCAGATTGTTTTTGGAATGCAGGTTGCTAGGTTGAATCCTGATAAGTCCATACCCTTGGCAGTTTTAAAAGGAGCAAAAGGCCTGGCAATTTTAACTGTTGCTAAAGCTGGTGTTCTAGTTACTTACAAACTTGGCACAGGTTTGGTCATTTCTCGAAGGTCAGATGGATCATGGTCTGCACCGTCAGCCATATTCTCCATGGGCTTAGGATGGGGTGCTCAGGTAAAGACACCATTGGTTCTTAGTACTTCTATAGTATATTTCTGGCTTTTACTGCTACAATAAAACTTGAAATTTTATCAACTTAAATGAATAGTGTTGAAGAAAAATATTGGATATGCATGTTTTGGGATGAACTCTTTTACATAGATGTGAAGTCGTATTCTTTTGGCATCCATTGTTTTTATACTTGCCACGTGTTCCCAGATTGGGGGTGAGCTCATGGACTTCTTAATAGTGCTTCATGATTTGAAAGCTGTGAAGACCTTTTGTAGTCGGATGCATTTTTCTCTTGGTGCTGGTTGTAGTGCTGCAGCAGGACCTGTTGGGAGAGTGCTGGAAGCAGATCTTCGTGCTGGAGATAGAGGTTCTGGCATGTGCTATACTTACAGTTGTAGCAAAGGTATTGTTATCTATTAGGTTTTCTCTGTAACTTCTTGGTTTATAGGGGATCAGATCGTATACTTGTATGTCTTCATATACTGGTATGAGCACCTTATAGATAGCGATAACATGAAATAAGGGGATAAACAGTTGTTTATATCATTGGCTTTGACCTGTATCTTCCTCAAGTTTCCTCTTCTTAAATAGGGGTTACCTTTTGTATATCATCTTGTGTACTTGGCTGATGCCTATTCATTTCAATATAATCGTTCACTTATAAAAAATTTTAAAAAAAAATTATCTTCCTCAAGTCTTGTTCAAACCTGTGAAATCTGCTGAGAATTAACATCCAATTTGTCAAGCCAGGGAATTCACTGCCATATCCGTTTCTTGTTTATGGATTTATATTGACCAATCAATCAACTACTAAGCCCTAATTCAGTTGGTTGAGTTTATTTTCATGAATTCGTTCTACTAACACTATAGGAAAAATGTAGTGATAAATGTTTTATGTTCCATTTTGAACATTTTATAGGGGATAGCCCATACTCATCTACCTGTATTCATGTGAACTCTGGTACATACCTTAGGCACCCACTTTTTTCTTTGCTGGAATTTGGTGGTGGGTTGGTGGGAGGCATTCTTCTGTCAGTGTTATTGAATTTAACTCGATTTCAGGGCAAGTGAGGAAAGATATATTTTATGAGTCTTTTTAGTATATGGGTGTTTTGTGTTGGTTGATGTATATCTTATATCTTTGCTGCTTTCAGGATTATATGTTCTTTTGGTTGTACAGTACTTGGCACTTTAAAGGTTATAACTGAATTGGATGTAATTATTTTCAGAAGACGGCCTAAAATAAATGCACAATGGAGTGAATAGAGACTAGAGAAAAATGCCAAAGTGTCATGTTCCAGAGATCAGTTATTGATTTGCTGTTAAAATAAGTATTTTGGTTTAAATATTTAAATCAGTTTGTAGTAGAAACCTGAGAAAAGGAAAAAAGGTGTGTAGTATTCATTTCTGCAAGAAGGTAGTAAAGGCAGCTCAATGATGTTTCGTGAATTCCATTCTAATGTGGTTTTTGCATATTTTATGGTAGCCTGAAAATCAAGGAGCACAGCTGATATCTTGTATTTTTTTTATAAACTATGACAGGCGCATTTGTGGGAGTGTCCTTGGAAGGGAATGTTGTTGCAACAAGGATGGACACCAACTTGCGCTTCTACGGCGATCCTTATCTCAGCACATCTGATATTCTACTTGGAACGGTAGACAGACCAAAGGCTGCTGAGCCCCTGTATGCCTCCCTTGAAGACCTCTTTTCCTGTGTACGGTGATGGTTCCAATTGTCTTTGCAATATGGTGTCTTTCTGGTGCACGTGAAGAATCTTTGCAACCACTGGCAACCTTCACTTTTCAGACACATGGTCAGATTCTGTTGCGTATTCCTCATCTTAAATCTGTTACTGTAAATAAGTCATTATTTCATGTACTCTGTATAAAGGTATTTACTTATCTCTTGCGTGCATCTGTAATTGCCAAACCAATCAGTTTATTATGACGTGATACACTTAGTAGAACCGTTTGTGTACCTGTATAAATGCAATAAAATGATATAATTTCTCTCTCTCTCTCTCTCTCTCTGATTCGACTATGCTTACCAAATGACTTCCTGCCTTGCATGGTGGAGCAGAATCATTCTGAAGTCGCATTGTAGGCGAGCATAATATGGTTAACAATCTGAGTTGTGCTGGCATATTTTAGGGTTGCTTGGTTTTATTATTGATGATGTGCCATGGTGGAGCAAGAGCATCATGTGCCGCGAAATTTGATAAAGAATGTCTTGGAATGGTCTGAGTACCGCACCTGATTAGCAGCATCAGGTAATTAAGGGCTCGTTTGAACACTATCTGTGAATAGCATTGAAATGGTTTAAGTTGAGATGTTTTATTAGATTTTGGGAGAGGAGAGAGAAAAGTTGAATAAAAATTTTATAAAGTAAAAAAATTGTTTAAATCTAATTTTTTTTTTTATATATTTGAAAAAATTACATTATTTTTAGTCTTTTGTTTGTAAGTTTAGAAAAACTGTAATGATTAGGTAATGATTAGATGAAAAATTTGAATATTTGAAATTGAAAAATATTTTGTATTTGAGAAAAGATGTATTTTCAAACTTATTCTGTCCCAATTGAGCAAGACAATTGTTGCGAGCTATAACTAGCTAATAATACTTTTTTAAGATACAAAACATAATCATCATCAATAAGACTGACCATAAACACAATATCAGGATAGGTTTCTCTTGAAACGTAAAGCTCAACACAACATATATATAAAACGATATTTGTGTTGGGATAACATGCAATTAAATATTGAAAAACAATAGCAAACGCCCTCCCAAGCTGTCTACTTACAGATCAAGAATCATTTTCCAACAAAATGAAAAAAATACAAGTTGAGGATGGCATGGGGAACTCGGCTAAAATCCACCTTGGTCCTTTGAGGGATGATATGAGTTTGCCCATGAAGGTTCAGAAACTTCATTACATCCCTAAGAAATCCCTCCTGCCAGGACGTATAATTTCAGGAACAAATTATAAAAGGTTCACATACTAGTGCCAAGATTCCTTGGGCATGAATCGCACTTAGTATATATATTTAGGTCTAAGGCAGAACATGGATTATCCGGTTCCAGACTGGGTTGGGAAAAAACCCGGCGTGGATGAATAGTGCTAGAACATGGATTAAGGTTTTTTTATTTCTTTTCATTTTTTATTTTCCAAACAGGGATGACGGTAATGTTATTTAAGAACCCTCACTCATTGGAGGAGTGTTATGGTTACCTCTCGCGATTATTTGGTGGTGACAAATATTCAAGAAATCCATAAGATACCTTGGCGGTTACAATTATTCCATAATAATTTAATGTAAACACTTTAACAATAAAATATCACTATTGTCAACAACATATAGATGGAATGCCTCCTTCCCCTGACGTCTCCAGGCAGCTCTTGATAACTAACATAGTTAAGCACTTTCCCTTAGCTCCTTGTTTTGCCAAGAAATCTGCATCAGCATTTGCTTTTCTAAAATACATGTGAAACTGTAATTCATAAGATAATTTGGTCCCAGTAATTCGTCACTGACCATGGCATTCCTACCTTTGTTTTTCAACCAGTTGATCCGCACCTGAAGAATCATATTCTATATCTATCTTTTCCATATATTTTTTTTCTACACAGCTTTGCCCCATCAATAAGAGCTTGTACATCTGCCTTAATGAGTAATGCTAGGTACAAGCCTTAAATAGACAAGCCCTTTGTATAAAAGTGGGTCCCACTAATAAAAAATAGTTTTTTTATACTTTTTTACGTGGGGTCCACTTTTTACAAGGGTTTGTATGAGACTTGTCTATTTGGGACTTGTACAAATAATTTCTCTTCCTTAATACTCCTCCTCCACATGGTCTCAGGTTGCCATGGCTACTTCCATCCACATTCAGCTTCACCCTACTAGAACTTAGGCCTGTTAATCCGAGCCGAGTTTTTTCCCGGCCCGGTCCGGAACAAATCCGGACCAGCACTCGCATAGAAAAACTCGGGTACATCCGGTTGGGTACCGGGTTTTAAATTAGGTTTTACAACCCGGTACACAGTTTTTTCCCCCCCATTCGTTTTGAATGTTTTGATGTTTTTGTTTTTTTTGTTCCTTTCTAACAACTAAATTGACAAAAGCTGAAAATGCATATTATGTCCAATGAATCATCCATTTTATGGTTTTTTTTTTACTCTCTTTTCCCCGTGGCTTTTTATTGGTGGTCAAGGAATATGAACATGTACTTTGGCTCATTGCCTGTTTTCTTACTAATTTTCTTTTAATCATTACATGCATTGTAATGTAACAAAAAGATGTGGGTACAACCAGTAAAGGGATTTTACAAATATAGTTTTGACGCATTTAAAAGATGAGGTTTTACTTTTCATAGTGTGTTAATTAAATCTATAATTAAAGTATATTCTCCATAAAACCCTCCTTTTTTTTTAATAATTTTAGAAGCAAAAAAATAGTATAAGTGAGATCATTATGTCCATCAATTGAAAGCTGAGTTAGAATCATGTTTAACCTTACGTATTGGCAATATGTCACTACTTCTCTGTTACTTTTCAACCGCATGCATGCGATCGTGTGAATTACTATATATATATATATATATATATATATATATATATATATATATATCCTGGCGTGTACTTGATCTTGGGGATGATGGGCTATGGAAGTAACAGAATTAAGTTGGGCTAGAGTTATTTACTGATTAGAATTCTTGGAAATTAAAGATCAATCCTAATGCTAATAGATGATGATCATTTGATTGAAGATTCAAAATGCATATAAACAATGTAATATGTGGTTTTCATATAAACAATGTAATATTATTTTATAAAAAAATTTATTTTAAAAAATTAAATAAATAGAGTTTGAATGTTGCACCAATATTTTTTTATGAAAAAATATTCATAACATGTAGTTTTGATTTAAAAAATAAAAAATAAAAAAATGGGTGCAATCTGGCACCCAGGTTTCGGGTTTTTAAAAACTGGTTTCAATTCGAGTTTCGACCTGATTTTGAAACCCGGGTTCCTGGGCTGGAACCCAGATGAATAGTCCTACCAGAACTTGGTTTCTTCCATACAACTCTTACCAATTGTTTAACCTTCGTGGGGATACTGGAAGCCCCAATTGTCTCATGATATGGTTTTCTATAAATTAAAGCTTTGCATTTAACTTTGCCTAATGATTCAACGAGGATCATTTTAACTTTCCAACATGCTGATGATATATCCTCCTTTTTGTTGTCCGTACTTGCCTTGCATCTCCTATTCCACCGAAATCGACTACTGATTAAAGTAAAACAACAATGCCCTCTTGAGATTTGGTTTGTGCTTAGAAAAACCAAAACATCACTCTTCCATTGCAAAATTATTCGACACCTATATAGTAAAGTCTCCATTATACAATACATGATTTATTGATTCTATGTGAGAAGATTCACAACAATCACATCTTGAGGCTAATGGAATTTTACACGTCTAGATATTAATGTCAAAAGGCACTCCTTTAAAGAAACATTTCTACCCAAATATGGAAACCTTGTTGGACATGTACTTATTCTACACCCATTTATTCCACTCCACCTTAAGATTTAGATTTCTTTGTATGTCCCAGCCTCAAGTGAAGAAAAAGCCCTAGAGGAGGATTCTATCCAAATTGGTGTATCGCTTCCATCTCCTATCCACATCGGTTTGCTTATAATTTGAGCTGCAAGAGCATGTGACAACACCTCTCTAAGGATTTGTTCATCCCGTCCGCCAGTCTACAACATATCTTAAAGACTTTAACTTTTAAATCTAGTTTGTTAATATGCTCAACTTCTTCTGCCAAAATGCCAAGTCCTGACTAGGTTTGGAACCAAAATGATACCCCACCCTATCTAAATATACACCTTAAGTGCTTTAAAACTTCTAAAATGAGTCGAAAGATAGATTTCCAAATATTTGAATCTTGTCTTGAAGTATGAAGATTGATTTATGTAATTTTGCCCACTTCGAAGGCGGTAGCCTCCATAAACTTAGAGAGAAACTAAGAGAAACTGTATTAAAAAATAATCGTTCTAATACTACCTTACATATTGAGGATATTAGTAACTAAGGAATCCACTCCGCGGCATTCCCAGAGTCTCATCCAATGGAATCATAGTATCTCATAACAAAAAAGGCTAAAATAGTAATAAGAGTTTCTCTAAGATTCTAATGGGCTCAATAAGGCCTTACAACTGAAAAGAAAGATAAAATTAGATGACTGGGCTCGAGCCCACCAGTGCGACTCCAGGCCTTCTTTGCTGCAATCACCAACTAATCTTTCCGTGCCTTGGCCCATGTTAAGCCCGTTAGCCTCTTATGCCCATTAGGCCCTTCTTGTGTGTGACATAACCCCCCTGACATAACCCCCCCCCCCCCCCCCCCCCGGGATTAGAACACCTTGCCCACAAGATGTGGGTAGGTCTACTTTAGATCATGATATGCTTCCCAAGTTGCCTCCTCCACGAGCTGTCCCTGCCTGCGAATCAGCAGCTCAATCCAAGGTTGGTTCTTCACCTTTCACATTCTTCTGGCTAGTACTTCTTCTGGTTGTGGTCTCATTATTCCTTATGAACTGATGGGTGGCAGATTTTGGTGTGCCACCACCTGCTGGCCGAGCTTCTTTTTGATTTGGGACACATGAAACACTGGGTGGATGGAGGAGGATGGGGGCAGCTCCAATTGATAAGCGACATCACCAATTTTCTGCGTGATCTTGAATGGCCTGTAGAAACGGGGAGAAAAGTTTCAAGCTTTGGTGACGGGCCACCGAAACCTAGCGATAGAGTTGGAGTCTAAGGTAAACCCACTCCCCTACCTCAAAATATTGCTCATTTATTTTAAGATCAGCATATTTCTTCATCCTACTTTGGGCCTTCTGTAAATTGTGCTTCAATAACTATAAGACTTGGTCTTAGGACCTTAGTCCCTCATCCACTGCCTCGACCTTTGTAGTACTAGGTGGTAGGGAAGTAGTTTAGGTGGTGCATAGCAGTATAAGGCCTCAAAAGGGGTGATACAAGTCAATGAATAGTAGGTGGTGTTATACCGCCATTCTGCCAAGGGAATCCAATATGCCCACGCTTTAGGTTGATCTCCCACAAATCACCTTAAGTAGTTCTCTAGGCACTTATTAACGGCTTCACTTTGACCATCCGTTTGTGGATGGTAGGAGGTGCTGAATGCTAGTTGAATGCCCTGTACCTTTAAGAGTTCTTGCCAAAACATACTAGTAAAAACACTTCACAGTCTGAGACAATCGAGTGAGGCATGCCATGCAGCTTAAGGAAATTTTTAACAAAAAGTTGAGCCACTATCTTGGCAGAAAAGGGGTGAGCTAAGGGAGTAAAGTGAGCATATTTAGTGAGGCAATCCACAACCACCCTCACACTATTGAACCCCTGAGAAGTGGGCAACCCTTCCACGAAGTCCATGGTAATGTGTATCCATGGTTGTGAGGGAATTGAAAGGGGCTACAGCAACCCACTTGGCTTAGATTGGTCTGTCGTGACCCCTTAGCAGACTTCACACTCCTTGATGTACCTTTTTAAATCTGATCTCAATCTAGGCCAATAAAACTCTATCTTAATTTTGTGCAAGGTTTTGTCATAGCTAGAGTGCCCACATAGTGGCCCACTGTGCAGTGTCTGTAGAATCTTCTACCTAGACCCCTCATGATCAGCAATCAGCAGCCTTTATTTGTAGTAAATTAACGCCCCTCTGATGGTGGAATTCATTGGAAGCTTCCCCTCCTTAAATTGCAAGAAAGCAATGATTGTATGAGGGTTCTGGCTATGCCCTTTCTTGACTTCTTCCCACTACTCAGTAATGGACATAGACAGAGCTGAGATGCTCATTTCTAAATCTTGCTTAGTGCCCTCATCCCTCCTAGATAAAGCATCTACCACTTAGTTGTTTGTATCCTTCTTGTATTCTACCTTATTCTACCTTGATGTCATACCTCAACAACTTGGAAACCCATTTTTGCTGAGTTGGGACTCCCACCTTTTGCTCAAGAAGGTATTTCAGACTCTGGTGATCAGTCCTCACTGTGAAAACCTACCCTATCAAATAAGGTCTCCATTTCTGAATTGCAGCCACCAAAGCATAAAGTTCATTCTCTTAGGTGGACCAAGCTAACACACTGCCTTTAAGGGCTTGACTAAAATAGGCAATGGGTCTGTTTTTCTGCATTAATACTGCCCCAATGGCCCTCTCCGAGGCATCACACTCTATAATAAAAGGAAGTGTGAAATCTAGCAGGGATAAGACAGGAGGATTAGTAACTGCAGCCTTTAACTTTTCAAAAGCCTCCCTAGCCTTTTGTGTCCACATAAACTAATTTTTTTTAACAAGCCAGTTAAGGGTCCAACAATGCTCTCATACCCCTTAATGAATTTTCTGTAGTAGCCTGTTAGGTAGGGCTGTACAAAAATCGATGCCATCGGCCGCCACCGATGCGAACTGACTGGCTGCGTCAGGAACCAGCCGGACCGGTGGAGAACTAGTCGACTTGCGGTGGCAATTTCAAGAAACTGACGTTCAGCGATTCAGTCCCGGTTTGAAGCTGGACCGGACCGCTGAACTGACCGATATAATAAAATCTTTTTTTTTAATATACCCTTATCGAAATGACGCCGTTCCACTTAAGTGGAATGACGTCGTTTTGAGATGAGTCTTCTTCTTCCCGAATTCGATCTCTGCAATTCTCTCTCTCTATCTCTCTTCTGTAACTCTCTCTCTCTCTCTCTCTCTCTCAATAGAACCACCAAAGAACCGACACCGACCGAGAATCGCTAGAGAACCGCCTCGATTGGTGTCCTCCTCCCCATCGACCGGTTACGATCGGTGCCTCCTCCATTTTTCCAGACGTCGGTCGGCGTCGGTTTTGCCCAAAAACCACGCCGACGACGTCGGTTTTCACCCCTACTATTAGGCCTAGGAAACCTCTTAGTGCCTTGAGTGAAGTAGGGAAGGACCACTCTTCCTTAGCCTTAATTTTCTCAGGGTTTGCTTTTACACCTTCTGTAGAAATTAAATGATTCAGATAGGCCACTTCAGTGCATGCAAAACTACACTTGGAGGGCTTGGCCAATAATTGATGCTCCCTTAGTGTTTCCAAAGTCCACCTGAGATACTGTAAATGGTCTTCAACAGTCTTACTATACACTAAGATATCATTAAAAAAAAATCAAAAAAACCCTCCTCAAATATGGTTTGAATATGTCATTCATTAAACTCTGAAAAGTTGAGAGAGCATTAGTTAGCCCAAAGGGCATAACTAAAAAATCATAATGGCCCTCATGTTTTGTGAATGCAGTTTTAGGAATGTCCTCTTTTCTCACCCTAATCTGGTGGTATCATGAGCGAAGGTCTAGTTTTGAGAAGATCTTAGCCCCACTTAGCTCATCCAACAGCTCCTCAGCCATAGGTATGGGGTACTTATATTTTACAATGGCTTTGTTGAGTGCCGTATAATCGACACACATCCACCACGAGTCATCAGCCTTCCTTACTAAAAGTACTGGGGAAGAATAGGGATTTTGACTGGGCTGAATCACCTAGTCCTTAGTAATTCCTGCACTATTTTCTTAATCTCCTCTTTCTGAAAATACGGGTACCTGTAGGGCCTTACAAACACTGGTGGAGTATTAGGCAATAGGCTAATTGAATGATCATGTCTCCTGTGGGGTGGTAACCCTTGAGGTTCGGCAAAAACATCTGAAAATTGCTCTAATAGTTCCTTAAAAGTCAGAGTCGGAGTTCGGTTTTGAACAAGACTCCAAACTACCGACTCTGACTTCGACTTCGACTCCGATAGATATACTTAATATATTTAATATTACAGCATAAATCAACATAAATACCTAAGGCTCGATTAGCCTAACTATTGTTGTAATTTTTATTAATATCCATGCGATTTTTATAAATACTTGAGTTCGAGCTCCCAATGCCCCACGACCATGAGAATAATTTTTTTTAGGCTTTTTAACTAAAACGACGCCATATATACTAGAATGAAATCAATTGAATAAGGTTTTTTCTTCACTTTCTCCCCTTAGGCCAGTCCCCCTTCATACTTATTTCTCCCACCAGACCCCAGTCTCCCTTCAGCCTTCTTCACTTGTTTTCACTTTTCGGTGCCAAGAGTCAAGAGGAGCATGGTGCGTGCTTTCCAACAGAGATGGTGCATGCTGTCCAACAAAGATGGTGGCTAAACTGAGATCGATTGAATTTGTGGGCTGAGGTGAGATGAGTTTCGTTAGGCCAAGGGAGATTGATCGAATCTAAGTAAGAAATTTCTTAATCTTTGTTTGAATGTTGTTGGATATTGTTTGGATGTTGTTTGGATGTTGGGAATGTGGGAAGAAAATTGGAAAAATCCCTAACTTCGAGTTGGGCTTCGACTTCAGACTCCGACTCTCGAGCTCTGATCGAATTCAGAATCTGCTCCTGGTTAGAGTTGGAGTCGAAGCTCAACTTGGCCTTCAACCTTAGTCGGAGTTGGAGGTCGGAGTTGACCATTCCGACTTTGCTGGAGTCGGAGTCGAAGCCCACTCCTAGGCTCACGTGGGAGCTCGAATTCCGTACATTTGATCCAACCCTAGGTTAAATTGTCGGATCATGTGGGAGCACGACTCTTGAGCATCTGATCTGACCTCGATCAAATAAGATGGATCACATGGGGGCTTGGTTCTCGAGCATGTGATCCAACCATCGATCAAATTGATCGAATCCCGTGGGAGCTCAACTCCCCAGCATGTAAAGTGTTGGGAGCAAGTAAAGTGATTCTCTCAAAGGAAAAGTAACAACAATTACCACTTTGCTCGAATGTGAGCTAAGGTCCTCGCATCCAAGAAGGCAAGTGATAACACTAAAAGGAATGCTCTAACCCCGAGGCAAGTAAAAACTGCTTGCAACTTGAAAAGCAAGCAAAACTATCTGACGCCATGCCAGCAAAAGTGCTTGAACCTACCATGGAGAGTAACAATAGCTCGCACATTGGAGCGAGAAACCACATCTTGCACCCGAGTCGAGTAAAGGGTGTCCCACTGGAGCGAGCAACAATATCTTGCACTTGGACAAAAGGGTGTCTCGACGGGGCAAGCAAACAATGCTCATTTGGAATGGCGACCAAAAGATCTTGCCTCGAGAAGCACTCCTCCCAAGGGTGAGCTTGGTGATGTATGCAAAAGTGTTCATCTCAAACCCTGTTGGACGAGTACTTTGCTCACATTACATGCTCGGGTATTATGCCTGATCTCATTTAGATTACATGGGAGCTCTCGAGTATGTAAAGCGTACTAGATCGCCAACAATATCTGATCAAGTAATGTTTTAAATTCCATTCTAGTGATCATTCTGGTTTAAATATTGGAATAGAATATTTTGATATCGGTACATTCTGATGTGCCGTTTTAAGATTAGATATATATTTATAACTATAAAAGATGAAGATTTCTAAATATACATTGAAAATATTAAAAAAAGGTAGAGATATTGGTGTCACAAGATTATTAAAAAGATTACAAACTTGAGTTGGAGCACAAAAAAGATAGAGTCGAGAAATTATTAAAAATAATAAGATAAAAAGAGAGAGAGAGAGAATGAAGGAACTTAGGTTGCGTTTAGGTAGTGAGGTGATCTCTGATATTCTGTGAATAGTAGTAAAAAATTAATAATAAAATATTAAATAGTAGTGAAAAATATGTGAAAAGTAATAATAAAATAATGATACTTTCACTACTCAAACTAGCCCTTATTTAAGGTTACAAAAGAATTTAAATTATATAAATTCCTTTTAGATTTTAGAATTACATGAATGTCATCTAGATTTGAAATTTATAAAATGTCATCCAAACTCAAAGAAATTACAAAATTGTCATTAAAACAATTCGGAGTGAAATGTAGATTGGAATTGCCAGAATGGACCGGAATTTGGAATGAAATAGAAGGAGGATGTATAGTGTACGAGGTACTACACCAGAACGAAGAATTTCGGTCATTTCCACTAGAAATCTCCATCTAAGAACCATTAAGACGACACACATACCCACAAAAAATCTCCTTATTAGAACCATCAAGCCAAAGGCATGAATACCCACTAGAAACTTCCATCTTAGACCCACGACAACGACAACATTATGGATCTCTAATGCGAAAGTGAAGATATTTCAGATTCTCCCTATACAGTATGGTGTTTGACCTGAGTAAAAGTGCTCGCACCTAATAGAGCAAAAGTTGTTGCACCCTTGGGCAAGCAACAACAGCTTACCATTTTGCAAGCAAAGAACTCCACAGGAAGGGTGAGCAACAACATCTCTCACTCGGAGGCAAGCACTTTGCTCGGATGTGAGCAAAAGTCCTCACATCCACCAAGGCGAGTGAAGCACTTGAACTTGTGAGTGACAATATTGAAGAAGTGCTCATCCCAGAGCGCACAAAAGCCAAAAGTGCTAGCCAAGGCGAGCAACAAATACTCCTCTCAAATGGAAGCCAAAAGAGCTCGCCCTAAAAGTGTTCCTCCTAAAGGTGAGCATTAAAAAATAAGTGATGTTCGCAAAAGTGCTTGTCCCGAAGCGCACAAAAGTCAAAAGTGCTCGCCAAGGCGAGCAACAAGTGCTCTCGAATGGCGGCCAAAAGAGCTCACTGCGGGAAGTGTTCCTCCCAAGGGTGACCATTCAAAGAAATAAATAAGCTGTTGTTTCTAAAATCACTCATCCTGGGTGTGCAAAATTCAAAAGTGCTCACCGCCTGGTAAGAGCAACAACATCAAGCACATGTTGGGTGAGCCCTTTGCTCACATTATATGCTTCGGAATCATGGTTGATTTCCATAAATATCTTACCCTCGATCAAATTGGTAGGATTACATGGGAGCTCGGCTCCTGAGTATGTAAAGCGTACCAGATCGCCAACAGCATCTGATCAAGTCCACGACAGAAATCCCCACTAGAAATCTCCATCTCATAACCATCAAGCCAACAACACAAATACCCACCAGAAATCTCCATCTCAGACCCACGACAACACCAACGTCATGGGTCTTTGGTGTGAAAGTTAATATATTTCTAGTTATTTTCAACACGAATCACGTTGTGGGTCTCTTGTGCAAAAGTGAAGATATTTCTAGTTATTTTCACTGTGAGTTACACCATGGTCGGATCCAGTCACTTTGACGAAGTAGTCCATCTTTGTCATAGGTTGAGCAGTCATGTCGGCGAATAACCATGGCTCTGCAATTTTTCCAGAGAAAAAGAAGTCTGAAGCAAAAGGAGAAGATAAAGAGTAGAAGATTGAAGAACAAGAAGAGGGTAGATAGAGAGCAGGGAGTGCGAGAGAAGATGAGGATGAAACTGGTTCTAGAGATTTCTGGTTGTCGGCTGGTTTGGTTTAGATCAGAGTTGTTTCTTTCTAATTTAATTTGTTGTAGGGGTATTTTAGTTAGTTTGGATATGTGGCAGGGCCATTTTAGCCTCACTCAGGTCTCTTGCAGGGGCACTTTGGTCGGATCACCATATGTAGCAAAGGCATTTCTGTCCAACATGTGATTTGTAGATGAACATTTTGGTCCAAGTCATTACATGAATTCCTACATCGTAAACTCTAAACTCGCTTTTTTATTATATATATATATAACAGTTATCTTGAAGCGGTACACTAGTATGTACTAATACTAAAATATTCCATTCCAGTGCTTAAATTGGAGTAATCACTAAACAAAATTAATTGGAATAAATAACTAATCCATTTTGCTTAATTACTTAACGAAGTTATTTAAATATTTCTAATGTTTTTCTATAGATAAAAAAGAAAATTAATACGTCATCTATATAAATGAATGAAAAAGAGGTAGAGAGAGTGAATATCTCATTTAGGACTCTTGCTCATAATAACAATGTGTGAAATAATATTATGAAAATTCAATATGAATATTTTTTAGTTCAAATGGTATCACATTTCATTCATAATAGACAAATGAGACTGTAAAAGCAGTTTTATAATAAACTTTTCTTATTGATTTATATTTGTCAAAATTCACTTTTCATATTAAATTTTAAAATATATAGTGGTATTATATAATAGTGATGATAAATCTTTTTTATTATGAATTGGATAATAAGTCATTAGTCTCTTTTTTACAATACTCAATAACTCAATATAGAAGACAACGTAACTCCATGGTAACTTACTTTTTCTAATCAATAATTTTTTTAATAAATTTTCAATATGTTTATTTTATAATATTCTAATAACTCATTATTCATTTGAATAGGTTTGGCTTTAATAGGAATGTTCTTTTCGGAAAACTCTTTCTGATTAGATAATTCAACTGCATGATGCTTCCTATTTCAAAAAGCATTTGATAAACTAGTATATATTTTTTTTCTATTATCATCTTAAAATTAATAATTTTTTGTGCTAATAATAGATCTACTAACTGCTCATCTACTCTTTTGTGTTTTAGTTCTTGTTTGAGAAAGCTTAGTTTTTTAGTTTAATTTTATGTTTTTCTAAATAGTTAATTTCTTTACTCAATGAAGTATCTCTTTAATGATTTATTTCGTTTGAAAAGGGTGGAAATAAAAGCTTAAATTGATATTTTTGTCCTAATATGTTAGGAGTCATCCTTTTATCTGTTACTGAAAAGTGATATAATAAAGCAAGAAAAGGATTTCATAGAATAACTTTTGTTTTAATATTTATAACCAAAATAAATGTAGTTTTAAAGCAAATCCCATTCTTATAAATATTTGCATTTGATAATTTATAATTTATATATGTTTAATTTTGTGCTCTTAGCATGTAATAATATCTCTTTTGTTTCTTCAAAATACTTATAGGATATTAATCATCCTTGAATACACTCTAAGTTTGCTCTAGTATCTAATAATATGATTGTTGTAAATGAATATTCTTGATTATTCAAGATTGTTATTTTCGTGTACCATTTTTTAAAATCTATTTTATTTATAATATTGACGAAACTTTTTGGAATCCTTGTTTAGAATTATAAGTAATGAGAAGTCAGTTTTTTCTTAATTAGGTATTACAATATGTTAATCCATTTTTAGTAATATGATTCTTGTAATATTTGTACATTTGATACTTCTAATTTAAGATTAGACGTTTTTCAAGTGTTAATATACTGTTTATTTGATTAATTTCCTGTTACAAATCATGTAAAGTAAGTTTTGGTTTTTCTATCTTGAATCGATCGATAATGTCGAGAAATTATAAGGTTGAGCATTAGAGTAGTCTCAATTCTTTCAATTATTTATCCATAGTTTGTAAATTTAAATTAATATACTTATTTTGTTGAATAATATACTTATTATCTATGTTTTTTTGTAGTTGTAATTAAATTGTATCTTTTAATTGGCAAAGCCATAGCTTGAGTACTCCTTTAAGATGCCGTTTGAATATTGAGTTGAGATGAGATAAAGTTGAAAGTTAAATAAAATATTATTATAATATTATTTTTTAATATTATTATTGTTCTGAGATTTGAAAAAATTGAATTATTTATTATATTTTATGTGAAAATTTAGAAAAGTTGTAATAATGAGATGAGATGAGATGAAAACTTCCTATAGCCAAACTGGGCCTACCTGTATTAATTAATAGTCTCAAAGGGTGGATATTCTTCAAAGACAAGTTGATCATTGCCTCATTTAATTCGTTGGTTGTTCATTCTTTTAATGGTAGATAATTGATTCGAGTTGTAAATATTAAGCCATGTAAAAAAGACTCAAAATAGTATATTTTCTTGTATTTCATTTAAAAACTCTTTTTTCGAATAAAATTTATTTCAACTTTAAAAAAAGTTGCAAGAAATGATAATCTTCTGAGTATTGTCTTCTCACATAAAATCTTTTATATCAGTTTTACAATTGTCTTTTAAAATAATATAAATTTGAGCACCATCTCTAACTATCTATGTATAAGTTGGAGAGGATGGTTCCTTTTGTGGAATAGAAGTGTTATGATGTTGAAATTATATTTGTATTGATATAATAAAATTGTGTGTCAATAACATTTCCTGGAATAACTCTTTGATCATGATTATTCAAATTTTGGGACTTATTTCGAGAAATTAAAGTAAATACAAATCTGACTAATTGATAATTTGAAGATGAAGACATTTTAATATGTGAAAAAGATCTTCTAAAATGTTGAAAACATATTTGAACTAATCTACCTAACTTTTGATCCATATAATCAAGAATAGATATAACATTATTTTCAACTTTAGATAATAGAGTTATATTTTCTACTTTCCATAATTAGGAAGAGTAGTTTGATTCAATTAATTTGTCTACGTTATAATTTCGCTTGACTATAGTAATAATGTATAACCCTTGGGGTTAGTAATTAAAGCTTGTGGCCCAAACATTATTTTCATTAATTTATAATAAATGCGATAAACAACACTTAAAAGGTTACGATGCTTTCATCATATGATAACGACTAATTTTAATATTTAACAATAAATTATGTCAAATATTGACATCAAATAATGATAATAAATAATTAGGATGACAATTAAAATAAATAAGATCTTGATATAGGCTAAATTTATAATGGTGTGTATCATGTACACATAGTAATTAAGAAGCATTTAATCCACCTATTGTCAATGGCTTAATAGCAACCTGTATATTCAATAAGAATAAAATAATATTTTTGTTCAATATGTTGCTTAATAGCCTCTTAGTTAATAATTGCAATGATTTATACTCACTGTTTAAACTAACGGTTTTTTCAATAGTTTCAATTGAATTATTCATACTAGATTGCTTATAAATTTGATTTTTTGAAACATGAAAGAATGATCTAAGATGGCTTAGGACTCACTTCTCCTCGTAACTTTAAAATTTTTTAGGCTAATGTCTCTAATCTATGGAGGAATTCTTGAGTAGAAATTATCTTCTTCTTTTTCTAACCAAATCATCCAATTTGATTCAGAATGTTGGAATTCTGTATAAAATAATTACATTACCATTAAAAAGAAAATTTTAGTTATCATATTAAGTATTTATAGATTTCAAAATGATTTATTTTTTACCAAGCATTGATTGCAAATTTGCTAAAGAAATTTTAATTAAAGACATAGAAAATTGAGTTTTACTATGTACAAGTAAGTTTGCATATCAATCTGCGTACCAATGTTATTGCCTTCATATTGTAAATTCAAATTAGCACTATTTTTAATAAAATCTACTTTCTGACCAATCATATTGAATTGGTGCGCGTATTAGTGCACAAAATCGCTTACAATTAGATTTTTCCTAGAAAATTTGACTTCTAAACAAATATTTACTAGATGACTAGTTATATAAAATATTTTTTATTTTCATATTGAACATATTAAAAGAGAATATAATTATCTTTCCGATTTACTGTCTCAAGAATTTTTACGAGAAAAACCTTATCATCTTTCAAATTTTGAGTAAAGTCCAAATCTTTATATGCTCCACCATCTCCACGCTCTCATTCTCATCCTACTGTTCAAGAGTCTACACAATTTTAGGATCGTTGCCACCGTTGTAACCTTCTTATGGCTGGTTTGAATTCAGAGATGAGATGAGATGGTTTTAGATGAAAGATGAAAGTTAAAAAAAATATTGTTAGAATATTATTTTCTAATATTATTATTTTTTTTTAGATTTGAAAAGGTTGAATTGTTTATTATATTTTGTGTGGAAATTTAATAAAGTTGTACTGATGAGATGAGATGAAACACTTTCTGAACCTAAAATGGGCTTTATAATTACCTTTCATCATTATCTTCTCCAATTTCTTCTTCTAAATTACCCACTTATTCATAAGTGGTCTCTCATTCTAATTTTCAAATTATATCTCCTTCTTCATTAACACAACCATCATCTTACTCTATTGTTATTAAATCACGTTGTTATCGTATCTTCTATATTAAACCATAATTCAAAAAAAAAAAAAAAACCAGAATTTCATCGTCTCATTTGATCTTTCCTTCTCACTAGCATTATCTTCCATCTCGTTTCATTTCATCTAATTATTATAACTTTTTTTAGCTTGCATACAAAATATAATAAATAATTTAATTTTTTCAAATCTTAAAATAAAAATAATATTAAATTCTAACAATATTTTATTTAATTTTTAACTTTTATATCATCCCATCTTATTTGTGTAATCAAACGAGACCTTAAAAAATTTAGCACCTTTACAAATTCATTTTAGTAGATAATTTATTTAATCATTATTTTTATGTTATACCTAGTAACCTACTCCTTGTTCAATTATTACCTTCCATAAAGTTACTGTTAGACAAATGATTACTTCATCCCAATGGGATAAAAATCCTTATTTATTAAGAAAATCTTCTCAACCTTACAATTCACAGTATTAAAATGTTGTCTCAAATTTTCAAATCTCCTGAAATTTCAATCTAGCATAGCAGATTTTAATGTCTTTGTCTTTCTCATGTCTTCCCATGCCTGTTTTGATATTTTAAAAAACATTTGTTGTATGAATATTAAATATAAATATATTGTTAACCGTTTCTCACGGAAGCCGTTCGTGAGAACGAGTCTATCGCTTAAGGAGTCCTGAAGTGGTCCATCACTCTAGTCATCACGTTCAAACTGATCCCATGAAAATAGGAGCACGTGGGACACGTAAACACCGAAACTTGATGGAGGTTTTGGCTATAAATACAGTGTTTGGTCCCCAGACTCACTCACTCAATTCCCTTCCGTTTTACACCAACTAAATAGAGTGGAGAAGAGTTTGGAAGTGCCAAACACAGAGAGAAATGCAACAATAACAGTGAATAGCATCAATGGCTGAAGGTATTATTCTTGGCATTAAAACCTGTCAATTCTTGTTTTTAAAGTGTTATTCCGCATTCTATAATTGTTTTTAGTCTAACAGTTGGTATCAGAGCACCGTTTACCTCTGCCTTGGTATTTAAATTCAATACTCTGCTCATCTCTGTTTTTTGGCCGAAACTTTGAAAAAATTTTGAGTTTTGATTTTTGGACGTTTTTTATTTGAAAGAAGTTTAGAAATCATAAAGAAATAGTTTTTCTAAACTTTATGTGATTAAAAACGTGTTTTTTGACGTGAATATGGCTGGAAAATCGCGAATCTGCATGCTGTTTGGAGGTTGAAGACGACCCAAACGACATGTCGTTTAAGCAGGGAATCATTCATTCAGTAATGCTAAACGACAAGTCATTTTCAATCAGATGAAAACGACATGTCGTTTACCTGAGGAATTTGTTCCTAGTATAATGATAGACGACACATCGTTTTCAATTTGATAAAACGACATGTCGTTTAGTTCGAAAGCCATTTATTCAGTATAATGTGATGAAAACGACATGTCGTTTAGTTCGGAAGCCATTTATCAAGTATGAAGATAAACGACATGTAGTTTTCAATTTTGTGGAAAACGACATGTCGTTTAGTTGGCCTACGTTCATTCAGTATAGCGAACTAAATGACACGTCGTTTATAGGTTTAATAAAACAACATGTCGTTTACATGGCAATTTTTCTTTTTAAATAATAAGGAAAAACGATATGTCGTTTATATGGGACAGTTAAAAAAAAGAATTTCTTTCTCCACTTTTATAGATGTTTTGTAAAGTGAATTTTTTGGGCTCATGTCCTTTGTGCTTATAATTTTTTATTTAATTTAATTATATGTAACTTGGATAATTGTAGTGTAAATTTGTTTATTATGCTCGTATTTAGTTTGCATGAATTGATTAATTTTGTTTTATATTAATACATGCAATTTTGGATGAGTATATAGTTTAAAGCATAAAATCAAATATTATGCATAATATTATAGTTTTGATTATGCAATTTTTATGCTTATATTATGAATATTTTGTGCATAATAATAACATGTTAGTATTAGTTAAAATTATATAATTCATAATATTAAGCTAGTCTTATGCAAATTAAATGTCTAGTGATCCATATAATTTTATGTTAATTAGAGAATAGCCACATGAGCATCTCTAATTAAGTAAAATTATTATGATTGATTAGGATCACATAAAGAATATTAGACGTTAATTGTAATTAATTATACTTAATTTAATAAATTTTATCCCACATGAATTTTTATTATATTTATATTATTAATTAGGATAAAATATCAAGTTATTCATAAATTACCTACAGGGAATTATGAATTAAGTAAATAATTTGATAGTTTTATCATAAAAGTTTAAGATAGAATATACATCAAATCATAATACACCCTTTAAAATTATGAATTAAGCAAATAATTTGATAAAATTCTATCATAAAGATTAATTAGATCTATTTGAATTAAAAATTTAGCCCACAGGCAATTTTATGTCATTAGATTCAATTTTTAAGCATGATTTACATTGGTAAAAACATGAATATTTATTTAGGTCTCAATTTTAACGTAAGCATATAATCTATATGCAGTTACACAACCTACAAATTTATCTGATATTCGTTATGATATCCCTGAACTTAAGAGAGATAATTATAAAGTCTGGAATGAGAGAGTTCTTCTTCATTCAGGGTGGATGGACATAGATTATGCTATTAGGAAAGACGAACCACCAGCACTCACTGATACCAGCAATGCAGCAGCCATCGCACTTTATGAGCGATAGGAGCGATATAATCGCCTCAACATAATGTTCATTAAGACTAGAATTTCTACTGGTATTCGTAGTTCTGTCGATCAATATGAAAAGGTCCAAGACTTGCTAAACGCCACTGATGAACAATTTGTCACTTCAGACAAGGCACTAGCAAGCACCCTAATCATAATGTTCTCATCCCTAAGGCTCACCAGTATGAAAGGTGTGCGTGAGCACATCATGCAAATGATGGACAATGTGGCTCAATTGAAGAAACTCGAGGTTGAAATGTCGGAGTCCTTCCTGGTGCACTACATCTTGAACACCCTCTTGCATCAATATGGACCCTTCAAAATCTCATACAACACACATAAGGATAAATGGTTAATTAATAAACTCATGACCATGTGTGTTCAAGAGGAAGGGAGACTGATGATGAAACATGGTGAAAGTGCAATGCTGGCAACGCATGAAAAGAACAAATCTCAAGCCAAATTGAAAGGAAAAGGCAAAATACCTCTCGAAGGTGGTATTAAGAAAGATTTCAAGTGTTTCTTCTATAAAAAGAATGGACACATGAAGAAAGAATGCGCCAAATTCCAGAAGTGGCTTGCAGACAAAGGTAATCCAACCTCACTTGTTTGTTATGAATCTAATATGATTAATGTCAATATTAACACATGGTGGATTGATTCTGGATCAACAATCCACATTTCAAATTCATTGCTGGGTTTGCAAAACCTAAGGAAGCAAGTGGGAAGTGAGTGAAGTATCTTATCAGGAAACAAGATGGGCTCGCATGTGGAAGCTGTAGGAACTTGCTATTTAATTTTATCTAGTAGTTTTGTTTTAAAGTTGGAAAATACCTTTTATGTTCCAAGTTTCTTTAGAAACTTGATTTCAGTTTCAAAACTAGTACCTTTTGAATATTCCTTTAATTTTTCAAATTCATCATTCAGTTTATTTTATAAATCTGATTGTGTTGGGAATGGTACTTTGTCTGATAGTCTTTATTGCATTAATTTACAAAACAATACCACTTATGATTCAATGCATGTTCACACTGGCACTAAAAGATGTGTTATTAATGAGGATTCCTCTAAATTATGGCACTGGGGATTAGGTCATATCTCCATAGATAGAATTAAAAGATTAATAAATGAAGGAGTACTTAATACTTTAGATTTTACTGATTTTGAGACTTGTGTGGACTGCATAAAAGGAAAGCAGACCAACACGTCAAAGAAAGGTGCCAATAGGAGTTCAAACATATTAGAGATCACACATACTGATATATGTAGTCCAGACATGGACTCACATGGTCAGAAATACTTCATTTCGTTTATAGATGATTATTCACGATATATGTATCTCTACATGCTTCATAACAAGAACGAAGCATTAGATGCCTTTAAAATCTTTAAGGCTGAAGTAGAGAAACAATGCGGTAAGCAAATTAAGATCGTGAGATCAGATAGATGTGGAGAATATTATGGTAGATACACAGAGAATGAACAAGCACCTGGGCCATTTGCCAAGTTTTTTCAAGAGCATGGAATTGTTGCCCAATACACCATACCTGGTTCACCGGACCAGAATGGTGTAGCAGAAAGAAGAAACCGAACATTATTGGATATGGTGCGAAATATGCTTAGTAGCTCCAATCTTCCTAAATCATTATGGGCTGAAACACTTAAGACGACAGTGTATATATTAAACCGAGTTCCAACCAAGGCTGTTCCTAAAACGCCATTTGAATTATGGAAAGGTTGGAAACCGAGTTTGCGACATATGCGCGTTTGGGGATGCCCGTCTGAGGTGAGAATTTATAATCCACAAGAGAAGAAACTAGACCTAAGGACCATTAGTGGATATTTCATTGGATATGTTGAAAGGTCTAAGGGTTATAGATTTTATTGTCCATTTCACAGTACTAGGATTGTGAAATCAAGAAATGTAAAGTTTCTTGAAAATGACTTGATCAGTGGGAGCGATCAAACCAGGAACATAGTTTCTGATAATAATCATTCAGAATCTCAACCTTCCACCTCAAGTGATAGATTGGTTATTATTTACAACACCCCTCAAGTACAAACTGGTGTTGAACAACCAATCATTGATGTTCCACAAACTGCTGACGACACTCCAGTAGATCAGGTAGTTCAAGAGTTGCCAACAACTTTTGAACAACAAGTTGAACCACATACTTCTCAGAAAGATGGTGCAACATTAAGAAGATCTGTTAGAGCAAGAAGATCAACAATTCCTAGTGATTATGTTGTATATCTGCAAGAATCTGACTATAACATTGGAGCCGAAGATGATCTCGAGTTCATTTCACAAGCCATGAGTTGCAAAGAATCAAAATTATGGTACAATGCCATGAAGGAAGAGATGAATTCTATGAAGAGTAACGAAGTCTAGGATCTTGTTAAGTTGCCTAATGGTGTAAAAGTCATTGGATGTGAATGGGTCTTTAAAACTAAAAGAGACTTATTGGGCAACATTGAGAGATACAAGGCAAGACTCATTGCTAAGGGATTCACTCAGAAAGAAGGAATCGATTACACGAAGACTTTCTCTCCTGTATCTAAGAAAGATTCCTTGCGTGTTATTTTGGCATTAGTAGCCCATTTTGACTTAGAATTGCAATAAATGGATGTGAAAACAACATTTCTTAATGGAGATCTAGAGGAGGAAGTTTACATGAAACAGTCTGAAGGATTCCCCTCTAGTGATGGTGAGCAATTGGTTTGCAAGCTCAAGAAATCCATATACGGTTTAAAACAAGCATCCCGCCAATGGTATTTGAAATTCCATAATGTAATTTTTTCATTCGATTTTGTAGAAAACATTATGGATTAATGTATATACCAGAATGTTAGTGAGAGTAAAATATGTTTTCTTGTTTTATATGTGGATGACATTTTGCTAGCAACCAATGATAAGGGTTTGCTGCATGAGGTAAAACAATTCCTCTCTAAAAATTTTGATATGAAGGATATGGGTGAGATATCTTGTGTCATTGGCATTAAGATCCATAGAGACAGATTTCGAGGTATCTTGGGTCTGTCTTAAGAAACCTATATTAATAAAGTTTTAGAGAGATACAAGATGAATGATTGTTCACTAAGTGTAGCTCCCATTGTGAAGGGTGATAGGTTCAATTTGAACCAATGCCCAAGGAACGACCTTGAAAGGGAACAAATGAAGAACATTTCATATGCTTCTGCTGTCGAAAGCATAATGTATGCTCATGTCTGTACAAGACCTGGCATTGCATTTGCTGTGGGAATGTTGGGACGATATCAAAGTGATCCAGGTTTAGACCACTGGAGAGCTACAAAGAAAGTAATGAGGTACCTTCAAGGAACCAAAGAATACATGCTTATGTATAAACGAACGGACAATCTAGAAGTAATTGGCTACTCAGATTTTGATTTTGCTGGCTGTATTGATTCACGTAAATCAACATAAGGATACATATTTTTGATGGCCGGTGGAGCTGTATTATGGAGGAGTGCCAAGCAGATTTTGACTGTCACTTCCACTATGGAAGCCGAGTTTGTCTCTTGTTTTGAGGCTACTTCACATGATGTATGGATTAAGAGTTTCATTTCTGGTCTTAGAATTATGGATTCAATCTCTAAGCCATTAAGAATGTATTGCGACAATTCAGCTGCTATTTTTATGGCTAAGAACAACAAAAGTGAGAGTCGGAGTAAACACATCGACATTAAATATTTAGCCATAAGGGAACGTGTTAAAGAAAATAAAGTGGTCATTGAGCACGTAAGCACTGAACTAATGATCGCTGATCCTTTGACTAAGGGCATGCCACCGTTGAAATTCAAGGATCATGTAGTGAATATGAGACTTGGTTCCATTATGTAGTTTTTCCTTGTATGAACAATGTTATTTTTAATGAAATTCTTAATCATTTTGATTTTTTTTCTCATATTAATATGCACCTTAATTTATTTTTGAGAAAATTCATCTGTATTGGACCAAGAATAAACATAGGGTTTATTCATTAAGAAATTGTTCCCACATAAATTATAATGTTTAAAGAATAAATACATGGTAATACATGGAAGGTAATACTCGTCATTAGAGGACCTATCGCCATGATTCATGTATTTATTACTTAAATGCAGATTTTCGATGAGTTTAAGATGAAATCTTAGATTAGAAGTGTGGACCAAGTGGGAGAATGTTGACCGTTTCTCACGGAAGCCGTTCGTGAGAACGAGTCTATCGCTTAAGGAGTCCTGAAGTGGTCCATCACTCTATTCATCACGTTCAAAACTGATCCCATAAAAATAGGAGCACGTGGAACACGTAAACACCGAAGCTTGATGGAGGCTTCGGCTATAAATACAGTATTTGGTCTCCAGACTCACTCACTCAATTCCCTTCGGTATTATACCATCTAAATAGAGTGAAGAAGAGTTTGGAATTACCAAACACAGAGAGAAACGCAGCAATAACAGTGAATAACATCAATGGCTGGATGTATTATTCTTGGTATTAAAACCTATCAATTCTTGTTTCTAAAGTGTTATTCTGGATTCTAAAATTGTTTTTAATCTAACATATATAACATAAATAAAAATATTGTTTCATACATATGTATGGATGTTTTATTTATTCTCCATTTAACAATATGTATTCTTATAGACTATAATTTGATGATTTTTTTAGTTGAAGTTATTAAAATTTTAGATAATATATATTTAACTCAGTTGTACTTACTTGTATTTATTCTCTATAGTGAGATATTGATTATAGTTATAAAAGATGAAAATACTAATTATTATTGTTTTTATTTTTATTTATTTTAAGAAAAGTTTTAGATATAAATCTCACACCGTATACACTCAACTTAAAAACATATCATTTTATATTTTTACTTACGTAAAGAAAATTATATCAGATATATTTATAAGTAAAATAAGATATAAAAAAAATGACAATGTTTTGAAGTGAACGTGCAGACGCGAGGCTTAGAGCACTCCCAACAGGTTTTGTAAAACCCTTCTTTTTGTATAATTTGAAGAAAATTGTTTAAAAGTGGCATCCAACAGATGCTTTATTTCATCTACAATTTACAACTAGCTACAGTGTTACCGCTACATCTAGCGGTAACTATTCACACTTGTAAATAATTTTTAATTATATCTCTCTCATCTATGTATTTTCACATTTCCTACCGTGATTTAATTTATTTCATTTCAATCTCTTTTCACACCCATCTGTTTATTTCTTACACTTCCCTTCCTCAATATTTTTTCTAGATTTTCATTTTTCTTTCCTTGGAGAGTATTATTTCTCTTTAATAACTGCAAGTCCAGTATTTTTTTCCAGATTTTCATTTTTCTTTCCTTGGGCAGTATTATTTCTCTTTAATAATTGCAAGTCCAGTATTTTTTTCCAGATTTTTATTTTTCTTTTCTTGGACAGTATTATTTCCCTTCCATTACTGCAAGTCCAATATTTCCCTTCAATTATTGTACGTTCTCTGTTCTTTAGAGAGTTTTGTAGAGATAGATATAATTATTTTTTATTTTTTGAATTAATTTATATTTTAATTTAACTTATAAATTTAGATTAATTTAAAATAGAACATAATTATATAACATTGTATATGGGAAGATATTGAAAATGTCAAAAAATATGAGGATATCATTGGTAGTTAGAGAAAATATTTGAAATGAATAAAAAAAATTAAAAAGTATAATATTTAAATGATATGAAGAAAAAATAGATAAGTTGATGTATGATATATTGTAAAAGTCAGTATATAAAATAAAAAAAATGAATTTTAATGATATATTTTAAAAGATAAGATGAAGGATTTACTGGGAGTTCTCGGAGTTCTTTTATATTTTAAAGATGGTGGAGTTCGAATCAGCGGGCATCTTGGCTAATTAACTTTTTCTTTTGTAATGGCGGCTTAAGATTTAGCAGTCAAAACCAAAAGGATTTCGAGCTCGACAACATAGCTGCAACTCACCGAGGACACCCTTCGCGATCCCCCTCCTCCTCTTCCTCCTCCTCCTCCGATCTTCTCTCAGGTTTTCTCTCTAAATCCGAATCTCTCAAAAGCTAACCCTAATCTAACCCCTTTCTATTATTGCTCTACTGCTTCTATAGCCCTTTGCTTGGCCATCCCAAATTTTATAGGATTAGGCTTCCAATCTCTCTCTCTCTCTCTGTTACCCCCGTCTTTTGCGTTTCATTCCTGCTTGGATCCTTTTTGGTTTAATACTTGAATTTCTTGTTTGTTGCACATGATTTTAAATCCAGTGCGACTTTGAGCTCAGCGCTCAAGCTCTAAGGTTTCAAATTTTTATCACCTATTGAACAGGTTAGGTTTCTGCTTGGAAAAAGAGGAACTGGTTAGTCTTATTAGGGTTCTTGTATGCATATGTTTATGTGTATGAGCTCGTATAGCTCATTGAGGTTACGCGGTAGCTCCTGGATGTGAATCATTTGGGGGTTGTTCAAAAGGCTTATTTGTATTTGGGCCTCATGTATATTAACTAGCTTATGGTATCTGTTAGTTGTCGGGTTACTTTTCTTTTTAGGGGGTGGGGGCGGTCGGTGCATTGCCTGGTGTTTGGTTTCTGAGAAAATGGAGGAAATGGTAGAGAGGGATCTGAGATTTGCTTGTTTGTTGTGATAGGATGAATCGAGACGAGTGTTTTGTCTTGTTGGTTCTTCCATGGATTCACAATGGTACTCGTTTGCTCAAAATATATTTTGGCTACTGAAAATTTGATGAAAATCATAAGGAAGTCCTGAATTTTATGTTTTATTTTGGGGTAAGGAAACACAATTTAAATTGGTATTCTACTATGCACATTTTTCCTGCTGTTTGGTTTATATTAATACTGAGGACATGGAGTGTTGTAATGGAACACCTTGAACTTTGTATTTGCTGGTGTGATTCTTCGGGTGAAAAGCTGAGTTTTTAAACTTCATCCGGGTCAACAAATTCTACTGTTGAGCTTTGTCAAAGGACAGGAAGTAGAAGAGATTTATCATTAATTGAAAGTATTGGTTAGAGCTCCTTGACTATCAATGACTGGCTTTCTTTAATCAGATTCATTCGGGCAGGCATAACAACTATATACAAGTTGTTTTAGATAGAAGGTCTCAATGGCTGCTTCAGAGGAGAATAGCGCTTTGTTTCCAATTTTTATTCTGACAATAATGGCCCTGCCATTGGTGCCATATACAATTATGAAGTTATGCCGAGCCGCCTCAAAGAAAGCAAAGAGTATACACTGCCACTGCTCCGAATGTTCTCGTTCGGGGAAGTACCGCAAATCTATATTTAAGCGCGTGAGTTGCTTCATCTTCCCTTAGATGTATCCTCAATTTTTTATCACATGACTAGTTGTGTTATTTGATCTAACCATCGTGTCGATACTGGCTATCTTGCAGATTTCAAACTTTTCGACTTGTAGTAATTTGACTCTGATACTGCTTTGGGTTGTCATGATTGTCCTGGTTTATTACATTAAAAATATGAGCCGCGAGGTAATTATTTTAATTAAAACTTGAGCATTGGTTTTCAAAATCTGAGCATTAGTTTAAAACGTGACTGTACGACTTCCGTGCAGTGTTATAATTTATTGAGTTCCTTGCTATTTTTCATGATTGTTGATTTTGTATAGGATTTTGTAGCCACATGCTTTGATTCTTGAATGTTACCTCACCGTGAAATTCTTTTTTTGGGGAGTTTGTGCTCAGATTCAAGTTTTTGAGCCTTTCAGTATTCTTGGATTAGAACCTGGAGCTTCCGATTCAGAAATAAAGAAAGCATATAGAAGACTATCTATTCAATACCATCCTGATAAAAACCCAGATCCAGGTTGAAGGCTTTTTAGTTCTTCGGTTTATATTTTCAGACCTTTGTACCATTGAGAAAGATGGCTCAGTTCAAATCCCATGCATGCTAATAGTATATTTTTTTGTTTTTTTTGTTTTAGAGGCCAACAAGTATTTTGTGGAGTCTATATCAAAGGCTTATCAGGCTCTGACAGATCCAATATCACGTGAGAATTTTGAAAAATATGGCCATCCGGATGGCAGACAGGTAATAATATCTTTACCTTTTTGTGAATTGCATGTAATTGCCCTTTTTTTTTTTTATAAGTTAAAGTAAAGTCTTATTAGGGGTGTAATCGGTCCGGTTTGGTCCGGTTTTGGACAAAATCTAGGACCGAACCGGTATGTACCGGTTTTGTATTTTCCAAAACCGATTACGCACCGGTTACTCTCCTAAACCGGTACTTCCGGTTTTACTGGTTTCCGGTCCGGTCCGGTCCCTTTTTTTAAGATGTAAGTTTCACAATTTGTCATTAAAAATTTGTTTATAAAAAAAAAAAAAACTGATTTAAAAAAAACTGTTTTATACTTTTATTAATATATTAGACTATATAATAGTATTAATATTAGACTATTGGTATAGTTATAAGTTATATATTAGCACCGATAAAAAAAAAAAGAAAGTTATATATTAGTATTAGTTATAAACTATATATTTAATATTAGTATTAGTTATAAACTTTTAGTAAAAACTTGGTAGTATTTTTTTTTTTGATAATTAAACGGGGGGTGCAACACGAGGACTTCCCAGTATTAATTATAAGTATAACTATAGTCATTAGTCTATATTAGACTATTAGTATTAGTTATAAACTTTTAGTGATTTAATATTAATATTTTATGTAATAATTTATAAATTATAATAAGAAATTATTTCATATATGAATATATATATATATAATTATATATATTATATATAAAAATTTCACATAAAAATTTATAATTATACATAATATATAAAACTTATATATATAAATATATATATATAATATTTTTCATGAAACTTATATATACAATAATACAAATATTATTTTTTATATATATTTTTTATCAACCTGTCCGGTCTGGTCCAAAAAATCCTAAAACTGGAACCGAACCGGAACCGGCTGGTTTTCACATTCTAAGAACCAGTCCCGGACCGGATCGGTTCAAAACCGGTAAAACCGATCCGGTTCGGTTTGAATTTACACCCCTAAGTCTTATTGATATAAAAGGCATCGCCTAAGTACACCAGTAGTATACAAGGAACATGCCTAATTACATCTAAGTACTAGTGAGAGATACAAGCAAGTCATGAAGATTGTCAAAAAAAAAGAAAGAAAAAAGATTGTCTGTATTACAATAATGGCCGAAGCCCAAGAAAGTAAAGTATTGCAAAAAAATCGCTTCAGTTCATTCAAAGAACGCTCCATGTCTTCAAAGCACCTCTTGTTTCTCTCCAACCACAAGCATCACATAATGCAATGAGGGATCATTCTCCACACAACAACGATGTGGGCATTCTCCCTAATTCTAGTCCAACACCTCTGTAATATCCCTAACTCTTCCAGTCATAACCCAAGCCACCCCGGTTTGATTAAAGATCTCATTCCATAAACACCGGGCCACCTCGCAATGTAACAAAAGATGATCCACTAATTCCCCATCTTTCTTGCACGTAAAACACCAATCTAAGATGATGAGACCACGTTTTCTCAGATTATCTGAAGTGAGAATCCGCCCAAGAGATGCAGTCCATACAAAGAAAGCAATCTTAGAAGGTACCTTGCACTTCCAAATAGCCTTCCAAGGAAGAGTATGATCATTGGAAAAACCTAAGAGAGTCGTATAGAAGGAGCGCACGGAGAATCTTTTATTTCCACTTGGATACCAAATCATCCTGTCCTCCATCTCATTGCCCATCGACATTGCATATCACGAATCAAAGAAATCAGTAAACATATTCAACTCCCAATCGTAAGCCGCTCTCGAGAAACTTATATTCCAATGGACAACACTATTAGATAATACCACTAATGGCTGGTTTGGATAATGAGATAAGATAAGATGATTTTAGATGAGTTGAATAAACTATTATTAGAATATTATTTTTTAATATTATTATTGTTTTGGGATTTGAAAAAGTTGAATTGTTTATTATATTTTGTGTGCGAATTTGGGAAAGTTGTAATGATGAGATGAGATGAAACCATCTTTGTATCCAAACAGGGCCTAAATCTGCCACAGCAGCCTCTGTCACAAGAAATTTGGTAGAGTTTGGGAAACACCTGTTTTAGAGCCCTTTCACCACACCAGACATCATGCCAAAAATAAACGCTATTACCTGTTCCAATTGTGAATCTGAAAACCTTGGAGAATCTTCCATCCAGCTCTAATGTTTTGCCCTTTATTGTTTGTCTAATTGTACTAAAATAGAAGTGGTCAAGTTTTAAAACTATATGTGAATTTTTGTTTTTTTTTGATAAGTAACTATATGTGAATTTTTGTTGGAGCAGGGTTTTCAAATGGGCATAGCTCTCCCTCAGTTCTTGCTAGATATTGATGGGGCATCTGGTGGAATACTTCTACTTTGGATTGTTGGTGTCTGTATTCTTTTACCTTTAGTGATAGCTGTTGTTTATCTCTCGAGGTCTTCAAAATATACGGGAAATTATGTGATGCATCAAACACTGTCAGCATATTATTACTTGATGAAACCTTCTTTGGCTCCAAGGTACATGTTTTAATAGTTAGTTGATTTATTTTGTTTACAATCTTAATATTTATTTCCGGTGAAGTCCATTTGGGGTACATCTGTCAGAATGAATGCTATCTGCATATGGATATGATTTTCCTGTACATTATTAGGTAAAAGATCTAGGCATGTTTGCAATAGGATGCTAGAACTGGGTGAGTTTTTTAAAGCTTAAACATCTTTTGTTTTAACCCCTAGGGGCCTTGGTATTGGTGGTATGTTCCCTCTAGGTCTAAGTTCCAGACCCTTGGGTGCAAACATTTTCTAGGGGATACATCCCATTGGTGAAAAGTCAATCATTTACCTAGTTCGTGTGATGGGGACGCATTACACGGGTCCGGGGTTTAACTGGGTTAAAGACATGTTGCATTTGCACGGTCTGGGATTCCTCTTCATCAAAAAAGAAAAAGAAAAAAGAATTGGGTGAGTAACATATACTCCAGATGCGCGTGCACACACATATTAGTGGCTCATTGATGTTCTAAGCAACCAAAATATGACACTAAAATGATTAATCGGAAGCATTGGTGATGCCTGTATTTTTCTTTCCGCTTATTCATACATATTGCTGAATCTGCTGCATATTAACCTGTAATCTTTGTTTTGGTTTTCTGTCATTATAATATCAACTCTTTATTTCACAGCAAAGTCATGGATGTATTTATAAAGGCTGCTGAATATATGGAAATTCCAGTTCGTAGGACTGATGATGAACCCCTCCAGAAGGTTTTTATGTTGGTCAGGAGTGAGTTGAATCTGGACCTTAAAAACATTAAGCAAGAGCAAGCAAAGTTTTGGAAGCAACTTCCATCACTAGTTAAGGTACTTTCTGTGTCAAGATTTTGCTGTATTAACCAATTAAATTGTGTTTTAATGGATTTTTGTAATTTTTGTATGATTGTATCTTCTTTCTTTTCTATTCAGACAGAATTGCTAATTCAGGCTCAATTAACTCGTGAATCAGCAACCTTGCCTCCATCGTTGCAAGGTGATTTCAGACGGGTGCTAGAACTTGCGCCTCGCCTTCTCGAAGAATTAATGAAGGTTATAACTATTTCCTCTGTTACACTTTTCGAGATTTATAAGACCACTGCTAATTGCATTTTTTTATAAGTACTGCTGATTGCATTTAACACTGATATCTCCCGTATGTCTGTGCTGTTGCCTGTTAATGATTGAATCTGTTGGAATGCTTCTTTGTTTGAATTGGTTGTCTAAAGTAGAAAGGAAGTCAAGTGTCATGTTCTCAAAGTTGTTCTTTATTTTTTCATTGATGAGGAGTTCTATTTTTTCCCTCAAAATATAAGTTCTGTTTAAGCTATAAATGTGTGAACAATGGAGTTTTTTAGGGCGATTATGTAGATTTCAGTTCTCAAAAGCATTCTGAATATTTTCACGCAGTCTTTTGTTGGAGTATCCCATAGTTTCACAAAATGTAATAGAACAGAATGTAAAGTGGCTTGTCATTTATTGTTTATATTTTTAACAACTAATCAGCAGCTTTCTCCAGTTGTACTTGGTTTAACAACATATAGAATGTCATTTTTAATATATTTTTTCTTTGTTCAGTGGGTTCTTTTTTGTAGGGTGTTGAGGGTTTGGCTATGAAAACCATATAGAAGAGTTATAGAGTCTTCATAAAAGGATGTAGGAAGTTACTAGTTCTGGAAACTTATGTTAGTTACAGGCTGTAATCACCCACGTGTTTTAGGCAAAGTATTGAGCTAGTGTAATTCCCACAATTGATCAAGCAATATTTAGTAACATAAAGGCGCTATTATTCTACCACAAAGTAATATAAGCAATGGAATTTGCTACAGATATTTTGTTTGGAAGCATATTCACTCTCGATATCACCAGAGTACTGTAACATAAACACGATTTCATAACTTAAGGTCGCATGATCAATTCTTGCTGTATAGGCCAGGTCTAGTTCATAACTATAATTCTAGTACAGACATAAATTCGAATGGCAAAATACTGTTTTCTTGGTAAAGAACCAACTAATGTACTTATAAAAAAATGAGCAATGCTAGGTACAGTCCCCATTTGGGGACTGCAATGCAAGCTTAGGCTATTTTAACTTTAAAATTTTTTAAAATTACAAAATTATCCCTCCTAAAATGATGTTTTTTCTCATTTAATAATGTGCCTGCACATGCAGTCCCCAAATGGGGACTGCAAATAGAATTTCTCTAATATCCCTTTGATCGTATAGGTAGAGCATATATCACTCAATAGTATCTAGTTGGATCCAAAAGGTTACTACGAAAGCCCTCAAGAGTGTGCCTACACTTTATTTTAGCTTCTTGTCCTCTATGTCAGTGTCCTTTATAAAATAAAAATTGTATAGATGGGAAATGAGTCTTTGGCCCATTAAGTAAACAGCAAAAGTGAGAATTCAAATGATAAGAGCCTTGTTTAATCCATGAAGATAAAATTCTTTAAGGACATTGTTTCACTTTCAACATAACAATAATAAACTCAAACGCAATAGTGGAACATAGTTATCATTAAAAGAAAATAGAATTATATCATAATCATTTTTTTATAGGTTGCATTATTTCATAATCATTTTATCTGATCAAAAAATATAATATACCAAAATATCCATTCAGTTGCAATTTATCATATAATAAAACTATCCTTTCCTGGGTACTATATATTAGTTTAGTTTCAATATATCATATTAATAAAACTCATCATTTCATGCATACTAAAAATTGCCTTAATAGCTATTTACTGAAATATAAAACTAAAAAATTAAAAGAAAATTTTGGTCCACCAATGTTAACATAATACATGTGGCCGAATCACATGCTGTCATGTTTCTATTTTATTTAAAAAAAAAATGAAAATATGATGGAAAAGTTAATGAAAGGTCCTCTTTCTGCTCTACTCATACCACAAGGGTTACTCAAAAAAATGTACAAGGTCTTAAACCTAAGTATCCCATAGCGCAGAGAGTGTTTGACCAAAATCTCCTTCTGAAATGCCTATTTGATTCATATTATTCGATTAGTAGAACTCTACAATTTATGCATACTAAAAATATTCATTTAATAGAAATTTATTGTGATATATGTCTACAATTCATAAAAAAATCCATCTAATCACACCGTATTATGCAAGTAAATTTAACCCCATTTTGGAGTTCATTTTCTTACCTCGTTCACCATCAATTTCCTTATTCTCCATCAATTTTATTTTTAACACCTTGGGCATTGGTTGATTTTTTTTCCTTTGTTAATTGGTGTTTTTCCTTAATTCACAACTTTTGTTTTTTAAAATTATTAAAGTTAATCTTCACTAAAAGTTACTCTTTTTCTTCTTCCTCTTGTCTCACTCGCTCCTCGATTGCTTCCCCCCACCTCTCTCTCCCGTTTTGTGGTGTGTGAAAATGGGGAGGGGAAAATTTGTGTAGATTGAAGAAAATGGGAAAGGGGTTGGCTTTGAGTTATAAGGGGGAAGGCTAGTTTTACCTTTTTCTTTTTTCTCTCTCTTAAAAGTTTTCTCTCCGTACATTTCTTTCTTCTTTGCTTTTTTCCTGCTTGCTGGTGGTAGTGTTGTGTTTATGGCAACAATGCAGTGTGTTGATTAGGGTATTAGTCCAGGTTGAGCTAGTGTGTTGGCTAGTTAGTATGGGGTTGTGTAGAGAGGTGGTTATTGATCAGAAAGTTTTTGAGTTCAGAAAGGAGAATGACAAGTGGTGGAGAACTACTGAGAGAAGCCGCCGTGGGGTGAAATATATCTCTTTGGACCATGAAGCCATGGGATGGTTGGGTTCAATGGTTAGGGAGTGTGCAGTTACTTTGGGACCTGTAGAGTTCCTGAGAACTCGTAGAAAGGTAATAATGTTTTTATGGTGAGAAGGGGATGTAACAACAACGGCTGTTTTATATGCATTTCAGAATATGGGCATGAAAAGAGGAGAGGTATGTTGTTGGTGCCGGAAGGAAGGAAGGGAGAGGGATGGAGAAACTTTGGTGTTACTCTTCAGGAGCTCAGTTCTTCTTCCTCTGTTTTGAGTGTGAGAAACAAAGATGGCATGGTTCAGGCAGGGAACCCGGAGATGTTTAGGGGTGGTGGTGGTGCTCCTTCGTGGACAGCAGTTGGGGGGCAGTCGTACAGTCAAGCGCTTCAAACATACAAGGGCCAGGCACAAAAGAGCCAGGCTCGAGCAGTGGGCGCTGGGTTGCCAGGCGTGGGAAGTGCAGAGATCGTGCATGGCAGTGTACTGTTGGGGCCAAATCAGGAAAATATTTTAAGGGTGCTGAGGGAGATGGAGAAAAAAGTTGGGAATTTATTAGAGGAAATAGTTTGGCTAAAACGGTGCGTTAAAGGCAAGGAAGAATTGAAATTGGGTATGGATTGTGTTTCGGGTGTTAGTAAAGAAAAAGGATTGGGCCGTGATTTGGGGGTAGAGTTGGGCCCGGTTGTGGGTTTAGAGAAACCTAGAGGTAATGGCCCGATGGCTGAAATGGGCTTGGTTTTGGGCCAGGCCGTAGGCCCAAAAACAATGACTTGGCTGCCTAAGCAGCGGGAGACTGAAACATCGGTACAGTTGCTGAGTCACGAGATATCGGCCCAGGTGCCGATAAGCGCCGCGACGGTCTTCTTCCCACCGGCACAGAAAGAAAATCCGGTCGCGGTTGAGCTCGACGAGATCGCAGAAGATGGAGAGATCGCAGAAGATGGCGAGATCGCAAAAGATGTTTCGGTGGAGATCGTGAGGGCTAATTCCTTGTCGTCGCAAGGGGGTTTGTCGTCGGGGAGTGCACAGAACCAGCCGTGTGTGGTGGTCGAAGGGTCACATGCAGCTTCTGGGTCAATCTCGCTGTTAGAAGATGGATTTTTGGGTGAGATACCGTCGCTGAGTGGAGGGGTGTTTTTGGAAAATACATAGTTATTGCAGTGTGGGGGGGGATGGAAGGCACCGTGGTGAGCTCTGAGCAGTCAAATGTGCCTATCCCGATACTGGGGTCTCCGATAGACCCTCTAGCATTGGAGTTGGTATCTGTTGAAGAAAATAAGGTGGGGGATGGGGCTGTAAAGTTAAATTTGGCTGTCCCTGTCAGTGGGGAACCAGATTCGGTGTGTGGCTCGGAGCTGGCTGTTTTTACTCCTGTAGAGGAGGAGGGGGCCTACCTAACTCCTTTGTGTACAGTCCTGCCTAGTTCTAAATATGGGTGTGGTTCATCAAAGTGGGTTTTCAAGAAAGTAGAACAGATCCAAGCTGTCATTGGGATTTCGTTTGGAGGCTATGAAGAACAGTTTAAAGCTCTCCTTATAGCTCTTGAGGATAGCCATTTGAAGTCAGCTTCAAGGCGTGATAGGGAGCTTAAAAAGTTAACGTGCTCTGTTAATTATGATGTGAAAGAAGGGAGTGGTGAAGGGATAGATCGAGAGGGAGGGGCAACATAGTTTTATTATGAAGCCCAAGATTATATCATGGAATATTCGGGGCCTCAATGATCGTAATAAACGAGGTAGTATTAAATCGTTATTACGGTTGTGGAAGGGGGATGTAGTGTGTTTGCAAGAAACAAAATTGCGACACATTGATAGAAAAATTGTGAGAAGTTTATGGGGGTGCCCGTATGTGGGTTGGACTTATTTGGCCTCAGTGGGAGCCTCAGGTGGAGTGTTACTAATGTGGGATAAAAGAATGGTTGAGATGATTGAGGAATGTATTGGAGAGTTTTTAGTTGCGACTCTATTTAAAAATGTGGTGGACGGATGGGAATGGGCATTTGCAGGCTCTTATGGTCCTAATGTGGATAGGATTAGGAGAGGGATGTGTGAGGAGTTGGCGGGTTTATACTACTTATGGGATGTGCCATGGTGCATGGGGGGTGATTTTAACACTATTCATTTTCCTAGTGAGCGATCAGGGCATGGTCGACATTCGATCGCTATGGAAGAATTCAATGAGTTCATTTTTTATCTTGATCTCATGGATCTTCCTTTGGCAGGAGGAGAGTACACTTGGTCAAATGGACGGGTTTGGTCGAGATTAGATAGATTTCTGGTATCTCCCTCGTGGAAAGCTAAATATCCAGAAGTAAGTCAGAAACGACTAGCTCGAGTCAGTTCAGATCACTTTCCTATCCTTTTGGATTGTGGGGGTATATACAGGGGGCACAGATATTTCAAGTTTGAAAACATGTGGCTTACAGCGGATGGGTTTGTAGAGATGGTACGTGCTTGGTGGGCTTCGTATCAGTTTATTGGTACCCCTAGTTACATTTTTGCAGGCAAATTGAAGGCTCTTAAACAAGATTTGAGGAAGTGGAATTTGGAGGTGTTTGGTCACATTGACAGTCAGAAGGGTACACTGATGGAGGAACTGCAAGACTTAGAAGAGAAAGAGTTCTTGGGAGATAACTCGGAAGATGTAGCATTGAGGAAGGGCATGGTTATGGCAAATTTGGAGAGGGTTTTGTTGTCAGAGGAGATCTCATGGCGGCAAAAATCCAGGGCTCTTTGGTTGAAAGAAAGTGATAGGTGTACAAAGTTCTTTCACAAAGTGGCCAATTCTCATAGGCGTAACAATGCTATTGAGTCTCTTAATTCAGGGTCACAGGTACTAGTTTCTCCATCCGAGCTAAAAAATCATATAGTTCAGTACTATGAGACCCTGCTTTCAGAATCGGTTCTTCGGAGCCCAAAGCTTGATGCTTTGCATTTTGAGGCTATTGACCCGTAGAGTGCAAATGTGTTGGAGAGACCTTTTGGCGAAGAAGAGATTTATAAGGTCATTTCGGGTATGGCAAAGGATAAAGCGCCGAGTTCGGATGGGTTTACAATGGGTTTTTTTCAAACCTCTTGGGACATAGTAAAAGGCGATGTTTTGCAGGTTTTCAATGAATTTCATTCTTTCCAAAAGTTTGAAAAATCACTGAATGCGACCTTTATTGCTCTCATTCCCAAGAAACATGGGGCAGCTTCTGTTGAAGACTTTCGGCCTATAAGTCTGGTTAGTAGCATTTATAAGATTATTTCGAAGGTGCTTGCCAACCGGCTTAGTCCGGTGTTGGAACATATTATCTCCAAGTCCCAGAATGCCTTCATTCGAGGGAGACAAATTCTTGATTCAGTACTCATTGCAAATGAGTGTTTGGACTACAGATTACGGGAGGGAGGTTCAGGTGTTCTGTGCAAGCTTGACATGGAGAAGGCATATGATCATGTGAATTGGGAATTTCTCTTATACTTGCTTGAGAGAACTGGATTTGGGGATAGGTGGATTGCATGGATGCGGCATTGTGTTTTAACCGCTCGGTTCTCGGTCCTGGTTAATGGCACACCTGCTGGTTTTTTTGATAGTTCGCGGGGATTGCGGCAGGGAGATCCTCTATCTCCTCTTCTTTTTGTTATGGTTATGGAGGCTTTAAGTAGGATGATGCAGGCTGTTGTTGGGGGAGGTTTCTTATCAGGATTTCAAGTGGGCAATGGTTCTGGTGGTTCCATTATCATTTCACATCTTCTATTTGCAGATGACACGTTAGTATTTTGTGAAGCGACTAGTAGCCAGATCCAAACTTTACGAGCTTTGCTACTTTGCTTTGAAGCAGTGTCAGGGTTAAAAGTGAACTTGGGCAAGTCTGAGATGGTTCCTGTGGGTGAGGTCTCTAATATCCTAGATTTGGCAAGCCTCTTGAATTGTAAGGTGTCCTCGCTCCCAATGAAATATTTGGGCCTCCTGTTGGGGGCAACTTTCAAGAATAGAGCTATATGGGATGGAGTAGTGGAGAAGATAGAGAAAAAGCTTGCTGGTTGGAAACGGGTGTATTTATCAAAAGGGGGTCGCCTCACTCTTATCAAGAGTACACTGACTAACCTCCCTACATATGCTCTATCTTTGTTTCCTATGCCTGTAGGGGTGGTGAACATAATGGAGAAACTTTTCAGGACTTTTTTATGGGGAGGTATGGGGGAGGAAAAGAAGTTCCATCTTGTTAGATGGAAAACTATGTGCCTCAGTTGTGAATGGGGGGTTGGGAGTGTGTAACTTGAGAATTTTTAATAAAGCATTGTTGGGAAAATGGTTATGGAGATATCATATGGAGAGGGGATCATTGTGGAAGGAAACTATTGATGCTAGATATGGGGCCGATTGGGGTGGTTGGTGCTCTAAGGAAGTGGGAGGGAGGTATGGTGTGGGTTTATGGAAATACATAAGGAAGGGATGGCCAGGTTTTGTAAATCAAATTCGCTTTGTAGCTGGTGAGGGCGTTTGTATTAGATTTTGGAGGGACGTGTGGTGTGGAGATTATGCTTTGGAAAGGGCTTTTCTGGCCTTATATCGTATTGCAGTTAACGGGGAAGCTTCAGTGGCAAATGTGCGTGTATACTCTCATGGTGTGCAGCAATGGAATGTTCTTTTTATTAGGGATTTCCATGATTGGGAATTACCTATAGTTTTAGAATTTTTCAGCCTATTATACTCGATGGAGACTCCTACGGCGCAGCGAGATAGTTTGAAGTGGCGGACTAATAACTACAAGATATGTACAGTGAAGGCGTATTACAGTATCTTAACAACACAACGAGGTAGTATTCAGTTTCCCTGGAAGAGTATCTGGAGATCCCGTGTGCCTTCGAAAGTTTCTTTTTTTGTTTGGAGTGCTGCTCTTGGGAAGATATTGACCATGGAAAATCTGAGAAAGAGAGGTTGTGTAGTGTTGGATTGGTGTTACATATGCAAAAAGAATGGAGAATCTGTGGATCATCTATTATTACACTGTGAGTTAGCAAGGGTGTTGTGGGATGAAATATTTTTAAGGATTGATGTTGCTTGGGTTATGCCAATGAGGGTGGTGGATTTGTTGGGGTGTTGGCCAAATATGCAAGGTAGTCATCAAGTGGTAGCAGTATGGAAGATGATTCTGTTGTGTATTATGTGGTGTATTTGGACAGAAAGGAACGCACGTTGTTTTGAAGATAAGGAACGCTCAATGACCGAGTTGAAGAATTTTTTTCTCCATACTTTAATGTGTTGGTTTTCTACTATTGTATTAGATGGGGATAATATCCAGGAATTCTTGTCTTTATTTCATCGTCCTTAGAATGTAGCTAGGAGTTCTTATGTATACTTCTTGTGTACAAGGACTACGCATATTTCATTCATATATATAATATTTATCTTTTTACTGATAAAAAAAAAAAAAAGTTAATAAGGGGGAAGGCCATGTTGCCGACAGAATTGTTTTTCGGGGGGAGCCGGTGCTGCACCTAAACTTCCATTTTTTTTCTCTTTTTTTTTTTTGTTTTATTATTATTGTTATTTTTTTCTATGACTACACCTAGCTCCCAAGCAGGCTATAATACAGAAGTAACCATGGAAAGATTATCAGATAAGTGGTGCAACATTTCCATGGTGAATACATGAAACATCTCAGCCCCACATTAGGAGTATGAATAACCCAGTAGTGGGTAGATTATAAAGGTAGTCATCGGTGCTAAATTCCACATTTTCTCCTTACGAGGTGAAACTTAGCTTTACAAATGATTGTAGGGAACCTTCAAATCGAGTAGCCTTTTTGGGATTATGCTGTAGATGTTGCTAGCTCTTTCCTTAAGTCATTACATATGGTATTAGGGAAAATGATTTACACACAACATTTTATACAACACATTGTACAACAATGTTTTAAATGAGGGGTATTTTTGTAAAACATCTTATAAAAGTAACATAATTTTACAAAAATACCCTCCTTTTATAACATTGTTGTACAATGTGTTGTATAATTTATTGTGTGTACATCATTACTCATGGTATTAGAGGCACCTAGTAAGGCTAGTCATGTGATACTGGGGCACTGCATGACATGACCTAAAGAGGACGTCAGAAATTTAAAAGGGGGGGGGGGTGAGTTTGTAACACCTCAGCCCCACGTTGGCAGTATGAATAATCCACGTACAGTTGGCAAGTTATAAAAGTAGTTATGGGTGTTAAATCCCACATTAGCTACTTCTAGCATAGATGTGGCTAGCACCTTCAGTATGATAATCCACATATAGTTGGCAAGTTATAAAAGTAGTTATGGGTGTTAAATCCCACATTAGCTACTTAGCAGGTAAAGCTAGGCTTCAGATTGATTAACCTGCTTGGTGTTATAGCGTAGATGGGAGTATTATGGACATATTTGAAATATGTTAACTTTTACATTTGAAGGCAATTATATTATAGTCGAGGCAGGGGATATTAAGATATAAACATAAGAAATGTAACAGAAAAACTATGAGTGATTGAATTAGAAGATGCAGTTTTTAATGATAGACAAAGCTTGTAAGTATCACTCTTACAGGTTTGGCATAGGATCCTTCATTTGAGGTTCAGATTACTTTGTTGGTGTAACCAATATGCTACTTTTTGTCTTTGACAGTTCATATTCCATTGCTATAAAGTGACAGACTATGGTCAATTCCTTATCTCTGCAGATGGCAGTTATACCACGCACTGCTCAGGGGCATGGATGGCTGAGGCCTGCAATTGGTGTAGTTGAGCTTTCACAATGCATCATTCAGGTGAGATGTCTGTCGAGGACATTTTTTTAATCTTTATGACACATTCCAAAGTTATCTGGAATTTTTGGGAGGATTGGATGCGACTTTCGTAGCTTGTGTATTATGTAGAAGCTAGTAGCTAGCATCTAATAAACTACGTCTCCAAACATCGAAAGTTATTCTTTTATGTTTAAAGCTTGTCAGCATCTCTCTCTGTCAAAGCATGGATGGTGTTTCTTCCACTATAGAGCCCACTTAATTTCCTCAGTGTTATTCCAAATTAGTTTTGAAGAATATCAATATATTGAGTGGAAAAGTTTGTAGCAGACCTGAATATGCTCTGATTTTTACATGTTTGCAGTCTACATTCCCTGTAACTTTTGACTGTACTTGCGTTATTTTCCAGTCAGGTACTGAAATATCAGCAAGTTCCGTTATATTTTAATCTAGCTATTGCTTGGCAAAGCTTGTTGCCGCATGGATACCTACCTTCATTTTCAGGAAAATACACGAACACTCAAAACTACCTTCCAATCTGCTATTACTCCCAAATTATCAATTTTGGTGACACCCCCCCAACTGACAAAAAGATTGTAACCTACTTCTTTAAGAGCTTTGAAAGAAAGAAAGAAAGGAAAAAAGAACATAAAAACATGAAAAATAATATTTACTTTTTTCTTAAATACTATTTTAATATTTCAAAAATATTTATTGCAATTACTTCTTTTATTCTTAAAGAATATTTCTAAAAAAATATATTTTTTGACTTAATAGGTTATTTCGTCCTTTTTAAGAGTTTTACAGGTAAGTTTATCTTTTTAAAGGGAGAAAGGGGTACTTTGAAATTTTTTTGGTAGTTCGGGGGATTCGGGGAAGATTGCTGAAGGTGATAGTTTGATGGTGACTGTAAATTGGGTAGTAGTTTGAGGGGGTTTGTGCGTCCCAAGTATTTAACTAAACTTTGTTTGATTAGTAAAACAAACTTAATAACTAAACAAAAGTGCTTTGCAACAAAAAAATGATGGATACCCTTTGATGAATGGGAAACACTTATTTTTATCTTTTCCTTGTTCATTACTCAGTAGGATTCCTTATATTGTTTGACATGATGCAGGCTGTTCCTCTCAGTGCAAAGAAGGCAACTGGTGGATCTGCTGAAGGCATTGCACCCTTTCTGCAGTTGCCACATTTCAGCGAGGCTGTTATAAAAAAGATGGCACGCAAAGTAAGCAGATAAAATCCCTCTCTTGAGTATCATGTTGAGTTAGAGTAGTTAACCTGCCTCCTGTGTAGCTTTCGATGGTAGAACCACAACTTTATCTGATGGCTGCCCTTGTTTACTTTGTAGTTTGTACATCCGTATATTTTCTTCTTATTTTGTATTTGAACTCCTATAAGTTTTCTAAACCCATCTAATTTGTGTTTGAAAATACAAATCTGATGAAGTTTTGGAATGGATTTTGCATGACATAGAATCCTGATAATGATCAAAATGGGGCATTTAACATATTGTTTGTTTGAGTGATGAATACATCCTGTGCTTCCCCCTCCCCCTCCCCCTCCCCCTCCCACCCTGAAAAAGACTCACTCCCCATGTTTATCTTCTGTGGATATATTTTAAAAGCTTTTTTATTCTTCATTTGCAGAAGGTAAAAACGTTTCAGGAGCTTCGGGACATGAGTTTGCCCGAACGTGCTGAGCTGCTTGCTCAGATAGCTGGATTCTCGCCTGACAATGTACAAGATGTTGAGATGGTGCTGGAAATGATGCCTTCTATAACAATTGAAGTTGCATGTGAGACTGAAGGTGAAGAGGGTATACAAGAGGGTGACATTGTCACGGTCCAAGCTTGGGTAACACTCAAACGTGTTAACGGCCTGATAGGTGCCCTTCCCCATGCCCCTAATTACCCATTTCACAAGGAAGAGAACTTCTGGTTTTTGCTTGCAGACCCTGTTTCAAATAACGTGTGGTTTTCCCAGAAGGTTAGTTTTATGGATGAAGCTGCAGCTATAGCTGCCGTTTCAAAGTCAATTGAGGACTCAATGGAAGGATCAGGAGCAAGTGTAAAGGAGACCAGTGTGGCAGTAAGAGAGGCAGTTGAGAAGGTGAAGGCTGGGTCTAGACAAGTGATGGGCAAGTTCCAAGCCCCATCAGAGGGTAATTACAATTTGACTTGTTACTGCTTGTGTGACACATGGATAGGCTGTGACAGAAAGACTAATTTCAAAGTGAAGATTTTGAAACGGACTAGGGTTGGCACCCGAGGGGGCCTTGTTGCAGAAGAGGGACCGATTGCAGAGGATGGAGTTGAAGAGGAAGAGGAGAATGAAGAAGAGGAATATGACGATTACGAGAGTGAATACAGTGAAGACGAGGTGGATGGACAAGATGCTAAAAAGAAAGGCCCTGCTGCCAATGGCACCGTGCATAAAGGAGGCTCGAGCTCAGAAGGTTCAGGCACAGATGAAGAGTGAAACACAATTATATTTTATTAGTAACGAAAATAAACTTATTTTTTAGCTACTTTGATCTTTGGAAAAACTTTACCATCTTTAACAGCTCAGTGATTCATTTTATACTTGAAGGAACTCGTTACGAGCTTGTTTCCCCCACGACTTGGTCCAAATTTTAGGTATTAACCGATGCATTGGCTGTGCTTATGAATCCCAAATGATACCATAGGTTGAAGGGATTGTGTATGCACGCTTTTATTGCAATCCGGGCATCTAAACTCGTGGTGGCGTGATAATGACCCCAATCTGTTTGGTGTTCATAATTTTATGAACTAGAATTTCAAATGACACCAAATTATTTCTTCATCTTCCCTTTCGCTTTACTATTGGTCGTATAATTCGTGGGTGTAAGCATTTGAAGTACACAGAAGAAAGTGGACGCCCAATTTCATCTATACCGAAGCCTTAACATGGCACGCCAGATTGCCAGCATCGACATTTTTTTTTTCTCCCCCCAGTCTGGCTCCCCTCTGAATCTTTCCCCGTCAGAAGGTCTGGTCGCCTTCCCCCATGCCCGTGCGAATCTCTCCCTCCGTACTATTGCTTAAGGAATACAGGAGAATCTGGCTAGAAATGTCTTGAAAATGCAGAGGAGAGCAGCTTCCTATAATGTTATATCACAAAGATGAGCACCTTTGCTTTGTCTGGGTTGCTTCTGTTGCCGGAATGCTCTTCACACATTTTTCAGTTTCTTCAACTTTTTGAAAGGCAGTTTCTCCTGGATTTCGACAAGTTGGTTCATTTATGCTTTTTCTGAAACCACGGGGGAAAGATTTAGGGGGAACCAGACTGGGGCAGAGGAAAAAAATCCGCAATTGAGGAAAATTATATTTTCACGATGATTACATCTGAGAAATAAGAAAAATTCTACATGGAAGTCTTACACCGCGCACCTCCATCTAATCAATATAAGAAAAATTATATTTTCACAATGATTATATTTTTTGTAGAATTTCTCCAGAAATAATATTCACAATCATTTTAAGAGAATAGGGGATATTCAAAATCCCCAAATGAAGCCTTTTATCGTCCCTGTCTTTATAATGAGATGAGATGAAAATTATTTCCAAACATCCGGACAATAACAAATGCAGTAGTTCCATTTTATGTATATCGGGCATGAACTTGAGGGGCTATTTTTCTAGTGTTATGAGATCTCGTGTACATTCCTGTTTTTTGGTGTTTATTTCTCATATTTCAGTTTGTTTCATTGGATTATTTGATTTTGTGGTTTTAGGTTGTATTCACCAGTGTTTTGTGATAATTTAAGTCAAGTAATAGAGAAGGCAGTCTAAAATTAGTACTTGCTTATCTTAATAGTAGCATTGTCTTTTGATGTAGTGAAGCATGTTTTTTGTGTCACAAAACTTGGATTAAGAAGCTAACTAAAATTTTACGCCATAACCACACCATTCTTTGGCTGTCTCTTAATCAAGTGTTGTCTCAAGGCTCAATATTCAATATTACTTGGACTTTGTTTGTCTCTTGGATTGTCTACCAATTACCATATGAGGAGATATTGCAAATATTAGACTCGTAAAATGTATTAGACTCGTAAAATGTTGTAGAAATCCATGACAAATCCTTTTCCTTGATACTACTTCACAAAACATGAACAAAAACAGAATATAGAGAGAAAAAAAAAAGGACCCAAAAATGCTTCATTGGAAGCCCTTACTGTCAACAAAATTACAAAGATATCACTCAGTTGCAGAAAACATTGAAAAATACAAGGACAAGTGATCAACAGGACCTTGTAAAAGTACTGGAAAATGGTGGGCTGAAATGGATCAGTCCTTGACATCAGTTACACCTTCTGCAGAAATCTGAAACCGTGCTTCAGCTTCAGCCAAACAAGGAGAGCTTATTACTTTACAGATGCGCTCCTCTGCTCTTCCCTTCCGCAGAGCAAGCCTGTCGTAAAAGCATGAAATTGCCATAGACATTAGTCACATTCAAACAAGGAACCACTTTTATTTTTGGGGGAATGCCGTGAAGAATAAAATATTGTTTTACGAACCTTGTTGTGGAAGCATGCGCCATAATGTTACCACCAATAGGCTTGATTTGAGGCCCAGCAAAGAGTGCTGAACCATCCACTTGTGCAACCACTTGGTTTGTGATAACAACAGCCACACCAAACTACAACCATGTATAAAGACAGATTGCAAGAATCAAGGCCAAGACAGAACAGAGCACATCTAGCCTACAATCAAGCAAGATCATTCAAAATCAATTTTGTATATTTTTGTTACTGCTGCATTGACTTAGACAATCTGTAACTGCTGCATAGTTTTAGCCTAATTGATGTACATTGCCGTAAATAGTTTTTCCTAGCTGTGTATATAAGTCAGCTCTTATTACATCAATAAAGTGTGGGAAAATATTCATTGAAAAACAGCAGTGTTATTTCCTCTATATGGTATCAGAGGAGCCGTTCTCGCAAGAGCATACGATCCCAACTATGTTGTCTTCCTCAGATCACCTCCCACTAAACACTCATCCCTCCTCCGGCACTGATAAACAACTTATTGCCCTCAATATCACTGCCCAAATCAATGAAAAGTTAACACCCTCCACTTTCCCTCAGTGGCATGCTCAATTCGAAGCACTCCTTATTGGCTATGATTTGCTTGACTATGTCAATGGCAAACAGTAATGAATGACAATTGCCAAAGTTCAAGATGTGAAAATGCTTATCACAATAACCGTAATCAGAAAACATTTAGAAATGATCTCTTCACCGAGATATCAGTTGAATGATGCTAGGTTACTTAAGTAACAAAATATAAGATTCTTTACCTCATCTGCTAACTTTTGAAGGCTCCGGAGAAACTTTGCAAGATGCATCTGCCGGGCAGAAAGTTCTCCCCTTCCAGAGAAATCTGTTCTGTAGAGAGCAGTAGCACTGTCTACTATCATAAGAGCAAACCTATAAAAGCAAACCCATTAAACAATTAGTCTTAGCTGCAATTGCAAATCACCAAAAACAGCTACATAGTACAACTCAATAAGCTACAGCATGTAATAAAAATTCTTTATTATTTTATAGGTTGTAAGAAAGATCAAGTTTGTCATCGCCAGCTGAACAAATACTGACAAACCAGAATCGAACAAATATCACCTATTTAGATTACCGAGCTGTAAAACTGATAAAAATTCATCTATTTAAGAAAAACAAATAACATTCTAAACAGGTTTCCATGTCCAAGGTTGAGCTTGTTTCAGCATTTTCAGAATTCCAGGACAAAAGATAACAGTCAAGACAAAATACAGGATTACACCTTGTTTCCACCATCATTGAAGCTGCTTCAAGCAAAAGCCTCGACTGATGATCGGTGTTATATGCTCTAGCATAGGCCACATTCTCCAAGACATCAGCACCATTTAGTCCAAATCTGCAGCACTCAGAAGCATCAGCTATAAATGGGACAGACGGGAGAGAAGCATATTCATCTCAAGGTAACTGTATGACACCTGTCTGCTATCTGTAAGAGTCTCTGTGGCCTGAATGTGCCCTCTGCATCGATGTACATTGCTTTTCCTTCACCACCTCCTTGATCTAATGGAAGCTGACATATCAGAGTGCATTAGTGTGCAATTGAATATATTGGCATCCTAGGTAACGGATGGTAGTTGCATCCGTTGAATAATCAAATGGTTGCATCCACTCAACGGACTGATATTCAAATTACAAGCTCCAAAATCTGTGCAACTCAATGTAAAGTTTTGGAAATCTACTCATAACACCTTTACTGTAATGCAAACCTAATACCATCAATATTCACATCAATCAGCAGTGCTACACAAGTGTTACAAATAAAAGTGTATATTTCAATTTCTCAACAGGAAAAGAACAAATACATCTATTTCTTATGATATTTGATGAATCTGTTTTCTAATGTAAAGCAAAGGTGCGGTGCGTAATAAAATAATGACGAGCTCTTACTTGGCAAGTGACACAGAGCGTGTGACACAGCTGAGTCTTTCCAGAACGGAACTCACCATATAACTCAGTAATAGATCCTGTCTCGATTCCTCCTGTCATTAGCTAGCTATGTCAAGCTACAAACATGCAATTTCACCATCAAGACTCTTAATGCTTGTTAACAAAATTAGCATGATCTCTTTCTCTTCTGTTTTGCGAGTGGCTCAGAATTATTTGGCTAGTCAGCTAAAGAAATAGTTTATGACTAAAAATCTAGTACACATCATTGAAAGACTGACCTTCCAAGATCTTGTCAAGCTCTCTTGATCCGGATGTTATTTGAATAATTTCAAGCCTTTGGGCATGAAGTTGGCTAGCACTAGTAAAACCTAGAGGGACTACCTTGGAAGCTGTGATAAATGAAGGCACAAACAAATCCAAACAACGTGATCTCAAATAACATATCACAGACGATAGCAAAGGAAAATATGAAACTGATGAGAAAAAGACATAAAATTGGGTGGCGTGGACGTGCCTGCTTCAACGATCTTGTCAACTTTAGCTTCGCTGATTCCTTTGATTTGCAGGAGATCCTTCCGAGGAGAGTATGCAACAGATTCGACAGTGCAGAGACCCGCATCTCTGAGCTTCTTAATATCAATGGAAGCAATGCCCGACGCCTTGAATTGAATATGAAAAGGAAAAAAAGCAAACACAAGCAAATTACTAAACGATTTAAACGACACCTAGAATTTCAGGGCAGAGATGAGAAAAAAACCCATTGGCCAAACAAACAAAAACTACTAATTCTTTCATTGGCAATCTAAAAAATTGGATTTGCAATCGAAAAAACGCCAAAATTAATTGGCTAATACGTTATTTTCGATTGACTTGAAATAGACGCAACACCCCCAAATATCCGCATCACCAGAAACAAAGATGTCCAAATGCAAGACGGAAAAAGATTATTGAATCTCGAGGCTAACACAACATTCTACCAGCCTATAAGAGACCGAACTGAAAGTAAAATTCTTTGCTTTTTTCCCCGACAAGTAGAACACATCAATCTCAAAAAAGCCAAAATTTGGACCTTGCCCATGATTCTTGGTGCAACCCTGAAATAAAAAAACCTGGGGATCAAATGGGCAGAGACGTGTAAGGTAGGTAAAACCTGAAGCTGTTCAACAGGGAATGGCCCATGCTGTATCTCTTCTACTTCGCCGTGTTGTTGTTCTTGTGCCATCTTCTGATTCCTTTGCTGCTCCATTACTATTATCCTAGCCCCTCCCCCACACCCACTGAGAGAGAGAGAGAGAGAGAGAGAGAGAGAGAGAGAGAGAGAGAGAGGAGAAGTGAGAGAGAGAGAGAGAGAGAAGTGAGAGAGAGAAGAGAGAGAGAGAATTGTATTACAATGGAGTGGCACGGGAAAGGAGGGAAATAATATATTTCGAACAGGGTTTTTATGGGCGCCAAAAGCAAAGGCTTGCTGAGTACGTTTTGAGCTTCACGTATAACTATTTGGGCCTTAGTTTGGGCCCACTGAACTTTTCCTCCAAGGAAATCTATTTAAATATATAAAAGCCATGTTTAAGATGTTCGAATTAGTTTTCATTCCGTATTTTTTGATTATGCATTAAATATCGACCAAACAAAGTGAGATGTGCCACACCAAATTTCGAAACTGCTTAATATTGTGTGACTCTATTATACGTATGAAGAGTTGTTTAGACTGGAACGCCTGTTAAATATACGACATATATATTGAACATTCTTTCAACCTTCTGCAACATGTTCGAAGACCAACTGTCTTCTCCACCAATGGTGCAAAGTGGCCAAGAATCACCAGGTTTGCTATGCTTGTCGTTTATTCCTTTCATCATCAGAAATTTTTGGTTCACAGATGGACTGAGGCAAGTTTTTTTGCTGTTTATAAGAAGTCTGTGTGTCGTCTCAGGTTATATCGAATGATTTATATGCTATGTCGAAGATTAATGTGTATTATTAAAGGCCGATTCTAACAAAAACCCAATTGAAAGATAATTTTTTTTACAAGTTTACAGAAACTGAGTCAATCCCTGATGTTCGATCATCCTCATCGATTACAGATGGACTTACTTACATAGACTATGAGGCTACCGTCGACTTCAACTCGGACAAGCCCACCATGTAGCCTCCCAGCCACTACCACAGACGAGCCCAGCCCGAAATGAAACCTAGTGTAACGTCCCGTGGCGCCCACAGAACAATACCACCACGGTAGCCCATGCTGCCGTATGAGCTGCCCAACAAACCACCATCACCACCCTTGCCCTTCGTAGCACCCTACACATCGAAAAACAACACCCTCAACCTCACGGAAGGCCCCTGTTTCCTGCACAAAAAATAGAGCAAGTTATGTGCTCTCAGCCTCGATACTTCCCTGCAAAAAGACACTGGAAAGCAATACTCCATGGTTGGACTGCAACCTGCACTGCTCGGTCGTTGTTTCCTCTCGGTAAGGCCACGCCTAACCTTCTCTCACAGTGCTCTCCGGTCTCTCTCTCTCTCTCTCTCTCTCTCTCTACGCCTACTCTGCCGTCGCACTCACCACCGTTGACCTTAGCCCATATCCTTGTGCCATCGCATGTTCACTTCTCTCTCAGTATAAAATGTTTCAGTATCTTACGCGTTGGACTGAAATAATATTAACTCCCGAAACCAAACTGCTTCTATGTATAAAATGTTTCAATATCTTACGCATTGGACTGAAATAATATTTGCTCATTCAGTTCCTTTCTCACCTTTTGTTACTACGGGTATGTCTGGTGGTTATACTTTCTTCCCTCTTTTGTGAAATCAACAGCCTATGTACATGCTTAATCCCCAAGGTTTAAATGGATGCCTCATGGTAACAAATAATAAAGTGTCATGCAAGGAAATCAGGTTTATATATTGATAAGTGGTCAATTATGCAGTATTAATACGCTTAAATATCTTGGATTAAAAGAGTTTTATGTGTTAAAATAAGTATTAATTAGATAATGTGATTTAATCTTGTTTGGCATGTGAAATGATATTTTTTTTCTTGTCCCTAATTAAATTCAGATGGGCTCATATAGCTTATAATAAATTATCACAAGGAGGCCCACGCACAAGCTAAAGCCCATGAATATGAAAGGCCTAGAAAGACCCCTAGACTTGCAGCCAATGACTCAATTAAGCCTAATAGAAGAGCACTTGCAGCCTCACACTTCACGCCCATGTGCAGCAGGAGAACGCATGAAGAGAAGCTGTTGCGCTGGTATGTACAAGCGTGGACATGCAGGCGTGGAGGGGAGGGAATTCATTGGGCTGGTAGGAGCTATTGGCGTGGACGTGCAGGCGTGGAGAGGTAGGACATACGGAACGGACCAGAGAGAGGATTCCAGGTATAAAAGAAAGAGAAATTTCTTGGTGATGGTGGCTAGTTTTTATTCCATTTTCATTAGACTTTCTTTTTTAGTTTTTCTTTATTTCTTCAGTCGAGTTTCATTCTCATTTATTGGGATTATTATTTTTTTGGTTTTACTTTTTGCTTTTCATTCCTCGAAGGCTTTTATTATTTTTTTTGGGAGTTTTTTTTTCTTTCTTTTTTTATGAATTGGGCGTCGACTTTCCTTTTGGTGGAAGGGGGCTCTTCACATTTGATTTTTGGGGTAGTTTTTAGTTTTTCGTTTTCGGGTTAGACTCAGTATTGATTTTCCGTTGTTTTTATTCTGGTTCTTTTCAGACAGTGGAATTTCACGGTTTGGATCTCTGTTTTTCTTGGTCATTTTGGCCAGGGCGTTTTCTCGAAGAAGCTAATTTTTGCATTCTAGGATTTAACCCATTTGGGTTTTTTTTTGCTCTAAGATTTTGTGATGGCTTTATTTAGATTAGATTTTGCTGCTAGAAATACCATGTGTAGCTAATATCTGAAGCTTGGGTTGTGGAATGAGACTTGATTTACTTTGGGTTCTAGTTTATTGCAATATTTTGTTGATAAATGTTGATTTCACTTGTTGCTAGTCGAATTCGAATGGAAAATAGATTGCAGCTCTTACTTTTTACTTGTTGACGTAAGGCACAACAAAAGCTTGAAAATTACCAAGACTTCTCTCAGTTGTTTGTTAATGTGTGTTTGGCTAGTAAAGTAGCGAATTCCTTAGAAAAATATTGCAAAACCTGAGCATAACTCATTTTATCTTCTGTTTATCAATGCCTAGACTGTGTTGTTAATTGAGAAAATTATCTAGGAACCAGAACAAAAAGAGTCTCATACCCATCCCAAGTGTTTGTTAATTTGCCTTTTCGATTAGAAACTTTAATTCCAGTTTTGACTTAATTTTTACGGAAATTAAATTCATGCTTTTTTCTTTTATTAATTCATCTTCAAGATTTCTCACATTGCATTTCATTTTATTTTTCATCTTTCATAGTCAATACATTTTTTTTCATAACAAAATTTCACAAATACTTTGATAATCCTTTGTTCTTGTGAAATACGATCCTGGACTTATCTTTGATACAACTTGACACTTCTACACTTGGAAGCACATTTTAGACCAAGTCATATATTGGGTGGACATGCAGCTTTTGAGGGTCTGAAAGTGACACGTGGAATTCTTTAGAACTTGAGGGTAGGAAGACAACTTCTTGAGTTGCAGGAAAGTAGTAACACTTTTAGGTCAAAATAGATTAAGCAAGGTTTCTTGGAGTGGAGGGTCACAGGCGTTGTTGGGCTCTAGTGTAGAAAATCCTCTATTTCTGTGGGTAAAAAACAGAGCCTTCCACTTGCAGTGGCTTTTGGGTAAGAGGTGAGTTACAATTGAAAGGGTGTAAAGAGAAAGTTGCACCAAGTGAGCACTGCGAAACATTAATGGAAGAGGCAACCGTTAAAAAAAAATAAACTGCTACCGAAGGTTTGTTGGAGTGGAGGGTCATGGGCGTTGTTGGGCTCCAGTGTAGGAAATCCTCTATTTCTATGGGTAAAAAACAGAGCCTTCCACTTGCAGTGGTTTTTGGGTAAAAGGCGAGTTACAATTGAAAGGGTGTAAAGAGAGAGTTGCACCAAGTGAGCACCATGAAACATTAAGGGGAAGAGGCAACCGTTATGAAAAAATAAACTGCTACCGAAGAGGGAACCGTTACATGAAGAGGCAACCATTATCAAAAAATAAATCGAAGAGGCAACCGAAGAAACTGAAGTGGCAAATATGAAGTGGTTCTCTTTCTTTCACTCTTTCGATCATATATATTTTGGAAAGTTCCATTTCTTTGTTTCACTTTCTTCTCCGCTCGCTCTCTCTCAAATCAATGCCACTGCGACCATGACGCCAAGCCACTGTATATTTCTGCATTAAACTATGTTTCGGTTGCGGAGGTGCCGTGACCTCATCTCAAGAATTTTGGTTTCAGATCCTGTAGTGGTTAGTGATTTATTATTTCCAAGAATGATATTTTTATTTTCCTGCAAATGCATTGGTGTTTCCTATTCTAAAAACAAGTTGATAGATATGTTTATGTGTAGAGCCACTCTTTCTAAACTAGCTCCAATACCCGTGTCATTTCTTTATTCCTTAGTCTATTAAATTAATGCAAGTTTGGTCTTAGAAAGTCTTCAATTGATAGGCATATGACCGTTTGAAACAGGGACAATCATAGTAACCCCGTGAGATCTTGATATGCTCATTAGTTCTAAACATATAAACGATAGTCTTGAAAACTTTTCCAGTTTGTAATGGTTTGGGTTTTTGGTAGCAGTTTGGTATGTGTTTTATTAAGATATTTCTAATGAAAATAAATGATAATTTATGACATAATTCCTCTATTGAAACTGAATGTGGAAGAAAGAAAAAGCAAGAAAAATTGCCTTCAAAACCTTCGTATGGGGAGGTTAAATACAGAGAAAACTTATGATTTTTTTTTTTTAAATTTATTGAAATTTCTAAACTTTCGTATGAGGCCATTTTCTAATGTTGTTCCAGTATTTTATTTCCTTGTATTCTTCATTCATTCTATGTTTCTAAATATTTACTACAGTTTCGAAGGGTTGCGAAATCTTAATACTTGCTCACACACATAGGTAGGAGTACTTGAAAGTGGCTCCAAATCACCTAAATTTCAAGTTTCACGATTTTATAACCTAATGCAACAAAGATTATCATTAATCCATGGATTTGACATGATTATATATATACTATGAAAATATTGGATCTATATATAATGTAAAGAAGTGTTCAGTGAAACATTAATTTCATGTTATTAGTGTCTTTTGACCTTAAATTTACTGATAATCATATAAGTTTAATTATCAATGTATGTTGTTCATAATTATCATTGGGAAATGAGTTATGACGCGAGATCATGTAGGTTTTTATATGGTGGATTTAGATTTCCAGTTTGAGGATTTATAAGAATGAGATATTTTTTGGGATCTCGAGCTAAGTTGGGTTCATCGTGAATCGAGTGTGGGATTACGGACTTCGGACTTTGGAGAGTTCTTATAGCTACCCATTTCAGGTTAATAGTTCATAGTTTTATTCGCTTCTTTTGACGCTTCTGATCTGAGAGATGGGCAGAATACACTTCACCATGTATTTATTTGTGAGTTGAATAATTTGCATATATTAAGTTAAACTAATCGTCACATCTTCTATTTATACACTGTGTTTTTTAGATATGCATTTGAATTTTAAGATATATCCCGTATATGTATTCTTCTCAGGATATGAGAAAACGAAAAAACAAATCCAATCTAGAAGACATTGGGAAAACTTTAAAGAGACAGATTCTGAGTTTATCAACAACGGTTGCACTATACAATTATCACCGATCCCTTCAACATCCCAATGATAAACCACTGAAAGCTACTATGGGTGAAATCCACTATACTCGAAATTTGAAAAGTTTGATAAAGAATTTCAAACACGAAAAAAGATACTGGAGAAAGTATTCTAAGAGACAAAATTGTTCATGCTATGCAATCTCAGAGGAAAATTCGGATGAAGGCAGTAATGACATAGACAACCAAAACACTCCTCTACCAAATATCGAAAAAGTTGGTCATACAAAAAAAGGTGGTCAAAATGATGGCATCTACACAAAACATTACATTGACTATGATGGGTTCGGCACTAAATGACGTTCTGTTTTTCTAATGCCTTTAAATAACCATCAAAGTGGTACTGCATTTACATCATCATGAGAATCCAATGCACATAATTGGGATGATTGCGTATCAGATAATGGTTCACGGAAGCATAGTTTTATAATGAATGATGTTGCAGCATATAAATCAAGGAATCCTCAATATGGCACCGCACCTCATTCTACATGGTTTAATTCATGCATCAAGACTAAAGCAAGAATGCGCGTTATACCACCTACCCAGCATTTTGACTTTGACATATCCAGTGATGATAGTCCAACTCCAAATATAAAAGCAGTGGTTGACCCTAGTCCAAGCTACCGATCCAGGTTAGTGAGCAATACACAAGATGATTTTCCTATGCTCAATATAAAGTCTGAAGGCCGCCAATCAGATCCAATATATCAGGACCGTTTTAATGATCCAGAACCTTATATTCCAACTATTCCAAACTATTCACCTTCGTTACAAGGTCAATACAAATCTGAAATGACATCGAACAGGGCAATTGACAAGAATTGGATTAGTTGGGATAATTTTGAGGCTTGGAATGATTTTGAGGAATGGAACTGTGATTAGCATATTAGTGAAGGATTACAAGAGGCCGTTTTATAAGCTAATTAGGTTCTAAGTATTGGGTTCACTTCCGATATGAGAAACTACCAAAGATCTGCTTCTAATGCGGTTGGATCATTCATGGGGACGAGGGTGTCAGTTAGTTCGTGATGGTAAAGGAGAAGAAGCAATTTCAGGCTCACAGTTCGGGCCTTGGTTATGTTCTGAAGAAGTCATGAGACGACGATCATCTTCGTCTAGTAATGGTAGAGGAGAGGGGGGGGGGGGAAGGAAGCTGGGAAAGACAGTGGCAGGATGGAAGTGGAGACCTCTGCAAGTAGCCCAGCTAAAGGGCTACCGGAGAAGAGGGTGGAGAAAGGTCAACCTGGCATCACTTTTTCTCTATTCCAGAATCCTAGGTTTGTACAAAGGGGAAGCACCTCATCCACAGGGAGCAAAGAGCAGTTGTCAGTGAAATAGAGGGAAGAGACGCAATATTCAGAACAGTTCCTTTTCTGAAATGGGGGAGAAATTCTCGCAGGATTTGCAAAATGGTGATGTACTTAGGGCAGTAAAATCAGATGGAGGGGAGGATGATGGGTGGGAAATTTTTTTTGAGACTCAAATATGGGATGGGCTTGGGCCAAGGAGTGGGCCTAAACCCATTCAGGGCTGGCGTTGAAAAAAAAAGGCTTTAAAGCCTCGACCTCTACTACTCCAACGACTAGTAACCCAGCACCTGAAATAAAGGAGAAGTCGTTTTCGGTTCTAAATTCTCAAAGGCAAGGGGAGGGTCACAAATGGAAGAGGTGTGCTCGAGTTCAGGGAAATCCTTCAGAAGTACCTGCATCTCATCTTTCCCCTAGAAAAAAATAGACTGCATATGATAACAAGGTTAACTCAGTTTCTTTCAAAAAACTTAGGAAAACTCGAGCTGATGATAAGCTGGTGGATAGTTTTTGCCTTGTGGAATCGGTGGTGGCTGCAAGTCAGTCCTGCCAGTATCAATAAAAGTGTTAAGCTGGAATTGTCGGGGGCTTGGGAACCCCCGAATAGTTCAAAACCTTTGCATGATTGTGAAGGATAAGATGCCCAATTTGTTTTTCTTGATGGAGACCAAACTGTCATATGTTAAAGGCCTCAGGGTTGCAAAGAGGTTTAAGTTTGATGGGTGCATTAAAGTCAAGGCCAGAGGAAGGAGTGGAGGACTTATGCTCTTGTGGAAATAGGAAGATCTTATAGAATTGGTAAATTACTCCCAACATCATATCAATGTAATTGTTAATGATGAAAGTTTCAATTTTAAATGGTTGTTGTCATGTTTTTATGGACAACCAAAAGCTAATCTAAGGAGCCAGACTTGGGAGCTGCTATCTTCCTTCAAGCCTAAAGATAAGGAAGAAAAGGTGGGGGGGAAGGCCTTGAAGTGAGAGACAAATGTGTATGTTTAGGAAGGTAATGGAGGAAGGAAATCTTTTTGATTTAGGGTGGAGGGGAAATAAGTTTACCTGGTGGAATCTTCATGAAGATGAGTTGTTTACCAAAGAAAGACTCGACCGAGCCATAGCTAACAATGTTTGGAGAGCCAAGTACCTTGAGTTCTCGGTGGAAACTCTACTTGTTGTTTGTTTTGATCACAACCCAATACTACTGCAATGTAGTAGTAGTGGGCCCTCAATCCGAAGGTTTCATACCTTTTGTAAGTATGAAGCAAGCTGGAATAAGGAGGTGGGATGCAGTGCTATAGTTTTTGAAGTTTGGGAAGGCAGAAATGGGGGGGGGGGTGGGTCAGTTGTATGGATAGTGTGCTGAGTAAGCTGGAATTAACCAAGAAGGGGCTAAAAAAGTGGAGTAGAAATCTAGTAAAGGACAAAACCAAAGCCATTCGGGACAAGACCCAACTTATAAGCAATCTACAGAGTGAAGAAGGACCTGGCAACATTATTCAACAAAAAAGGCTACAACAAGAGTTAGATTTCCTTTTAGATCAAGAAGACACTTGGTGGAGGCAAAGAGCAAAGAGACATTGGTTGATAGGTGGGGATAGAAATATAAAGTTTTATCATGCATGTGTGAATCAGAGAAGGAAAAAAAAAACTCTATCAATAGAGTCTCTGATATGAATGGGGCAGTTTTAATTGGGAAACCTGATTTAGCAAAGGGCTTTAAGAGATACTTCTCTTCAGTTTTCCAATCTTCCTAGCCAAAATCAGATTGTGTGAATCAGTGCATTAAGGGGATAGAAACAAGGCTGTTAGCAGAAATGCAACAACACATGGAGAAGGTTTTTACAGAGAAAGAGGTGGAAGAGGCCCTAATGCAAATGTCCCCCTTTAAGTTTCCTGGACCCGACGGATTCAGTTTAAGTTTCTACCAAGAACACTGGAAGATAGTGGGGATCGAGGTGACTCAAGTAATTTTAGAATTTCTCAAAACAGGGAAGATGCCAAAGGACTTAAACCACACCCATCTAGTGCTAATTCCTAAAGGAAATTCCCCTAACTCAGTGCATGAATATAGGCCTATCTCCCTTTGTAATGCTGCCTACAAACTGATTTCCAAAGACTTGGCCAATAGAATGAAAGGTGTGTTGGATAAGGTGATATCTTGGAACCAAAGTGCCTTCATCCCCAATAGACTGATTACTGATAACATAATGGTGGCTTATGAGCTACTCCATACTATGTAGTCTAAGCAGAAAGGCAGGGAAGGCTTTATGGCTATGAAGTTAGATATGTCAGAAGCCTACGATAGGGTGGAGTGGGGCTTTCTAGAAGCAATGATGCTCAAGCTTGGGTTTGGCAAGAAATTGATTGGTCTTGTGATGGAGTGTGTTAAGACAGTTTCTTATGGTGTCATTACTAATGGGGAACCTGGTGAGATCATATTGCCATCCAGAGGCTTACGACAAGGTGACCCCTTGTCACCATATTTGTTCTTAATCTGTGCTGAAGGCCTCAGCTCTCTATTATACAGTGCAGAATCTAAGGGACTCATCAAGGGAGTTGCAGTGATAATGGGTGGCTTGAGGATAAACCACCTCCTTTTTGCTGATGACTGTGTAATCTTCTGTAGAGTTAGGCTGGTTGAGTGGTACTTTATCCGTGACCTTCTGCTTCTATATGTGGGAGCATCAGGCGAAACTCTAAACAAAGAAAAAACTAGTGTCTTTTAGCTCGAATACTAGGGTGGAAGCTAAGGACTTTATCCTACAAAAAGTGAATGGATCAAGATGCACTAATTACAACCGATACGTTGGTCTCCCAATTGTGGTAGGGAGATCAAAGTATAACACTTTCAGAGTTTTGAAGGATAAGATATGGAAAATGATCAACAAGTGGAAGACCAAACTCTTGTCCTCAACAGGGAAAGAGATCCTCATAAAGAGTGTGCTGTAGGCTATCCCAGCCTACACCATAAGTGTGTTCAAATTACCTGGGCTGCTCCTCAAAGAAATTGAATCTCTCTTGGCTAGATTCTGGTGGTGTAATAAAGGTGAGGGGAAAGGCATCCATTGGAAATCATAGAGGTCATTGGGAGAGGTAAAAAATCAAGGGGGTCTGGGTTTCAGAGACCTCAACAGTTTCAATAAAGCCCTCATAGCCAAGCAAATTTGGAGAATGATCAAAGAATCTAACTCACTGGTCTCTCAAGTTTTTAAACAGAAATACTTATAGAATTGTGACCTAATGGAGGCTAAACTGAGAGGTGCTTCATCTTTTATTTGGAGAAGCCTATGGTCTAGCTTGGGTCTGATTAAGGAGGGTGCTGTATGGAGGGTTGGTAATGGAAATAGCATAAAAATTTGGAAGGATAAATAGTGACCTAGCCCTGTGACACACCAGATTCAGACTCCCATTAATACACTTGATCCTGAGTTCAGAGCATATGAATTGATAGAAGAGGGCAGCTGTTCTTGGAAGAAAGAATTGGTGGAAGCATTTTCAATGAGGATGAAGCTAAAGTTATTTGTTCTATACCAATTAGTAGTAGTGGTTCCAGTGATAAGCTGATATGGGTAGGGTCAGAAAAATGAATTTTATTTTTTAAAAGTGCCTACTTTTTGGAAAATGTGATTTTGAATAGAAATGCAGGAGAAGTCTTGACAAGGGGGGAAATCAAGTGATGTGGAGAAATGTATGGCAACTAGAGGTACCAGGTAAGGTAAAAATGTTCATCTGGAAGTGTCTTAATAATATTCTTCCTACAAAAGATAATCTTTATAGGAAGAACATTATTGAGAACAATCTTTGTCCACTATGTACAAGAGAAGTGGAAACACAAATGCATGTTTTGTGGGACTGCCCTGCTGCAACAGATGTTTGGGGAGGAGAGGCCAACATTTTCTGTAAATGGAAGAGATATCCTTCTGATTTCTAGCTGTTGTGGTCTGAGATGAGGATTAAGCTGAGTAAGGAGGTTTTGGAGTTGGCCTCAGTCATGTTCTATCATTTGTGGCCAGGAGGAATGCTTTCATTTTTCAAAACCAATTTATGCAACCTGGTACAGTGGCTACAAGGGCTCAAGCTGACCTATCTTTACTTAGAGAGACCAACCAGACTTGTTTAAAGAATGCAGAAGGGACTCATGGGAGATGATCAACTCAAAATTGGAAGCCACCTGCATGGTCCTATGTCAAAGTGAATTTCGATGCAACTTTTGAAAAAGCTAAAGGCAGGATGGGACTGGGAGTAATCATCAGAGACTCAAAAGGTAGCTTGCTAGCTGTGTTGACTGCGTCTAAGGACAACATCTCTTCAACTTCCCAAGCTGAAAGTGCTGCTCTTCATAAAGCTATGGACCTTTGCATTGAGCTTGGCTTAAACCAAGTTTTTTTTTAAGGGGATGCCAAGGTTGTTGTAGATGCAGTGAACTCCAAAAAAGAAGATAAGTCGTGGTTTGGACAAATGACAGAGGATATGCAGCAGTTGATGAAAAGCAACCAAGCATGGAGCCTAAACTTTGCACACAGGTCAGCAAACAAAGCTGCTCACACAGTAGCCAAATTAGCAATTAGGGATGCTAGTGAAAAAGTTTGTTTAGAGGATGACCCTCGTAAGGTCTTAAACTCTGTCCTGGGGGAGTCAGTTATGTATGATGTAATTTTATCTGATTAATTAAATCACTTTCCTTAAAAAAAAAAAAAATCTTCACAATACAAAGTTACAAAACTACCATTACGAACGTGAGTTTTCATGAACACATTAATTTACAATATAATTATACAATGATTTTTAAACACAAGCACCAGCTAGCACTACAAGAATATTGGATATTTGCGACCAACTTTTTTTCATCCCCAGAGAAATCAATGATAATACCCCTCTTTTGTGTCCAACTCAACCTTGTCGCAACATTCCGTCACTAATGGTGCGATTTGGTGATTTTACTATTTTAAATCTTTTGCGACGATCATATAGGCTTTTTGCGGTGTTTTATGATTGACACAAAAAGCTTAAGTGATTTCCTCACAGTAAGCTGCAATTCCAAGCCGTCTCAACATTATGTACACCTAGTTACGACGAAACATATTGATTTTGCAATGGTTAATTTTGCCGCAATTAGAAGTCCCCTTTACACTCTCCAAATTGAAACTAACCTCAGTCTCACTGAGGGGGTTCAAAAGTCTTCGACCCTTCCCAATTTATTCTCATGCTTTCGATCGGTTCATTGAATCCTTCCATGATCTTACTTTGAGAAGAACGATCACAAAGATGGTACGTCCTCAATGATTAGGAGGAGGAGTGTTGATCACAAGCATAGTGATATCGGTACGAGTATGCCCATGCGACCAACTTCTGTTCTCTCCTTTTGTTTGGCGATTAATGATGCATGGTCTCAGTTCCGTGAATCGACATGTTTGAATTTTGGCTCTGTTGCAACTTTCATTTGGCTTCATTATTGTTAATTGATTTAGTTTATATGACTTAGATGAGTTGTGGTTAATATTATCACACAAGCTTGTCTAAACCCTTGTTGTTGATCAATGGGAGATACCCTTCATCAAATTTGATTACTGGAAGAGAAGGTAACAATTATGTGCTTATTCTATGTAAGTAATGAAAATATTATAAGGGAAAGTTTGTGATAGACCTGACTGAAGATCTCTATGTGAGTAACATTAAACACTAAAATAAGTTGTACGTTATTTTTGTTGTAATTAACTGAGTCATGGTTATCTATGTATCCATGCTTTCGAAATCGGAAAAGGAAACTGAATTTTTTATTAGTATGGAAGAACCAAGTGGTGGAGAAGCTGAATGCAATGGAACTGGAAGCTCGAACTAAGGAGGCAATGATGGTCATCTTCAGGGAGGTTCTCGATAGAAAATTGGGATATGCAAGGGGTCTAGGGGAGATGGTGATGGATGAATAAGCATATACAACACAAAGTGGTGAAAATACAAGTGTATTGTCACAAGATGCGCAATATTATAAGAACTAGTTTGAGGAACTAAAAGCAATTGTTTTGAAAATTCTAGAAAAATAAGCTGAGTTCGATAAATTCATGACGTACTTGATGTCGCAACAGCAATCCCAGGGAGTGTCTCCGAGGGAGACTCAGGGAGCTGAGTAATTGTGGTACTTTTTGGATGTTTTTGAATTTTGAGAGGCAACGAGATACTCCATTTTGGTGGCTACTGGGATATATTATTTGAGTGGGTTTTTTGGAGGCATGGTTGGGTGCACTCAAGATATTGAAAGATGATAATTGATTATTAGCATTTTTTGTTATGTGACGAGGGTGCACTGATACAACTTAGGAATTCATAACAAGGGGTAATGTTATTTTCCTAATTAAAGGTTGGATATCTCTTTTCTGGTTAACCATGTGACGCCTGCAACCTTGCTTGAGATTTGATAGAGTTTGAAGCATTAGGACATACAACACAAGGTTACATATCTCCGTTCATAACAGTTAAAAATGCAGTGCACCTAGTATGTATCTAGAAGTATGCAATATTCACAGTGAAAAATGTTTTTTCTTCGAGCAATACACAATGTATTAGAAATGCTATATCCCAAACAGTGAGTAATTTTTTTTCTTCGAGCAATGCACAATGTATTAGAACTACTATATCCCAAAATATAAATATGATTCATATTTTCATAATAAATACATCTCCAAAATGTTATAACACTTGTCCAACAAGTCTGTATCACAAAAGGTACTATGGACTATCGATGCTCCATAAATACAGACATCAAATATAAACTACTGAATTAGATCACTAAGTTGCTTACGCAGTTCGACTAGAATATCCAAAATGATGTCTCAAAAACCAGAGTATCAACTCTCAATCTCCCCGAGGCGCTTCCTTGGCTTTACTCAACATCCTCTAGGTGATTGTTTCCTCTTCTACGACTTCCTGATACATCTTTTACCATTCCGGGGGGAATGGTAGTTGGGACTACCAAGTGAGATTTGTTTATAAATTTCAACAAGTAAGCTACTAATCTACCAACAGTATACATATGTATACATGACAGTAAAATGATATATATGCATTATGACATGAACTTGAACATGCGTGACTTGACTTGGCAAATAGCATGATATATACTTAAATTGAGAAATAACCTGTTAGCACATGGGCATAACATGAGCTTGACATTAACTGAACTTGGCGTAACTTGACATGAATGTGAACATGAACTTAAATACTTATTAACATATACATGATTGCAATATCTTAACAATCAGAATGATTTTGCCAGTTGTTTCGTCAAGAATATTTGAACAATTAGAATGATTCCACCCAACGTATTCAATTAGAAATACTCAGACAATTAGAATGATTACGTTATGAGTATGCTGTAATAATTTTAATGGAAATACTTTGACTATCAAAATGATTACGTCATGAGTACCTTGTATAATTTTTTAATGGAGATATTATGACAATCAGAATGATTACGCCACGAGCATCCTATGCATGATTGATTGAGAAAATACTTCATGTTAGACTTGTGTGACTTATGACATGTAATAATGGCATGTAATAGATGACATGACATTCATAATATGTAACAAATGAACTTGTAACAGATGGTAAGACATTCATGACATATAACAGATGAACTTGTAACAAATAAGCATGAACTATAATAAATGTCAGGGCTTGGCATAGCACAATTCAATTTAATAACTTAAAAGAAACATGAACATAACTTCCATGAATCTTACCACCATATATACATAAATATCTCGAGAGTAAGTTAAAGCCTAACTTACTAATAATCATATACTTCATGACATAATGATCGAGAAGTATGACATATGTTCATACTTGATATACATAACAACATGTAATGACATAGCATAACTCAATTTAATAAACATAACTCATAACTTGCATGGATCTTACCACCATACATACATAATTATCTCGAGAGTAACTTAGAGACTAACTTATATAATTGTCGCATAAAGTACAACATAGCATGAAAATATATGAATTGAAATGAAATATTTCTAAAGGTTAGAATATCTCAGTATATACTTAGAAACTTAAAAATTATTGACTTATGGCTAAAATCGCAAAGTTACCCCTATACTTTTGGAAAATTACAAAGTTGTCCCTAAAATAAGGATTTTGCATACTAACTCTGTGATACCCCATATGATAAAGATAAGGGTAGGTGGTATATGAGATTCCACATTGCATGGGAAATAAAAGTTCTTGCTCTTTATAAGGTTCCAATAGGACTCCAATTGTATTATTGACTAGTTCTTTTTGAGTATAAGCAATGTGATTTGGGCATTCCATTGGGGCATTACAAACTCCAAAACTTACCAAAATTTAGATTCCTCAAAGAAATTTTGTCCTAAGACCAAACATCCAATTAGAAAGATTTTAAACACAACATATCTAGGAGAAACATTACTTGACTGATTCACATTATAGGTTAAAAATTGATTTTTGTTACAATTTGACCAATCATCAAACTAACATGCTTAAACGGATTTTTATAACACTAAAAAATCACATCCTAGGTTTTACAATCATGCTAAGACACCAACATAATTATTCCATAAAAGTGTAAGCTCACTATATTAACAAGAATGCCAAAAACCAAGTTTAGGTAAACAAGGACCAACTTTTGATGTTCTTGGTCTAATGCATTTCAAATCAATTCCAATGACTCAAAAAGTCCATAATCATACTCCTAATATGTTCATCATTCAAAATTAAGTGATAACATGCTTGATTAAATAACCAAAATCATAAAAATACAAACAACATAATCAGCTTGCTCTAAAATATCAAAACCATGTATATCTTGCTTTGACTTAAAACAAAATCACTAGATCCTTGATTTTCATGAAATAAATATTCAAGCAATATATTCATATACCTCATATCCAAGTTCTAACTTGATCTAAGCATTAAATCTACCATCTTATGATAAAAGTTTCATCAAAATATAATACCAACTCTAGAGCTTCTATTTTCTTGGTAATTTTGGCCCAATATGATTACCAATATGTAAGAGAGTGATTAAGGGTGTATGAGTGAAAAATTATCTGATTAATAACTTTAGAAGTAATTAATCCAAGTAATTAAACACTTAATCAAAACAAACACTATAGGGTTTGAAACCATGTTTAGGGTTTCAGCCATCACCATGGGTTTAGGGTTTTGATTGAAATACAATGGATTGGGGTCTCACTAGGGTTGAAACCTTCTTTTTGTTGATCAAAACGTGTTTTGATTAGTTGGAATAGTGTTTTCATAGGTGGTATGATCACTTGGCTTGATTTGCCCTTTATTCCATCACAAATCAATCTTCTCATGACAAGTGTCCTACTACTATTCCAAAAATTGGCTAGGAATGTGCCAAGTATCCATTTCAAAAGTAATCCTAGTGATTATGAGTAGATTTGGACAATCTACATCGCGATTTGAATTGTTTGAATTAGGTGCCACGTGGCGTTATCTCGAGTGTTACTATTTATCCAAAAAATTGTAAAAAAATATTATTGCATAATAAAATTATAAATAATCATACGAGTCTAATGGTACATCTCATTTTGTAAAATTTGACTTCTAACTGCCTTGATTAAATAAAAAGGCAGTCCCCATTACTATTCATCCAAAAAATGTGAAACATATTATTGTAACGTAAAATTCTAAATAATCGTTCGAGACTAATGATGCAATTAATTTTGAAAACTTATGCTCCTAAGTGTCTTAAATAAATAGAAAGGAAACTCTGTCACCGTAATGGGTCGAGGTCTAACTCTGCTGACATACTAAAACCTAATCGGTCGCTCGATTTGTGAAATATTTTTAGAATTTCAGGATGTTTTCTAAGGTCTAAATAAATTCATCCATTGATTTCTTTCGGGCTGTTACAAACTTTGTTAAATGAGGCTGAAGTGGCTCTTGTTACCAACACTAGATGGTATGGACCACTAAAGAAGGAAAGTTTTGGGACAATGATTGGGAAACTACATGCATTATGGTTGTTTTGGGGCCACACGCCATAAACAGGTACCTTTCCTTTTTTGGTTCAATTTGTATGCATAATAGGTTGAAATGCTGATTAGTATTTTGGGCTAGTTAATTATAAAAACTGCATATAAGGTCTACTAGTTGTCTATTGTTGGATATATAATACTTATCTAACATCTGTAAATTGATATGATTTACAATTTAATAATTATTTAAGATTAATAAAATGCTGATTGTCTACAATAATCTTAACCTAAAAATTGATATAATTTGTGGGTTAAGATATTGTATTCAGCTTTGAAAACTACTTTGAGGTAAGACTAGTCTAAAAGATTATTGTAGATTAAAATTGTGATACCCCCCATATGATAAGGATAAGGTAGGTGGTGTATGGGATCCCACATTGCTTGGGAAGGAGAAGTTCTTGCTCTTTATAAGGTTCTAATGGGGCTCCAATTGTATCATTGACTAATCTTTTTAGAGTATAGACCATGTGGTTTGGGCCTTCCAATGAGGTGTTACAAATGGTATCAGAGCCTATCCCAACCAGAAATGTGGGACTTGAGCTGTGTCACCTACAATGGACAGGCCCAACGAGGACGTCGGGAATTTAAGGGGGGTAGATTGTGATACCCCATATGATAAGGATAAGGTAGGTGGTGTATGGGATCCCACATTGCTTGGGAAGGAGAAGTTCTTACTCTTTATAAGGTTCTAATGGGGTTCCAATTGTATCATTGACTAGTCCTTTTGGAGTATAAGCCATGTGGTTTGGGCATTCCATTGGGGCGTTACAAATAATTTCAGAGCCTATCCCAACCAGAAATGTGGGACTTGAGCTGTGCCACCTACAATGGATAGGCCCAACGAGGACGTTGGGAATTTAAGGGGGGTAGATTGTGATACCCCCATATGATATGAATAAGGGTAGGTGGTGTATGAGATCTCACATTGCTTGGGAAGGAGAAGTTCTTGCTCTTTATAAGGTTCCAATGGGGCTCCAATTGTATCATTAACTAGTCCTTTTGAAGTATAGACCATGTGGTTTGAGTCTTCCATTGGGGCGTTACAAAAATGATATATAGAAAGATTTATCAAGTTGGTGTGTTATGAGTATAGTCCTTGCTGAATATTAAGAGTAGCTTAATCCTTTTCTCTTGTGATGGTATTCCAGCCAAAGGGTTTCCACAACATGATTTACAATCCGTAGAATAAAAAGGTTAAAAATAATGTTATTATTGATTTTCATGAATCCAAAATTGGGCAACCAAGTCTTAGGTATATGAGTAGACCCCTCATAATCTGTTTATTTTGGTGACTCGTGTGTAATGATAAAAGGATAGTATATGATTTTGTGTTCACAAAATCAGCTTTACTTATGCATAGTAGTTGGGGGTGGACATTTTTTTGGTGCATTGCACAAGAGTTTACATGTGTATGACCAATTTCTTTTTAGGTTTTCCTACACCTGGACATTATTTGCAATTGGTTATTTATTTAAAAATTTGAGAAGATTTCATAAATACATGTATATACAATATTATTTAAACAACTTAACACATGTTGGTACTAGTCTTTCAAATCAGTTTATTTAATTGTAAGAAGAAACAGATGCAGAAAAATTTACTAAAGCAATCACCAAGCTCATGGGTGATCGAAAAGAGATGGGATCCAAGGAACTTGGGCAAATTCCAAAAAGAGATGGGATCCAAGAAACGACTCAAATGAAGTCTGCCACATATGTAGTGTGCATAACACATACTAAAGTTGTCTGTATGATATATAGCATGAAGCTTGTGCACAAGAACACTAAGAAGTTGCTTGATTTGGAATGTGTTAGCTACATTCTATGTATATATGTTGGTAATTTAATTGACTTACGTGTATGAGGAAAAAAACACTTCTCAATAGCTTTTTGTGCATACGTAGATGAGATGGACTCTAAATGAAACTTAAATAATTTTAATTAGTTGATATGGGATCTGTGTACAATCTTAGATTTTTTCTACTAGGCCTATATGTATAATAATTGGTGTTGTACTAAAAATATCTGCAAGTGCACAGAATCGTAACAAGTAGTAAAGTGTTTTAAAAAAAATGAATGTTGAACCCACAGGGATTAATTATGCTATTGAGTATTAAAATTTACTAAATTAATTACTATTTGAAAAACCAAAATTTGAAGAATAGATTATCTAAATTAAACTGAAAAAATAGCATTAAAATTAAGATTTTAAAGATAATAATAATAGATCTAGAGCGTTTGATTTCACATAGCAAATCCCAAAAAATTTATTCTTCTTTATTATAGAATTCCAATTATCCCAAGATAATGATAAAAATCCCTTAATTATTCAATATTTTCTCTCGAACAATACAAAAAATATCTCCAACTAATAACTCCATATCTCTATGTGAATTTAACTAATTAGAGACTTATTAAGTTTCTTGGATTTTTCTTGAAAATCACACTAATCACGGTAAAGTATATATACTTTCGCTCAACTAATGATGCTTAATTCTAGAGTTTTAATCACAAATCACCTCTCGGTCTCATTGCGATTCAATAGATCGAATAATAATTAGCTAGAAAATTGCAAGTATTAAGATCAATGAATAAATACTCAATCACGCAAATATTGAAAATACGATAACTTAGAATATAAATTGTGTGTTCAATACTAAACTACATCAAAGCTCTAGAAAATAAAATTAGTTCATAATGAAATTGAAAATAAAAAGAATAAAACTAGTGTTCTTCGTTGGAGTCGGTTGATGAAGCATACAGCTCTCGCCTCTGCTCCCCCAGATCTGCCTCCTTGAAAGAAACTTAAAGAATAAATTATGGACTATTTTTACTCTAAAACTCAAACTCTCCTAAAACTCAGACTCTCTACTATTCATCCCACAAGACAAGATTAAATTGATGTCAAAACTCAAATCCGGAAACAAGATAAATGCGGCTACAATCTAGCCTAAAGATTTGGAAAATAGTTTCTAAAGATAAATGTTAACATAAAAGAAATTATTCCAAGAGTAACGGAATTATCTAAAATGGAAGATTCAGTAATAAACGGCTTGATTTATGGAGTTTGGGAGGATTTGGTGGTTAGCAGATTGATTGCAGAACTCGAAAGGGTCCCACTGGGCAGATGCCGTGTGCGCTGAATATAACTGGTCTCCTTGCCTATCCAGAGGAAAGACTCCCGACCGGGAAGATAGAACCCTCTCGCCAACTTACCGAGTGGTAAAGTTGCTCACTTTTACTATTTGTTGCTCACGATATCGTCTAGGTTGGTCTTTTAAATAGTCAGTTAGACTGGTCGCCCAATCTAACCGCCCGGAGCCTTGTTGACAAGTCTTCTCGCGCAGAAGGTAATATATTGCTCATCACCTAACTCTTGTCGCCAATTTTGGTCGCCATTAAGTCTCCTCGACTCTCTTCAGATCTCGCTGCCTCTCGTTGGTCTAGATTCGTAGTCTCTTCTTTTGTACCAAAATGCTCTCCTTTCGTACTAAATCTTTTCATTCCTTCAAATCTAAGAAAATAACGAAAAACATATAGAAATAAAATAAAATCAATAGCATTGAAGGAGAATTGACACTTTTTATAAATAAAAGAGTAATAAAAATCACATGAAAACCACACTTATTAAATACACCCAAACTTAAGTTTTGCTCGCCCTCGAGCAAAGAAAAAAAGAAAAACAATTAAAACAAGCATTGGTTTGATTCATAAAATTTATTGCCTCAAAGATTGTCTAAAATCTATAATTCAAAGGAATCATTCAAGATCAATCAAGTCCAAAAGTTAATTCAAAACTCAAATCCACATCATTATCCATCCTCACATTCAAGAATACCTATCACTATCACTTCATCATTAGCTCACCGGATAGTTTTATGCAAACAAGTAAATAAATAATGGATTTCTAAAAACTCCATAGGCTTGCTTTTTAAATCACTCTCCACTAATGTAGAATAGAAACTATCACCAGGGATCAATAGGTCTTTATTAAGTTTGTAATGTAAGACTAGGGTGAAGGCTACAAAGAAAATGTAGGATTCAAACAAAGCAAGAGAACTTAAGTTTGAACACCAACAGACAAATAGAGCATTCTCCCTTCTAACACAAACATCTCTTCTCAATCCTTGTAAATCTCTCAACATACCTCTCTTTATTGTACTTTCAAGTATCTCTCTCTTTATCCCTCTATTCAAAAGGTCGGACATTTTCTTTTCTTTTCTATTTTTTTATGGAAGTATTCCATACCTTTGACTGCCTTTGTGGATGACTCTCATCAGCCTTTTCTTGTTTGCCACACAGTAGACGAGTTGACTTTTCACACCCCCAAACTTATGATTTTGATAATACGGCTATAATTAACTTTACTTGTAGACCTTCTATCTCTCTTGCCTTTCATGCTCTCGTGAGTTTGTGACTTTGTGTAAACTTAGTTCTCTTGAAAGGTAAGGAAATCAGTGTTTAAGCTCAAATAGGGTAGGGAATATGAGGTTTACAAGAAAGAAAAATATAAGGCCAAAATATAATTCAATAAAGTTCAAAGGGGTGGCTAGGGATAACGATACTAAACAGGTAAGTTTGAAAAGCTCAATTGGTCCAAAGAATGCCTTAATCATTTTCCTAGTAATATTATGTCTAGGATTTCACCTCGAGTGTAATCAAACAAGTTCTAGAGTAAGTTGAGACCATACAAATTCAGAAAATTCACATAAAATTTCTCTAGGTACTCAAAACGATTAATGATAATTATAAGCATTCATTGAACATAGAAAATGTCATATGAAGTAAGATCAAGTAAGGAATTAACAACTAGACTTAAACAATAAGAGTTTTTCCTAAAAATTTTAATCAATTTCAATCATATTCTTATCATAGGCTTTTTATTCATCAAACCATACTGTTTTTATCATTATCATTATTATTATTATTTTTAAATAAATAAAATAATATCATTTCCCCCCAAACTTAAATATCACATTGTCCTCAATGGGAAAAAGGAAAACAAACTAAAGGAAAGAATGAGAGAAGGTAAGAAGAGATGCTCCATTTATTTTTATTTATTTTTCAATTGAATATTTTCCTTGAAGGTGCAGCCGTGTACCCCTTGGAGATCTCCCTGGCCTCTTCGTTCCTTAAATTTGATGGAAGCAGTTTGAGTTCAAGCTTGAGTGGTTCCTTGGAAGGGAATTCCATAGATTTAAATACGTCAAAAGTGACCTACTCCTCACCAACCCTCAAAATGAGTTTCCCTTGTTGGATATCAATTAAAGTTCTCCCCGTTGCAAGGAAAGGTCGTCCTAGTATCAAAGGGATCTCCTCATCCTCCTCCATATCGAGTACAATGAAGTCGGCTGGGAATATGAACTTATCAACTTTCACCAGTACGTCCTCAATGAGTCCTCTCAGGTATTTAATAGATCTGTTTGCCAACTGTAGAGAGATGGTGGTCAGCTTTGCTTCTCCAAGACCTAGTTCCCTGAAAACTAGAGAGAAGCATTAGATTAATATTTGCCCCTAAGTCACATAAAGTTTTATTAAAATATGAATTTCCTATAGCGCAAATGATCGTGAAACTCCCCGGATCTTTTAACTTAGGCGGCAGCTTCTTTTGTAAAATTGCACTACTCTCCTCTGTCAGCATTACAATCTCATGCTCCTCTAACTTCCTCTTGTTTGATAATATATCCTTAAAATTTTTTGCATATTTAGGCATTTGCTCTAAAACTTCAATGAGAGGAATATTCATATGCAGTTGCTTAAATATACTTAGAAATTTAGAAAACTAATTATCAATCTTATTTTTTTCTTAATCTTTGTGGAAAAGGAATTGGTGGATCATACATTAAAGGAGAATAAGTTTCAGATATAAACTCCCTGGATTTCTTGAGTTTTGTAACCCCTTTATTCTCTTCAGTCTTCTCAGCTTGCTGGTCGGTCGCATCCCGCTCTGCTTCTTTCACCTCGTACTCGGTTTCCTTCTTCTTGGATTCCACATTTTCGGTAGCTTTTGCATCTCACTCAGTATTTAATATTTACGGCTGGTCATATGTCCGCCCACTTCTTAATGTTATGGCTTTGACATGTTCCTTCGAATTGGTCACAGTATTGCTAGGTAAAGTCCCTTCTTTCCTCTCGGTAAGCCTGTTTGAGAGCTGACCGATTTACACCTCATGATTGTGGATTGAAGCCGAGTTGTTTTGGATCACCATATCAGTCTTTTGCATGTACCACATAATCATATCTTCAAGAGTCGACTTCTTCTCTTGCTGTGGAAACTGTTGAGGTGGTCTAGCCGGCCCTTGATTATTGCTCATTGAAAAGTTATGGCGATTTTTCCATCCAGGGCTGAACGTGTTTGAATAAGGATTATTTTGACGTTAGAAATTGGACACATAATGGGCTTGTTCATAACTCAGTTGGGCAAAAGGATTCCCCACTTGGCAATCTACACTTGAATGATTTCCTGTGCAATGATCACAAACAACATTAGTTTGAAGAGCATTAACGTTCATCTTATCTAGTTGTTGTGATAGATTTGCCATCTATGCCTTCAATGTGGTAATAGCATAGTCTCTTAATGCCTTGTGCTCGTGGTCGACCATATTAAATTTGAATGCTGCAACCTCTTTCTTCTTCTTTTTATTGATCCAATGTAAGGTTCTTTCAATCTTGGGATTGAAAAGTGTATACTCTAATGATTTAGAATGGGGCATACACTTCTGATTCCTGAAAACAAAAATCAAACTGAGATCTAATTTAAACCAAATATATATATAAATATACATTTTTAAACTAAAATAAAATCTAAAGTAGTAAAAATTTAGCTAGTATCAATATCAATAACAAATTACTAATCCCCGGTAACGACGCCAAAAACTTGTGCTAAAAATATTTGCAAGTGCACAGAATCTTGAGTATTGAAATTATGCTATTGAATATTGAAATTTACTAAATTAATTACTATTTGGAAAACTGAAATGTGAAGAATAGATTATCTAAATTAAACTGAAAAATAGCATTAAAATTAAGATTTTAAAGATAATTAGAATAGATCTAGAGCGTTTGATTTCACCTAGCAAATCCTATACAATTTATTCTTCATTGTTATCGAATTCCAATTATCCCAAATTGATGATAAAATCCCTTAACTATTCAATATTTTCTTTCGAACAATACAAAAAATATCTCCAAAAAATATTTCCATATCTCTATATGAATTTAACTAATTTGAGACTCATTAAGTTCTTTAGATTTTTCTTGAAAATCACACTAATTACGGTAAAGTATCTCTACTTTCGCTCAACTAATAGTGCTTAATCCTAGAGCTTTAATCACAAATCACCTTTCGGTCTCATTGCGATTTAATAGATCGAACAATAATTAGCTAGAAAATTGCAAGCATTAAGAACAAGGAATAAACACTCAATCATGGAAATATTGAAAATACGATAACTTAGAATATAAATTGTGTGTTCAATACTAAACTACATTAAAACTCTAGAAAATAAAATTAGTTCATAATGAAATTGAAAATAAAAAGAATAAAACTAGTGTTCTTCGTTGGAGCTGGTTGATGAAGCATGCGACTCTCGTCTCTGCTCTCCCAGATCTGCCTTCTTGAAAGAAACTTAAAGAATAAATTCTGGACTATTTCTACTGTAAAACTCAAACTCTCCTAAAACTCAGACTCTCCACTATTCATCCCACAAGAAGAGATTAAATAGATGTCAAAACTCAAATCTGGAAATAAGATATATGCGGCTATAATCTAACCTAAAGATTTGGAAAATAGTTTCTAAAGATAAATGTTAACATAAAAGAAATTATCCCAAGAGTAACGGAATTATCTAAAATGGAAGATTCAGTAATAAGCGGCTTGATTTATGGAGTTCGGGAGGATTTGGCGGTTAGCAGATTGATTGCAGAACTCGAAAGGGTCCCACTGGACAGATGCCGTGTGCGATGAATATAACTAGTATCCTCGCCTATCGATAGAAAGACTCCCGACTTGGAAGATAGAACCCTCTCGCCAATCTACCGAGCAATAAAACTGATCGCCTTTACCAGTTGTTGCCCATGATATCGTTTAGGTTGGTCTTTTAAGTTGGTTGGTTAGATTGGTCACAACCGGAGCCTTGTCGATAAGTCTTCTCACACAAAAGGTAATATATCGCTCATTGCCTAACTCTTATTGCCAATTGTGGCGCACCCAGCCCTGCTTGGGATTTGATGGAAATTGAAATGCTGGGACATGTAACACCAGGGTTACCTGCCCCTTGTACATGATAGATAAGATGCAATGCACCTATTGATAGCTAACAGTATGTAGTATATCACAATGGAAAGCCAACTTAAGTGAATTATAAAGAAATATTAATCATGGTATCGAAACATAAGATATTAATACTTTTGCATAAAACCAAAAGAGTCAACATAGTTGATATGAGTTTCTAAAGAACTCCCAAAATACAGGACCAAACATTTAAAAACTTAAACAGACGATCCTTGCCCAAAAGTAGTCCCATAATATTATCGTGATCTTCAGTGAGACTTGGGCCTCACTTGCTTTTCTAAAGCCCGGTCCTTGTCCCTATTGTGGGACCTTCTAAACTTTTATATATTTTCAATTATATCGGTGATTGCTCTATCAATTGATTCGAGATGGTCCAAAATGGAAGGCTTGGACGAGCCTATAACCATCTCAGGAACGATCCTCTCTGGAGGAAGCATTGCCCTCTTGCATTTCATCATTTGTGTTGGCTAAACTTGTCACAGCTTCTATCATTCCGAGTGAGGAATGATAGTGGGTGAATACAGTAGTGAGATTTCGAGAAATTTCAGTAAGTAAACAAATAACGTGCAATAGATATCATAAGCATATGCAACAAACTTATCAATTAATGCATGGGCATGGACTTGTACATATGCTCTTGACCCTTCAAAGACTTTGTATAAAAACATGACTTTCATAACCTTGACTTTTGAAAACATGCTTTCTTCATTTCATACTTACGAGCTCGTAGCGTTTCTTGACTTATAACATATCATATCATAACATAACATTGGATACCTCACAGCTCCCCTATGCACCGTGTGTTCCCTGCTAGTTACGGCATCAACCATTGGCCACTTTGACCAAGGTGACTACGTCTTGACTTTCATATATGGCAGCTCGCATTTCGCCTTTACCGTAGGTGCACCCACTAGCTTTAGGTGCGAGCTTGCTCTGGTATCCTTTTCTTTTAGGTACCATTCGAGATCCGTCGACAGTAATTTGTTGACTCAAGGGTATCCCTCAATTTTAAACACTCCTGAGAGGATAGAGGAGTTCTGCTAGGACATTCTCTCGTCCCAGCATTTGGGGTCATTATAAAACTTTACTTTTTTAAAAAGATTTTTTTCCTTTCAAAAAGGATTTTCACAATCCCAATGCATGTGATATGACAACAGACCTTAGAACTTTCATGAGACACATGAAATACCACAATGCTTCATCATAACCATAAATGCTAAAATGTTTGAATCCTGTTACAGCTTGAAAATATTATAACATGCAAACATGTTCCCTTATAACAATTCAAGGCATACAAACCAACCAAAGGCATGCATCCCAATCATTATTATGTAAGGGCCGAAATACATAGAACCCTAACCTAACCAAACATCATTCGTAACACCCCAATCTTAAGATTCCAATGATCATGCTTCATTCAAGGGGTTAGCCAAAACCTCTTATCTTAGTAAACATACATTTCAATCAATTTTCATGAAAATGGAATCTTCTAATGTATTGAACATAAGTTTTAAATAAAGAATTTCTCATAGGTGGCCAAAACCCTTCCTTGTGATTATGGAATATTTTCATGAGTTTAGTCCCATACTAAAACGTTGAGTGACAAGCATTCATGTGTAAACAAACATGGTAAAAACCGAACCCTAACATGGCATGTTTACTCCATTTTTCATATCATATGCATCTTCCTTAAACCATTGCAATCACGCTTTAAAATAATCGTAACAAAGAAGTTCATAACACATAGAAGAACATCAAGATCCAAACAATCATACACAAACTGAATCAACCAACAAATTCACAAACCATATTCATAAAATATCCAAGTACAAGTTAGAGGTATACTTATAAAAATCCGAAATGTATTTTTATAATAGCAAGCTGAAGAATCATATACAATACTAGTTAGAGTCAATGCTCAAGAAAAAACCCTAACCAAGTGTTCATGTGTAGTATTTCTTACACCTTTTTCTTTCCAAGAAAAACCAAGTTTTTGAACCCTTCCCTCTTTGAATCCAAAACTTGCCTTCAATATAAACCCTATCTACTACTTACTAGTGCCGTGACCTACTTTCCTCAAACATGAACTTTCTTCTTCTAGCTCAAGTGTGCGTGTGTGAGAGCATAAGTTCTAGATGAACTTGACTCAAAATTGAGACCTCTCTTCCTTCAAGCCGTGCGTGTTTGTGTGGGTAACAAAAGAGAAGTTGGTTTCATAGCTTCTAGGTCTTCTTCTTGCAAGTGTCCCTTCACTTTGCTTACTCTCAATGGGTTGTTTGGATGGTGAGAAAGTGATGGATACTTAGAAGAAAAGGGGGTAGCCGAAGCTTACAAGAGCAAAACACAAAGATGGCCAAAAGGGTTCTAGGGTTTTCGGCTCTTCCCTTTTTATAGACACTCAAGTGCTTTCTTGCATGAAGCAAGCTCATGCATGATTGCCAAGTGGTGTGTAGCCTTACTACCTTCTTCCTCTAGCTCATCATTAGCTCAAGTTGGAAACCCTAAAATATCTTCTAGCATGAGGCATCCTCCTTTCCCCAACCGAAACTCATTGTCTCTTTTGCCCTTTCTTTTCTTGTCTTAATTTAATGTATCTTATGGCTAAAGCGTCTTTTACTAAACTCAAACTTTTCTCCATCTTTTACAAATGCGCATGTGTGCCAAGTGGCATGTGGAGTGTGTGTGCATGGGCTGCCGAAGCCCTACACTTCCCTAGGAGATTTTCTTTTCACTACACTTTTGGACAAACAAGTAATCGGTCCTTTTTGGCACAAAGACCCTTGTCCTAGCCGTCTACTTCAAGGGATTTCTTACAAAAAACATCATTCTAGAAGTCTTGGGCGTGTAGCCTCCCTCCAAGCTTGATCTTGCTCCTTCCCAAGAAAACCTTTTTACCTACCTTTATGCATGGAAGACACTTGGCAAAACGCAACCTTTGTTTTGCTCCCCCATTGTTGCCGTCCATGGCCTCTTGGCCTTCCCTCATTTCATTTTTCCATATTCCTAATCATTTCCTTCTAGGTTCCTTTCCCATAGTGACATGTGTCAGAGGCTTCCTTCCACAAGCAAAGATTTTCATGCATGCATGACACATGGCAAAAAGGTGATAGATTTTCCTATGATAGGCGTGTAAGCCAAAACCTAGCTCCTTCTCACCTCTTTTTCTTTATTTCCATCTAGCCCTAAACATAACCTCATTGGATGTCAAACACTATGCATAAACCTGAAGTTGGGCGTGAGCCCTAATTTCATTAGGCTTGAAAAACCCTAATTTTCTACAAGGGCCAAAACTCTTTTGGGCTCTAAAAAAAATAATTTACACAAAAGCCTAGAAAGTCTTGGTCGACACCAATTTTGGTCACCATTGAGTCTCTTCGCCTAAATCTCCTCAACTCTCTTCAGATGTCGTTGCCTCTCGTTGGTCTAGATCCATAGTCTCTTCTTTTGTACCAAAATGCTCTCCTTTCGTACTAAATCTTCTAATTCCTTCAAATCCAAGAAAATAACGAAAAATATATAGAAATAAAATAAAATAAATAGTATTGAAGGAGAACTGACACTTTTCATAACTAAAAGAGTAATAAAAATCACATGAAAATCACACTTATCAATTGTTACTGGCAAATTGTGTCTATATTAGTAGTCAAAGTATTCCACTGACACTGATCAGGGATAATTCAAACAATTCAACTAGATTCTTAGTCATGAGCTTACTATGGAAATCTTTCCAGAATTGTTCGACATGAAATTTTGATGATCAAATCATTATTTGAGATTCATGAATTTTTGATGATCAATTTGACGGTTTGCAAAACGTTTATTTAATGTTTATTTAAGCTATTTCCTAAAATGCAAATTATTTCCTGTATGTTTCCCGAATATAAATCATATCATTTACTGCAATAAATTTCAGCGAGGAGATCCCAAGCAATTTTTTGCGGCCATCAATTTGTTGCGGGTCCTATGTATTTGTGTCAAAACGGTGATTGCTGAAAATTCATTAAATGCATTGGTGATTTGGTAGCACAAATATCGCCCAAAGTGTTTGTGATGCTATAGCTATCGATGCAAATAAAAATATGTTTTTTGTTGCAAAATAACTAGTAATTGCGACAAGCTAGAGTGCCGCAAAAGATAGTCCATTTGCGGCGAAGGAATCCTTTTGCGACAGCATATAAGTGCCGGGAATGAGAACTCATTGGCCGCAAAAGATAGGCTTTTTGTGACACTACAACCTAATTGCAAATAGTGAGTTTTTCATATCATATTCCATGTGTTTTCTGTTGTTCCTGGCCCCTTATAGTAATGCTAAATTATGCTGCAAATGTCCACATTTTTGCGACGTAATTTCATTTCAACTTGAAATTGTTTTGAGAAACACTAGTACCATCCCTCTAGTGGCGTTGAGGAAGGGACGCTAAAAACAAATTGCGATGTTGTGAAGGGCTTTTGTGACTATTTTAGACGTCGCAAAAAGTGATTTTTCTTGTATATATAATATTGTGTCAATATTACACAAAACTTTTACGTAAGTTCATAAGAGGCTCTTATTCATTCTGGTCATCCTTGTCGACAACCTCTTCCTCTAGATTGAGATTAGGTGTCCCTATCATAAAATTTGCGATTTTGTTACTAGTAAATATTGAAACTGCTGGTGGAGCACCGTAGTGAGATTTGCATCTCAATGTTCGAGATCCATAAATTAAACATGTGATTGCCATTGGTTTTTGTGCTTCCTAATTAATACATAAATATAAAAATATGAAGAAAATAAATATTTACAAGAAGAAGAATATTTTATTTCAAAAGTAATCGTAAAAACAATAAACATAACTGATCATCAATTCACAATTAACTCAAACTCTAAACATTATTAGATAACTTGTCAACAAAACATTAACTTCAAAAACTTTAATTCCATTTTGCAATAGGGATCTGTTTGCAGGTAGAGAAGGAAAATAGCCTATAACTTGTGACTAAGTGCATCTGCCACCATATTTAAAGGTGATAATGTGTGACAGGACCTGTGAACCCAACACAAATACGATACAAAATTAGTGGGTTTGAGTTTAATGTTAACGGGTTTGAGTCAAAATGGGTTGACCCGTTAAGACAATATTTATAAACGGATCAATAACGGGTCAACTTGCTTAACACGAAATTAACTCGTTTTGACAAAATTTTATTATTGTTGAGTTGTAATATTGGTATTTCTCAATATGTTTATGTTTTTATTATAGAAATTGTAATTCCGGGCCTATGCTGTAAAGCCAAGGCCCGTGGCCCAGACCAAATGAATCCCAGCCCTTAGGATGATACTGTGTCATTTAGGTAAGAAATTTTTTGGTTCAATTTCTCTTCCATGAAACAACCAAGGAGCACGGCCAGTTCCACTCAATTAATACCGCAGGCCAGACCCATGGAAGAACACCTCAATGCCGTAAGAAATGCTCCATCACTTCCTCTGTTTTAAGAAGCGTAAACAGAGCAAACTATCTTCTTGCTCCTCGGCTTGGTTTCACCCTCTCCACGCCCTCACCGTGAAGCCCACAGAGTACTGTCCGAAGTCCTTACGTGATCTCTCCTCCTCGCTAGTTCTCTCTCAGTAAGCCTCTACCACACCGCTCTACTATACACAAACAGCTACCTTATTTTCAAATGAGAAATGATACTTGCAGTCGTGAGTGTGCAAGCGCCGTGCAGTCGCTTTGAAAAAAGTGAATAAATATGGGACCCATATGAAAATAAACTATTTTTTTAATAGTGGACCCCACTCTCTTTCAAAGCGACTGCACGGCGTTTGCGCATTCCATGACTGTATGTAGCATTACTCTTTTCAAATTAAACGTAAGTGATTTCTTTGAGCCTTCCGTAAAGTTTATTATGCATAGTAGAGTAAACTTTTGGGATGAAATTTCATATTTCCCTCTAAGTTATAAGTCTAATTATAATGCGTCTTGAAATTGTATTTTTGTTGGGTTTGATTTTACGATGGGCATAAGTTTGATTCCATAAAATTATTGAGTTATTTTTAGTGTTCTTCGTCTCACTTTATATTTAACGGAAAATATTTAAAGACTTTAATTATATTATATGATGTTAATTCTATAATTTAATTTTGATAGTAAATTGTAAGTTAAGCATATTATATGAAATAAATCTTGGATAGTTTTCAATTAGATATGATTAATAATTTACGATATTTTTTTTAATATAAGTATTATTAAGAATATTTTATGAATTACTATTGCCTAAGAAATTTATGATTTCCTACTGGATTATATGTTGGAAGTATTAAATTATCGTTGTTATACTAGTTTATAAAGATATGAGTTTTAAATATGATTAAGTTAACTTTCGAAATGAATTTAACTTGCCTAGCCATATTTGATTAAATTATTTTATAATAAGTTAAGATTATTTTTAATGATAATACATTTATTAGATTTATGATAACTAGATAGTTATCAAAGCTATTTTTCGTAATATGAATTTAGGTAAATGGAGTGTTTTAGCTAGTCCTTTTAGAAGTTTAGTAACGCTTAGTGTTCTGTATAGGTAACTATTGACTTTCATTCAGCACGATTGTGGAAAGATTCAGAATAGCTAAAATGTCTTAGTAAGCAGGGTTCCTATGCTAGATTTCATAAAAAGAAATGAATTGAAGTTTTTTTTTTTTTTTCTAATCAAGCATATGATATATAAAAGAAAATTACAGAGTTTGAGGAGGGTCCTTTCCACTATCAATATACAAAAACCAACTAGGAATATTAGCTATAGGTATGCTGCCAAAAACAAGATTGGAAGCTGCCCACTACGCAACAGAGTGCGCACATCGATTTTGGGATCGATGAATCTTGACAAATTTCCAGTTTTGATGAACATTTGATAAGTGCTGGATGTCCTTAATAATAGTTGATATGTTCCAAAATGTAGAGATGTTTGGACTTTCGATGGAAGAGATTATTGATTGAGAATCCCCTTCAATAATTGCTAATCCTTGAGTTGATGCCATATTAGCAGCTAACCGCGCTGCTTTTGCTTCAGCAATTAAAGGGATTGTAGTTTGTACATTTTCTGTTAATATTCCCAGAATCTCTCCACAATGGTTTCTTTGAATTGCTGAGATCACTGAAAATTGATCTCGTACTACTGCATCAAAAGAATAGCTTTGATAGTTTAGAGGAGGAGGATGCCAATTTTCGTCTTTGCTTTGTTGATCAACTTTTTCCTTCCATGCTGCTATATAGTCTTCATAGGTGCCTTTGATCTGAATGCTTGCTTCTTCAATTGATAAAGAAGTGTGATTATGAACGATATCATTTCTTTTTCTCCAAATGAAATCTAACATTATGATTGCAAATAACTGGAAGTGATGTCGTTCCTCTTTTTTAAGTCTCAATTCTCTTTCTGGATAGATGATCATTTTGATCCAGTCTGATATAGAATCTATAGGCAAGTTTGCAGAATTTAGAGGCCAACTGCTTTGTTGCCATAGGATTCTATTGAATGGACATTCAACAAAAAGATGCACTAGTGTTTCTTTCTCATAGCTACAGAATACACATTCTTCAGTTTCTTGGTTTGCTATGACTTCACCAATTCTTGTTCTGGTAGGAAGAATATTTGATAGAAGTTTCCATATCAGTAACTTATGACGATCATGGATTTTTAGACTCCACATAGGCTTGAAAAGTATCATTGAAGAATGTTGCTGAAGTGGAACTTGATCTTGTATTATAGCTTGATAGGCTGTTTTGACTGAATATTGCCCATTGTGATTTAACACCCAAATCACTTTATCCTGCTCATATGCTCGTAATGATAGTGGTATTTTTTGAATTTCTAATATGCTTTGATGATCAAAGAGAGCTTCCATTTTTGGAACATCCCAAATCCTAGAATTATGTATGATAAGATCAGAAACTGTAAGATTTGGAAGTTCTAAATCCATACCTTGTAATGGTTTTGGTTTGAAATTGATCAGTGTAGGTATCCATGGATCCAACCAAATATTTACTGATTCTCCATTATAGATTTGGAAGCATCTGCCTTTCATAAGTAATTCTTTAGATTTGAGTATTCCCTTCCACATAGGTGAGTCTGTTGCTTTCTGCGTAGCTTCCCAAAATGTTGTGTTCTTCAGATATTTTGCAGTTAGCATAGACTTCCACAAACTATTTATCTGTTCGTTAAGTTCCCAGCCTGTTTTTGCAAGCATAGCTTGATTCATCTTTTCCATTAATCTGATTCCAAGACCACCTTCTTTTTTCGGTTGACAAATAGATTTCCAGGACTTCAGTGTCAAATTATGCATTTTGTCTTTCGAGAAACCCCACCAAAAATTTTTGAAAGCTGCATCAAGAGATTTACAGACTGACTTGGGTAGCAGGAAAGTATTCATATGGTAAGTTGGTATCGTACTTACTACAGATTTGATTAACATGGTTCTGCCTGCCTGAGCTAGTAATTTTGACTTCCATCCTTCCAATTTTTTACCCACTTTGCCCAGCATTTCACTGTAGTTTTTTTTTTTTTTTTTTTTTTTTTTTTTTTTTTTTTTTTTTTTTTCCGGCTAAAAGAAGTGGGTAATCCTAAATATTTCATTCTGGCTGATGATGCTTTGAAAGGCAGCCACAAAGAGATAGAAGTTTTTGTTGCCTGATTGGTATTTCTGGTGACAAACATTGAAGACTTGTTCAAATTTACTTTCTGCCCTGACCAGCTTTGATATTTTGTAAGACATTCTGAGATGTTTTGAGCATTTTTTTTTGTAGCCTTAGCAAAAATGATTGTGTCATCTGCAAATAATAAGTGTGATACTATAGGACTGTTTCTACTGATTCGAATACCTTCTAGCTTATGTTGCGCTTCAGCCTTTAATAAGATCCTAGAAAGTGCTTCTGTAACCAGTATAAAGAGAAATGGCGAGATTGGGTCTCCTTGTCTAATGCCTCTCTGAGATTTGAAGAAACCTCTTGGTGATCCGTTGATGAGAATAGAGAATGACACTGTTGTTATACACTCATTTATCAGATTTATCCATTTGTGGTTGAAGCCTAGATTTAGCATAACTGTAAAGAGAAAATCCCACTCCACCTGATCGAAAGCCTTTTCCATATCAAGTTTAATAGCCATCAAACCGGAGTTGTCTTTTTTTTTTGAGGTGATGGAATAGTTCATGAGCAATAATGGTATTTTCCTTAATGTTTCTACCTGGGACGAAAGTAGTTTGAAGTGGAGAGATGATTTTTGGGAGAAGAATTTTAAGACGATTGGCCATGATTTTGGTTATGATCTTGTAGCTGACATTTGTAAGACTTATTGGGCGATATTGGCTTGGATTATTTGGACAATTTATCTTTGGGATGAGAGCAATGTTGGTATGATTGATCTGTTTTAAGAGCTTCCCACTGATAAAGAAATTCTGAACTGCCAATATAACATCTTGTTTCACAATATTCCAATAGTGCTTGTAGAATAAAGTTGTCATTCCATCTGGTCCGGGAGCTTTATTGCTGGGAATTTGTTTTAGAGCTTCTAATATTTCCTCTTCAACTGGTATTGCACTTAGAGATTCATTCTCTATATCCAAAACTTGCTTTTCAAAGAGATTATCTAGTTGTTCCGGAACATTTGGGTTTGAAGAGGAATATATAGATTTAAAATGATTAATAAAAGAAGTCTCTATAACAGTAGAGTCCATTGACCAATTACCTGGTGCCAATTTGATTGAGTCGATAGCATTCCTTCTTCGCTGGATGGTGGTTGTTAGATGATAAAATTTGGTATTTAGATCCGTCGATGTAAGCCATGTGAGTCTAGACTTTTGCTTCCATAAGCTTTCTTCATATTTTCTTTGCTTGTGAATTCTATGTTGCAAAAATCTTTCTTTCTCTTGATTTGAAGGAGTCATATTGGCTTCCTGTACTTCAAGAAGTTCACTTTCAAGTTGATGTATATTGTGGTTGATCCTCCCGAAGTGATCTTTATTCCAGACTTTGAGAGCTTCCTTGGTTGACTTGATTTTCTTGCATAGAATATAAGACGGATTGCCGAATTGATGTTTACTCCATGTTTCACTGATTATTTGATGGCTTAAAGGTTCTCGAGTCCAGAATTCTTCAAACTTGAAAGAAGGAGCTTGACGAGTATTAGCTGTAGTGTATAACAGGAGTGGATGGTGATCTGAGGCTGAGGATGCAAGATGTTGCAAAGTAGCATCTGAAAACAATAATCTCCATTCTTGATTTGCAATGGCTCTGTCTAATCTCTCTCGTATGAGCGCTTTACCTTATCTATTATTTGTCCATGTAAATTTTGGTCCCATATAACCAATGTCTATAAGACCATTCCTGTCCATAAGAGCTTTTAGACCCTTATTAGGATTATAATAGATAGGTCTTCCTCCAGATTTTTCATTTTGATCAATGAGATCGTTAAAATCTCCCAAGCAAATCCAAGGCCCTGGAAAAGCTTGATATAATGAATCCAAATGACTCCAAAAGCCAGCTTTATTGTTCCATTGGGCCGGCGCATACACATATGTAATCATCCAAGGTTGATGTGTAGGATCAGAGTAAACTAAAATAGAAATTGCATTAATATTTATATTTACAAGTTCTATTTCTACACCCGGTCGCCACAAAAGAAGCAGTCCACCTTTTTTACATACTGCTGGATAGTGAACAAAAAGATGGAAACCTAAGCTATGTACAATAGAAATGGTGCGGTCATCCGACACCAAAGTTTCCGACAAAAAGATTACATCCGGGTTATATTTCCTAATATTAGCCCTTAAGTTCCTGATTGCTTTGGGTCGGGTTAATCCCCTGCAATTCTTGGATTTTCCTTTCGGATGGGTTGGTGGTCTACTATAAGGACTGACTTTTGCTTTTCCTTTAGATTTTTTTTCTTTGCCTAGAGAACCAGATTGTAATTCCAGAAGAGCAAGTGCCATTGAAGTGTCATCAGAGTGTGGTTTTGGATCTGTTTGTTCCACTTTGAGGAGATGCTGTGACTTTCTTTTTGGAGCTTCAGAAAATTCAACTTGTTGCTGTCTTTCAGAAGAAGTATTGACTTGAGAGTGACGTTGAGCATTTGTGATACATATAGCTGAGTTCTGACTGAGGTCATTTTCCTTATAGTTGGGATCATCAGATAATCTTACTGATTTTTCAATCTGCATAGGATTCTTTTCACAGTGAATACTTAAATCTTCTAACAGTTGGGGATTCTCTTGATTTGTAAATAATTCCATAGCCTTTTCAGACTCAAGACCAGAAGGAAGATGAGCAGAGAAACTATATGGAGTTGTTGGAATGGAAGTGCTGAGCAGAGAAACGTCTGAAGAGGAGTTGTAAATAATCTCGGGCTTGTTGGCGAAAAAGAATTGCTGAGGCTGATTGAGGATTAAATCCTGTGGGCCCATGAATAAAGGCCTTGACTCAATTGGTGGATCAGAAATATTATCGGGCCCTTTACCTAGACCAAGCCCAATACCAAGACCCATATAATCTTTCGGTTTAGTATAGGGCTGTAGAGTCATGTATGTCTGCTGCCAGTGTGCTCTCCATGTCGGTTGAGAATGAGATGATCCTATGGCTGCGATTGATGGAGCCGAAGCTGCCGAGTTTGATTTTAGTTCCCGAGAGTTATTTTCCTCTGCCCCCTGCTCCTTCAAGCTTGAAGACAAAAGAGATATTTTGCTTTGATTTGAGGTGAGGTTACTAGATTCGGCAGATGACTGAACAGTGAAGAAGTTAATGGTTCTTGGTGAGGAAATTAATGAGTGTTGATCACTGTAGCTGTAAGGATGAACTGCATGTTTTTCCGTAGGTTTTCCGCCCAGTTGAAGATTTGTGAGTGACCGAGCCTCCCACATGCATAACAAAAGTCTGTGAGTGACCGAGCCTCCCACATGCATAACAAAAGTCTGACAGTTTCTCATATTTTATAGCAATCCATATTTCACCATTATCAGTCCTCGGCATCGTGAATCCATGCTGAAGTGGCTTGGTGATATCTAGTTCAACTTTAATCCTAATATACTTTCTGAAGGCTAGACCATAAAGAGGATCTTCCTCCACTTTGATAAGATTACCGAGAGCATTTCCTATTTCCATGGCATTGTTGAGAGTGATATGATCAAGTGGTAAACCATGAATTTGCACATTGAAAATGGCATGGTTTAGACTGATTTCATTGAGTGTTGCACTCGGAGACCATGGTTTGAGAATTAACAAATGCCCTTTAATATTCCATGGGGCTTGATTAAGCACTCTTAGTTTATCATGGGAAGTTCTAAAGGTGAATATAAACTTGTTTATATCCATCTCTTCAATTAGGAAATGTTGGATGAAATTCCAAGAGGCTTTAATACCAGATGATATCGCATATTTATTCAATGGTCTATCGGCTACTAACCTTCCTATCAGGATTTTATCTGATGTAGCTTGTGCTGTTTCTGGAGCAGGTTGTAGCTTGAGATCATGCCATGACAGAGCTTTGGTTTGGAGGATTAGCGAGTCAATATCCATTTGATTAAGAAGATGGAGCAGCAACAAATATTCTGATAGTTGCTAAAGAAAATGAAGTAGTTGTATTCTGATGGTTGTTGTAAAAAGTTCTCTTGTGTGTAAATTGTTTGCGTGAAAAGGAGCAACAATAAGTGCAGAAATGTGATACCACCTCCTAGACCGAGAATCTCTGACTTCTCTCTAGCTGGTTTCGTGAAATGAATTGAAGTTAGTTTGTAAAAATGTGCATGTTGTTTTAAAAAGAAAAGGTGAAAACCAACATCAATATATGTTTTGCATTCGCTCATGAGATATGTATGAAAGAGAAACTAAATGCTTTTGACATGAATAGTGTAGACATGAACAATATTTGACATGGTTCTGAAATGTGCAAAATAGCGAATATGATATCTGTGAATTTTTGTACATATGATATGAAAATGATCTAGATCTGTTTTTGATCAAATAGAAATGATATGAATATGTTCAGCATGTGGTTTGATATAATATGGATATGAAAAACCTTTGGCATAATTATATGTTTTGATTCTGATTCTGAATATGGTTCTGATATGATGATACTGGTTCATGTGATATGGTTGGTACCAACATGATATGATATGATATGATATGAGTGCACCCACTTTGGAAACAAAATGGTCTTTTATGTGTTCTTTCTTGTGTGCACACTTGGGTCTCCGAGATTAAAAAAGGGAAAGTTTAACAATATGATACTGCCTGGTTTGGCCACTGGGGATAGCACAACGCTACCATAGGGGTTAATCATGGTATATGATATGATATGATAAGATACGATACGATATGATAAGATGAAGATGTTCAGTTATGTTATGTCAAAGTGTTTTTGAATATGAGCAAGTGTTTTTGAATATGAACAAAGTGTTTTTTTATATATAAAAATGGTCTTTGAATATGAAACGGATCTTTGAATATGAACAATTAGTTTTTTAATATGAAATGGGTCTTTGAATATGAAAAGGATATTTGAATATGAACAGTTGGTGTTTTTGAGTATGAAAAGATTGAAAAGTCGTTCTGATTTTTTGATAACACGTTTATGAGATCTGTATATGAAAATGAAATGTTTTGTTTCAGCATACCGAACTTTCTGAAAAGGCTCATATTTACATACTAGTATATGTTCTCTGCTTACTGAGTTGTTGATAACTCACCCCTTATCTCCATAACATTTTTAAGATAATTTTAATGGTACAGCTGTGGATCAAGACTAGAAATCATGTATAAGGCTACGTGAGCATAGTGGAATAAGTACAAAGATGGTACTTTGGTTATCTGAGCATTTTATTCAATAGTTCTGTTTTGATTTGTCGATTGGGTATTTTGGAAGGTTGAGGTTTATTTTGAGACGTAGTGGTGTTCATAGTTAATTATTTTTGGAGTAGGTGTTTTAAACATTGAGATTCATGTGTAATTGAGAAGTTAGAGTTTATATCTGAACTGTGATTTATGATTTTTGAGTGACAAGTAGTAACTCTCCGACCCATCCTGGACGGGGGCGTTACAGTTGGTATCAGAGCTAGGTTTGAGGTTCTACATACTATTATATTTGTGATTTTGGATATTTGTGGGCTTAGGAAATAATTTTCAGATTTGAGGTGTAGACATTTGTGGATTTTAAGAGATGATTTTGTTGATATTTTTTTTTTGAATATACGGGCATTAAGGAATTTGTCCTTGAACATCTGAGGTTTTAGATTCGGATGGTTTTGAGAAATAATTGTTCTGACATATTAGATTTTTTGGACTCTAAGAAATGATTCTTTTTAGATTGAAGTTATAAATTGTACGAAGCTCAGGAAATGACTTTTTTATTTTTATTTTTTTTATGGTGCTGAGGACATAGTTCCCGCAAGCCATTGGAAATGATGTAATTGTTTTGATAGGTTATTGGGTATTGCCAAGCTATGTGGAGTATCGAATTAGGTAGATTGGCCTTTATTTAAGTTGGTTTTGATTATGACTAGACTTTGGTGGTCGTTGAGATTGATGTTGGTTGCCACAAGCTTAAATGCGAGTTGGAATTGAGATGATGAGTTCCTGAGTATATGTTGTCGGGTTGAATCTATAGATGTGTTTCTTTATTGGTTGGGATAGTGATAGAACTTTTGAGCTCGTTTAATTCTAAATGGGATGTACTACTAACTTTCTTCTAGTTGGGTTCAACGTGCATTAAGTTGTAATTGGAAATTTATCCATCGTAAAGGTGCTCGCTTGTATATGCATCAACACATATAGGAGTTGAGGAGATAAATGTCAACTCTCTTCGTTGCGAATGCTTTAATCACCACTACCCTTGGGTTTCGCTCTGACTAATTCCAAGTTAATTCTTCTCAAATATTCAAAACTCCTTACGCTTATACTTTGTTACACGTCTCAAGTAAATCTTTCCCTGAAATTCTAGCAAAATGGTCCGGAATGCATGACTTAATTTATTATTAAGCTATGGTCATTTTCCTTCAAAGGTTTTTAAGACGTATTTCTTGAAGTCTCGTTTGGAATGGACACAAGGGAACACCAACGTTTTTTCAAGAACTTCTTAGAGTTGGACTTACTAGTGTTTCGTTGTTGATCAATTCTTTTTATTTACTTATCCTTGTGAAGTCATTTTGGTCCATCTTAATGAAATATTTTTTTTGTAAGTCAGTTAGTGTTTCAACAAGTGCATTTTGAGATTTTTTTGATCCGATAAGCTTATTCTATGGACAATAGGAAATGATTTTGATAAGATTTAAGGTTTAAATTTTTCGGACCTTAAGCCATAATTATTTTCAGATTTAAGATTGTAGACCTTGCAGATGTTAGGCAATTGACTATTATTCAGATTTGAGGTTATAGTTTCAACGGGTTCTAAAAAAAAAAATCATTCATTCAGGTTTAAGATTATTGATTGTAGTTGAGAATGAAAGGAAAGAATTTAAGAGTATAAATGAGTGTGCATGGATTTGGGAGACAAGATAGCAAGTTGCTACCAAAGTGTGGTAAGAGTCATCCTCATAGGTACTAAAATAGATTAGACTCCTAGTTTTAAACATTTTGACAAAATCATCAGAGTGCGCATCGGAATCGTGGTTTTTGGTAATATGATGGTTTAATAATAAACTTTGGGAGGGCTGGAAATCTGTTAACTTGAGCTCACTTGGGACTTAAATCTTGTGGCTATGGACTTTCAGTTTTTGGAGGATTATTGAGAACTATGAATTCTAGTTGAACATCTTCATGATTTGAGTGTGAGATTAAAGCCCACGGACTTTGGAGAGTTCTAAAATGCTATTTGTATGAAGTTATTACATTATGTGGGAAATCTATTACATTATTGTTAGGCTTTTAAATCCGTTGAGGAGGTTGATATGTATAGACTTGAACTTGACCCCTCCCCCCTATGTATGATGGCACTATGTGTGTGCGAATGTGTATGCCAAGAGGATTAAGAGGTATTTTAAAGCATCGGGCAAAAATATTGGGATGTATCATACTGGAATATTAGGTTTGACATTATGGTCGACGATTAAAATAGGCATGGAATGGAGGTGAGGGAAAAGTACTTTAAACCTTGCTTCAATTGTAGTAAATTTTGAGGATGGAATTTTATTTTTTTTTTCGTGCCTGCGGGGGGTGGGGGGGAAGCACAGGCCAATGGTCCAGACGAAATGAATCCCAGCCCTTGGGATGATATAGTGTCGTTTAGGTAAGAAATTTTTTGGTTCAATTTCTCTTCCTTTCTGTTTCTCTCCCACCCCGACGGTTTTGCTTTTCCTCCCTCTCTTCAATTTAGTTCAACCTGGATTTCTCTCCTTCCTGCATCCCATCTCCCCATGAATATTTTTTTTTTCACTTTCTATCTCACTCACAACAGAAACCTTCTAGCTCCCTCACTTTCTTGCATTTTGGCCGAATCTGAGTCTCCATTGGTGCCGTCTTCAAACTCGACAACGGTAAGTGTTCCCTCGCTCTGAATCTCGTCCATTCACCCCTAACACCATGAACCACCAACTAATGTTGCTGAGCTCTCTCTCCTACACGACGGAATCCTTGAGACCCATTGACTCACGCCTACATCCTTACTCACCGTACCACGTTATGGCCACCCCGAACTGTTACACACCCCAAGCCGCAGGCTGCCTTCTGTTTTATATTCCAACCAAAGCTGCTTCCTCAGGCCGTGAACCACCATGAAACAACCGAGGCGCACGGCCACTTCCACCCAATTAAGAGAAAATATATTTACAACCGTGAATTGTGCAACTGCCGCGTAATCGCTTTGAAAAAAGTGAATAAAACATGGGACCCACATGAAAAAAATTAATTTTTTAATAGTGGACCCCACACTTTTTAAAAGCGATTACGCGGCGTTTACGCACTTTATGGTTGTATATAGAATTACTCCCCAATTAATACCGCAGGCCAGACCCATGGAAGAACACCTCAACGCCGTAAGAAATACTCCATCACATCCTTTGTTTGAAGAGGCATAAACAGAGCAAACTATCTTCTTGCTCCTCGGCTCGGTTCCACCCTCTCCACACCCACACCGTGAAGCCCACAGAGTACTGTCCGAGTCCTTACGTGATCTCTCCTCCTCGCTCGTTCTCTCTCGGTAAGCCTTTACCGCAACCATCTGCTATACACAAACGACTACCTTTTTTTCAAATAACATGTAAGTGATTTCTTTGAGCCTTCCGTAAAGTTTATTATGCATAGTAGAGTAAACTTTTGAGATAAAATTTCATTTATTTCCCTCTAAGTTATAAGTATAATTATAATGCGTCTTGAAATTGTACTTTTGTTGGGTTTGATTTTACGATGGGCATAAGTTTGATTCCAGAAAATTATTGAGTTATTTTTAGTATTCTTCGTCTCACTTTATATTTAACGGAAAATATTTAAAGACTTTAATTATATTATCTGATATTAATTTTATAATTTGATTTTGGTAGTAATTGTAAGTTAAGCATATTATACGAAATATAAGTATTATTAAGAATATTTTATAAATTACAATTGCCTAAGAAATTTATGATTTCCTACATGATTATATGTTGGAAGTATTAAATTATCGTTTTAATAATAGTTTATAGAGATATGAGTTTCAAATATGATTAAGTTAATTTTCGAAATGAATTTAAGTTGTTTTGCCATATTTGATTAATTTTTTTTATAAAGAGGATGGTACTACAATTTTAAAAATTTAAGCTACCATATTTGATTAAATTATTTTATAATACGTTAAGATTATTTTTAACGATAATACATTTATTAGATTTTTGATAACTAGATAGTTAGATTTCTGTAGTGTATGAATTTAGGCAAATGGAAAGTTTTAGCTAGTCCTTTTAGAAGTTTAGTAACGCTTAGTATTCTGTATAGGTGACTATTGACTTTTATTCAAAACAATTGTGGAAAGATTCAGAATAGCTAAAAAGTCCAGGTAAGTGGGGTTCTTATGCTAGATTTGCATAAAAAGAAATGGATTGATTTGTAAAAATGTGCATGTTGTTTTAAAAAGAAAATGTGAAAACAACCTCAGTATATGTTTTACATTCACTCATGAGATATGTATGAAAGAGAAAAGAAATACTTTTAACATGAATAGTGTAGACATGAGCAATATTTGATATGTTTCTGAAATGTGCAAAAGAGCGAATATGATATCTGTGAATTTTTGTACAAATGATATGAAAATGATTTGGATCTGTTTTTTATCAAATGAAAATGATAAGAATATGTTTAGCACCTAGTTTGATATCATATGAATATGAAAAACCTTTGGCGTACTTATATGTTTTGATTCTGATTCTGATACGATGATACTGGTTCATGTGATATGGTTGGTACCAACATGATATGATATAATATGAGTGCACCCACTTTGGAAACAAAGTGGTCTTTTATGTGTTCTTTCCTGTGTGCACACTTGGGGTTTCAAGATTGAAAAATGGAAAGTTTCACAATATAATACCGCCTGGTTTGGCCACCGGGGATAGCACAACCCTACCACGTGGGTTAAACATGATATATGATATGATATGGTGACATGATATGATAAGATTCGATACGATATGATAAGATGAAGATGTTCAGTTATGTTATGTTATGCCAGAGTGTTTTTGAATATGAACAAGTGTTTTTGAATGTGAACAAAGTGTTTTTGAAAATGAAAAGAGTCTTTGAATATTTTGAATAAGAAACGGATTTTTGAATATGAATAGTTAGTTTTTAAATATGAAAAAGATTTGTAAATATGAACAGTTAGTTTTTTTGAGTATGAAAAGATTGAAAAGTCGTTCAGATTTTCTGATAACACGTTTCTGAGATCTGTATATGAAAATAAAATATTTTGTTTTTGCATACCAAACTTTCTGAAAAGGCTCATGGTTGCATATTAGTATATGTTCTCTGCTTACTGAATTGTTGATAACTCACCCCTTATCTCCATAATTTTCAGATAATTTTGATGGTACAACTGGGGATCAAGACTAGAAGTCATGTATAAGACTACGTGAGCATAGTGAAATAAGTACAAAAATGGTACTTTTGTTATCTGAGCATTTTATTCAATAGTTCTGTTTTAATTTGTCGATTGGGTATTTTGGAAGATTTAGGTGTTTTTTAGACTTAGTGGCGTTCATGGTTAATTATTTTGGGAGTAGGAGTTTTAAACATTGAGATTTATATGTAATTGAGAAGTTAGAGTTTATATCTGAACTGTGATTTATGATTTTTGAGTAACAAATAGTAACTCTCTAGCCCATCTGGGACCTGGGCGTTACATATGCTCATATTTGTTATTGTAGGGTTTGTAATATTGATTTTATTATATGATAAAATTTAAAAAATATTGACATTTTTGTTAGTAGGGAGTCTTATTTTTATTTTTAAGATATTGTGACTACTAATAAATATAGATTTTAACTTTTATGTGAAATTATTTTAATTAGGTTAAATGAGTTATGCATGTCAGTTCAACCCATTTACATGAAATGGGTTTAAATGAGTCGTGTCGTGTTAACATATTTCTAATTAATTATTAAACGGGTCAAAACGAACGACACGACACAACCCGTTATCTAAATGGGTTGAGTTCGGGTTTGAAACTTTGACACGTTTAGTTTAACAGATTGGGTTTGAGGGGACCTATATAATTGAATATTTATAACTTGACATGACACGAATGCACAATTTTCCTCCCCTAACAATATTAGCTTTCCTTGGATGGTACTTAATTTCACATTGATAGTCACTGATTGTCTCCATCCACCTCTTATGCCTAGTATTCATATTTTTTTGTGGTCGAACTAATATTATAAAGGAAAATGTTACTATGCTTCATAATTTATACCACTCAATTTATACCACGACACAAATGTGGTGCCACATGGCTTATTAAAAAATTTTAAAAATATCTATACAAAACAAAATGGAGTCCGAAAACATAAAAATATGAAGACTAAAACTCTAGATTTTCTCCACCCTTTTATGTTTAATTTGTTTAATAAGTCACATGCCAGCCACGTCAAGGAGACAAATTTAGTAGTATAAATTAGGTGGCATAGTAGCATTGTCTTATTTTAAACTCTATTGATTCGAGTAGGCCTCTAAACTTTCACCATATAAGTAATGCCTTTTGAAAGGCAAAAACCATTTGGGCAAGCTCAAGGTCATTAGTAGAGTAGTTATACCCATAATTCTTCAATTATCTAGAAGCATATGCCACTACTCTTCCTTCCTGCATTAGCACGCACCCAAGTCCATACTATGATGTATCACTATACACAACAAACTTCTTATGTGCTTCTAGCAAAGCTAATATTGGCACTGAAGTCAGGTTTTCCTTTAATTTTTGGAATCTAGCTTCACACTGGCCTGACTATACAAACTTGGCGTTCTTCTTTGTCAATGCTGTAAGTAGCCTTGATAGTTTGGAGAACCCTTCTACAAATCTTCTGTAATAACCATCAAGACCCAAGAAGCTTTGAATCTCATGAACATTCATTGGTTTCTGCCAGTTTACTATTGTTTCAACTTTACTTGGATTAACTGCTACTTTGTCCTTGCGCTACAATAAATATCCTTTATTGTGACGATTTTTTCCATGCCGCAAAAAAATTCGCCGCGAAAATCCAATGAGCTTCACCTCATTCAACCAAAAATCGCACTTGCTGAATTTAGCATATACCTTGTGCTCTTGTAACTTGTCCATGACATACCTCAAATGATCTTCATATGCTTCTTGATCCATAGAATAAATCAAAATAGATTTAATAAATACCCCCACAAAGGTATCTAAAATTTGCGTAAACATCCTATTCATTAAATCCATGAAGGTTATAAGGGCATTTGTTAACCCAAACGACATTGCCAAGAATTGACGGTGTCCATACCTTGATCTGAAAGTGGTCTTAGGTACATCTTACTCCATTATTTTCAATTGATGGTATTCAGATGTCAAATCTATCTTCAAGAATACCTTGGTTCATTCTAATTAATCAAACAGATCATCTATCCTAGGCAATGAGTACTTACTTTTTTTTATAGTGACCTTACTCAACTCCTTAAAATCTATACACATATGAAAGGTGCCATCCATCTTTATAAGCAAAATTGGTGCTCTCCACGGTGGAAAAATCCCTTGTCTAATAGTTCATGGAGCTGGTCTTTCAAGTTTTCAAGTCGTTTAGCTCAGTTGGAGGGATCCTATATATACGAGGCTTTATGGATTAAGACTGTTCGCGGTTTTAACTCAATAACAAATTCTATATCCCAGTCAGGTGGCAATCCTGATAACTCATCTGTACATACATCTAGGTATCCCTCAACTATTGATTTCCCTGCTATAGTCTTCTTTTCTTCAGGCTTCTCAATAATTAAAGCCAAATATATATATATATATATATATATATATATATATATATATATATATATATATATTTGCCTGAACAACCAGACAATACACTTTTTAGCGTGTAACGCTAAGGCATGTATCGTACGTTGAGATGATTGGAGGTAGTACCTTAATAAAACTACCAACATATTGAACTTTTTTTTTTTTTTTTTTCAATTCAAACGATATCTCCCTTTTTTGACAATCAATTTTGGCGTAATGCCAGAGCAATCAGTCCATTTGTGGGGGTACTGAGAGAATGAAGGCAATATCCATAGCAAATCATGAGGAGCAGTCTCATTCTCCCCAACCACTTTACTTTGAATTTCTCTCTTTTAATTTCTTCTATATTGTTTTAGGAAAATACTCTAACCACAAAAGAATTACACAAAAACAATCCAACAAGCTGATGTGGCTTGATATCGTTCGTCAGATTGTAAATCTAATTTTATTGTAAAGTATATCTAACAGATCAGATGAAGCCACGTCAATTTGTGAGATTGTTTTGTATAATTCTTTTGTGGATGTAGCAGTAATCTCCATTTTCGTCTATTCATTCTCAGTTCTTCTATTTTTTTTTTCTAAAGATCTAAAAGAAGAGATATATATGCTAGCTAGCCATTTTGATGCACTCTACTCTAGTACGCTTTAAACATCATCATATCATTATAATTCAAGTTTCATTCTCTGAGATGTTTTTATTTTATTTTTCTAAAAAATCTTCGGAACCATGCTTCTCTTGTTTGGCATTTCTTTTTCCTTCTTCTAGCCTTTCTTTAAAGAAAAGAACAAACCAATGCTAATTATGCCGATATTTCGTCGCCCTTACTTCTTCAATATGCCTCTCACACAAAATCCAAATTGAAGAGAGATAAGCCGAAATGAATTATTTTTTGTAGTGATGCACAATTGTTTTGATAGAACAAACGAAAGAAAATGGGAGAGAGAGAGAGGGCTCTTTTTTTTCTTTTTTTTTTTTTTTTTTAAGGAAGAGTCAGGGTCACATGTCCAATAGTAGCCCCTATCCCAATTTTATTAATCAACCCTTACTTTTGGCGGAGGAATTCTGTGGACCAAAAATACACTTGAATGGAAAAACTAAACAACCCAAACCCAAGTGTTACTAAATACATTACCCTTATACTCCTAGTACAAACCATATTTTGAAACAACCAAAAGAACAACTAATAACACACCTGAAGCCAACAAACAACCTTCCAAATTATGATCTCAAAAATGGGAGACCTAATTTATCCACCTTTAAAATACCTTCCACCTTTAAAATACCTTTGAGCTTCCACAAAATATCATTAAAATTAATCCACGTACCAGACTGATAATTCGAGGCCATACGAGCAAGAAAATAAGCACTTAAGTTTCCTTCTCTATAAACATGACTTATCTTGACTTGCAAGCTGGACAAGATCTTTTGGATTTCATCCCAATAGTCTTCAAGATACCAAATGCCACATCTACCTTTTTCCAACCAATTTACTACAAGTAAAGAATCAAGCACAATTTCAATTCTATGCAAATCCAACTCCTTACAAGAAACTCGAAATGGCTTGTGGTTTCTTTTGGCGAAACAATACGTAGGGTTGAGATGAGTGACTTTTGGTCCACCAAAACAATCTATTTATATCTTTACATATAAGAAAAGAAATGAAACTTAAAAATTACAACGGTTCATAATCGGTAAAACAACAACAATAGTTGGAGATTTTTTTTTTTCCAATAATATTCACTAATGATGACCAACTTTAACAGCTTGGATGTCACATCGAAATTGTATAACTCCGCTTTTATACGGAGTAATAGATTTTATAAAAGTGCCATTCATTTAAAAGAGAATTGTGTAAAAGATTGTAAAAAAAAAAATTGTACTTGCATATTTTTCTAGGTTTCGACGTCTGCAAGTTTAGTAAAGGCTACAAAGTGAATAGTACTGGTGCCCATGTTTTGTCGAGTGATTGACGTTGAGGATTGTTCAGCCACTATGGAGCTGGAATGTTCGAAGATTCTAAAACTTTAGCTTATTCTGGGGTACGTATTGGCTACCATCTATATATATATCTTTTGTATGTTTTACGTTTTATACTATATGGTTATAATATACATGCATTATCATCTTTTAAAATGACTACAAAATAGTTCCCAATTTTTTGTTGTATTCATGATCAGCTGCATGCCCTTGCCCCGATATGTTTTTTTTTTTTTCGAATTTTTTTACTTCTCCTGCGTTTAAAATTATTTTTTATTAAAAATAATAAATTTTAAAAATAAAAGACTTAAGAAAAACTAAAATATTAGAAAACAAAAACCCAAATGTGAAAAAATATTTAAAATTTCAAAATATCAATTACTTTTTAAATATGATTGTTTTTAAACAAGTGATCTCTAATTGGATGAAAATTTATATTTATCTATTGAATTTTATATTTATATTTTTTTAATAATTTTTCTAGTTTTAGTTTTTTTGTTATTGTTTCCTCTGGTTATTATTGTTTAAATATTTTCTAGTAATTTAATTTCTTTTAGTTTTAACCTAATCTCTTTTACGCTTTAAATATTTTAAGTGTTTGTTTCAAAATTTTAATGTGGTGGAAGAGAAAAGGATAAAATTGATTAAAGTTTAATTTTTAATTTTATTTTCAAATAGAAAATGTCTTGTTATAATTATAAACATTCAAACTTTAAAAAAAAAAAGTATTCTGATCACTATTAAAAATACTTTCTTGCTAGCTAGTGTATCAAAATAATTAAATAGCCATTGAACATGAACAAATCCATTTGAATGCGAAACTAACGATCGAATGATGATTTATGCTTTACACCCAAAATGTTAGGATTAATACTCCACCCAACATACAGGATCATTTGAGTAATTATTTACTCTCCAAATGCAAACTAATAAATTTACGTTCAATCGTTTTTTAGTTAGGTTTATCTTTTTCCCTAATTAGGTAGGGATGACATGATTAATTATATATTATACTTGTAACGCCATGGTCCCACACAGGTCGGAGAGTTACTTCCTATTATTTAAACTCACATTTCAACAATATAATAATAGACTCCAAATTCCCAATCTCATATAGAAATTTCGATTCAAACTAATTTCCTCAATATAACCAATTTTCCAAAATGTCAAGTCATCATAACTCAATAAAATTTCTTAATAAAAATCACCAATACTCATAAAAACTTTCTATGCTTAATCCACTATACTTAAATCATCTCACCCAATGCCTCATAATATTTTTTTGAAAATGACATCTCATTGATAAAATAGATCAATTACAGAGTTTGTCTAACAAGACATTACCTGAGATAATCTTAGGACCCTCCTCGATCATTACAATCTCACTCTCATAACGGAAACTTAACTTAGCTAACTGATGTGCCAGATAATTTCCAGTTCTTGGAACCCACGACACCTTCCAATATGCCCTCCTTTGAAGCATTTCTTGTATATCTTCCACAATTTATCCAAACCAAAGCCAGTTTTCACCCTTAGTGTTCACTGCCTTCGCAAGCACCTATGCATCACCTTCAAAGATAACATTACTGAAGTTAAGTTCATTACATAGTTCCATAGCTCTACACAAAGCAAAACATTCGGCTAAAACTGGTTTTGAATGAAATGGCTTGTTGACAAACAGCGATACCAATATCTCCCCTTCATGATCACGCACAATCACCCCAATTCCCATTCTCCTTGCACCTTCATCAACTGCTGTGTCCCAATTGGCCTTAATGAAACCTTCAGCTGGTCTTTTCCATCTTTGAGCAATATGCCTTTCGGATCCCCCTTGATGAACCCCTTGCCCTTGCTCCTGTGCTTCATGAAACGTCTCCAATAGCTCATCATTACTTTGGATTATCTTTCTAGGATCCATCATCTTGCCTTGAAACAGGAAATTATTTCTTCTTAGCCAGGTCCTCCACATAGCAACAGCTACCCATTTCAGCTCAGCTTCTGTCAAACAATCACTAAATCTCTTCCATAGTTCTATAAATTCACTTTCATTCACACTCCATTTCTGAACTGGGCTGGTATTGTCCCCCCATATGTCATTGGCTGCAATACACCTCCATAACACATGAGTGACTATTTCTTCCTCTTCCTTATAGATCATACACAAAGGATCCTTAAGAACTTGTTTCTTATAAAGGTTCTTCCTAGTTGACAGCACATCTTGACATGCTTTCCACAAAAAGTGTTTCAATGTCCCTGGAATCTCCAAGCTCCACAGCCTCTTCTAGCATTTCTCCAATCCACTCGCCTCAAATTGATCCTCAGCAGAACCATCAAAATATTTGAAAATTATTGTAGAGATAAGGGGTGAGTTATCAACAACTTAGTAAGTAGAGAACTTATACTAGCATGTAAACATGAGCATTTATAAAGTTCGGTACGCAGAACAAAACATTTCCTTTCAGAATGTAGAAACAACATATTTAATTTCAGAATGAATAAACAAAATTTGTTACAAAACATCAGAGCAAAACTTTCAGAAAAACTTTGTTATTCAAAAATCCTTCAGCTTATCATAAACTAAGACATCATCTTTATATCATATCGGAACATTGCATCGGGACAAATACCATGTTATAAATCACCATTATACTCGTGGCTGGGCTGTATACTATGTTTCACCCCCGTGATAGGGTTATAAACTACCATTATACCCGTGACTGTGTTGTATATCATGTTTTACCCCGTGGAAGGGTTATAAACCATCATTATACCCATGGCTGGGTTGTATACCATGTTTCACCCTTGTAGTAGGGTTATAAACCACTATTATACCCGTGGCAAGGCCTTAACAGAAACAGAACAGAACAACATCGAAACCAGATCAGATTCAGATACAGGATCATAAATTCATGCCAAAGTTTTCAGATGCCACATCATATCAAAACCGAATATTGAACAACTTCAGATCATTTCACATGTTCAAAATAAACATAATAAAAACATCTTCATTTATTCACAGCAAAAACTTTTAAATTTTCATATTCGCTCTTTTTGCATAGTTCAAAAATAAAATGCACAAAATTAGCTCATGTCTACATCAATCATGACAGAAATTACTTTATCTTATATATAATTTATGCATATGCATAACTAACATCTGAGGTCGTTTTCAGATTTCTTTTAAAAAATAAACATGCTTATTTTCAAATTTAACCTCATTTCATTTCTTTTGTGCAAAACTAGTATATGAACCCCGCTACCTGCACTTTTTAATCTTTCAGAATTTTTCCACAACAGTGTTGAACGAAAATCAATCGTCACCTATAATATTGCCCCAAAATTTCCATATATAAATATCCAAAATCAACACATTTTTCAATACTTAAACTTGAAACGCTAGGTAACTTATTTTCTTAAAAACCTAAATTTCTTGAAACCCAAAATATTATAAATTCTCAAATAACTCGATATTCACTTAATAAATTGACTAATTAAGCTCTAATTTATTTATTACCGGAATCTAATTATTAAAATTAATACTAAATAATATTATTATAAACTGTAAGTATTTTTATTAATCCACTTTTAAGACTAATTTAAAATGAGTCGGAGTACATGTAAAAAATAACAGAGTTTTTCTACCATGAGACCCAGCCCATCGATAGTAAAATCAAAACTACTGAAATATATTCATAAAAGCAATTGGTAGTTTTATAACTGGAAGGGCAAAAATGTAAAAATACTTAAAAATGTATGAGCTGCTTTACGTATAAACAATAACGAAAGGCTTGATGGAATTTCCATAATTACCAAGGAAATCATGACTAGAGTCAAATGCATAAACTTGTTTTTGGAGAAACAAGAAAACAATACAAAAATGAAGAGCAGCAATAGAAAGAGATCCTTGTGCGACAGAGGCTCACCGTGAGGGAAGGAGGTCGCAGAAGAGTTGGGTTGCTGTGGAAGGTGGCTTTCCCGATGGTGACACACTGAGAGAGAGAAAGAGATGAGCGAGAGAGAGAGAGAACAAAGAGAGAGAGATAACGGAATGAGCAAGTCAAGCGTGAGAGGGAGAGATGTAGCTCACCGTGAGATTGACATGGCATACGGCAGACAAGGGGTGACGAGAAGTTTTCACTGGTGTTTTCTGTGTAGGTTGGCTGGTTCACAGCATCGGTGGCCACGTGGTGTCGTCTCTGCCACTAGTTCGTGCATGGGGGTTCATCCGTGTGAAGCAGTGGTGGCTGGGTTGTGCGTAGGAGTGCTCTGTTTCGGTGGTGTTGGGTGAAGATGGTTGGACACGACTGGACTTTGGTGCTTGGTTGGAAACTTGCTCTCTCTTCCGAGTTGCACGTTGGCAGAAACTGGTTTGTGGTGCACGTTTGGCTATGCTCGATGTCGGACGGAGGACCCATGTGGTCTTGAAGGCACGTTGCTCTGTTTTGAGGAGCAAAAATAGAGGTTGGGAATGGCTATATTTGGTGGTTCATGGTGTCGCAGCACGACTTCTTGTGGTGGTAGTCGTCCTCTATTGGCAGTGGGTGGTGCACTGCAGAAGTGCATGGTAGGGGGCGGAGGACGGTGTAGTTGTGGAAGGAGGTGGTTCACTGAAACCTTGGGAGGAGGAGGTATGTTTTTAAGGTAGCTTCTGATTGGTTTTGGTGCTGCTCTCAATGATGTCGGCAAGTGGTTGCTACGGAGAAACTGGGCAGCACCATTTACTCCCCGACATGCATGGTGAGGTTGGGTCATCTGCTAGTCTATATCGATTCATAAGAGGGGGAGGGCAATGGTGGTTTCACGTTGAGTTTGTGATGGTTTCACTGTGTAAGACCTGAGTCCTACTACGTAGGTCCTTACGTCATTTTATTAATTTTTTAAATTAAATATTTTGAGATAAAGATTTTTATTACTTTTAATTATTTTATTTTAACATGAGTATGCTTTATTATTTTTTTTTAAATATGATTTATAAAAATAATTTCAAGCAGCACTTTTCTCCTATATTGGCTCAGTAATTTGAGCTTATGCTCCATTTTATGTGCACTCATGGCGAGATGTTCCAAATGAGATTAAGGAGCACATTCAAAGTCATGTGCTGGTGAGTTTACTTTGAGAGTACATTTTTCCACCTAGATTAGTATGTCATATTTTTTACCTAATTCACTTATTAGGATGAATTTGACCTCGACTTTGGCCGTAGCGAGGATTTGAGAACCGTGAATGAGTTGATGGCTACACTATTTCGACGTCACAAGGGACGATGTCATGACCACTTCAAGAAGTTTGAGATGTTGGAAGAGGCTACACAGTCCCCTTTCCAGCAGATGAAGTTAGATGGCTGGAGAAAGTGTTGTGATCTTTTCGCATCTCCAGATTATCAGGTATTTTACATTTATATCCTATAATTATTTACATTCATATTCGTTCTATATATTATATGTATATATATTACAATTAACATTCTTAATTAATTTTGTAGCACTTGAGTTCTACAAATGCATAGAATAGATCCGCTCTGACTGTCTACCATCGTGTCGGTTCAAGGTCATTCCACTGTCTTGTTGAAAAAATGATAATTAAAAAATTATAGAATTCATTTATTTTTCTGATATTCTTTTATTTAAGTACTAACATTATCTTTTTAAAATTGCTAATGTCGCTTTGTTAGAGACGTGATGATCCTGAAAACTTTTCTCTCATTCATGTTTATGCTGCTGCTCACACTAATGAGCATACATTGCAGATAATTATTTAAGTAGTGTTAATTTTGTTAAATAAATTTATGCAACATGTGAATAATTTATTTTTTATTTCTATTTCTTTCAATACGTTACTTATTAACGATGTGTTTTCTTTCAAATTGCAGGAAAAATGATGGAGATACAGTCAGCTTCTAGGGAATCCTCTCCTAGTGACATAGACATATTCACGCAAGTGCTTGAGCCTTAGTCTAGTATGGCAAGAAATTTGGGACGATCTTTCAAGCATAGATGTTCATCCTCCTCAACCTCATCGACTTGATAAATTAATAATCTTACCAAATATTTAGAAGCAACATGGTGTGAGAATGAGTATATGAGGTCGAGACAGCAAGAGTTAAAGTCTCTTTTAGAGCGACAGTCTCATTTAGAGATGCGTTTGTAGGATCAACAGAGACTAGGAGGAAAGAATATACAGTGAAGTCCAAGAGTAAGTGCAGCGGGAGATGATGGTGCAAATAGAGCGAGTTATGTCGTTGCAACAGAATCGCGGTGGGTGAGAAAAGAAGAAGAAATTAATTTTATCAATTTTATTAGGGTATATAACTAATTTTAATATCTAATTTTGAAATTTTATAAAACATTGTTAATTGTTAATTGTTAATTGATGGTGTGTAATATGATACAATTGGTATGTTTTTAAATTTTATGAAATTAGTATGTCTGATTTGTACGTTCGAATGTAAATTAAAAACGTTCGAACATTGGTTCACATTCGAACCAACGTTCAATGTGAATACACAAAATTATATAGTAACATTCGAACGTAGGCCTCAACGTTCAAACGTACTCACCCTCAAATGAACAAAACGTTCGAATGATTAAACGATTAACGTTCGAACAAACATCCGAACGTACCACTTGCGTTCGAACACTTCTTCGTTAACATTCGAAATAACGTCTAAACGATAAACCCGTTACATTTGAACATTGGTTCGTTAACGTTTGAACGTAAATATGATACGCTCGAACTAGAATCAACGAACGTCAACTTCTGTCATTCGAACGCCAATCGGTCGGGTTGCCGTTCGAACGTTCAATTGGACGTCCGAACATTACTTTCTGTGACAAATCTCAACCATCACAAAAAAAATGAGAACGTTCGAACGTTACACCAAACGGAACACCTCCAACCATCACCAGAAATATTTTTAGTGAGACTTCAACAGTAAACTGTCACCAATTGTTTTATGTGATGCACATTAGGTGACGGTCGTGGTGACGGTTTCAAACCGTCACCAAATATCTTTAGTGACGTTTTGGTAATTTTTTGTGACGGTTTCCTCTTTCACAAAAAACAAATTGTGTTGTAGTGCTTTCGATCTATTAATAATTGAATTGTAAATTGTAATCAGGTTTGTGAAAAAATATACATGCCTAATGATATATAATGTAATTTATATTATCTATTGATCCGGTAGATCGTTAACCTTGCATTCAAATGCTTTTTTCTGACTCTGATTGATAAATAAATACAAAGCATTGTAGAATGAGAATGAAACTTGGGAAGCTTTAATTATATAAACCGAAGTGAACTTGAACTCCAGTTGCCTTGATCCAAGACCCCCCTTGTAAGAAAGGCCCTACTGTATACTTGGTTGCCTCTTGCCTTTTAATGACCTTGTAACCAGACCATTTGACCCTGGCATCAACCTTGGCCCCAGGTCCTTTGTTGTTGAATTCTGCATAATATAGGGTCTTGAGTGCAAAGTCTCCTTCCCATGGCAGCCACCCATCTGGGTGAATAATGTCTTCAATTGTTGATTCCATCACGATGGTTCTTGAGTATTCCTTCCATGGCCTCCCAAGGTAACTCCTGATCGTTGACTTTACAGGTACGAGTTTCTTGTCTGGCAAAATGCGACAATTTTGCAGAACTATTCCCGTGGTTTCACGCTTATCTGTCCTTCCTTGTGCTGTGACTATGTTTTTCTGGTTAGGCAAAGGTTTCCTCACCACAATCATGCAGTTTTGGAATACAACGGCTGCATCACCGAAAATGAAGTCAACAGTGCCAGCAATCACACAGCTTCGGTAGAATTGGCGATGGGTTTGTGCGTACAAGGTGTCTTGGTACCCTTCAAAACGACAGTTGATGAAAACTGAACGATCTGCTTGGACTCTTGCAGCCACTGCCTGGTGCTTTTCTGGGCCAGCAGTGTTTCTAAATCCCATAGCTTTGCCTATAAAGCCTTCTCCTAAAGCCACTGCATTAGGCATCATTTACATACAAGAGAAAGGCGAATGAGCAAATTTGGCATAAATTTGCCCTATGTATATATACATAATAAAAAAATAGTACTAGCCATAGCTAGGTTTTGCTAAAAAAAGGGTTCTTTTTTTTTTAAAAAAAAAAACAGAGAATTATACTAGCTAGTAGAGGTTGTGGGCGCAAGTTTGCCACTTAGATCTTCCTTATACTATATATATATATATATATATATATATATATATATATATATATATATATATATATATTCTTTAATTTCCTTTCCTTTTGGGGAGAAGTTGGCGGGTGGGGAGGAACGAGAGGAAATAGCTCATGCATGCTAATTAATTTGTCTTACCAAAAGTTGCAGTTTTGAAAGTGGTTAATCCATCGACAAAATTTTTGCTTCCAGTGATGATGCTCTTTCGCGATCCATCACCGTACATTGTGACATTGACCATCTTCTTTGTTACGGTCACAGTCTCCTCATATATTCCTTCTTTAACGTAGATAACATATCTGTATAAGCATATATAAGAAATGAGAAAATTAGAAGAACTACGTACAAACTGGATATTGTTTAATACTAGGCAGTAGTACTTGCAATACTAAAGGATCATGCATACCGTCCTTTATATTTCTCCGGCATGGCTGCCAATGCCTCTGAAATTGTTTTGTAGTCTCCACTACCGTCTTTTGCCACAGTTACATTGGGTTTGGGCTTATCAGCTTTTTCCTTCAACATCCTCCGGTCCTCATTGGTCATCCAGGTGGGAAATCCGTCATTATCCATGGTCGGTGAGCTAGATTCCTGTGTCAAAAGGCGACGGCTATGTCCTGGTTCCTGGAATGCGGACAGGAGCGATGATAGCTCTGAGATCATGGCGAGGGAATTGCTGGTTAGTTCCTTGGAAACATTGAGGACCTTTTCCATGTCATCCTTCAACTTTCCTTTAGGAAAACCATCAATGCATGTTTGTTGGTAAGACATGACAGCACTCAGCCAATTGTTCAAGTCGGGGGTTGTCGAGGATAGGCTTCCCAAACTATTGTTGCCAACTTTGGAGACGGACTCTTTTAATTCCTCCATGGCATCCTTCACGAGTACCTTACAATCTTCGAATGCTGCTTTCTCTGATGGGGTGTTGAACCGAAACGTTGTGGTCTTGGTCATGGCCTTTTCAATCTCATCCGCAATTGCCAATATTGTAGTCTTGAGAAGGTCTTTAGGTTGAGATAAATTAGGGTTTGTTTTCACGGCCTTGGTAAGGGTATTCTCACACTGTTGCTCATAATCTGTAGAGTTACAAACCAATTTTATAACACGACTAACATGCGAAATCCCCGTCGTCGCAGGTTGTTGATCATCAGTTTGAGATGCAGGTTGGGTGCCACCATGGCTGGAGTTAGAAGCTACCGCAAAGCCTCCACCGGCAACAAGAACAACAAAGGCAAACGCCGAAACTGCACCAACCATAATCCTCTTCCTGATCCTTTGCTGCCTCTCAGCTCTACGGCGTTCCGTTATCTGATCAAAATCTTGAAATGCCATTGTGGGAATATCTATGGCAGAGAGCTACTTGGCTCGATCTGCCTTAGACTCAGGCCCAAGGCAGAGGAGGAAAGAGATGGGAGAAGAAGCCAAAAAACTAAAGAAAGATGTTATTTTTAAGCCTCTTTTGTACTCTTTCTTCCTGTTGCATGGATCTTGATACCTAAATTTGTTTTCCTTGCAAAAAAAAATGAAAATAGAGGTCTGGACAAGAGAGTTTCAAGGCATTCGTTCTATTTTTATAAGTTGGTTAAGGAGCTTTGAAGTAATGGCAATAAAGAGTTGATCTAGATCCTCTCCGCCGCGCCCGTCATCTTCATATATATACATTTTCCTACTTGATCGAGCTCATTCCTAGCTCCCAAAACAGTACGTACAAGATCAAATAAAGAACTGCATGCTATAAACTACAATATTATTGTTTCCTTATTTGTGATTAGTATTAATCCATAACTAACTGATGAGATTATAAATCCAAATATTTTTTGGCAAACATTTTTTATAAGAATCATATAGAGATGATCATTGCCTCGATCGATCGGTTAATTATTCCTATTCTCTCTTGATTATCAATGTCAAGAGATTATGGGTCAAATAATAGCGCGCTATGGGCTCGACTAAAGCTAGCTAGTCGAGATGCATGGCCGGGATCTGACCAATCCCATCGATCAAACTCAAGATGATTATCGGCGGCCCAATCCAACCCAAAATGAGAGAAGAATAATAATGATAATAAGAGCAATGTTACTCTTTATCTTGAATTTTATTATTCTCAATATACAAGATAAAAGGTAATATTTTTCTAATAATAAGGAATCTCTTATATGTTGTGGGCACATGTTGCAGTCTTGCAGTGAAAATATATGAGCCAAAGATTTAAAGATCATGCCACAAGCAAAACGCTTGACAATGGTTTTAAGTGTGAATAGATGTGGTAAGAGATCATTTAGCAAGCATGAAGATGTGAATCTAATACAATAATACATCCTTGTAGTGTTAATGAAAAGCTTGGATCAATATTGATAATGATTTATATATGTTTTTATTTAATTGTTTACGCTTGTTAGTTTTATGTGGAAAGTCATGAAAATTTATGAATTGAGAGATCTACATAAAAAAAACAATGGAAAAAAAAAAAAAAGATATTTGCAACAGTGAATTGTGTAACCGCCGCGTAATCGCATCGAAAAAAATGAATAAAACATGGGACTTACATGAAAAAAATTAATTTTTTAATAGTGGACCCCACTATTTTTCAAAGTGATTACGCGGCCTTTACGCACTTCACGATTGTATGTAGAATTACTCAAAAACTCACCGATTGAAAGAACTTGCAAAACAAGAGACTTTAGCACCAAAACTTGTCGGAGGAACTTCGACGATGGCCGATGGGTGATTACTCTAATTGGTTTTTCGAAGCTATGAACAAGCTAGGGGGAGCGCCTAAGCTTCCTATGCATACTTTGTCACCGGTCCCTAGCTCTTGTTCAAGGCTGTTGATCACAAATATCATGATACAATTGTGCTGTTCTTGGATTGGGTCTCTCTTAACTTACTTGACATGCATATTGATAATTAATTCATCAAATCAAGATCTAAAATCTGAAACAAAGCAATACCTACTTATATACCTAGTACTGCCATTACATCAATGGACCAAGTCAAATCATTAGATTATGTTTCCCATTCTTCTTTGATTCATCCATAGTACGTTCTTCCACATGATTCACCTTCTTTTCCTGCATCTCTTTCATTTTGCCATCTTTTATTTTCCTTTTTGAGAACCCTCAATCATCATCCTCAATAGAAGTTGGTTAAATTCAATTTACTTGGAGATCTTGCATGCATATTGGATTAATAACATTTATGGAACTTTGTAAGAGGTTTGCCATTCTAGGTTAATTAGTGCCTAGTGGTACTCGATCCGTACATCGGAAACAAATGAAGAAATACTCAGAACCATTCCATTGCAAGGCTTCCCTTTCCTCATGCTGCTAATTAAAGAAATTATTGGGGCTTTAGTCCTAGTTAGCCACTTCCCAATGCTTGGAGTTGGAGGGTTTTGATGTCCTCTTGTGCCTTGTAGGCAATGTCCTTAGGGAAGGCCAATTAGCATACCAAACATTGTTTATTTATAAGGGAATTCTTACAGCTTTAACTGACTAGTTGCACAGTTTGAGGAACATCTCCGATTGTCGTACGTATTCAAGGTGAGTATTTTCTTACGTACGTACATAGTTTTTATGTAAATTAAAATATTTGTACATGCAATCATCTCATACTATTTATCTCTACTAGTCGCCAACCGGCGCAATGCGTGCGTATAATTACCTAATTATCATGTATTACTTATCTAAAATTTCTGTTATAAGCAGTCTAAAATGTAAAAAATATTCTTATGTTGTTAAGAAAGAGCAATTTTTATATATCAACAACTACAAGCATCAAAATCAAGTGGTTGGGATAGATGCAAGATCAAAAGGCTTAAAGCTGCTTTGAAGAGATGGAATGCACAAGTAGTGTTTGGGAATATTTTCAAGACGTTGTCAAACATAAGAGATAGGTTGCAAGAATTGGAGCAGAGTCTTGAACAACAATCATCTACTGCTACTGAATCTGAGTTAAAATTGCTGCAGAACCAATATAACCGAGGAGAAAAGATACTTACAACCGTGAATTGTGTAACCGCCGCGTAATCGTTTTGAAAAAAATGAATAAAACATGGGACCCACATAAAAAAAAAATTAAATTTTTAATAGTGGACCCAACTCTTTTTCAAAGCGATTACGCGGCGGTTACGCACTTCACAGTTGTATGTAGAATTACTCATAACCAAGTATTATTACAAGAGGAAGTTTTTTGGAAGCAAAAGTCAAGAGTCTCATGGTTGCAACAAGGTGACAGAAATTGAAGTTTTTTTCATCACATGCTGTTGTACAAAAGAAGAAAGAGCACCATTTCATCTCTAACTCTTCCAGATGGAAGTATAACAGATAACAAAGAGAGGATACATAATGCAGCAGTGGATTCTTTTCAGAAACAACTTACTGAAGAAGAGATTCATATACCAGAGAAGGCTTTCTAGATTCAATTCCTGCCTTGATAATAGAGGATGATAATAAAATGTTGCTGCAGAAACCATCTTTAGAGGAGTTGAAGGAAATTGTCTTTTCTACACCAGTGGACTCAGCACCAAGACCTGATGTTTTTTCAGCTGGTTTTTATACAGTGTGTTGGTCCATTATTCAATCTGATTTACTTGCTGCAGCCACTGAGTTCTTTAGAAGGTGCACAATTGTCAGATTATTATAAAGCCTCTTTCATTACACTAATTACGAAGACCGAAGCATCTAAAGATTTCTCTTCCTTTAGGCCAATCAGCTTGTGTCAAGTCTCTTACAAGTTTTTCTCGAAGATTATTGTTAAACGTTTATCTATGCTGCTGCCAAAAATCGTCTCTATATATAAATCAAGGTGCTTTTAAAAAGACAATGGGAGGTAAATTGATGTTCAAAATTAACATGGCGAAAGCCTTTGATAGAGTCACTTGGGTGTATCTTTCTCGGTTACTCATGTATTTTGGTTTAATTTTCAGCTGCACGGGTATCTTTAGTCCAACAATGTTCCATGATGCCTAAATTTTCTGTTTCCTTGAATGACACTTTGAAAGGTTTCTTTACCTCCAGCAGAGGCTTGCGGCAAGGAGATCCTCTTTGACCATTATTGTTCATTTTAAGTGAGGAGGTATTGAGTAGAGTTATTACCAAATTGTTGGATGATGGAAAAATTCAGCCTTATAAAGATTTTAGAGGATGCATACTTGTCACTTATCTATTATTTGCAGATGACATACTGATTTTTACAAATGGTTCTAAAAGGAGTTTAACTCATTTGCTTGAGTTTTTGTCATTATATGGGAAGGTATGGTCAATTAATTAACTCACAAAAACTGAAAAAAGTAGCTATATAGTGCATCTCAATCTACCTGGTGCTCGAAAGGCAGAAATTGCAGCCACTACAAAGTTTGGGGAGGGGTGATTCCCATTGACTTATTTAGGGGCTCCAATTCATTACAAAAAACTCTTGGTAGCAATGTTTGGGCCATTGTTGGATAAAGTGAAGAGAAAGATTGCAGGGTGGAAGGGAAAAGTATTGTTAAAGCATGCATTATCGTCCATACCTATTTATATCATTTCATGTATTAACACTCCTAAAAAGGTTATAGACCAGCTTCATGGAATTTTTTTCATCCTTTTCTGGGGTGAGTTTGAAGGGCAAGGCAAGCGGAAATGGGTGTCTTGGACGCACATATGTGGGCCCATTAAAGAAGGAGGATTGGTTTGAGGAATTTGAATGATCTAATGCAAGCTCTTCAAAGCAAGCTAACATGGCAAGTCATTAATTCCAAATCATTATGGTCTATTTACTCTATATGCAACAAAAATAGGCAGATATGAATCTAGCTGAAATAAGAGTTAGACAATATCATTATGCTCGATTAGTAGATGCTTTACTTTTATAATATCTGAAACTGAAAGTACATGGAAGATTCGGGAAGTTAAATTGTGTGCCTATATATCCATCTGATATGCCATTCCGGTTTGTTCTTCAGGACTGCTCTAATTTCCTCGGCCCAATCCTTTATTCTAGAGTTCTCTTGGCTTCCTTCTTCCAATATGGCAATGAGGATTTCTTTTGCATCACCTTCTAATTGGACCTGTTTGATATCTAAGTTGCTTGCCATCCTGCATGCTAGATTTGCACCTCTGATTTCCATTTCACTCGGCGAATTTATATGAACTTTTTCCATCCATGCCCTGTTTATTTGTCCCCTGTGTGGTCACGACATACTGCAGCAATGGCTGAGCAGTTTTATTTTTTACTGTAACATCGAAGTTGATTTTCCATTTGCCTTCTTCTGGATGTAACCAGCATGTGCCTTTCTCTTTGTTGTCTTCTTTCCATGCCAGTAGATGTTCTTCCAGAGTTCTTTTTACATCTCTAGCAATAGTCAACACATTTAGAATTTTCCCATGGTGCACGTTCTGATTCCTATTGAACTACATTGAGTCCATGATTATCGCAGCACACAAGGTTAATTCATGCTCTTTTTCTGCATCAAGGTTCAGCTTTTCTTAGGGATGCAGTATATTGTTTATTCACTCTTCCATGGACAAGTATGACGGCTTTTGGCCATGGTTATTAACTCCATACCACCATCGTAACCTGACATTTCAGAAATATATACTTAATTGTCTCTTGTTCACACATGCATGGGCTCTAAATGGTATTGACTTCCATGCAATTTTCTATAAAAACAAAAGCCCTTTGTTAGTAGAAAAGAAGACATCTACAAAAGTCTTTGAGTTTGGCATCTACAGAACCACAAAAGCCCTTTGTTAGTGAAAAGACCTTTGTTAGTAGAAAAGAAGACATCCAGTACATGGGTATAGAGGTTGCTGCTGCTCTTATTAGTGACTTTTGATTTCCACCCTACCATTTTTTATAGAATATTCTCTAACATTGCCGTTCTGGGTTGGATGTTTTGGCTGAAGAAGATTTTGGATCTGCTAGTATTTACTTTTTAACATATTTGCCCTACAAAACAAAATCAGATCATCAGCAAACATCAAGTGTTATAGCAGGTGCCCTTCTTGCTACTTTGATACATGAATCTCTCCATTTGCTTCTGCCTTAAAAAATAAGTTTTGATAGAATTTCAGCTCCAAGGATGAATAAGAATGCAGATAAAGGGTCTCCCTTTGTGGAGTGAAGAATCTGTAGGGCCGTATTGAGTCTAAAAGCCGTCATACTTACTCAATCAAGATCGGTATCCCTTAGAAACCCACTAACTATTCTAAAACGATGCCATTTTCTCCTCTAGAAATGATGTCGTTTTGCTTTAATGAGGGCTGTGTTGGGCGGTCACCTTGATGAAACGACGCCGTTTTGATCCTGAATCCTATTTTGGGTTGGGCTGCTGCGGTTTTGGGCTTCTAAACCCATTTTCTCACTAAACCCTGTTTTGGAGCTTTTTTTTTTTTTTCCCCAAACTGTAAACCAAACTCTATTTTTTTAAACCCTAAATTTAATTTTAATCTTTGTTTTAGCCATAAGTTTTTTTATTTTATTTATGGGTTTTCTAATTTTTTCAGCACTAAATTTAATTGTTAGTATTGATTATTAATAAATACCAATTCACTAGTGTCTAATTACATGTTATTATTCTATAGTATTATGCGTTATTAACATTATACTAGACTTATTTCTATACTAATGTCTAATTTATTTCTAAGTTAATTTTATACTAAACTTTCTAGTGTCTAATTACATATTTATAATTAGACACTATAATATAAATATAGTAAGAAAGTCTAGAATTGTTAGTATGTTCTATTTATGTGACATGAAGGAGTTGCCATCTATGTTCTATTTGTGAGCCACTCTCCTTCGTTTGTTTATATTACTTCAATGATATTCCCTTTTTATTTTAATGAGAGATAAATGGAAGAACTTGGTGTTAAGATCTGATGTACTGAGGCTCTGAGCCATGTAATTCCATAGTGCTTTTGCTTCGATATGAACTCTTCCCTTCTTAATTCTTCCATGATATTCGATCTCAGCTTCTTTCCCTCTTCAATTCTATCCTCCAAGTTAATGGCTTTTGGGATATCATCATGGGTTTGAGTCATCTCTTTAATCTTTTGGTGGACTATGCCCAATTTCTCTTCATTCCACTTCCTGCAAGGCTTTTTTTTTTCCTTTAATTTTCCAACATAGCCTGAAGGCAAGAGGAGACCCAGTGCAATTTGCCTTCCAGTACGCCTTTGAAACGATCTCTTCGTTATTTATATCTCTAATCCACATTGCTTCAAATCTATAAAGCTTTTTTTTTTTTTTTTTTTTTTTTTTTTATAAGCAATGCTTAACTGTTTTATTCCTTAGAAAAAGAATTACATCATTGCATCATGCCAGATGACTTCGTAAACAAATTCTGGGAAACAGTCCTACCAATTCACTAGATCATCTACATGCCATGAGTGTCTTGCCAAACAATGGGCTACTGTATTGGCCATTCGGTCTCTATGTTGAATTGTCACTTTTGGAAATCTTAAAACCAACCTCCTTATCTCCTGAATCAAATTCCCCCATATAGACAAGAATCCTGCTCTTTGTTTAGCTCTTGGACCACCAACAAGGAATCACATTCCACTTGAAGTTCAGTAATACCCAAAGGAAAGCAAATCTGAAGACCCCTCAGCACAGCCAATAGTTCAATCTCCATAGGGTCATCAACCTCATGTTCTGGTTTACTTGCAGTGAAGATCACTCTTCCACCCTCATCTCGAAGAACCATAACTGCACCAGAACTACAATGATCATGGAATATAGCACACCATCTGTGTTCAATTTCAATACACCCGAAGGTAGAGGCTTCCAACCACACTGAGGTTTACATCCCTTTTGCTGCTCCTTTGCTGCAGAAATGAACTCATTGTAACCTGCTAACGCATTATCCAAGGCTTGTTCTGGAGTTAAATTCTTATTCTCATAAAGTAGCTTATTTCTTCTATACCACAGTCCCCAAGCACATAAGAATAGCTTCTCAGTTTCACCTTTTTTATTCCTTCTGATCAATTGAGCCATATTCTGCAGAAAGTCAACTTGAACTTGATACTCTTGCTAGAAACTAAGTTGTGCCTGCAAAACACCTTTGAAGCTTGAACAATATAGGAGAGCATGATTAATGTCCTCTTCCACCTTACACCATCTGCATTTAGCATCAACCACCACCTTCTTTGCTTGTAGATTTTTCAAAGTTGGTAAACCATTCTTGCACACCCTCCAAGCAAAGATCTTTATTCTGTTAGGTACTTTCATCTTCCATATTTTCCTCCACCATCTCTTCTGCTCCTCCCCATACGAAACCTCACCAAGCTGCCTCTCCTCACCCAAGGACATGAACAATCTGTAAGCACTCTTAACACTAAATTGTCCATTAGGCTCATGCTCCCAAACCATGCTATCAGGTCTGCTATCAGCAGGTAACATCATGTTCAGAACCTCATAAGCTTCTCTTTGAGGTAAAAGTCTTCTTACCTTCTCCATATTCCACCATCTTGTGTGTTCATCAATCAGGTCAGCAACTGTCCAATTCAATTGGGCTTGAGTAAAAGAATCTGAAACTGGGATTAATCTTTGCTTTGGCAACCAATAGTCAGACCATATGTTAATGGCCTTTCCATCTCCTACCCTCCATCTACACCCTTTTAACAGCAAGCTCTTTGCCTCCCAAATACCCGTCCACACATAAGAAGGTGTTGCTCCTAGCTTAGATTCTTTAAAATTAGAAGAGGGAAAATACTTAGCTTTGAAAATCCTGTGAAGCAACGAGTCTCCTCTTTGAGAATCCTCCATCCCTGCTTTGCTAAGAGTGCCATGTTGAAAGTCTTCAAGTCTTTCAACCCCATACCACCATTGGCCTTTGATTCACACATTTTCCTCCAGCTAACCCACCTGATTTTATTCTCCTCTTTCTTTTGTCCCCACCAGAATTTTGCAATCAAACTCTCCAATTCAATGCATAGAGAAGCAGGAAGTCTAAAGCAACTCATTATGTAGGTGAGAATAGACATGGCTACAGCCTTGATGAGCACCTCTTTCCCTCCTTGAGATAGAAGCTTTTCCTTCCACCCTTGAAGTTTTAGCCATACCTTATTTTTAAGCTGAGAAAAAGCTTGGTATTTCCCTCTGCCCACCATGGAAGGAAGTCCCAGATACTTGTCATAATTTTGGCATTGCAATACTCCCCACAGTTGCATGATCTCTGCTTGTTGACTAGGTATGACATTTGTGCTGAACACCATGGAAGTTTTTTCCTTATTCACCTTCTGGCCAGAGACCTTTTCATAGACATCTAGCAGATGCATTATATTCAAATTGGTTTGTAAAGTAGCCCTGCAAAACAAGGCACTATCATCTGCAAACATTAAGTGATTAACATTAGAGCACTTTTGCACACACAAATCTCCTCCACTGCCCCATTTATATCAGCTTGTTGTAGAAGAGAAATAAGTCCCTCAATGCATAAAAGGAATAAGGGGAAATATGATCCCCTTGCCTTACATCTCTAGTAGAATAAATTGGACCTTTAGGCTCCCCATTTACCAGTATTAAGAAAGAAACAGATTGCACACAATGCATAATCAATACAACCCATTTAGCTCCAAACTCCATTTTCTGCATCACTGTTTCAAGGAACTTCCACTCTATACGATCATAAATCTTGCTCATATCAAGCTTGATGGACATAAAACCCTTCTTTCCTTGCCTCTTCCTTCGAAAAAAATGGACTAGTTCGTAGGCAATGAGGACATTATCTGAGATTAACCTCCCTGGTACAAAAGCACACTTTGAAGGTGAAATCAGAAATACCCTTCAGTCTGTTTGCAAGCACTTTTGACACGAACTTATACTTGACATTACAAAGGCTAATAGGCCTAGAGTCAGACAATAACTCAGCCTTGTTCTTTTTGGGAATCAAGGTAACAAAAGTATGATTCAGTTTGGAAGGGAAGTTACCAGTATTGAGAGTATGTAAAACAGTATGAGTAACATCTCTTCCCACAATAGGCCAATATTTTTTATAAAATAGAGGGGCCATACCATCAGGGCAGGGGCCTTTGTAGGGTTCATTTCCTTAAGAACCACTTTCACTTCTACTGCAGCAAAGTCCATCTCTAGCTTCTGCCTCATATCATCAGTAACCCTTCCAACCAGATTCTCCAAGAAATCGACACTGCTCCTCTCAGTAGAAGTTGTAAAAAGGTCTTGAAAGTAATTAAGGATCACTACATCTCTTACTTCATCCACTTGCCAAGTCCCATTAGAGTCCCTTACGCCCTTAGTCATATTTTTTGCTAAATCTATAAAGCTTTGGAAGTGATTTTTCGTAGCCAAATATATATAGGACTATAGGAGCATGGTCTGATGCAGTTATTTGGAGATCACTAACTTTTGGTCTTGGGTATCTGATCCTCTAGTCCCCATTGGCAATAGTTTTTTTGGAACCTCTCCAAGGCAGGGCCCTTCGAACCCACCCTTACAGAGTAAACTCCGGTCTCGTGCACTATACCCTCAGAAGTTTCTCTACATGAAACTGGTTAATTAAATCGCTGGCTTTTCACCAGGGGGTGTGGCCCCAAAGAATTGTTTGCATCTATGAGGTGTTGAACGTTAGACCTTAAAGGGAGTGATACCTGGGAGTGATACCCATTGACAATAGCTCTATCTAATCTTTCTTAAATCAACGCATTGCCATGTCTCCTATTAGTCCAAGTAAAAATCTATTTCCTTGAAATCCTAGGTCCACCAATCCGTGATCTTCCAATATGTAATACTTTTTAGTAGTGAATGAAATAATTTTTTCTCAATAATCATATTTTGTTTTATAAATGAAAAAGATTTTGAAGGCATTTCGGTATGTTTGGGATTGTGCATCGTCCATACAAACAAGAAATTAATAGAAAATGTCATGGGTTATAGACCATTAGGGGCTGATCCATGTAAAGATTATTTGAAACATGACGAAAAATAAAAGAAATTATTTTTCAAAAAAAAAATAGTAATGTCGTAGTATCTACTATGAATAAATTTCGAAGCCCAATCTTGGTAATGATAAATTTAGATTTCAGAAGTAAAAGTGCTCACTTGAGAAGTGAAGTAGCACCGAGAAAGGGGAATTGGTCTTTGGAAGTACTTTTCCTTTCATCCCGGATGAGCATCGTGAAAGTGAAAGTGCTAGCACCACAAGAGGGAAAGGCTCGCCCTTGAGGAGAGCACCAAGGACAATAAAAGCATTCGCCCATGAGGGCGAGCACCATGGAGATCAGCTAAAGTGCTCGCCTGCTGAGCACCATGGGAGGGAAAGCCCTCCCCCTCGAGAAGAGCACCGAAGAAAGCAAAAGTACTCGTCCCTTAGGCGAGCACCATGGGAATGTTCGCCCCTAGGGATGAGCACCACGAGAAGGAAAGCGCTTGCCCCCAGGCGAGCACCATGGAGAGTAAGGCCCTATTTGAATAGTGAAAGTCTTTCATCTTATCTCATCATGATGGACACTATGGGAGAGCAAAAGTATTTGCCCCTCGGAGCGAGCACCATGGAAGGAAAAGCGCTCGCCCCTAGGTGAGCTCCATGTTGAGAAAAAGTGCTCGCCCCAAGTGGTGAGTATCGTGGGAGGAAAAGTTCTTACACTTAGGCCGAGCACCATGGAGAGCAAAAGTGCTCGCCCCCAGGATGATCGGCCAGGGGGCAAGCACTTTCAATTTCCATGATGCTCACCGAGGTGGTGAGAACTTTTGCTCTAACATAGTGCTAGAAGGGTGAGCACTTTCCTTTCCTCTCCACGATGCTCGCCACTGTGGCGAGTTTAATGCTCCATGGTGCTATATGAGGTGGCAAGCACTTTTAGGGTTTCATTTGGACATTTAGAATATTTTAGAAATATTTGTTTATAATAGTGAAATAATTTGTAAATAGTAATAAAATAGTATATGAATAGTAATAAAATGGTTTGAGTTAAAATGTTTTATTAAGTTTTGGGAAATGAGATGAGAAATTGAATAAAAATATTATAAAATTAAAAAATTGTTTGAATATAATTTTTTAATATTATTTTTGTTTTCATATTTGAAAGAATTGTATTATTTTTTAAGTTTTGTTAGGATATTTGAGAAAATTGTATAAGATTTTGTATTTGGATATTGATTAAGTAATGATTAAATAAAAAAATTGAGAATTTTAAATTGAAAAGTGTTTATTGTTTGTGTGATGTTTAGAAATGAATTATCTGAAAATATTTAAAAATACCTTCCTACGCAAACAAGATCTTACTCTCCCAGTTGCTCAGTTGGGGGCAAGACTTTTGCTTTCAAAGTGCTGAAATTGGGCGAGGAGCATTTCGACTCCCATGGTGCTCACTGGGGTGGGGAGCAATTTGCCTCCCCTGGTTCTTGCCGAGGTGTGTAGCACTTTTACTCATGTGGTGCTCACTTGGGTGGAGCACTTTTCCGTTCAACGTTGCTCCATGGTGCTCGCCTCGGGGCTACCACCTTCCCTCTTCACGAGTCGATATGATGAGTTTCATACTCTTCACGTGAGGAGCATTGTGCTTCATCTAGGGCACTCGCTGAGGTAACGAGTACTTTACCTCCCATGATGCTCATCTCAATGGCGAGCACTTTTGATTTATATGATGCTTACCCCGGGAGCCAGCACTTTGCCTCCCATGGTGCTCTTCGCAGTGGTGAGTACTTCCCTTTTCACGACCCTCGCCAAGGTGGCAAGCTCTATGCACAATGCTCTCCACTACTACTTTAACGTTAATAGCCAGCTCCTTTGAATCTATATCCTGCATCTCAGCTATCTTTTCTCCTTCAACTTCTGCACAAGTATGAGTATCTTGGAGTCGAAGAAATGTCAGCTACCTGGAGAAGAGAAAACCATGCGGAAAGCTAAGATTTAAAAGAAACGGAATGCTAAAAGAAGTAATATAACAAAATTAAAATGGATTCATATACTCACAAGGGGCACATTAGCATCAACACCGGCCAGCAGAAATCATTAATAACAGGAATATATATTGTGGCAACATTTCAAAATCAGAAAACAAAATAATAGAAAAAATTAATACAAACAAAAGCTTACCCAGGAAGTGAAAGGAAAAGTATAATGGGTAATCAAACGACCAAGTTTTTCCCATTGCCCTTTTCGTCCGTTGTGTTGGTCAGTTGCCTAGAAATAAGAAAGCAAAGTGAAACCAAAGAAAGAAACAGGTTTCCTGAAGAGTAAAGTGAACGAGTTCGAGTTTGACGAGGAAATGGTTTACAGCTACGAAGACAGACATCAAGCAGCTTAAAAGAAAGAAAAACCAAACAAGTGAGATAAATGACACAAGCAAAAGAGAAAGGACGGAAAAGTAATGTTTTGGAGCCTTCTTTCTACCTCAATATTAGGGGCAGTTTCGGTAAGAGAAAATATTAACTATTCAAAGGGAACGAGATTTGAAGTCCACTTTTTACAGTTTTAGTGGTAAATTTGAGATCCGGTATAGTGATAGTCAGACTATTTACATATTTATCTTATTACTAGTAAAGGGCAAACACAGTTGCAAAAATATGAAAAGTATTTTTAAAAATAATAATTTTTTATAAAAATATATAATAATAAAAAATAGATTAATATATATATGATTATGAAATGTAGTAGTTTTGTCTATGTTTTAAGATTTTCTTATTGATCATAAAAAATATCACATATATTATCTGCAAAATATCCATGGCTATAACATATGAATTTTCACAAACAAAGTTATAGCTACACAATTTTCTATTGCAGATCCAAAAACGACTATTGAAGTTGATGTGTTATGACTATACCTTTCTAAATAAATTTGATATATAAAAATAGTACATAAATTATTATTTATTGATATTAGCAATTAATATAATCTAATTATAATATAAAAAATTTTAATTTCAGAATATGAGAAAAAATGTTTATCTTGATTGTGAAGTCTTTATTTTTTTGCCACTATAACATAAAACATTCTCTTTTTTTTTTCATATTCAGTATTTTTTTACAATTTTTACATAATATGTAATAAAATGGTTGATGTAATAAAATTTAAGTATATGCACAGTCTAAAAAGAAATCAATAACAATTTGTCAAACATGCAAACATATAAAGCACATAAACAAAATTCTAAAAAATAAACAATAGTACAATTATCTATATTTAAAGCATAAATAAATATTATCCAATCAATAAAATATGCTTAATATTAAAACCAAATTAAATAATATAATATTGAACTATTTACAATTAAAAATCCTAATACATATACAATAAATATTGATCAATTCTAATTAATAATCACAATTCCATATTCTTGCAAGATGCGAAATAAATGCATTAAATATTAACATAATAGGACAGTTTACCTAAACAATTGTCATATTACCTAAACAAAATTGGCTATATATATTTAGAATAAAATTTTAACGATTGAAAATAAAATTTACGGAACATTGAAATTAATCGTTTTACAAATTCATTTTTGTTAATAACTTTAATATAAATTTGAAGTTGAAATTTTAAAATTCTTTATAATAAGATTTAATGTTCAATTTTTTTTTCTTTTTTTTAAAAAAAATCTTTAAACTACTTTTTCTTTTCTTATATTTTTCAACCCAGCCCATTTTCATATGTAAAAAAAAACCCTCAAACCAAAACGGCGACGTTTTCAGAAAAAGAAACCCTAACTCTATGACGTGCACTATAAATGCATCCTTACAAATTCAACAGCCCATCTTGTCTCCTTCCAAATTCTTCTTCTCCCCGCCCCCCTCTTTCTCCAACCAAACCCTAATCCCACTCTCACAACCGATCAACTTTTCTCTCTCCGTCTCTTTCTCTCTCCCATTCTTACCATCTGCGTTGACAACATCACCACTTTCTCACAAAACTCTCTCCAAACATCTATCTTCTTGAGTCTTCCTCCCCGTCCTCTCTCTTTCTTGTTTTCTCTCCTCTCTATCGTAGCCTCGCCATTACACTACACAGAGCTATCTGGTCCTTCTCTCAGCCGGGTGAACACCAAGAAGACCTCGCCGTTTCGCCTCTCCTCAGGTCATCTCTCTCTTTCTCTCTCTCTCTCTCTAGAACATAAGCTTTTTTATTTCGTCGCCACGTTTTTTTCTTTATTTTTTCCTTGGTCTGTAGGTTTTTTTTTTTGTGAATGCTTTTATTTCTTTGGTTTTTTGTTTTGTTTGTGTTTTGTACATACAGATCAGAGTCAATGTATTTTTTTTTTTTTAAGTTGGTCCATCTTTGAATTTTTCTCTATAGATCTGAACAGATCTTCATTTACCTCCAGATCTGAGTGGCAGTTTTTCTTTTTTACACTTTTTCGTTGATCTCAAATTTATTTTTCGCTTTCATTTTCTATTCTTTAACCTTTTTTTTTTCCTTCCGTCGTCTATGTGGAGGTAAATGAAGAAAGAAGTGGAAGACCAAGAAGACCAAGAACAGTGATGGATCACCCCAAATGTGAGATTTGTTTTAAATTTTTCCGTATGTTTTGAGGCTTTATAGAATGTTTGTGCTAATATTTATGCTTTATGTTTGTGGTTTTTTAGGCTTTTTCCGTATGTTTGGATCTCCTAAAAACATCAGTTTTGAGGCTTTTTCCGTATGTTTGTGCTTTATGTCTGTGCTAATATTTAAGTTGTCATTGTCAACACATACAAATTTGAGGTTATATTCCTGAAGTTTTCGTTTCTTTGATATTTTCTCACTTTATTTTATGCATTGGGCTATTGTAATGAACATATTGGTTGATTTTTTTTTTTTTGAATGCTTATAAATCTCTACCTCTATGTTTCTCATCTTCTGATTTATTTTCATGTTTTTTTATTGTCATTTTATTTATATATTGGGATGTTTGAATGAATATTTTCTTTGGAAATTTTTAACTTTCAAATGGCTAGAAAGCTTTGTCTTTCTTATCTTTTGATTTATTTTTTATATATACTTTCCTCTAGTTCCAGCATACTTTACTATAACATTTGTAAGTCATAGTGTTTTAGTTTTCTTTTGAGTTTAAGAAATCTCTCTAATATTGTTTTTCGCATGTCACTGCAATATTGTTTCTTATCTAACTATCTTAGTTGTATTTTTTTTTTCAGATGCTCGATACGCTAACAGTTACTATCTTCTGAGGTTTACTTTTCCTGATCTATATTCTCACTGTCTGTGCTAATATCTAAATTGTTCTTCGCAACACTACAAATCTAAGGTTACATTGATGAGATTCTTATTTATTTATTTGTTTTGTCATTTTATCTTATGCATTGGGCTGTTGTGATGAATATATTGTCTGAAAGTTTTTTTTTAAAGTTTATAAATCTTTACCTCTCTGTTTCTCATCTTCTGATTTATCTTTTATATATGATTTTATATTGTTTTAGCATATTTTACTGTATCTGATATTTGATTAGATGTGATCTGAACATGTGTGAGGAATTTTTTTTTCCTTAGCGTTAGTTTTCTTTTGAGCTTATTGAATCTCTGTAGATGTACACATGTACTACATTTTTTGAAGTTTTTATTTATTATCTTCTGATTTATTTCTTATATATATTTTTGTAAGCATCAGTTTTCTTTTGAGCTTAGTGAATATCTGTAGATGTACTACATCTTTTGAAGTTTTTATTTGTTATCTCTTGATTTATTTCTTATATATGTTTTTGTGTTGTTTTAGCATACTTTAGTATGTTTGGTATTTGTTTACATGTCATATGAACATGTGTAATTCATGTGTTGCTGAATTTCTTTTTTCCTGACCTATATTGATAGTGTTTTTTGTCAATATCATTTTTATTTCAAGATGTTTGATATTTGTTGGGAGATTTTTTCTCCGACCTATACTGATAGTTTTTTTTTTGTTTAGGATCAGTTTTCCCTCGAGTTTAATGAATATTTGTAGATGTACAGATGCACTACATGTTTTGAAGTTTATAATTTTATTTCTCTTAGTTTATTCCTTGTATTTTTTTTCCAGATACTGTATACATAAACAGAGAATGAAATTTAAAGACAGCAAAAAGAAATCAAGATTCAGAAATGAATGGAGGCAAGAACAGCGACAAAGAAATCAAGATTTAGTCAACTTTTCGAAGTAAATTTATTTTTTTCAATCCAAATAGTGATGTAAATTTTTTATTTCTTAATCATTACATACATGTAAATAATCTAAGGAAATAGTCAGGAAACAGACATAAAAAAATTGACCTGCAAGATTCGAAAAGTGGAAGACAAATTTAGAACCCAGAGTTTAAACAACAGATTTCAGGAAGTTAAAAGAGAGATAGAAAACAGTAGAAATCTAAGGAGACGAAACCTACTCTTATAGGAGGTAGGCAGCAGCTTAAGCGGTAGAAAAGACAAAAGATCATATTCCGATAAATGTAGAAATGTAAAAATGATGATAATTCCTATAGAAATTAGGAAGTGGTGGAAACGGTGAAGAAATGTAAAAAAAAATTAGAATCTAATGTGAAACCATCTAGAATCTAAGAAGATGCGAAGAAAGAAAGAAATCCAGAAGCGGACGGAAAACAGTAGAAAAAAATTTAAAATTTGATAAAATCGAGAGCACATAAATTCGACAACAATAAATGGAAATGGTCAAGGCGGCGGGAAACGGATAAGAAGGAAATGTAGAATGAGAAAAAGTTAAATCCAGAAGGCAGTGGAATACGGGAGAACAAAAAATTTAAATCGAAAAATAGGACAGAAATAGCACAAAAGCAATTCGAGAAGGTTTTGGAAAACGGACGAAGAGAAAAAAATTTAGAACGTAAAAGAAAAGTACAACTAAGTAACGACAAAAATAAGAACAGAAGAAAAATAAAAATTAAGGATAAAATGGGAAAACAAATATAAAAACAGAGACAAACTTGGCAAAAAAGTATTGTACGACAGAAATTGAAGGACATCAACGTAAAAAGAACATACAAATAAGGATAAAATTAGAAAAAATAGTGTACAACAACTGCTTATTGGCACTTATTATATATAAGAAATAACTATAAACCACCGTAAAAAGTGTACAAAAAAAAGGACTTTCAAGTAGTCGCAAAACACCAACAGCAAGGGCATTATTGATAAAAATACACACCTTATAACTCATCAGGATTCAGACCACAGGTTAGAGCATCTAGCCATTGCTAGTCCAAAGTTTAGTTAGAATCTCAACTTTTGGCTATAAACATCAACTTTTGACTAGGTGAATTCACATTAGACTAGTCATCTCATAGTCAAAATAATAATATAATATTATATATTTTAATAATATTTGACAATTTTTTTTATATTTTACAAATACACTTCATATATTTTAATAATATTTGATAAAAAAAAATTTATACAACAATTCTTGAAACCAACCATGCATCTAATTCATCAATATTCGCAATCAGTAGAATAAATAAAAAATTCTGCCAGTGCATGTCATGCATGTTTTACCTTTCAAAATTCCAAAAGTATTAACAAATAAATAAATAAAATTAGTATCCTCAACATTAGATTCTTTTTATTGTCAATAAATATTAGTATTGAGCAACATAGCACCAACACAATCCACAAAATACCAACACAGTCTATATAAATACCAACACAGTCCACAAAAATACCAATACAATCCACAAAAATACCAACACAGCCCCATATAAATACCAACACAGTCCACAAAAATACCTACACAGTCCATACAAATACCAACACAGTCCACAAAATACCAACACAATCCATATAAATACCAACACAGTCCACAAAAATACCTTTGCTGGACTTTCTCATACTCCTTTGGTAGTCCTATGCATTCAGTATCATGCACTAGTCTTTTTAAGTTATCATATGCAGTGTTATGCTGCTGGATGACACTTGTGTATGGTGGTCTAATGGAAGAAGAATGCTGATGATCATGACCAGCCATGCTACCAGCAAAGCTCTTGTGCATCATGGGAGAGTTTATAGTACTACTGCTTGCCGTGGCTCCTATTTGGGTTGCTTTTTGCAACAAGGCTGTTGTTGACATGTGAGCAAAACTGAATATTTGGCACCCGTTTTTACTTTCTAGAAGGTGATGGAAGGCCCCAGAGAAGCTGTTGGAACTGAGATGAAGGCTTGAAGAAGAGGAGGTTCTTGGACCACCAAAGAGAGTACCAGAACTGGTTGAGAACATGCCTCCTATCATGTTCATAGGTTTGAAGCTGGGCATTGAGAGTACTGGATCTTGAGAGAGGGATTTGAGCTGGTTCTTGTGGTCTGAATTGTTGAAGTTGGATGCTCCATTAATGGATGTATTAGTGATCATATTCATGGGCATAGATTACATGAGCTCATGCATCTGTGCCTGAATGCTTGATCCATTGTTGTTGATTAGTTCCTGGTTTATTTTGTTGTTTTCTTCTGCTAATACATCACAAAAAGCCCTGTGGGTGATAAAGCTATCTCTCCAGCACGCACACAAGAAGAAGTGGGTTGCGTACTATTTGGAAAGTAGGAATTGAATTAAAGAAACTAAGTTCAGTAGAGAATACAAGAAAGATATTCAAAACTTGAAGTATGAAAAGTAAAAGAGGGAGGGAGGGAGGGAGGGAGGGGGCGCTAAAAGAATGACATATATAAAAAGAAGCACCAAAAAGGGTATCTAAAAAAGTCCATCAATTTGTCGGCCATTAATTCCATGAAAGATCTTGGGCCAAGCAATTCTGGATCATCCCTTCCAAGGCAAGGGTGCCATAGGTTGCAAGAGCTTTCTTAACAGTTGTTGCTATTGCATTCACATCAGCTGGATCAACTGCAACTATTATCCAACAAGAATAATTCAAGTTATAATTTTTCTATTGCATTCACACAACAACTATTATCCAACAGTTGTTGCTATTGCATTAACACAAATTTTTCTAAACAGGATGTGATCATGCATAAAATTATAATTTTATAGTTCAACTACATATGACTTATCACCCAGTTTGCTGTCACCCAATTTTATAATTTTCTTATCTTCTTTTTTCTCTCACTCGCCTCAGCATCCAGCATCTCATGTCCCTTTCTGAAAATCCATCCATTTGCCACTTTCTAAAATATATAATTCATTTCAGACACCAAAAAGAAATCTCAGATAACATGAATGTAAAGAGAATATCTGTAAGAGTAAAAAGAAACAAGCCAACTACTAACAGAGAAAAAACAGTCCAATTCAAAATTCCTAGATATGATAATATCTGTATGGTTTGGAGAAAGAATATGAAGAAATTTAAACCAATGAGACAATGGAATACGGAGCTATGCACCCACAGTATCACTACAAAGAAAGTAGTACACTTTCACTACAATGTAGCTACTCGATTCCCAGTATCACTGCAAAGAAAGTAGTACACTTTCACAATTGAAACGTTTCTATTTAAATTAAGTTCTTCTCTTTCTCATTTTGTAATAAGCATATGGGTCAATTAAAACTATTTGATTGATAGTATGCTCAATCATAAAAAAGAATTGAAAAGAGAGCTAACAACCTGATAAACCCGAGAACTTAAACAACAAAATGATGAGCTCAAATGAAATTGTTATATAAAAAAAAGTTTGAATATAATACCTCGAAAATGAATCTATCGAGGAAAAGTCGAACAGAGGGGAAAAACAGAGCAAAGAAGGGGAGGATAGCAAAATCCTCGTACGCTGGGTATGATTCCAGCTCCCAGCAAAATCCTTGTACGCTGGGAAGAGTTACCGTTTGGCCTGGCTTGGCCTGGCCTAAAGAAGACGGGAGAATCCAACCAGTTCGCGCGAGAGAAGATGGACGAACGAGGGAGAGAAGTGTTGAGTATATGGAGTCTGGTTGCACCGCTCGAGCGAATTCAAGTCAGAGAGCTTCGCCTGAAGAGAGCTCGACAGACCGCTCGAGCTTAAGCAAGTCAGAGAGTTTCGCTTGACACTGCTCGACACAGCTCGAGCGGAGGGAAGTCAGAGAGCTTCGCTTGAAGAGCCGCTCGACACATGGCTTGAGCAGTTGCGGGAAACAGGTTCGCTCGATACGGGCTCGACACGCCGCTCGAGCGAACATCACTAATTCTTTTAATTAGGGTTTCCGCCGCATGTCATATAAATAGGTTTTGTTTTTGGCTTGCACAGTGTGGCGTGAATAGTAGCCGCCCAAACAAGTGTATTGTGATTCCTCAAGAAATAAAAATCCTCTGCAGCTCCCGTGGACGTAGGCAATTTGCTAAACCACGTAAATATTGTGTCCTGTGTGATTGCTTGTTTTTCTTGTGTTTAAATTCACTTTATTGTCATCGTTTTTCACAACAATTGGTATCAAGAGCCAAGGTTCGGGTCTGAGAAAAAACGATGGCTGGAGAAGAAGTGAAGGTATCTGGGATCGAGAGGTTTGATGGCACAGATTATGGGTATTGGAGGATGCAGATAGAGGATTACCTTTATGGGAAAAAACTCTATCTTCCATTGTTGGGGAAGAAGCCGGACAGTATGTCAGTTGCTGATTGGACCCTATTGGATTGACAGGTTCTGGGGGTTATTCGTCTAACCCTATCGAGATTCGTTGCACACAACGTCATCAAGGAGAAGACGACTGTGAATCTCATAGCGGCTTTGTCAGGTATGTATGAAAAGCCGTCAGCAAATAATAAGGTACATCTGATGAAAAAGTTATTTAATTTGAAGATGTCGGATGGTACGTCTATTGCACAACATCTGAATGATTTTAACACTATCACAAATCAATTGTCATCTGTTGAAATTGAATTTGGTGATGAGATACGCGCACTGATATTATTGGCATCACTACCAAATAGTTGGGAAGCCATGAGGATGGCTGTTAGCAATTCTGCTGGTAAGTCAAAGTTGAAATATGATGACATCCGTGATTTGATTTTGGCTGAGGAGGTGCGCAGGAGAGATTTAGGCGAGACCTTAGGTTCAAGTTCAGTACTGAATGTTGACTCTCGGGGGAGAGCACAAGACAAGAACTCAAACAGAGGCAGATCAAAATCAAAGAACAGGGGCAAGAGCAAGTCAAGACCTGGTCAGCAGGCAACTTGCTGGAATTGTGGCAAAGTTGGCCACATAAAGAAGAATTATAGAAATCCCAAGAAGACAGAGAATGATAGTGCTAATGTGGTAACTGAAGAATTACAGGATACACTATTACTTGCAGTTCATAGTCCAGTTGATGACTGGATACTTGATTCAGGGGAATCTTTCCATACATCTTCCCATCGGGAGATAATGCAAAACTATGTTGCAGGTGATTTTGGAAAGGGGTATTTGGCTGATGGAGAGGCTTTGAATGTAATAGGGATGAGAGACATTGACATTATACTTCCTAACAAGAACAAATAGACCTTGCAAAAGGTCAGACACATTCCTAAGTTGAAGAAGAACCTCATTTCTGTTGGACAGCTTGATGATTGTGGCCATTCAGTGGTGTTCTCAGATAGCACCTGGAACACTGGCTCGGGGTAAGAAAACTAGTACACTTTATATGACTACTGGTTTGAATAACACTATTGCCACTACTGTTGCAGAGAGCACAGCAGACTTGTGGCATTGCAGGCTTGGCTATATGAGTCAGAAGGGCATGAAAGAACTTCTGTCTAGAGGTAAGTTACCAGAACTGAAGTCAGTTGATCTCAGTATGTGTGAGAGTTGCATTATGGAGAAACAGAAGAAGGTCAGTTTCTTGAAGAGTGGTAGAACACTGAAGTCAGAGAGACTAGATCTTGTGCACACTGATGTGTGGGGACCTTCCCCAGTGGCATCCCTTGGAGGTTATCGCTACTATGTTACATTCATTGATGATCACAACAGGAAGGTATGAGTCTATTTTTTGAAACATAAATCTGATGTATTTAATGTGTTCAAAATTTGGAAAGCCATGGTTGAGACTGAGATAGACTTGAAGTTGAAATGCTTGAGGTTTGATAATGGTGGTGAGTATATTGATGGTGGGTTCAAGGAGTATTATGCAACTCAAGGTATCAGAATAGAGAAGACCATTCATGGGACACCACAGCAAAATGTAGTTGCTGAACGTATGAACGGAAACATAAATGAGCTTGCTAGAAGCATGAGGCTGCACGTTGGGCTACCACCTACTTTCTTGGCAGATGCAGTTAGCACTGCAGTATACTTGATAAACAGAGGGCCATCAGTTTATTTGGATTGTGGATTGCCTGAGGAGGCTTGGAGCGGGAAAGAGGTCAAATTTTCTCATCTTAAAATTTTTGGCTGTCTTTCTTATGTTCTTATTAATTCTTATGCTCGTAATAAACTTGAGGCTAAGTCAAGGAAATGTTATTTCATTGGCTATGGAGACGAGGCATTTGGCTATCGTTTCTGGGATGATTAGGGTCGAAAGATTATAAGAAGCAGGAATGTAATCTTCAATGAGAAGATTGTGTACAAAGACAAGTCTAGTACAGTTGCTGAAGTAGCTCCTCAGGAGTTTGAGTTTGTGAGTTTGGATGATCTACCAGAGGTCACAGTGCAGTGCAGAGATGTGAGTGACGGGGAGAGTGGGTCCAGCACACCCGTTCCCATTATTTCGTAGTCAGATCCAGAGCCGTCAACTCCTATAGCTGCAGTTCGCAAGTCTGTTAGGACTATTCATCCTCCACAACGTTTCTCACCTTCTTTGAATTATATTCTGTTGACAGATGGTGGAGAACCACAGAGTTACCAAAAAATCTTGCAAGATGAAAATTCTAGCAAGTAGGAGTTGGCCATGAAGGATGAGATGAATTCCTTGCTAGGAAATCAGACATGGGAGTTGACAAAACTTCCATCAGGGAAGAAATCATTACATAATAAGTGGGTGTACCGGGTAAAAACTGAGCATGATGGCAGCAAGAGGTACAAGGCCAGACTTGTTGTAAAAGGCTTTCAACAGAAATAGGGTATTGATTATTCTGAGATCTTTTCACCTATGGTAAAGATCACAACCATCAGGCTAGTTTTGGCTATGGTTTCCACTGAAGATCTATTTCTTGAGCAGTTAGATGTGAAAACAGCTTTTCTTCATGGAGATCTTGAAGAAAACATCTTCATGCACCAACCTGAGGGGTTTGTGGTACAGGGAAAGGAAGGCCTGGTTTGCAGACTGAAGAAGAGCTTGTATGGTCTGAAACAAGCTCCCAGACAGTGGTACAAGAAATTTGACAACTTTATGTGCAGTGTAGGGTACATCAGATGTCAGGTAGATCACTGCTGCTATGTCAAGCAGTTTGACAATTCTTACATTATTTTGTTGTTATATGTTTATGACATGCTTATTGTAGGGGCTAGTATTGATGAGATCAATAATATGAAGAAGCAGATGTCAGAGCACTTTGCAATGAAGGATTTGAGAGCTGCAAAGCAAATCCTTGGCATGAAAATTGTCAGAAACAGAATCAGAGGCACGTTGAGACTCTCACAGGCTGAGTATGTGAAAAAGGTACTCAGCAGGTTCAATATGGACAAGGCCAAGCCAGTTGGCACACCCTTGGGTAGTCATTTCAGACTCAGCAAGGATTAGGCACCAAAGTCAGAAGAGAAATAAGACTATATGAGTAAGGTTCCTTATGCCTCAGCTATTGGTTCACTTATGTATGCTATGGTCTGCACTAGACCAGATATTGCCCATGCAGTGGGAGTTATGAGTAGATACATGAGTAACCCTGGAAAACAACATTAGGAAGCAGTGAAGTGGATTTTGAGGTACCTAAAAGGCTTCTCAGAAATGTGCTTATGTTTCTCAGGAGAGGGCTTAGAGGTGCAGGGCTATGTTGATGCTGATTTAGCTGGTGACACTGATAGTAGAAAAAGTACCACAGGGTTTGTTTACACTCTGGGTGGTACTGCAGTTTCATGGGGTTCTAATTTACAGAAGACAGTTTATTTGTCTACTACAGAAGCTGAGTATATTGCAGTTTCAGAAGCTGCAAAGGAGATGGTTTGGATATAGGGCTTATTGGAGGAATTGGGTAAAAAGAATAAGAAGGTCACCCTCTACAGTGATAGTCAGAGTGCCATATTCCTTGCCAAGAATCCAGCGTTTCATTCCAGAACCAAGCACATTCAGATCAGGTATCACTTTATACGGTTATTGTTAGATGATGGACAGTTGCTACTTGAGAAAATTTGTGGAAGTAAGAACCCTGCTGATATGTTGACAAAGGGTGTTACACTTGAGAAACTGAAGTTGTGCGCAACTTCAATTGGTCTTCTAGCATGAAGACAGGAGCAGTGAGTTGCAGAGGTGGAGGATATCATGTTTGAGGCAGAGGACGATACTGTGGGTGTACCAGTCTCCAAGTGGGAGAATTGTTGAGTATATGGAGTCTGGTTGCACCGCTCGAGCGAATACAAGTCAGAGAGCTTCGCCTGAAGAGAGCTCGACAGACCGCTCGAGCTTAAGTAAGTCAGAGAGTTTCGCTTGACACCACTTGACACACAGCTCGAGCGGACGAAAGTCAGAGAGCTTCGCTTGAAGAGTAGCTCGACACATGGCTCGAGTAGTTGCGGGAAACAGGTTCGCTCGATACGGGTTCGACACGCTTGAGCGAACATCACTAATTCTATTTTAATTAGGGTTTCCACCGCATGTCATATATATAGTTTTGTTTTTGGCTTGCATTGTGTAGCGTGAACAATAGCCGTCCAAACAAGTGTATTGTGATTCCTCAAGAAATAAAAATCCTCTACAGCTCCCGTGGACGTAGGCAATTTGCCGAACCACGTAAATATTGTGCCGTGTGTGATTGCTTGTTTTCCCTGTGTTTCAATTCACTTTATTGTCATAGTTTTTCACAACAAGAAGGTGGTGACTAGAAGGTTGCAGATCTAAAGAGAGAGAAAAGAACGAGGGAAGAGAGAGAAAAGAACGAGGGAAGAGAGAGAAAAGAACGAGGGAAGAGAGAGTGGGACGTTGATGAAAAGAATAAAATAATGTAATGGAAGATGAACAGTAACTCGCAACAATGGAAAGCCACTGTAGTTCATATGTTGAGCTTTTGGCTAATTATAGATATGTTTTCTTACACTAGTAGTAGTGTTAGGGACCCCAGTCTTGTCCCTAACACTAAGGACCACAAGCTCACCTTATTGTGAATGATGACCGAGTGACCTTGCCAACTTACTTGGTCTTTAGCCAATAATGGCACGTAGGATGGCAATGATGGGTTCCTAGGTTGATGAAAGTTTAGTATTTGATGATGATAATGAGTTCGGATGATCTAAGGGATGATTATGAGTGTTTGATGCAATTGGGGATGGCTAGAAGGTTGCCCTTGATGTTGGGGCCTCTTGGATGATGATTCAAGTTGGTATGGTGAAGTGTAGCTAAGGTTTTGTGTGGTGGCTAAGGATAATTTCGAGATTGGAAGAGATGGACTAGGGTTGGAGTCTAGGATGAGATGGTAGGGTTTGAGAAAGGTGTGGATAAGTTGAGGCTAGGGTTTGGTGGCTATGGTTGGCCAACTTTGGATGATTTAGGGTTGCTCATTGACTTTAGGGATTGATTAAAGATAAGATGAAGAAGATAGGATCTTTATTTGGTAAGTGGATGAAGATGGGTGGTGTTTGAATGAGTCTAAGGTTGTTCCTAGAGTTTAGGAATTTGAATTTGAATTTGAATATAGTAAGAAGATTTGGATATGGCAAGATGTTGGGAGTCTTGGGTTGACTAGGTGCATTGAAGGAGTTGAGAGATTTAAGAGATAGAGGGAGTGATTGGAATGAGTCAACTTTCCTAAAATTAAGGAAGTTACCAAGTTGAGACTCTTGAGGGATGGCTAGGGTTTATGGAAGACAAGTGTGTTGGCTAGGGTTTATGGATATGATGGAGGCTAGGTATGGTAAGTGACTATTATGGAAAGATGGAGGCAATATGGATTGGCTCGGTCAATGGATTGAATGAAGGGTAAATGTGAGATATGGACAACTAGGACAAACACAGAAACACTATAGTGGTCAAATTATAGTGTATGGATGGATTGAATGGATGCAAGGGAATTTATGGATGAACATTATGAATGAACACGCATGCACATTCAAGAAAACAATGGTGACTAACTTCAACACCAATTCTAGAATGCACAAAGATGAATGGACTCAACAAAGAATATGAAGACTCTCTTTATGGAAAAAGATATTTTGATATGCAAGAAAATATAGATGAACAAACTAGGAAAAGTATGAACAATGAAGGAACACAAAGATAACAAAAAGATAAACCAATCAACTTTGATTCACGAATTGCACAAAAATGAAAGGAAATCACATATATTGATAGATAAGCGATTCAACACCTATTCACGAGTTGCAAGGTGGAATCAAGGATAGATAAGTGGACAACACCTATTCACGAATTGTAAGGTGAAGATCCTCTACTAGGGTTTCACGAACGTCCCCCAAGTAGCCCAAGTGCCAAGCACAGAATGGTGATCTCATAAACAATAATTTACCCACTTAGGCAATTTGCCAAAGTTCAAAAGATGTAAATTAAATGCCTAAGGGTCCTATTTATAGAGTTTACAAAGTGGGAACCCTAATTGGACCCTTAATAAATAAAATAAATAAATAAATGATAGTGGTGTGGGGGCCCATGACATTGGCCCTTGGCATGTCAGCGGTAGTGTCAAGGGGCTGTCATGGCATGTCAGCAACTGTGTCAAGGGGCTGTCAAGGCTGAACCATGGCACGGTCAAGTGGGAGAATTTGAGCCATGTTCTAATTGATCCGTGTCATTCTTACAGTCTTCCTAGGACATCCTCTAGACCCCTAGGGAAGTTCTTCAAGGATGGGCTTGACCCCAATAGTGGCCCACTCTAGGCTACCCATGCATGTCTAGGACCATGTCCTAGGGTGGTTTTTGATTGGGTTTTAACATTCCCCCTTCCTTCAAGAATATCCTTGCCCTCAAGGATCTCATTTGACAAACTCAAGCCCACATAGTCTTTTCTTGTCTCCTCCAAGGCAAAACACTTTTCCCCACCTATACTCGATGACTTGGACATAATGGCCTCACAAGGCTTGACTTCCTTGATTGGCAAAGTGGTCCAACTTCTTCTCTTCTCCCCCTTACTACTCTTAGGAAAATCCACTCTATGCCTCATTGGTCCCTGATCATAAGCCCGGTTTCCTCTTCTCTCCTTATAGTGATTTTCCTTATATCTTCTCTCATGGTGGCTTCCACCTCTCTTTTGATGGTGCCGTCTCCCATCAAAGTAAGTTCTTTGGCCATAAGGCCTCTCATTATTTTTCCTTTCAAGTCTCTCAAGACTTGCATTTTTCTCCCTCCCCATGCGTGTAAAGGTTCTTCTATTCTCTTCACTTCTACGGCAAGTGGCTTTCATGGCCATCCTAAACTTGGCCATGGTAGTGTTGACCTCTTTAAGGACGTCATAAAGCCTTGTTGTACGCCCTTTTAATGCCACAAGGCGCTCTACTTCTAGAGTGTCCTCTTGCATAGTGATGGTTCAAGCTTCAAAAATCCAACCTTGAGTTGCCCACCTTGTCGGGTGGACAACCCCTTCTTGCAACAAGCTTGAGGTCCAACCTTGGGTCTTCCACCAACTCATGTGGTTGACCCCTACAAATAATCTTACTCTATTCTCCTCCTCAATCCCCAAACTTCAATTTCTCAACACAATACAAAATAATGGGATCCTGAAGGGACTCCCCCAACCAATTCACAAGTTGAGTTATCGCGTTGTTTACTTCGAGGAGAAGTGAGAACTTCTCTAATTCACCAAACAAGAATGAGCCTCAATAAGACTCCCAATGAACCTCTCAATGAAATCTCTTGATGAAAGCACCAATAGTGTTAGGGCTTCTCAAGAGCACCAAAAATAGCTCCTCTCAATGAAACCCAAGCAAAGTGGCTCTCTTAATGAAAGCACCAATTAATGTTAGGGAACTCGGTCTTGTCCCTAACACTAAGGACCACAAGCTCACCTTGGTGTGAATGATGATCGAGTGACCTTACCAACTTGCTTGGTCTTTGGCCAATAATGGCACGTAGGACGGCAAAGATAGGTTCCTAGGTTGATGAAGGTTTAGTGTTTGTTGATGATGATGAGTTCGGATGATTTAAGGGATGATTATGAGTGTTTGATGCAATGGGATGGCTAGAAGGTTGCCCTTGATGTTGGGGCCTCTTGGATGATGATTAGGGTTGGTATGGTGAAGTGTAGCTAGGGTTTTGTGTGGTGGCTAAGGATAATTTCGAGATTGGAAGAGATAGAATAGGGTTGAAGTCTAGGATAAGATGCTAGGGTTTGAGAATGATGTGGATGAGTTGAGGCTAGGGTTTGGTGGCTATGGTTGGCCGACTTTGGATGAGTCTAGGGTTGCTCATTGACTTTAGGGATTGATTAAAGATAAGATGAAGAAGATAGGATTTGGATTTGGTAAGTGGATGAAGATGGGTGATGTTTGAATGAGTTTAAGGTTATTCCTAAAGTTTAGGAATTTGAATTTGAATTTGAATTTGAATATGGTAAGAGGATTTGGATATGGCAAGATGTTGGGAGTCTTGGGTTGACTAGGTGTATTGAAGGAGTTGAGAGATTTAAGGGATAGAGGGAGTGATTGGAATGAGTCAACTTTCCTAAAATTAAGGAAGTTGCCAAGTTGGAACTCTTGAGGGATGGCTAGAGTTTATGGAAGACAAGTGTGTTGGCTAGGGTTTATGGATATGATGGAGGCTAGATATGGTAAGTGACTATTAGGGAATGATGGAGGCAATATGGATTGGCTAGGCCAATGGATTGGATGGAGGGTAAATGTGGGATATGGACAACTAGGGCATGGGAGCCCACCACTATTTTTGGTACTGTACTGTACCGTACCGGTCGGTACAGCCAGTATATACTGTACTGGCGACTCGGTCGGTATCGGTAATATACAGATTCCATACCGGCCGAAATATCGGGTGTACCGGCCGGTATTTTATGTTTCGGCCGGTACGAGACTCAACAGCTTCTGTTTGATGGCATTTTCTAAATTTTATTAAAAACTTAGGGGCAATTTTGGAATTTCACTTAACAACCTTAGGTTTTGCAGATTGCTTCTCTCTTCTCTCTTTTCGGTTTCTCATTTTCATTTCACATCCACTTGCAGAAAATGGAGTTGGAACTTGATCCCGATAATCAAGACAAAAGCATTGCAGAACTTAACTTATATAAGAATGTAGTAGGTAAGTTTGGACATTCTATAGCAATCCGCCAGCGTGATATGATTAATCCAGGTATTATCATTTATCAATATCATTTGTTAAATAGTGTGACGTTGTACTTTAAATTTTACCTTATCTTATTTTTACTTGTATTATATTAATTTATAATTGTATTATTGTTATAGTTGCATGGTGGACCCAATTTGGTTGCGAGGTTCCAATGCTTCAAAGGTTTGTTGTTCGAGTACTAAGTCAATGTTATAGTGCAACTGGATGTGAGAGAAACTGGAGCACATTTGATTTTATTCATTCGAAAAAGAGAAATAAATTAGTGCATAAACGTTTGAATGACTTAATATTTGTTCGTTATAACTTGAAGCTGAGAGAGAGGTAAATTTTTTTAATACTAATGTTTTCACTGTTGAAAAATATATAATATTTTCACTTATGTTTGATTTTATTTTGACAGGAGCATAAAAAATGGAAGAGATGCTTTAGATCCAATCAATCTTGAAAACATTGATTTGATGGAAGAATGGATGGGTGAAGAATCTGAGCTTCTTGATGAAGAAGATTTGGATTGGCAAGTATTGAGGAGCCATTAGCCTCACTAAATGAGGAAGACAATGATAATGTTGGTGTTGATATTAATGACGGTGATGACATTGATGAAAATATTTTGATTAGCATGTCGAATCCTGATCCTTATTGTCTTTTTGATGAGGATGAGTATCTTTGATGACGTAGTGATGTTAATGATTTTATCATGATAATGTTAGTGTTTATAACTTTATGTTAGTTATAACTTAAAACTTAAGACTTGTATTGAGAAGTATTGAATTTATGACTTATTTTGTTGTTATTTTGGAATACAGTTAATGCTTGTATATATATAATTTATCCAGGTTTAAATTATTCCAAACGGTACTGGTACCGAAACGGTATCGGTACTGAAATATTATTCCAGAACGGTACACGAAACGGTATCGGTACCGAAATATTTCGTTCTAGTCCTTGACCGGTACGGCTTCCGGTATGGTATTCAAAATATTGGGGCCACGGTATTGGCCCTTGGTGGCCTTGGCTGGCCCATGGCATATCAGCGGCAGTGTCAAGGGGTTGTCATGGCATGTCAGCAGCTGTGTCAAGGCGCCGTCAAGGCTGAACCATGGCACGGTCAAGTGGGAGAATTTGAGCCATGTTCTAATTGATTCGTGCCATTCTTGCAATCTTCCTAGGGCATCCCCTAGACCCCTAGGGAAGTCCTCCAAGGATGGGCTCGATCCCAATAGTGGCCCGCTCTCGGCTACCCATGCATGTCTAGGACCATGTCCTAGGGCAGTTTTTTATTGGGTCTTAACAAGTAGGTAACGTCCAAGGGAGGTTTGCCTAATTTAGTTAATTAAGAATATTATCATATTTAAATTATGTTAAATCTCTAATTATTTATATAGTTTTATTTTTTTAAAAATATTTAACAAAATTTCATCATTTATTTAATGATGAAATATTAGTATTTTATAAATTAAATTTGATAATTTATTTATGATATGATATTTATATGTTAATTATCTATTTTAAATTAGTTTAAATTAGTATTTAAATTTTCTTCATTAGATCAAATTTGGAGACTTATGATGAAGGGTTAGATTTAAATCCAAAAAACTATCATTTTCCCCTCACTTTCCCTTTCTCCCTCTCTCTCCTTCCGCTCAGCCACGTCTTCCCTCTGTCTTCCCTCTCTCTCACTCAATCTCCTCCCTCAAGTAGCTGTGCACCACCGTGCGGTGTCACTGACCACATCACCGGCTTCCCCTCACGTCGGCAACCAAACCCCACCGTCGAACCTCCTTGGCAGCTCCTCCCTTAGCCGCACGCGAGCAACCCGAAATGGGTCTCGACACACGGGTTCTCCACCCTTGCGCCACTGCGACTCAGCCCCTGCTCCACCAAGCACCACCACAGAGTTCCCCTCACGCTGTGGACCACTTCCATGGAACTTACTACCCGTAGCTCCTCCCTAGCCCCACCATGCAGCGCCTCTACACGCACGAGTTTCTCCCCGTAGTGCCGCCATCAGGCAAGCCCACGCCACCGCACCACCACGATGGCCTAGATTCGCCGCCTATAGCCCACGACACCACCACCAAGCTTCCACGGCACCTCCCCTGCTCCTCCATGCCCAGCCCTCTACCTCTCCCATTTTGTGATTTTGTAAATTTTTACATTTTGTGATTTTGTAGAATTATAATGATTTATGGTGAGTTTGTAATTATCCTATAGTGATTTGAGATGATTTCGGTGAGTTTGGTCTTTGCTTGCTGTGATTTTGTGATCTGTTGTTGTGATTTTGTGATATTTTGTGTGGTGATTTTGTGATCTGTTGTGGTGATTTTGTGATATTTTTATGGTGATTGTATGATCTGTTGTAGTGATTTTGTGATCTGTTGTGTTGATTTTGTGGTATTTTATGAAGAATATTGGTTTGAGGATATAGAGAGGGACGAAGAAGAATAGCGTAAAATAAGAGTATTGTTTATCATTACTATTCATATTGTTCGTTGGGCGATAAATGCTTTTAAGTATAAGGAGATATAGCCAAATTATAGACTTGTATTGACATTTAGCTAGTCGAATATTAATACTTTAAAGATACTAATAATTTGTAGGACAATGCTACACTCACATGCAAAACTCCACCGAGATATGTACTAATAATGGTTAATTAAGTACTCATTAAAAAGTACTTCATTAACCATTTAGTTAAAAAAAAGTACAATTGGTACTCTGTTTTGATAGATTTTTTTGGTGGGAATATCATTTCCCTAATTTGTAACACCCATTCTCGTAGTTTAGGAATGTCACTTATATTTGTAGCATAATGCCCAGTAAAGAATAACTAAACATTTCTTGTGGCAATAACTAAACCCATGTGGCAATAATACTTATTCAAGGTCTAAGTCTCTGTAAAAATAATCTACTCTTGGCACTCCTACTCTGGTGAAATATGCTTAGCTCTATGTCACTGCATACATCATAACATAACATTTGATGAAGCACACTCAGGTCTAATGTCACTGCATACATCATAACATAACATATGATGAATCCCATTAAGGTTCCGTGTCACTGCATTTATCATGGCATATCATATGGTGAAATATGCTTAGGTCTGTGTCACTGCATACATCATAGCATATGATGGACCACACTTAGGTTTATGGCTTGCATATCCATCCATAATATAAGACCAATCTTAAAGCTTACTTATCATTCACATGACTTCTTACTTATTTTATTGTAATGCATATGAACATGTTGTCTTCATGACTTTCATGGGATGTTTTACTCGTATGCATGGCATATCATTGATCACGACCCATTAACATGAGCATTACATAATATAACATAACATAACATATTATGACATAAGCGTTACATCACATCACATGACATAACATACATACAATTCAGCATAGCACACATAATTTGCATCACAAGCACATTATCATAAATCATCGGGGAAGGGGCTAACCATGAATTGGTTGTGCATAGCATAGGTGAACAACACATTTTTCATGCAGAACAAAATAATTACAGTATACATGAAGGTTATGACCATGCTACTTACTTCGTAACATTGCTTTTAAAATCTCACTTCGCAACTTGTTACCTATATGGAATACTAATCTTCACTAATATTTCTAGAAAAATGTGTATTAATATTCTACTTAATTAAATCATACTATGGAGAATAATTTAAGACATATTCTATTACATACTAAAAATACTAAACAGTAGTACTATATAACTATTTACAATGCTAATATCATATCTTAACTTTCAAATTATAATTTAGTAGGGAATATATTTTATCTAAATCTATAAAATAACAGTGGAAATATTCGGTTCATAAAATAGACATATTAATACTTAATATTAAAACTCTTGTAAACTATTACTATAGGCTAATTATAATTTAATACTTAATAATATATTTTAAATCCCTTAAATATTTTTTTGTAAAATAAAGTTTATGGCCTAACATAATTATTCAAATAAAACTAAGCCCAACTTAAAGGTATTAGGCCTAACCCAACTTAAAATGACATAATAGTTTCTATACTAAAATAAAACCAAGCCCAACACAACTAATTTAACATCTAGTGAACTTAAACTCAATTAAAACATCATTCCAATGTAAACCATGCCCAACCCAACGTAAGGAAAGTAAGCTAACTTAGGAATAAGCCCAACCAAGAACAAAGCCCACGTCAACGGCCCAAGTTAAAGGGTCAGAGGGCATTAATGTAATTACACAAAAATTCTTAATGAGGCTTTACCGAAGGAGCTATACAACAAGGGTTTAAGGGTATGTTGGTAATAATAATAAATATGCATGTACTTTTTGGGAAAGACTGAAAATGAAAACAACAAAAGGGAACTCTGTTTGAAATAACAAGAACAATGGGAGAGGGAAAAACTGTGCGATTACAGAGGCCAACACATAGGCCTGTTCTTCCGACCCGACCCGGTCCGAAAACTCATTATTCCGGCCCGACACGAATAAGCAAGCTTTTGTTTGGCCGTTGACCGATTAACCGATTGCCCAACCCGATAATTATGCCGGAATAAACGGGTATTCCGACCTGACTTTTTATTTTTTTTATTATTTTTTTTTTCACTTGAAAGTTAATTAGTTATCAAATTAAAAAAAGTAATAATAATAACAAAAGCAATGATAGCCTTACAATTCCACTACACTTTATTTACAACTTATCAATAAAATAATATTTTTTTAAAATTTTAAACACATCAAATTAAAATTAAAACTAAAATAAACATTTTTAAGAAAAATTGTAAAAAAGTAGTTATTTTATCATTTCTCATATATAAGGGAGCACGTATTTTATTTTACAATAAATTATAAAATCTTGTTTTTAGGCCAGTTGGGATAAGGATTAGAAAAAATTTATTCATCATCTATTTTCTCATCATCTTATGAAATGGTATTAGATGATAGGTTTATAAATGAAATATAATAAATAGTTTTTAATTATTTAATATTATTTTATAAGATAATAAGAAGATGATAAAAATTAAAATGATGAGTAGTATTATTTTAAGAACGAAGGAGTATTAAATTATGATACAGGCTTTTTGGACGTCGGAGCCCACATGCACCATCAAAGGGTTGTTTGTAAGAGATTTAGTTGTTTGTAAGAGATTTAGAGACAACTTACAAGGCAAATGACCTTTCTAAGGTACAAAAATAATTTTTTTAATAATAATAATTGATCAAGATGGTAACTTTTTCTTCCTCTACGGAAGCTAATCATAGATTCATACAGCACTAAAGTACAAAAGTTTTATTTTCCTTCTTTAGATAGTGCTTTTTGAAAATCATGAGTTGCGAAAGTTTCGGGTAACGGCTAATTACCCAATACCGAACCGTTTTATATGAAAAAAGCAGAAACGGAAATTTTTACCCATTTTCTATTTTCGGGTCGGCTAAATATGGTCAGGTCGGGTCGATAATTCGGGTCTGGCTGATTACACGGTTAAATTGTCCAGTCCTACCAACACACACGAGAAATAAGGGGAAACGCGATGGAGCAGGGTGAGTCGAGATTGACAGTGACACAAGCTTTTGAGGTGGCAGAGAAAACATTGTTTAGGCCGAGAAGATGGTGGGGAAGGGGGAGAGAAACTGTTGGGTGTTATTAAATTGAGAAATCAACGAGAAAAGGAGGAGATCTCGGCGGGGCTTATCGGAATAATGTGAGTCTGACATGGGGGGCGGGAGGTTGTGGTTATGGGTAGGTGTATAACCAGTCCAGTTTTGGACAAAATTTAGGACCAAACCGGTATACACCAGTTTTATATTTTCGAAAACCGATTACGCATCAGTTACCCTCCTAAGCTGGTACCTCCGGTTTTACCGGTTTCGGTTCTGTTTGGTCCGGTTTTCTGATTTTAATAAAATGCAAATTTGTCATAAAAAATATGCTTATAAAAAAAAGAATGCTTTAAAAAATATTTTTTTATTAAAAATATGTTAATATTTACAAAAATCTGCTTTATAAAAATAATCTGCTATGTAAAAACAATATGCTATAAAACAAATAAAAAAAATTGCTATAAAATGTTATTAATATATATTTTATGTTTAAAGTATATGATCAAATATATTTTCATGTTTAATATTAAAATTTTATGTTATAAATTATAATAAAATTATCTTATATATAATTATAATTTATATAATTATATATATAAAATTTATATAATATAAAAATATTATATATCAAATTAAAAAAATTAATGTAAAATATATAATATAGTGAACCGGTTTAGTCCTAAAAGGCATAGAACCGGTACCGGCCAGTTTTGGAATTAAGAGAACCGGTCCCATACTGGACCGGTCCAAAACAGAGCTGGTTACATCGGTTCGGGTCGGTCAGGTTTGGTTTTTTGGTTAATTTTTACACTCCTAGTTATGGGTATCCTTCAATTCATACATGGAATCACTGAAATACAAGTAACAACACACACAAACTCTCAAACATGGAACAAGAACTGAGAAAGAAACCCAAGAATCCAAATCTTGATTCTTGGAAGAGGCTTTCGAGGAACCTCCAACCTCCAGAGAAGAAGACTTCAATTATCAAGAATCTGAATAAAAGTCCTTTACATTGGTTTCAACTTTTATAATACTAAGCTACAAAATAAAACACAATCATTTTATTACACAAAACACATACCAAAACGCATTGTATAATCTCTTCCCACATAGCTCTTGCAACTCGAAACCCACCGCTTGATTAAATCTTCCAAAATGCCCCATTTCAACTTCCATTCCACTAATGCCGTTGCTTGCCACAAAACGCACTGCTTCATTTAATCCTCCCAAAATGCACTGTTTTGCTTATTTCAGTTAAAAACTATTGCCCATCTCGACACCATCATAGTAGAACTTGAAACCCCTTACATTCCTTCCCCCTTTGGTCCTTGACCTCAATCCTTTAACAACTTGCCCCCCTCTAAAGGACTTTGTTCACAATGTGTGGATATAGGTCACTCAAATTCCATAGCAGCTCCCAATTACTATCTTCAACAGGTGCCCCTAACCATTTCACCAACAATACAGTAGCAACATGGTACCCAATTTTTTCATTCTCCTTTATAAAATCAACTCAGGTTCAAGTTGAACCTAGCCCTGTAAATCCAGAGGAGGCAGTGTAGGTAATGGCATCACATTTTGTCCAAGCTTCTTCTTCAAACATGACACACGAAATACAAGGTGTCTTTTTGAAGAGGGAAATAGATTCAACTTATAGGCTACTACACCAATTTTCTCAAGGATTTGAAAAGGCCCAAAAAGCCTTGGAGAAAGCTTCAAATTGTTGTGCATGGATACTATTTTTTGTCTATATGGTTGAAGCCTAAAAAACATCCATTCCCCAACTTCAAACGCTCTTTCAGTTCTTTTTTGATCAGCAAACAACTTCATCCTTTGCTGGGATCTTTGTAGATTTTCTCTCAACATCACCCACAATTAATCCTGACTTCATCCTTTGGTCCACTGCAGGATTAGCATATGTGCTTGGAATGTAAGAAAGTAACTTGGGTGGAAGGTAGCCATAAAATGCTTCAAAGGAGAAACTCTAGTTGAAGAGTGACAAGTGGTATTATAACACCATTCTGCCAAAGGAATCAACACACTCCATTCCTTAGGTTTGTCTCTAGTGTAGCATCTCAAGTATCCCTCCACAGACTTGTTTAGTGCCTCAGTCTACCCATCAGACTGTGGGTGATAAGCATAACTAAAGTTGAGTGAAGTGCCTTGTAGCTTAAACAACTCTCTCCAAAAAGTGCTTGTAAAAATGAGGTCCCTATATGCGACAATGGTTTTAGGCATCCTATCTAATTTAAAGACCCCAGAGAAAACAATTTGGGCTACCTTACTTACTGTATAAGGGTGTGCAAGAGGAAAGAAATGTCCAAACTTGGTGAGTCTATTCACTACTGTAAAGATCATGGTAAAACCACTAGAAGGGGGTAAGCTTTCAATAAAATCCATGGAAATATCTAACCATGGAGAAATTGGAATAGGCAGTGGCTGCAAAAGTCTAGATGGATGGACAGTTTCATGCTTACATGTTTGACACACCTCACATTCTCTAACTAACTTCTTTATGTCTTTGCACATCCCTTTCTAATAAAAGTTCATCTTGGCTCTGTGCAATATTTTGTGATAACCCACATGCCCAGCTTGTGGACTATCATTTATATGATGCAACACCTTACCCTTGAATGGTGAATTCTATAACACCCCATCTAAAGACAACTTAGGATTAGACCATAGTAACCTGTGACCTTAGTTAAGTGGAAGTAATGATTCTTAAGGGAAGAGAACTTTTGGATCAAGATTTGGCAAAATAGCTTCCACCATTGGTTAGTAAATTTTTAGAATTTTAGAGTAATGTAGATTCTTGAGGACATAGGTGCCAAGAGGCCATTAGTAGGATGACAAGTGGCATGAAGGAAACTTGCTACCTTAATGGGCTTGGAATTTGGTCCATAGCAAACCAAGAGAATTAGATGGATTTGTAGAAGGCCTAATGGTTGGTTATAATAAGGGTCCAAGCTTATTAAGATAGAAGGCCAATGATAGGCTCAAGACTATAGGCCCAACTTAGTCAGACCCAAGACTAAGGTTCAACTTAGTGAACTATTGAGGCCCATGTAAAGGCCAAATAAGATTTAGGCTGCGTTTGGATGTTAAGCTGAGTTGAGTTCTCTGTGAATAATAGTGAGTTGAGATGGTGGAGTGAGTTCCATGGGGGCCACCTAAGATGAGTTTAGATGTGTTTGGATGTTAAGATGAGTTTAAATGTATTTATGGAAAGTTAAAAAAAGGTTGTGGGTCCTACGTGTAAAGAGGTTTTGAGTTGAGATGAGTTTAGTGATTTGAGAGTTGGTTGTTTAGATATTAGAAGAGGTCTAAATCTGAACCGAACTCAGCTGCTGAGTTCGGTCAATTAACCAAACGCAGCCTTAAACATGAGGCCCAAGTAAAGGCCCATTTTAAGGCCCACTTAAGGGTTTAAATCTTTAGTAATAAGTGACCCAATGAGTTTTCAACATTTGGAGACAAAGTTTAGGACTCTCATTTCACTATTGCAAAAGGGCATGAAAGACATCAAACCTTTGGTTTTCTCTTTCTTAAAACCATCCAACACACCTCTAGGGTTGTTTTCCATCCATGGTCAAATCCCTAACTTGAGTTTAGTTTTCTATTTCCAAAACCCATAACCGATGCACTCCATTGAAACCATGGCCTTTCAACAACTTTTCAAGTGATTTTCTACAACTTATTCAACTGATATCATGTCACCTAAACCTAGAAAATCCAAACCTAATGTGGAGCAAACTTTGACGAACAGAATGGTGATGAACTCCACTTGGATTCAGATGATTGAGAACGAGCCTGATCCTGAATGAAAGATGGAGTTGATATTATTGTTTATAGAGATAGTCCTGATCCCCTTGGAGTGTATAAGAGAGATGCTTTGAGCTACCTTTCTCATGAACCTTGTCTGTAATAAGGAGATTTTTATCTTCTAGATTATGTTTGACTTATGCCTTACTATTTGGACCTCTTTTAAGCAAGGCACTATCTATGGTTAATTTACATGTTGGGATATTTTAGTCTGTTTTGGCACAGAATTTTTAGTAGTCACCCTTTTTCTGCTGTGATTATTGCATTCTGCTAGTTACATACTAGGATGCATTGCATAATATCTGTAATGCTTGGGGGTATGTAACTATGTGTTGTATGTTCTGGCGCTTCAAGTCTTTGTTCCATCCCAAGTGGAGGTTGGGGGCACCACAAATTCTCAACCACTACAAGCTTTCCCTTTCTCAATAACAAATCATGTTGTAACACCCCGCCTATTTACCCTTATAGATTAACTCTTAGATCAACACTAGAATTTAGAAGACTAGCTCATTAGAGTAGTCCACAACCCTAAGAGCTTTAGAAAGAATTAAATCAAGTTTAGAATCTTGGTTAAAGAGCATTGATCGATCACCACACAATTAAAGATCTTGAAACCATGTTTTGAGCTTGATTTTCATTCGTATCATTTCTCATCCTTTTGTTCTAAAATTTCCTTGTTTGGTTATCCATTCCTATTACTGATAGATCATATTAGAATTTTTGATAAACCTTTACACATGTCATTTAGGTAATGACATGTCAAACCCTAAAACCATATCAATCGGCACCCATGTGTACTTTTGTGTGCAATGGACTAATGTGCCCCTAGCTCGAATTTTTTTATACCATTTTCATCAAGGATATTTCTTTCATTGGCCCCTCATTTATTCATGAAATTCCTACCAAGCTTGATTTTCGAAAACCCTAGCTAAAACCCCAAATTTTGTCCAATCCAAAAATACCCTTGAATTTTTGGCAACCACTCATGAAAATTTCCCATTTATTTGATTTTATTTGATCTCCACTTCACCACCCAATCCCCACTATTTACCACCTATAGAGGATACTCAAGTATGCCTTTAATTAGCCACAAATGCCAAGAAGATAGTCCAAATGAATAAGGCAAAAGAGTTTTGCCTTGTGAATTGCCTCATACCCGGCAGCACCCTTAACCCTGCATTGCATTAATTGCACCACCCTTTCACTACTACCACATGGCAAAGCCCCTTTCCCCATAGCCCTTTCAGCCTACTCTAAGGTGCAATGATCATCAAACTAGCCAACCACCCAAGGAGGATCTAGGCTAGGCGGTATCATCATCACCTCCCAAACTCCCGAATGGGAGGCCACCTTAACAACGCCACACACACCCCTTGTAGCCTATATAAACTCCACTCCACCCCACTTCTTCCTCACTTCACATCCTCAAACTCTCTTGAGTATTCTTGAGAGTTCTCATCCTATAGTTCTTTGAAGTTCTTAAATGTTTTAAGTGAGTTCTTGAGTTGTGAGCTTTGAGTGGGAAGCTTTAGAGGCTATGAAATCTTTGTAAGTTTTCTCTCTAGATCTTGGTTTATATGTTAAATTGTGTTTTTGAGTGTTAGCATTAATTTTGAGTGATTATAGCATGAGATACCATGTTTAGCTAGAAGCCGAAGTAATGGTGGGTAGGTTTATTGTTTAAAATTATATTGGTGAAAATATTAGTTATGGCATGCCTTGATAATTCATGACATGATTCGAGTATGTTTTAGAATAATTTTTGAAGGTTTAGTTTGAGGTTAGAAACATGCCATAATAGGTTTTAATCTCTATCTTGTGTCTATCATCAAAGTATGTATGGTTTGACTTTTGATCATGGTTCATTTAAGGAAATTGACTTATTTTACTTAGGCTTGAAATATGAGCATTTGGAAAACCTTCTGATTGGGATAAGAAGAATGCATGATGTAACACTTTGCCTAATTAACCATTAGGATTAACCCAAAAATGCCCTTACATTAAACTTATGATTTTGGGCTTTAAATATATTTTTTATTATTTTATTATTACTATTATTATTACATTATTATTTTTGATTATTTTATTAATTTAATGTTGATAGTTAGATTTATTTAGACCATGACACTTAGTGTCATTAATTATTAAGCTTGAAGGATTAGAAAAGCAAGCCCATTAGTGATTCTATTAAGGCCTTTAGAACGTTAGGACATTTATGGGCCAAGCCTTAGAAGCCATAAACCAAGTCTCTTAGGAATTCAAGACTTGGTAGATAGCCTTGGCCCAAGTATGAGGAAGGCATAAGGCCTTTGAGCTAAACTTTGTATAGATTTGACCCATGGCCCAATGATTTCAAGGAAAGCCTTTTAAAGCCCCATCTTAGTGGATTTTGAGGCTTCTTTTAATCCCTCAAAATCTAGAAACAAGGATCCCATTCACTCAAACCCGAAAGCCCATGAACCATTAACCCACACTCATGGCCCTTGGCCCTTTTAAGCCCACAAGGCCCAAAGCCTTGTTTTGTTCTATTTCACTCTTCAATTTGAAAGCTCAATACACCATACCATGGGTTTCCTCAAGCCCATGTCATACTCTAAGTATCCAAATTAAGTTTTGAAATTGGGTTAAGACCATTAATCAACTTACCCATGATTAGTGATCTTTAAACCCTATTTTAGAGCTTAATTTTCTTTCTTAATCTTTATAGCCTTTTTTATATGAAACTTTCTAGTTTCATTATTCAATTACATCATTCTTAGATCATATTAGGACCCTAGATAAACCTCTACACAAGTCATTAGAAGAAATGTGCCCTTTGTGTGCATGGACTGTTTTGCCCTTAAGCCCAATCTTTTCGTGCTTTTTTCTCAAGGGCACTATGGTCTTCAAACACCTTATATGACCCCTTTAAGCCCAGTCCAAGCCTTGGAAGAAATTTGGTTTCAAAAACCAAACAATAACCAAAACTGATTACACCAAAAGACTAGTTGGATGTGAACCGGTTTAGTTAAGCTTCAACCACCCATTTGCCCATGGCTGAGCCGCCACCACCCCACGCCACCTATAGCACCACCCAATCCCCAAGATGCCCTCATGGTTTTCATGAGCATTTGACCAAGTTTTCCCACCCAAAGAAGGCACTAAAACCATAGGAACCCAAGCCATTCCATTTCGTCAACCACCCCCCATTGCACATCATCATCTTTGAGCTGCACCTCCATGATATGTGGCAGCCAACCCTCTACCTTCTACTACCTAAAAGATCCTTCAATAAGTGACCTTACACCTGCACAATGTAGCCTTGAAGAAGCATCAAGAAGATGAGTCAAGGCTATGATCAAATCTGCCCAAGGAAAACCACTTGAACCCGTCAGCCCCCTTGGATGGTTTTGAAGGTTTTTCTCCTCTTTCTTCTACACCACGACTTGACCAGCATCCTTAGGAGAAATATAGCACCTAAAGTGATGAAATAATGGTGGTTTTAGGGGACTATTCACTCTACACAAGTGACACCAAGTGATGGAGTGCAAGTTGAAAAACTCAGCCCTACACCACTGCCCACCTCAACCAATCCCCATGGACCAAAGCCAACGTCTCCACCCACTTGGCCTCCTATAAAAGGCCCCTCCACCCCCTCATTTACTCCAAACCTCATCTCCAGCTCCCCCTTAAGCATTGAGGGTCATCTTCCCCTTTAGTGTTGAGAGAAATCGAAAGGTGAGTGAGTTTGAGTGTTCTTGGAAGTTCCTGTGAGTTGTTACGCTAGGAACTTGAGTGGGCTACGAAATTTGTAATTATTCTTGACCTAGATCTTAGTTTACATGTCAATTTGTTATTTTAAGTGTTGGAGTAATTTTTGGATGAATTTAGAAAGCGTTACCATGCTTGTTTCAAAACCGGGTTCATTAAGGATGGTTTAAGTGTTTAAATTATTTTAAGTGGAAATTTTAGTTATGACATGTCTTAACATATTTTGATATGATTTATTAATGTTTTAGAATGATCATGGAATGTTTGATTTTTGATTAAAAGCATGCCATGATAGGTTTTAATTCTATTTGTTTTGATCATCAAAATATGCATGGGTTTTAAGTAAGTTTGTGATTAAGGCATGAAACTTGATTTATTCCACATAGGCTTAATAATTAAGCATTTAGAAACCTTCTGATTGGGATAAGAACAAAAATACATATTTTGGATAAATTTTGTAAGCATGCCTTTGTGATTTGCATTAGAAACACTAGAAGGATTAATGAAGATTAAGGTTTTTAGCCTTAATTAAGTGTTGGGATGAACTTTCTCACCCAAGAATTGGTCTTTATCATTTTATTAAGGACTATAGTGATTGTTTGTGATTAAAATTTCATATGCATGCATTCATAGGGATCAATAGTTGAAAACATACTAAGACATCAACTAGAGTGCATGCCATGGGTTGGGTATGTTTGTGCTAGTTTCATTTTGAATTTTATGATTCTAAGAGTATAGATGGTTTTAGAATATAAAAAATATGAGGTCCGTGAAGTTTGGTTAAATTTGAGGTTTGTTTGTAAATAGTGAAAATTTAGGGCCTTAGTGGCAATTTTTTAAAGTTTAGGGGTACTTTTGTAAATAATTATATTTGAAGCCATTTTTTGTGAACCTCATCCATAGTAGTATAAATCCTAACTTAGTATGAATTTGATTTCAGACGCTACAACTTCTCAAACTCAAGAAGTTTGTAAGTTGACATCTAACTTACACCTTGATAAGTTATTTATGATTTATTGATAAATGTTTCATTCATGTTTTAATTGTCATTTTGAGCATAAAATATCATGTTATATGATACATTGAGTACATACTTATATGACATGTGATATTTTTACCATTTTAGCATATTGCATCTATAAATGTCATTTTTATATGAAAGTTTGCTACATATGCACATGTCATGAAATACATTTTTCAACTTAGCATATGAAAAATAATTTTTTTCACGACCCCAAAAGCTAGGATGAGAAATTATCCTAGCGGGACTCCTCTGTCCACTCTGGAGTGTTTAAGAATGGAGTGGTAACCATTGGGTTGACGAAAAACAGTCAACGTGTTTCAAATGAGTTCTTTTTAAAAAATGCTGGAACGAAGTTAAATGTTATGACACCTAAGGCTGGTGGGTGTATATGTTATTATGTTATGATATTATGTTATATTACCAATGCATTGAGAACGAGTTTGCAGACAACGTAGTTTCAACGTGAGTTGTACTACGGTCACCGGCAAGTACTCACAATGCATATGGGAAACTGTGATGATATAACATATTATGATGTTACAATTAAATATGAATTGCTAATAATGATGAAATGTTATGATGAAATTATATTTTTAACGGTGTTAGTAAAAATGTTCTTTAAAAGGAAATGTGTGTTTCAGTTTTTCTGAAAATGTTAAGGAATCTGGATGGGAGACATACACTAATTTTCTGCATTTCATGCATTTTATATTTATCATTGTTCATGCTTATTTATCTTTGTTCACGTTGGTTGTTTAATTTATTGAGATTTCCAGTAAATCTCATCCCTTGTGGACCCACTCGGAATGATAGAAATTGTGTCAGAATTCGAGGAGGACGGACTAGATGGAGCATTGGATCCAACTGATTGAGGAGGAGCCATACCTCGAGAAGAGACTAGACTTGATCCTTATGTTTATAGCACTAGTCTTTCATGCTCTAGAATGCATGAAGCGGTTGATTTAACTTTGGAGACTTTTATTTTTAGCTTATGCTACTATTTGGTTTTGAACCTATCATGATCATTAATGCATTGGGATGTTTTTAGTTATTACGACACAAGTTATATTTCCACCCTTAATCCGTTGCAAATATTGCATTTTGCTAGTTATACTTATAGGATGTATTGCATACTAACTGTCATGTACGGGGGTATGTAACCTTGTGTTATATGTCCCGATACTCTAAGTCTTCGTTCCATCTCAAGTGGAGGTTGGTGGCATCACAGGGTAGTATCAGAGCAATTACGTCTATGGGTAAACCCACATGTCCTTAGGAATAATATGCTAGAGTGTAGGACTTAATCTATAGACTTGCTAGGCTTGAAATCTTGCAGCAGTTTCTGGATCTGATACACGTGTCTCACAGGATTTGGAGAACTGAAGTAGCATGGCACGTGAAAGAAGGGAAAGAAACCCTGAAGGATCGAATGCCTGACAGGATCAAGACTACTGTTTGGATGAGGACGTGACTTGGTGAACACAATTCATCAGATGACGGAAACCATGAAACAGCAGCAGGAGGTAATCCTGAGGCAAAACCAACAACGCCCGCAGGTTGAAAGGCAGGAGAATAGAGGGTGTTTGTATGAGAAGTTTCTAATATATAGATACCCTAATTTCATGGGGATTGAAGGACCCATGAAGGCCAACAAGTGGCTACTAGATCTCGATAGGACCTTCGATATCAGAGTTGTATTGGGAGCAAAAAGTACAGTACGCTGGGCATTTGCTTCAAGGAGAAGCTGGTATCTGGTGGGATACCAAGAGGTAGCTTTTAATAAGGGAATTGGGTAATATCACTACTTTGACTTGGGATAGGTTCAAAGAGGAGTTCGATAATTGATTCTTCCCTGAATCGATGAAGACCCAAAAGGCTCAAGAGTTTGCTTCTTTGGTGTAAGGCAATCTCTCAGTTGAGTAGTATGCTACAAAATTCATGGAGCTGGGAAGGTTCACTCCACATTTGATTGCTACAAAAAAGATGCAGGCTCAGAAGTTCCAAGGAGGACTGCAACCCCGGATTTGCAGTTACGTAACTGGGTTTCACATTGATCGAAAGATGACTTCTTCCTTCTTTGCAGGAGGGAATAATGCCAAAAGAAGGATTATTCAGGGAGCCAACAAGGGTAAATGTATTATGACAGCTCCACCTGCTACCTGTAAGAAGTGTGGAAAGAATCACGGTGGAGAATTTCTAGGAGTGTGTTTTCGATGTGGTAAATCAGGACACATGATTCGGGAGTGCCCTCAGAATGCACAAGGTGGAAGGAACGCTCCTAATAATCGACCCAATCAGAGAGGTACCCAAGGATGAAGAGACGGGAGTCATCACTAGTATTTTTTCTTTAAATACCCCTATTTGGAAATTAGCTTTTTAATTAGCTGCTTAGTACTCAGTAATAGATTAAACCTTAGATAAAATCACGTTATACGAATACACAGTTTGCGCTTTGTTTGACTCTAGCGCTACAAGATCTTTTGTGTCTGTGGTGTTTGTACGCACGTGAAACCTGCCAACTCAGACGTTACCTCAAGCTATAGTAGTGTCAATTCCTTATGGGAGCATGATCACTTGTACCTTTGTGTTGAAAAACCTTCTGTTAACCCTGGGAGAGAGATTGATGGAAACGACTTGATCATCTTCGACTAACTAGGGTTTGACATTATACTAGGAATGGACTTGCTATCCAAACATTGTGCTAGGATAGATTGCCGAAACAAAGAGATTATTTTCGATTCACCCGTTGGTGAGCAAATCTGTCAAACGGGAGGGATTATGAAGGCTACCCCCTCTCTAATTTTGGCTTTGCAAGCGAGAAAGTGCATCACTAGTGGTGCCACGACCTACTTAGCATTCATAGTGGAAGATTATGTTTGTAATAAGGAGATTCAAGGAATACCTGTAGTTAAGGAATATCCTGAGAGTTTCGTTGACAATCTACCCTGATTACCCCTGATAGAGAAACAAAATTCATTATAGAGCTAGAGCCCTCTGTAACCCCTGTACATAAAGCCTCTTATCAAATGGCCCCTTTAAAACTGAAAGAACTGAAGGAGCAGATGGAAGAGCTACTGGAAAAGGGCTTTATTCGACCTAGTTCATCACTTTGGGGTGCGCCAACTCTATTTGTTAAGAAGAAGGATGGATCGTTAAGGATGTGCATTGATTATAGGGAATTGAACAAAGTAACGGCTAAGATTAGGGAAAAGGATATCCCTAAAACGGAGTTTCGGACTAGATACGGTCATTATGAATTCTTAGTGATGTCCTTTGGTCTAACCAATGCCCCTGCCGCATTCATGAATATGATGAACAGAGTATTCACACCTCTTACTTGCCTAGACAAACGACCCGTTTGTCTTCTACCACGGTAGCAGCCAGAACCTCTGACGATCTTCAAATATTGCATTTACTCCTAGAACTCTAGGAGCTGAAGTCCAATCACCCGATCCTCCACACTTGGAGCACGATCACACTTAAGGAGAGATGAAAATCAAAGTGAAAATCCTCAAGTAGATTTTCCCTTCATAAGCACACGAGAAATATCTTAATGATCCTTAATCCAACTCCTTGAAGAGTCATGAAACTGAATCCCTTTAAATATTAGATCTGGAAAGAGTCCTAGTTGAAGTAGGATTTTGCTGACAGGTAGAGACAGTTAAGAGAACGTTTCCTAATAGATTGCTAACATTTCGCGATAACTCTTCATTGTGGTTACTGATCTGTGTTCAGCTTCTATTTTGGATAATTGTAGATCATTATGGATTCGAATTTCACATTGCTGACTTATCTAAACAACCTTAAGAACTTCTAGATAAACTCAATGTTGTTAAAGATAAAGTCAACAATTGTTTTACATTCATCCAAATTCAAACTTATAATGATAAGATAAACTTTAACATTTAGTCATCTAATCCTGGCCAACTTTAGCATCTACAATCTCCCCCTTTGGCGGATTGGTGACGAAGACATCTTGATGAATGTAAATTTCCTGTTACACATTTCAAACAGTAGACCAAGAAGAGACAGTAAAAAATATTCAAAAGTTGTGATTCAATAAACTGACTTAGAGATAAAGAAAATAATCCAGTTTCAAGTACTAGTTAAGTGAATCCTAACCAACTGAATGAACATAACTAGCATATCAGTCTTTCATCCCAATTAAAGTAAAACATAAGGACATATCAAATTAAAACATGAAAGAGTAATAAAAAACATAACAGGATAGTTTTCTTCTGATGTAGTTGTTCTCCCCCTCTGGTGCTATTGCTCCCCCTCAATTTTTTCTCCCCCTTATTCATTTGCAATCAGCCAAGTGGATCTAGAAATCATCATCAGAGTCAGCCACATTTGCCATGATTTGCTGGACATCCAAGGAAAGCTGTACCAAGTGATCATTTGCTTGTACACAATCAGAGCATACCACAACTAATTGTTGCTCTAACTTGGACTGACTTTCTTCCCATTTTGCAGAAACTAAATCAATCTTTTGAGACAAAAGAGAGATTTTCTCAAGAACTTGAGTCATAGGGACAGCAGGCTCTGTGGGTGAGGAAGCTGACTCATTAGTTGGAGGTCTCTTTTTAGTGAGGACAGCCGCAGATTTGACCACAGTTAAGACTGAAATGGACCCTGGCATCTTCATTGTAGGCTCATTTACCCGGAGGGGTACGTTGGCTCTCATAGCTAACTTTGTAATTAAGAAGCCAAAAGGAAGATTTTGCTCTTTTTCCACATGAGAACGATGTATAATATCAATAACATGACGTGGAAAGTCAATAGAGACTCCAGTTGCCAAAGCATACATGAAGTAGGCTCTCTCAAGTGTAACTTCTGTGTGGCGGCTTATGGGCTAGAGGTTTGTGAGCACTATTTTTGCCAAGAGTCGAAACTGAGGGAGCATATGATTAAGAGGCAGTCTATGAGTCTTGGCTGTCCACTTTGGACCATCGGGACCAATAAATAGATTGCGCATTGCAGTCTTTGTTGGAGCCCCCATGCCCTTATATGGATATAGAGGTGTTTCCACCTCAGGGAGATCAAATAAGTCTCTTAGAACAATAGGAGAAACATCAATTTGAGTTCCCCGAACAATGGACGTAATGCTATGCTCATCCAGGTTGAAGTGGGAAATGACCTAATAAAACTCGCGAATAATTTCAACACAAGGAGTGGGAGATGCATATGTAAGTTTCTCCCAGCCTCTCTTAGTAAATATTCTTTGGATGAGTTGAAAGTCATCTGAAGGAAAATCATTTATATTTACCTCCCTCTCACCAAACACTGGCCTTTTAGAAAAGGTAATGCGATAGGCATTCTCAGCGTCAACTGAAGTGAAGCGGTCAGTAGTGGATCCAGTAGGTGCAGGCATGGGTGGAAGAGAATGAGTTGAGCTTTCTCTTGACTCCACTGGATTTGCCTCGGGTTCATCTTTACTTGAGGAGGTGGAGCTCTTAGTTGGCACTGGGGATGAGAGCTTTTGTCGCTTAGCACGTTCCTTGAATCTCATCTGAGGCATCAAATCAACCAAGTCATAATACAAATATCCAATATAAGAGTTTGTAAGAATCGGTTGACCGTGAAGATGATGACATTAGAATCCCTTGGTCTTTTAGTCAAACCACATGTACAGCTCACTCACGCTTATGTGCATGCTATATGTGAGAGAGAGCCACTATAAATAGATATAAATAAAGACTTTGGGTTGATTCAAGAATTTTCACAAGCACGTGGTGTGCATCCGTGAGAACCCGAAATCAACAAACTCGTAACCCACACACAACAGTCCTCAATACATGCAAAGGATATTCTCAAATGAGTAATCAAAGCAATGGCTACTTAGTTCAACCAAAAAATCCCAAACTGCACATATCCAAACTTCACAACCCAATCTCCATAAATATATGTCGAACCTTAGTTTAGAGAGATAGAAGGATTTGATTTAGATAGAAATTTTACCTTGATGACTAGATGGGTTCACTTCTTGATCAAGATGCACGAAATCGATGAGATGAGATGCCAAATGTCTAGGTTTTTTAGAAAAGTAAAGAGGATGCCGTGGGTGAGAATGATTTCGACGAAGAAGACTGACTATGTTGTGAGTGAGAATGCATGAAACCAATGCTTGGCTAAATACCTTAGTCACTTTAAGTGATTTGTTGCCATAAACGTGCTCTTAAGCAACATAAACCCACTGAGACTTAAGTTAATAACACAGAGTCCCCTGATTTAGACCAGTAACCAATACTAACCCAACCAAAAATATTTTATTTTCATTATTAATTTTTTATTAAAAAAATAAAAAATACCACAAAAAATAGTATATAGAAAAATGACATTTTGTTTAATTAAAAAAAAATATAAATATGAATAATGAGACAAGTAACATGCTTAAAATAATCTTAGTTTAACCATAATGTGTTTCACAAAAAAAACTGATCATTTACACACACTCATTTCCAACAATCACTATAAATGTTCACTCCTCATAAAATCATCAATATCAAAGTTCATGTGAGTGTGTGAGTGAGTAACCTTATATCATAGCACTTTTATATCTTCTTTCTTCAATATATTTTTGAGACCTTTATTTATGAATGCTTTGCTTCTTATAGATGCTCACAAGAGTTTGTTACTCACCTTAAAAGTCAAATTTTATGCTAGGGCCTAGATACATGAGCATCTCCTCCAAACACTAGTTTGCACAACCCCATTTTTGTGTTCATGTTTGTTGCTCATCTTTTTCCATAATGATTAGAGCAATGATTCTTTCAATAAGAACTTAAGGTGGTAGATCTGTGTAGGGTGTTTGTCTTTTTTCGCAATGATTTAACACCGACTTTTTCGATAGAGATGAACTCTTTGTGTTTGGCAAGGGGAGAGCTTTTTTTATTAATGTCATAGGTTCAACTAGTTTAGTCAATTCAAGGCATGAACTCCCTCTTTTATGAGCATCTTAATAACCAATGTGAACTTTAATTATAATATGCATACATACAAGTTCCTCACAGTGCTTTGTAAATGAACTTTGCCAAGATGACCCATAGGGTTAGTATACATAAAGTGTACCGCACAAAGGAGAATAGTGCATAAGTTCAGAAATTTTTAAAGTAATGCCACACATGCTCAAACTTTGATTTATCAAACATGTACCTTAAAAATAAAAACCAACAAAACTTTTTTTTTTAAATGTATTTTCTTATTCGAAACTTAAGATAAGATAAGATAAGATAAGATAAGATGCCATTTACTTGATATCACATACACCAATGGCTTTCCTTAATAACTCAAACCTTAGACCATCTAAAGGTTTAGTAAACAAGACAGCTAATTGCTGTTCAGTAGGTACATGTTCCAAGGATACTATTTTAGACTCAACCAAGTCTCTTATAAAATGATGTCTAATGTCAATGTGTTTGGTTCTAGAGTGCTGAACAGGGTTTTTTGAAATATTTACAGCACTAGAATTATCACAATAAATTCTCATAGTATCTTGAGAAAAACCATAGTCATCAAACATCTTTTCATCCATAAAAGCTGTGTACAGCAACTCCCTGCAGCTATGTATTTGGCTTCAGCAGTAGATAAAAAAATTGAATTTTATTTTTTACTCATCCAAGCCACAAGGTTTCCACCTACATAAAAAATCCACCCGTAGTACTCTTCCTATCATCAGTATCTCCAGCCCAATCAGCATCCGAATAACCAAAAAGTGTTAGATTAGTGTCTTTTGAATAATCAACAATAGCACTAAGATATTTTATGATTCTTTTTACTGCTGAAAGATGGGATTCTTTAGGATTAGCTTGAAATCTAGCACACACATCAACACTAAAAGCTATGTCGGGTCTACTTGTTGTGATATACAATAGACTTCCTATCATACTTCTATAAAGAGTGGGATCAATGTTTTACTTGTAGGATCATTGCTGATTTTTACTTAAGTGCTCATAGGAGTGCGAGCATTGCTTTTTCCTTCCATTCCAAACTCCTTAACAAGGTCTCTTGCATACTTAGGTTGTGAGATAAAAATTCCTTCTTTACTTTGTTTTACCTGAATACCCAAGAAAAAATTCAGCTCACCAATCATGCTTTTCAAATTTAGATTTCATTTCATTTGCAAAATCATATGCAAGAGACTCAAGTGTTGCTCCATAGACAATATCATCAACATAAATTTGAGCAATTAAGAGTTGTTTACTTGATCTTCTTATGAAAAGAGTCCTATCAGCTTGTACTCTAATGAAATCATGCTCAAGTAAGTAAGCTGTCAACCTTTCATACCATGCACGAGGTGCTTGTTTTAATTCATAGAGGGCCTTTTTTAACCTATACACATAATCAGGATAGAGATGATTAGTAAACCCTTTAGGTTGTTCAACATATACCTATTCATGTAATAGTCCATTTAGAAATGCACTTTTGACATCCATTTGATATAATTTGAAGTCTAGATGGCATGCAAGTGAGAGTAGGATGCGGACAGATTCCAAACGAGCCACAGGGGCAAATGTTTGATCAAAATAAATTCCTTCCACATGTGTGTAACCTTGTACAACCAGCCTTGCTTTATTCCTCACAATAGTGCCATGTTCACCAGATTTGGTCTTGAAAATCCACTTAGTCCCAATAATGTTGCAATTTTATGGTCTAGGAACTAACTCCCATACATCATTTCTAGTGAATTGATGAAGTTCTTCATGCATTGACCCAACTTTGACCATTCAATGCTTCCTCAACCTTCTTGGGTTCAACCTGTGACAAATAACACACAAAAAAGAAACTTGATTTAGCACTCTTTTTCTAAATCTCATACATTCATCTAGATCACCAAGAATATTCTCCCTTGGATGATTTTGAGTAACTCTAGAAGAAGGTTCTTTGTCTGGTGAGTTTTGTGGTATATGATATTTTGCATCTTGCTATTGAGAGTCTTCTTCAACAACTTGTACCAATTCCTTCATATTTTCAAATTCCTGAATGGTGTTTCGGCTAAAATATCATCCACAACAACATTAATTGATTTCATAACAGTTTTTGTACGTAAGTTGTAAACTCTTTAAGCTTTACTATTTGAAGTATATCCTAGAAACACTCCTTCATCACTTTTGCTTTCAAATTTGTGAGTGTTTTCTCGGTCTCTCAAGATATAACATTTGCTCCCAAAAACTCTAAAATACTTAACAGTGGGTTTTTTATTTTTCCACAAACCATAAGGTGTATGTTTGGTGCCCGGTCTTAGAACTAATGTTTTGAATACCGTACCGAAAGCCGTACAGGTCAAGGCACTGGAACGAAATATTTTTGTACGGTACCATTTCGTGTACCGTTTCGGAATAATATTTCGGTAACGATAACGTTTCGGTACTGGTACCGTTTTGTGTACCGTTTTGGAATAATTTAAACCTGGATAAATTATATATATACAAGCATTAACTGTATTCCAAAATAACAACAAAATAAGTCATAAACTCAATACTTCTCAATACAAGTCTTAAGTTTTAAGTTAGAACTAACATAAAGTTATAAGCATTAACGTCACTATGTCATCAAAGATACTCATCCTCATCAAAAAGATAATAAGGATCAGGATTCGACATGTTATTCAAAATATTTTCATCAATGTCATCACCGTGATCAACATCAACATCAACATTATCATTGTCTTCCACATTTAGTGAGGCTAATGGCTCCTCAATACTTGCCCAATCCAAATCTTCTCCATCAAGAAGCTCAGATTCTTCACCCACCCATTCTTCCATCAAATCAATGTTTTCAAGATTGATTGGATCTAAAGCATTTCTTCCATTTTTTATGCTCCTATCAAAATAAAATCAAACATAAGTGAAAATGTTATATATTTTTAAACAGTGAAAACATTAGTATTAAAAAAATTTACCTCTCTCTCAGCTTCAAGTAAGTTATAACGAACAAATACTAAGTCATTCAAACGTTTATGCACTAATCTATTTCTCTTCTTCAAATGAATAAAATCAAATGTGCTCCAGTTTCTCTCACATCCAGTTGCACTACAACATTGACTTTGTACTCGAACAACAAACTTTTGAAGCGTTGGAACCTCGCAACCAAATTGGGTCCACCATGCAACTATTACAATAATGCAATTATAAATTATTAATTAAATACAAGTAAAAATAAAATAAGATAAAATTTAAAGTACAAGGTCACACTATTTAACAAATGATATTGATAAATGATAATACTTGGATTAATCTTATCACGCTGGCGGATTGCTAAAGAATGTCCAAACTCACCTACTGCATTCTTATACAAGTCAAGTTCTGCAATGACTTGTCTTGATTATCGGGATCAAGTTCCATCTTCATAACACAGTTGTTGAAGCCTCTTACAACATCATTTTTATTTTTAAAATTGGGGCTATAGTAAATTCCAGGGTTAAGAAAACAACCCGCCGCATGTAATGGACTGTGAAACTGCCTATCCCATCTAGAATCAATGATCTTGGTGAATGGTCTGAATAAACTAACTTTGTTATTGCATCTTGCTTTTATGTTCTTTTTGGCTCTTTCCATTGCATCATACAAGTATCTCATTGCATGCTTTTCATCCCCGTCAACAAGTCGTAGAACACGAACTAAAGGCTCACTAACTTTAAAAATAAATTGACATTGAGCCCAAAACTCTTTATCTTCTAAAACGATCTCAACTATCTCCTTCCTATGCTGCTCTTAGAATAACTTGATGCAATCCATTTATCACAACTAAACATTTTTCTGAGTTCTTTCTTAAACTAGAACAAGCATTGGATACTTAAAAAATTTGTGACAAATCTTATAACTGCAGGACGACACAAATCATGATCTTTGGTAAAGTCTTTTCTCATCAATGCCAAAATCCAACCATGGTTATAGATGAACTTTGTTATCTTTTTTGCATTTTTTATGGTATCATCAATAAGGAGAAAATATATTGGATCAGAAAAATTCTCCAACATTAAGTCTATGCAATGAGCTGCACATGGGGACCAGTAGAAAGAGCCATACTTTTGTTGTAACTTTTTCCCTGCAGCTTTATAACTTGCATCATTGTCCGTTATGAACTGCACAAGATTCTCAGCTCCAATTTCTTGAACAACCTCATCAAAGATATTAAACAATGCTTCAGCATCTTTTCTAAGGCCAGATGTATCAACAGACTTCAAGAACATTGTACCTTTCGGACAATAAACTAGAAAGTTGATTATTGATTGTTACTTCTGGTTTGTCCAACCATTTGCTATTAGTGAACAACCGGTCTCATTCTAAACATTCTTAATATGTTGCAAATAATCTTGAACCTCATCCACAACCATCTTTAGCAAATTTCCTCTCAACTCATATAAAGATGGGCCTTGAATCCTGGCCCGATGGCAGTCATGGCATCGATAGCTGGTTGATAAAACTTGGATTGAGCCTCATTGAAAGGCAGATTAACATCATACCACCAGTGTGCTACAACCATCTTTGCTTTTATAATCATCTCATTTAAACACATAGAACTCTTAATTGAAGGTTGGGCCCCAGGAGTTGTTCCTGGAGCAAAAAATCTACTCAATCCCCCCACTAACTTTCTAGTTCCAGATTCATTCGACTTCCCCTTACCTTTTGAAAGCTGAGATTGTCCCTCTATACTATTACTATCATCAATATTATCAGATGTTAAATTTATATCGCCTCCAATCTCTGACCTTATTCTTCTATTTGCTTTTTTTCATTTCATCAAGCAACTCCTTCATTTGTCATTTTACATCTTCAGACACTTTTTTACATGTTTCTACATCGCCTGGAATTCCAGCTAGATGATATTTCAACCGAGTGATCCCGCCACCTATAATTACTTTATAGCAATATACACATTTAATATTATTTCTTGCCCCTGGCACAGCACGTGCATGGGCCCATGATGGATCTTCTAATCTTACGAGAGGAAGTGTTAGAGTTGAAGTCATACCACCGGTTGATTGACAACTAGACATTTTTAACTATTAAAGTAAAAAAAATTAACACTTATAAGTAAGCTATTAAGAAGAAACTCATCAAATCCAAACATGATTAGCTTTAAAAAAACAATAGGCATATATGCCTCCTAGACTCGAATAGGGTTCTTAAAAATTAAAACTACTTAGTTTTGCATTCTCTTTTGGATAAAGAACTATTTTTTAATAAAACTGGATTAAAGCTACTGAACTGATCAGAGATTCAAATATCTATAAAAATATAATCTAAAACATCTATAAAAATACAAACAAACACTATAAAAATATAATCTAAAACATATATAAAAATACAAACAAACACTATAACAATATAATGTAAAACATCTACAAAAATACAAAAAAACACTATAACAATATAATCTAAAACATCTACAAAAATACAAAAAAACACTATAACAATATAATCTAAAACATCTATAAAAATATAATATAAAACATCTATAAAAATATTAAAAATACAAACAAACACTATAACAATATAATCTAAAACATTTATAAAAATACAATTCTGATTTATTTATAAAAAAAAAGTAAAAAAATTAATAAAATTAACAAAAAAAAATACCAATCGAGAATCCGAGATGACGGCGGATAGCGACCGGGCGACGAGACATATGAGACGATCGACGGTGGAGCTGATGGACTGCTGGTTGGCCGTCTAGAACTTGAGTGCTGCTGCCGTGCTGCCGCGCTGCTGCCTGGAAGTGGAAGTGAAAAAAAAAATGAGAAAGTGAAACCGAAAAGAGAGAAGAGAGAAGCAATTTGCGATGCAAAACCTAATGTAAAGTGAAATTCCAAAATTGCCCCTAAAGTTTTAATAAAATTTTGAAAATGCCATCAAATGGAAGCTGTTGAGTCTCGTACCGGCCGAAATATATGTTTCGGTAAAAACATAAAATACCGGCCGGTACAGGACTGTACCGGACACCCGATATTTCGACCAGTATGGAATCAGTATATTACCGGTACCGGCCGTAGCGGCTGGTACGGTACGATACCAAAAACAATGCTTAGAACCACTCGATTCAAAATGTGATTTGCAGTATTTATAGCTTTTCCCCAAAAGTATAATGCCATCTTCTTATTGCTCAACATGGTTCGGGCCACCTCTTGAATTGCTCTATTTTACCTTTCCACCACTCCATTTTGTTGTGGAGTAATGGGTGTAGAAAATTCTTGATGTATACCCTGTTCATCACAAAAATTAGTGAAATTAGTATTTTCAAACTCTCTTCCATGATCACTACGTATTCTAGATATAGAAACTTCATTTTCAATTTGTAATTTTTTGAACAGCTTCTTGGCAAGATCAAAGGCTTCAGATTTTTCTCTCAATAAAATGGTCCATGTTTTTTTTTTAAAGAGACGAAGGTCACATGTCCATGAGTGACCCCCTCTCAATTGTATTTAAAAACCTCACTTGTGGCGGAGGAAAACCGTGATAACAATCCGGACATTTGGGATTTACAAATAATGAATAAGAAACCATCCCAAATATCAAACCAAAATACACCAATAAACCAAAACCAAATAACAAGGCCTATAAATTAAAAACGAACATTAGGCAAACCTAATTTTTCTAGTCTCAAAGACCCTTTAAGAAATCTCGGACAATCATCCACACTATTCCAGGTAGACGTGCACCCCTCCGCCCCTAGCTTAAGAAGATAATCTGCCGACGAATTTCCTTCACGATAAATATGCTTGACTTCCACCTCCAAATTCCCCAACAACATTTGTATCTCTTCCCAAAAATCTTCCAAATACCAAATTGTACATCTTTTATTTCTTAGCCAATTTACAACCAATAAAGAATCCATTTCTATGTCAATGTGATAAATACCAAGAGAATGAGTAAGACGCAAACCATGAAGAAGGGCCATCAGTTCACCCTTATTATTATTTCCTGTACCTAGATGAATTGCAAAGGCCACCTGCAATTGGCTCAAAGAATTTCGAATGACTCCCCCTGCCCCCATCATACTTGGATTTCCAAGAGAGCTTCCATCAACATTTAGTTTAAAACGACCTGCCACAGGCGGCATCCATCTCACTAGTTTCGGCGTTTTATGTTGAACCAATTTAATCGGCAACTGGAAAGCCAATAAAATTGCCTCATATGCAGCTTGCAGACCAACACCTCCCTTCAGCTTTTCCCCTAACCAACCCACCCAGAATTTAATTTTTTCCAATGTCGACCTTGCCGACTCCTCTACATTTTCGATCATTGCTTTGCATCTCCTATTCCAAAGACACCAAATAAGAATGAAAGGAAGGATACCAACCAAAGACCCGGTTTGAGAATTTTTTTCACTTTAAGGAACCAACTTTCTACACTAACCCTCCATCCACTACCACACATAGAGCTCATACCAACAGAAAGAGAAGCCCGCAACCACAACTCTTCCTCAAACTCCCCAACTGCCAAAACATGGTTTAAATCTTCATACCCACCTGAAGAGCAACAGTTGCATCTCGAAACAATTGGAATACCCAATTTACGAACATTATCATCAACACTCAAGGCATTATGAAAAGCCATCCACACCAGAACATAAATTTTTTTTGGCAAACAAGGATGCCATACCCAATGAGCCCATGTCACTTTTGGTACTCGGAACCGAATATGACTCCAAACACTTTTGGTAGAAAATTTACCATCCACAGTTTCAGTCAAGATCAGAATATCATTTCCATTTTTATTGCTTCCCAAGCTATTCACCACAGCCAAAGCATTATTAGGACCCACCAGGCTAGCAATACATTCAACATCCCAACCAACCTCCAGTTTACAATCTTTAACAGTAATATTTGGCATAGGGACATTATCATAATGATTTATTAAAGGAGCCTCATCCGACCATTTGTCATACCAAAAAGATATATTACCATCTCTAACCTTCCATTGAGAGAGATTAAGAACCAAAGGTACACACTTCACGATCATACTCCAATTCCTTTCCACCAATCTTGAGAAAATCCACAATCACCATGATATATTTATTTCCACCAAGACTCTCGGTTTGTGTTGGACCCATCAAGTCCATATGCAGCAGCTCAAGTGGCCGAGAGGTAAGTATGTGAGTAGTTTTATGATGTTGAGCTCTAGTTTGCTTTCCTTCTTGACATGCTCCACACACTATTTTCTTAGTTATGATGGCTTTAGGTAGTCCATTTGTAGCTTCTCTTTTTGAGATTTTTGATAGATCTCTAAAATTAATGTGCCCAAGACGTTGATGCCATAATTCAGCTTCATCGAGTAACGTTCTATGACACTTCAACCTTGAACTTGAAGAGACTCCATATCAATTGTCTGATGTTCTAGTGCCCTTTAAAATCCATTCTCCAGCTTGGTTGTACACATTACACTCATCTTTTGAAAACTGCACAGAGAGATTATCATCACAAAACTAACTAATGCTAAGTAAATTAGCTTTAAGACCATTAAGAGACAAGACATTATGTAGAACAGGTAAACCATATATTTCAATACTCCATTTCCCTTCTACAACAGCCTTGCTCCCATCTCCAAAGGTCATTGTGCCTCCAGCAGTTTGTTCAACCTTATTGAATAAAGTTTTATCTCTAGACATGTGTCTTGAACAAGCGTTGTCCAGGTACCATAGGCCCATTGATTTAAGTGCTATGTGGGCAACGAGTCACACGGTATTTTCTTTATTCACCCATTTTAACTTGGGTATTGACTTGTTCTTTTCATTCTCATTGTTTTGAACGCTCTTATATTTATTTTGGAAGCAAAAATATGCTAATTCGCCAACCTTGACACTTAAGAAGTTTATCTGTTGATTTATCTCATCAACTTGATTCTCTAGACTCTTCCCTCTCCTTTTTGTATTTATTTTACTTTTCATTTTCTGCACTTGAAAAAAGTTAAAACAGTGTGGTCTTATATGACCAATAACTCCACAATTATGACAAGTAGGAATAAATTGATCATCATATTTACCTTTCATCATTTTTGTGGTTGATTTATCATGCAGATTTGTTGAATATATTAGTTTAGGTAAATGATGATTTTGAACATTTTTACCTTGACTTCCTTTAACAAAAGCTATACATTTATAGGTAGTGGTAGTAGATGATGAGGCTAGTTTTTCTTTCCTTTTGAAGTAGTATATCCTAGACCAGTTCTTTTGAGGATTGCACCGATGAAATGAGTTATGAGATTCGGAAAGAAGGGTAAGTTGAGCCCTAGATACATTGGACCGTTTGAGATTCTTGATCGGATTGGACCAGTGGCGTACAGGGTGGCTCTACCACCGGCATTCTCGGGAGTGCATAACGTGTTCCATGTGTCTATGTTGAGAAAGTACATCCATGACCCCACCCACATTATAGATCCTGAACCCCTTCAGATTCAAGAGGATATGACCTACACCGAAGAACCATTGCGGATTCTGGACAAGAAAGAGCAAGTGTTACGGACTCGAACTATTTCTTTGGTTAAAATATTGTGGAATAATCATGCGATCAATGAAGCATCTTGGGAATTTGAGGAAGAGATGCGAGTTAAGTATCCTCACTTGTTAGAAAGGAAATTCTTATAGCTTGTAGCAAATTCCGAGGACGGAATTCTTGTAAGGTGAGAAGGATGTAAGGCCCAGTCTCTTTTTCTTTTGAGGCCTGGACCGCGCTTGAGGGCCCAGCCCTTTTCTTGGAGGTGTGCGAACGACGCCGTTTTGGGGTAAGTGTCTTCTTTCTCAGCTCCCGATTTCTTTTCCATCTCTTTCTCATTTCTGTTTCTTTTCTTTCGGCTTTTTTTTTTATTTCCCCCCGCATCTCTCTCTCCCACGTTTCTCATTTCCTTCCAGTTTCATTTTATTTTCTTGTTGTGGGATCTTTGAAGTGAGTTTCGATTCTCATGCCCTAACCTCCTCACTTTCGGTTTTCCCTCAAAATCAATTCCTTATCTGTCGCATCTCTCCATCACAGCAGAACACAGAGTTTCTCTCTCGCGTCCCTCTAGTTTTACGGTTGGTGCTCTCTCTTCAAACTCGGTTCTTCTCTTCCTCTTGCGCAAGTTTTCGTCTTCAGGTAAATCTCTCTCTTTTCTCTCAAGTCGACGCTTTCCTCTTAATTGTTTTTCTGGTTTCATGCATTTCCGATTTCGAATTTGTTCCAGGTAGTGCCGCTATGTCCTTCCCCACTCTGAAAACCCTCTTTAGACGCTCATTATCTTCCAGTTCACTTTGCCTCTCTTCCGTCCGCGTAGTGATTAATTTCCTTGCTATGGGTTGACGTTGTGCTCTGTTGAATGGGTAAGGAAACCGTGAACCGTTCTCTTTCATGGTGTAAATTGTGACTTTTAATTGTTTGAGCGTGTGAAAGATTTCTTCTGTTTAATTGTTTGACGTTGTGCTTTGTATTATGATGGTTTTGTTGTTGAAGAAGGATTTATAAATTTTGGGTTTTTGACGAGGTGGTGCGGTAAATTGTTGGGTTGATGTGGGGTGTAGGATGAGTTCTGTAACTGTTCAGGGTTGTGTTGGTTGTTTTGAGTTTTGCATTATTTGGGTTGGAGGTGCGGTAAAGCAAATGGATACTCGGGTTGAGTAGGTACTGTTTTTGTACTGTTGGGTTGGTATTTCGACCATTGAAGTAAGATTGATATTTTATTTATATGTTTGACGTTGACCTTGGAGAGTGTTTAGGATAATATCAAAGACTAGTACATGGTTCTTGAGTTAGAATGCGGGCTGTCCAATGTTATTAAGTGGTTGTCTTAGTGAGTTAATTGTGGATTTTTAATTATTAGAAGAAGTTATGCCAATTGTCGTTTAATACTCGGTGTATATTTCTTTTGTTTTTATGAATAGGTGACGAGAGTGATAGAGGTCATTTTCAAGGCTTAGATAATACGCTGCAAGAGTCAGGTAAGTGGGGTTCCTATGCTAGGTTTTATACAAGTTAAAAGACTGAGGTTGACTTTATGAAAACTTGTATATTTTGTGATGTAATGGGAACTTGGGAAAACAAAGATCAACCTCGGTCGCTTATCTGCATTATTCATCAAATCTGTATGAAAAAGGAAAAATATATTCTGACATGCATTGTGTAGACATGAGCTAAATTTTGTCATGTGGTTTCTAAAATATGAAAAATGAGCGATATTGAGAATATGAAAAGTTGTGCATTTATTTAGAAAGATGTTCTGGTTTTTGTTTTCAGTGTGTGTAAACTGTCTGATTCTGTTTTGGTACTCTGTATTATTTTGATATAACATCTGAAAACCTTTGGCATGGTCTACTAGTTTTTGTATTTGACTTTGTCTCTGCTTTGCTCTGCTCTTCTCTGTTATGCTCTACTCTGTTTGGGTTGGTACCAACTTCTCTGTATTTGAGTGCACCCACTTTGGAAACAAAGTGGTTTTATTGTGGTCTTTCATGTGTACACACTTGGGGCTTCGAGAAGAATAAAGGAAAGATTTCACCTCTGTCTCTGCCTGGTTTGGCCACCGGGGTTAGCACAACCCTACCACGGGGGTGAAACATGGTCTCTGCTCTGTTTGATGCTCTGTTTTGATCTGATGATGATACTCAGTTTATGTTATGCCAAAGTATTACGGGTTTACTTGTATTAAAACCATCGCTCCGTTACTTTTGGAAAACATGTTTTGTTCTGCATGATAACTCTGTAAAATATCTTGTTCTGCATATTGTACTTGGTCAATGCTCATGTTTGCACGCTAGCATAGGTCTTCTGCTTACTGAGTTGTTGATAACTCACCTCCTATCATTATAATATTTTTCAGATGATGTGGAGAGTCCAACTGAGGACCTGGATTAGATTGGTGAACGTGTTTAAGCTGAGGAGATGATATTAGAAGAAGGATTTCTGATATTCTTTAGTTTAATGTCTTTGAGATTTAATTATATCTTGGGTTTAGTAAGACATTTGAAATTATCAGTTTGGTTTGTTATGACTATTGGGAGATTGTGGACTCATTCGTTTATTTTGTTGTGGTAATGACTTTGTGGAGTTTTCAAGATATTTATTTAGAAGACATGAGATTGAGTTTTGCTAATAAAGTTTTTGGAGATTTGTTTTAGTTGTGTTGGGAAACATGTTTTTTTTAAGTGACAGGTAGTAATTCTCCAAGCCACCAGGGTTTGGGGCGTTACATGATACCTCAACATCAGCAATTTTTAATGCCTCGGAGAGATTATTTTTCTCACTCTCCACAGTAGTAAATCTATTGTACAGCATCTTGTTGAGTTTCTTCAGTTTGACTACTTCTTCACATGCATCATTATATGCTTCTTGTATGCTCAAATCCTGATCAACTTCAACAAGAGCTACATCCGAATCACTAAAAACACATTCACTTTCGGCTTTTGTTAGTTCAACCTCAGTAAAATCATTCACAATAGTGGAAAAAGTAATAAAAGATTTTTCATTATCAGATGATGAATTTTCGAAATCAGAACTGTCACTCAATGTGACATTCAATACTTCTCCTTTACTTTTTTTAAAATTTGGACATTCAATTCTTATATGCCATACCCCAAACATTCATGACACTTCACTTAGTCATTTTTTCCAATTTTATCTTTATTCCAATTTTCAGATTCATTTTTCTTACCAGAAAATTCTTTTCCTCATTTTTGTTTATCACTATCCTTTTTATTAAACATGAATTTTCTGAACTTTCTTGCAATGAGAGCTAATTTCCTCGTTATTTAGACTTTCTTCATTAGAAGAATCCTCATGATTTTCTTCTATAGTTTTTAAGGCAATGGACTTACCTTTTCTTACTTGAGGGAGAGAAGACTCATATGTTTGTAAAGACCTGACCAGTTCTACCTTTATTACATCCAAGTCTTTACTTTCTTCAATAGCAGTGACTTTAGGCCGAAATCTTTCAGGTAAGGACCTCAGAATCTTCCTCACAATTCTTGAATCTTCAACTTTTTCTCTGAGATTAAACCTGTAATTAACAATGTCATTAAGTTTAGCATAAAACTCATAAAAACTTTCATCTTCCAACATCTTAATCGCTTCAAACTTAGAGGTTAACGATTGTAATTTTGAATTGTTCACAGTTTTTGTTCATTCATGCGTAACCTCCAGAATATCCCATGCTATTTTAGCAACCTCACACATGGAGATTCTCTCAAATTCTTCCGGAGATATAGCCATGAATATAGCATTCAGTCCCTTGCTATTCCAATTACAGTTGTTGATCTCATCTTTTTTCCAAGCATCAATACTTGTTGTTGGTTTAGTCCATCATTTTTCAACAGAATACCACACTCGTTCATCCAACGATTTGAGGAAGGCTCGTATGCGCACTTTCCAATATGCATAATTTTCACCATTGAAGTGTGGTGGGGCAGTCAATGATGACATAATGCAGGGGCACAGATCACACTCGGATGAGTGAACCATGCTCTGATGCCAATTGAAATTCCCAATGTACCCCTGTGAATTCACTAAATTACCTACCAATTTACTTGAACAAATTGGTTATATCTTAATATTATGATTATTAAATAAATCAAATACTTGAAGTAAATAAATCACTTTGTTCAACACAATGATTAGTTTCGAAGGGAAACCCTTTAAAGAACTCTTCAAAGGTAAAACCCTATGGGGCAGCCAAATCCAGGAAAATCAATCTTATTATTTGAAAATCAATTACAAGTACTCATTAATTACAAAACCTTTACAACTTGACTCTCTTACTTGCCCAGACAAACGACTCATTTGTTTTCTACCACGGTAGCAACAAGAACCTCTGACGATCTTTAAATATTGCATTTCCTTCTAGAATTCTAGGGGCTGAAGTCTAATCACCCGATCCTCCACACTCGGAGCACGATCACACTTAAGGAGAGATGAAAATCAAAGTGAAAATCCTCAAGTAGATTTTCCCTTCATAAGCACATGAGAAATATCTTAATGATCCTTAATCCATCTCCTTGAAGAGTCATGAAATCGAATCCCTTTAAATATTAGATCTGGAAAGAGTTCCAGTTGAAGTAGGATTCTGCTGACAGGTAGAGATAGTAGCGAGAACGTTTCCTAACGGATTTCTAACATTTCGCGATAACTCTTCACTGTGGTTACTGATCTGTGTTCAGCTTCTGTTCTGGATAATTGCTGATCTTTATGGATTTGAATTTCACATTGCTGACTTATCTAAACAACCTTAAAGACTTCTAGATAAACTCAAAATTGTTAAAGATAAAATCAGCAATTGTTTTACATTCATCCAAATTCAAATTTATAATGATAAGATAAACTTTATCATTTAATCATCTAATTCTAACCAATTTTAGCATTTACAAATTCTTTTCTCGTGAAGGCACTGACAAATTTAGAAGAAAAAGTTTGGAAATAATAAGCATACATTTTAGACTATTTTTCCAGTTGCATGCATGAAACAATGAAGCATTAAAGATAAAAATGGAAATGCATGGGGCCAGAAATGAGTATGTTTTAGAACAGAAAGAAAGATGTTAAAGCATGATGATTGCAAAGCATGATGATTGATGATTGCGCCTATATATATGGGAGGGGGAGCTATTACACAGAGCAATGCATTAGGCCACCGACATTCTGATAGTTAAAGAGTACTACCACTCAAGGGGAAGTAAGCTGGATACATATAGATACTTAATGTCTTCATATATATTACATTCTGGATAATGATCATGAGGACAGAGTTTTTGTTTTTTTATGAAAGGCAATGATTTAGAATTGTATTTTTTTTTTTTATAGATTTGGAAAGGGAAGTTTCGAACGATCTCTAAAAGTTATGCCAATCAGGCGAATGCGAATTGCATACTTTGATGAATGTTAATGGCGCTATAAAAGCCTTTGGCTTTGGCTCTAGAATTCTTCTTTTCACGTCGAAAGATTACAGTAAATATATATATATATATATATATAATATTTGGGGCACTCCAATTAAAAGGAACATGCGAAACATTATCATCATCATGATACACATCAAATCATTGCCTTTCCTCAAAACTATGTATATATATATATATCTATAAATCACTTGAAATTATAGTAATTACTAGAAATTGAGATACCAGCTAGCTAGCTAGGTTTAATTTCCTGCATGCATGGATATATCTAGCTAGCTATTAAATTTCTTAATTACCAGGGGATGGGTCCTGAAGGTATATATCAAACAAAATGAAAAGATCTTCAGTGTTTGAATCAAAATATATGTTGATTAACTTCTTTCCCATTAGTAATGTGTTTGGTCTGATTTTAATGTTTTGCTTATTCTTTTTCTACTTTTTCTGTTCCTTACACATGAACAAATGAATTTGAATTCATGTGCATGGATGATATAGATGTGTTTCGATTAAAATTTAGGGTGACTTTTACAGTAGAGTCCACAATTACATCAGTGTTTGATTATTTATTTTGTTATATTTGATTATTTGTATTTGATTATTTATTATATTGTGTTTGGTGGTCTTTATTACTCAATAATAGATGGAAGGAGATTCCGTGAGTTGTAATGTCGAAACAACTTAGGAGTTGGTGGTGACTCCTCATCTATTGCAGTGGATATGGAGGAGCATGGGAGTCTTCTAACCCCTTCGTCCACATATACACAACACCCTACATGTTTCATCACACCTTTATCCAAGAAATCCAAAAAAACACCTAGTAACCAATTGGTGGTTTGGGAACATTTTACAAAAATGCAACCTATTGACCACGATAACCCAAAAACTTAGTGCAATTATTACGCTAAGCTATACAGTTGCCACTACAAGAATGACACTTCATCTATGATACATCACCTCCAGAATGCATGTGAAACTTCCTCTCTTAGAGTTAAATGAGTTGGAAAAACTCAATGCTCTAGTGTTAAGAGGGATGCAAAGCGAAGAGTGTGTAGCCCACAATAGAGTGTCAAACGCTAAGTTTTTTATTAGGTGTGAATTGCCTTTTAGACTAGTCGAGCTCGAAGGGTTTGTTGAGTTCGTGGCTAATTTAGAGTCTCGATTTACTTTGCCATCTCGAATCATTTTAAAAAGGGATTGTATTAAATTGTATAATGAAGAGAAGATATAACTAAAAAAATTGTTGAATGGTCAAAGAATCTGTCTTACCACCGATACCTGGATGTTGGTGCAAAATATAAACTACATGTGCATTGTTGCACATTTTATTGATTGCAATGGAGATTGCATAAAAAAATACTTAAATTTTGCCAAATTCCTGACCACATGGGTAAAAATATTGAGAGGATGTTAAACTTGGGATTGCATGAATGGGGTGTTGATAAAATTTTGACCATCACAGTTGACAATGTCTCCTCAAATGATGTTGTTGTTGATTACATGAGTAGAAGAATAAAAGACAATGATTGTACTATATTGGGTGGTGAATTTCTTCACATGCGATGTGCTGCCCATACCTTGAATCTAATTGTTATGGACAACGTGAAGAATGTTTATGAATTTGTAACAAAGATTAGGGATGTCATCAAGTATGTGAAATCTTCGTCGTCAAGATTTGCCAAGTTCAAGGCTTTTGCGGCAAAAGAAAAGATCAGCGGGAGGATGATTTGCTTGGATGTTCCTACTAGATGGAGCTCCACATATTTGATATTGAGTACAGCAAAAAAACATATATAAGCATTGGAATAATATGTGTTTGTGGATAAACAATTCGTGAATCCCACTAGTGATGATTGGAAAAATGCACGGATTTTTGTAGAGTTGTTGAAAAGTTTTTATGAAGTTACATTGAACATTCCTGGTTCTTTGTATGTGATGTCTAATGTTTATTTTGAACAACTTTGTACAATTGAAGATGCATTAAATGATATGTGCTTGATTAATGATATTATCACTAGTACTATGAGGATAAATATGAGAAGTAAGTATGACAGGTATTGGGGTAGCAAAAATAGGTTCAACTTGATGATATATGTTGCTTTTGGGCTTGATCCACGATATAAAATGATGACAATGAAGTTTTGGTTGCAATAGCGCATAGGGTATGAGTTGGTGGATAAGTAGAGGACTCATTTTAGGCCGCTTGATCGAGCAGTATAACACATTTAGTGTGACTAGTTGGGGGCGTTCTAATGTGGCTCAAGGGAGGCCAAACAATACTAATACAAATATTGGCAATGAGTCGACACCGCCTCCGATTAAATTTCGGATCATGTTCACCAAATACCTTGATGAGCAGAGTGTTATGGAGTTAAGATCGGAACTAGAGAGATATTTGTCTGAGGCGTGTGCAAAAGACTCGCTTGGTTTTGATATCTTAGATTGGTGGAGAGTTAATGCTGTCAATTATCCTATACTTGCTGAGGTAGCACATGATGTGTTAGCCACCCCCATTTTCACTGTTGCCTCGGAGTTCGCATTCAGTACTAGAGGACGCATGTTGGATCCTTTTAAGAGTTCATTGTCTCTAGAAACTGTCGAATCCCTCATTTGCACCCAAAATTGGTTAAGGACCAGATTAGTCAACATTCAAGAGTTGGAAGAATACATATAGTTGATGGACATTGAAGGTAAGTTTGAAACTTGAAATATATTTTTTAATATCTATCTAACTCAATTTATTATATATCTAACTCAGTTTTTAATATTTTTTTAGATGATTATGTAGCTTCATCTTCAATCGAGGCTGCTGTGAGTCTCCCTTCCCATTCGTGCTGAAAACTTTAGAAGGTAAGAGATTTGTGCATTCTTTCTTATTTTGTTGATCTTTGATGGTTCTTTAAGCTATTGTGCAATATGGTCTTATTCCTGGCTTTAGGAGAAAGCCCAGTTCAATACACGTATTTCTGAAATTATCTTGTCATTCCTTTACTTCACACAAGTTCTATCTTCACATTGCAGCTTCCTGAAAGGGAACCCCTCGGAACAGACTACCACAACACATGGCTAGAATGAGCACGAGACTGGGTCCCATAGCTCTTCGCCAAAGGGGATGACATACTTGGGGGTATCAAGTACACTTTATTCTTCAGGTAAACTGTTCATAAAAATTTTTTAATGGCGAAAAGAGAGCGTGTTCTGCTTCCATTCAAGTGTTGGTCACTCTGATGTGCAGAAAGTGCAGCCAAAAACTGGTAGTGGTACTGAAGAAAGGCAAGTTCAAGGGGAAAGAAATCTGAATGCCGGTGAACAGAGGGAAATTCAAAGGATTAGCACAATGCAAATTATCAAAAGCTGCATCTAGTAGAAGGAAATGAACCTGCAGTTCCCTATATGTGTACTAATTCTTACTGCTTTCTTCATTAATCATCTACACGCATCAATATATTTCTTTTACTTATTTTTAGTACTTTAATGTTTTTTTTTAAATATATGAAATGAAATTGATCAATTTGTTAAGAATATAATACAAATAATAAATAAAAATCTACCTCTTCTCATCAGCTTAAGCTTTTAGGACAAATGGTGATTTCACATGGTATCAGAGCAGAGGTCCTGAGTTCGAACTCTGACTCTACACTCTACTCATTTGATTAAATATTCAAGATGTTAGGCCTATTCATTGAGGAAGATACTGGCCCACATGTGAGAGGAAGTGTTAATAATATAATACAAATAATAAATAAAAATCTACATCTTCTCCTCAGTTTAAACTTTTGGGACAAGTGGTGATTTCACACAATTTGACTTTATGGTAAATCACATGGATCAGTTTTATATATAACCTTGAGAAGTATCAAAATCATCATCAAATATTACTCTTCATCCATTGTTTCTATCATTTATTGCCCAAAAAGGTTCATAAATAAAATGGCAAAACACAATGTTGTCTTTGCATCCAAACCACGAGATTATGATAAGAAAAATTAAATTTTTGCAGCATCAATTGGTCTCTTCCCACGCTGGTAGTTCTGGAAGTAGATATCAACATAATTTTTCATGATCTTCTTGTATAATCTTGGCTGTGACTCGTTGACCAGCCTACCATCAGGTTCAATCTCTTTTTCTGGTTCTGGAATATATATAGAATACTGCCAAAGACATCCTCTCTTTGTGAGTTTGTCACCACTCTGTGTACTGGGCTCTTGAATATTCCGTTACTCATTATCTGCATATAACAATACAGAACCAGTTAATGTAAGTGAAGTACCGTTTATTCTTAAACCTCTATTCTAAGTGACTCATTGGCTGCAAATTGCAATGGTGTGTCTCCAATGGTAATTATAGAATTTATTTTAATTGAAGTTATTCCGCTCCATTCCATTTTAGGCTTTATATATATATATATATATATATATATATATATTTGCATATATGTTGAATAGTACTGTTCTCTGTTTGATACTTAAATATGAATAGATTTATTTGTTCGTGAGTCAATTCCTAGTCATTAAATTACTTGTTCATTAAAGACGAAGTTGGCAATTGATTAACTAATGATATTCATGATTCATGTTACGCTCTGGTTCCGCAGAGATCGAAGAGTTACTCTCTATAACTTAAAATTCACATTTCATCAATATATTTATAGACTCCAAAATATAACGTCATCAGAAAACTACAAAATCTTTTAATAAAATCCGTCACTTCTCAGAAATCTTCTATGAGTAATCCACTATACTTAAATAATCATCTCACCGATGCTCCATAATCCTGATCTTTAGCTGGACTATTCAAAATCATCTGAAAAATATATGGAGATAAGTGGTGAGTTATCAACAACTCAGTAAGCAGAGGCATATACTAGTGTGTAAATATGAACATTTTCACAGAGTTCAGAATGTAGAAACAAAACATTTCAATGTCAATATGCAAATCTCAAAAATATATATTATTAGAAAATTAGAGCGACCTTTCAAACATTTCATATTCAAAAACCAACATTTTATATTCAAAGACTCCTTTGGCACAACATGACTGAACATCTTCATCTTATCAGAACATATCAGAACAGAGGCCATGTTTGACCCCCGTGGTAGGGTTGTGCATCCTGCGGAAAGTCAAGCAGAACATAAATCACCAAGAATATCAAAGCGATTGCACTCATAATAGAAATCCACTATTATCTCCCGTGGGAGGGCCAGAGATCACTATTATATCCCGTGACAGGGTTAGAGGTCACTATTATATCCCGTGACAGGGCCAGAGGTCACTATTGTATCCCGTGACAGGGCCACATATCAAAACAAAACAGAATCAGAATCACCATATCAGAATCAGAATCAGAGTCAGAATAGGATCAGAAAGTCATGCCAAAGGTTTTTCAAGTGCCACATCTTATCAACACATAGTACTGAACAGAATCAGATTACAAAAACATAACTTATACACAAAATTTCATATTCGCTCTCTTTTTCAAAGTTCAGAAACTGAATGTTAAAAATAAGCTCATGTCTGCACCAGTCATGACAGAAAATACTTTCTTCTTAAATAGAATATCATGAGTAATGTATAACAAATATCTGAGATTGTTTTCATATTTCTTTTCATAACAAAACATGCACATTTTCTAAAAAGGACCTCAGTTCATTTTATTTTATGCAAAGTCTAGCATTAGAACCCCGCTTACCTGAACTTCTTAGCTTTTTCGAAATTCCTAAAAACTTTCGAATAATAATTAATCGTCACCTATAAAATAAAAACATAATTCTCGTAAATTTCCAATTAATCTCATATTTCGATATTTAATCCTAAACTTCTGAAAACATCTATTTAATTCCTCAAAACCTAAAATTCTCAAAATTCCCAAAATACCATCATTTTCTAAGACCATCAATATCCACTTAATCGAATTCGTACTGAAGAAGAAAATTTATCAAATAAGTATTATGATAATTATAGAACTCAATAAAAAAATTAATATTCAAAATATCTAAAATACCAACAATATTTTATAAATAAAAAGAATACATTGGTTATTAAATTTTCCTAAAATAAGTCATGAAAAACTCATCTCTTAAGAAAAATAGATTTACTTCCTTTAACTTAACAATATTATCAAAATACAATATAATATTTATTGAAACTTAAAGCAAAATCCTATTTAAATTAAATATAAACTCAACAAAAAAGTTCTCACCCGAGGGGATGGAGGACCAGGCTGGGCTGTTTGCAAAGAGGAGTTACTGCGTGTGGAGTGGCTGTGCTAGCAAGTAACGGGAGGCAGCGGCAGCGGCAGCATGGAGGTTGGGGAAAGAAAAGTATAAGCGGCAACCCTAGTTTATCAAATTGATGAACTGCTAAACATGAGTATATATAGACATAACTATTACACAACTGTTGCCGTGAATGTTGCGGAAAATAGGGACATTCATGCCTTGGAGAAACGGACGAGTAAAACTCACTAGATAAAGCCATGCACGACGAGAAAACTGTGGGGCTAAGCGATGAACTGTGAAGTTGCCATGTAAATAAATAGATATTTGAAACAAAACAAAAAAAATGAGGAGAATATAGAGGCGTACGTGCATGAGATGATAAGTGCTTAAATTTATATAAAAAAAAAAGCGATACGAAAACCCTAGAGAAAAGAGGAAGACGTGCGCCGAGTGGAAATAAAAATAAAAATAAAATAAAATAAAATAAAACTAAATAAATAAATAAATAATTGAGCTTGATTGGATCCGGGTGTTACAATTCAAGTGCAATCAGAAAAGTTGGTGGCCATATTGAATGTGGGTTTTCTTGGGTTTTTCTCCTTAAATTTTTCTCCTTTATCTCGTTCACATTTCTATTCACTGTTACGTAGGTTTGATTATCCTCTGATGCAATTAATGCTAATGTGATAAAACCATTGCACAAATCAATGTGCCTATGGATTTCTTTGGAAATTACAATAAGTATTCATAGCATATGTGAGCTATATATTGAATGTGGGTTTTTTTGTACTTTTGATTTCTAATTTCATTATGTTTGTAATTAGGTAACGTTTAAGGATCCCGATTCAGCCAAGAGAGCTTGTCAGAACCACTATCCTGTAATTGTTGGAAGAAGAGCTAATTGATGGAGAATTTTCTTATTTTTTGTAGACAATTTGTTGTGTATTGGAGTTTGATTAAAGCAATGTATGTGTTTTGTAATATTCTTAGCAAATTAGTTCAAACAATATAATATGTAGTAGATTGTATCGTGTATGTCGTATGCATTTTACAGGATGAATATTGATTTTTTGTTTTTTGTTTTACATGTATTTAGTTAAAACGTTAATTAGTTGTTTATAGGCTTATAGCTTTACCTTTCTTTTCTTTTTCTTTTTTTTTTTTTTTTTTTTTTTACATAAATTCTGTTTTCCATTTTTATATATTTTTAGTTTTATAAAATAAAGGCTTTAGATAAATAAAAAAAAAAAAAAAGCTTTTGAACACTATGTACTTATTCAAAAAAATTAATAATAAATAAGCTTTTGTTAAAAAAAAAAAAACCCAGGTACAACTTGAAACCCGGATTTCTGGATACCCGCCCCAGGTCATAAATGGGCTAACACGGGTTCTAGTCCGAGTGTACCCGGGTTCTCGGGCCGGAACCCGGATGCATAGTCTTAGTTCTTGTTCCCCAACCACCAATTGTAAAAACCATCCCTGCTGTCTTAACAAAGAAGACTTCAACCTACTCTCTCCATTCTGCACCTTCAAATCATCAGACCTCAGTCCATGCAAAGAGACTTTTGAATGTCCAACCACAAAGCACATTGACATAGAGTTAAAATCCCAATTAATGGGACCCAAGGCTTTTACCTATTGCATCCCTAGCACAATGTTATAGCCACCTAAGGTTAGAACATGAAAAGGAATTATGAACTTTGAGCCCAAAGTTTTAATCAATTCTTCATATCTGCCTTTACTCAACTGTCTATCACCATTGACTACTCTCACTTGTAAATTTGAATCATCCAGAACCTTTAACTTTGTTGCCTGTAGCACTAGTGGATCTAGGAAGCTATGTGTACTCCTTGAATCTACCAAAATTTTCACTGCAAAACTCTTATTCTTCCAAGTAATCTCATAGCATTATTATTAGAACATCCTCAGATTGCATGAATGAATATTTCCAGCCCTTCATCCTCAACTACTGTCTCTTCCCCACAAAATTAATCTCTTCAATGAACTCCTCAAGTTCTGCCTTCTTATTAACATTGTCCTCTACTAGCAACAGGTACACTCTTGGATTCTTACATACATGTGCAGGATCCCATTTTTATCACAATGGTAGCATAGATATTTCATTCTTTTTTCATCTATTTGGGAAGAAAAAAAATTTCTTGACTTGTAGAGGTTTCTACATCCTAGTCCCTTCCACAATTGAGTTAGTATTTGCTACACTAGTCCTCCATGGCCTCTTAGCTACTAATAGGTATTCTCCTTAGATTTTTGCTAATCCAAAAGCTCCATTGAGGTTAATAGGATTGAGCATTTTTACTGGTAATTGAATCTCATCAGTTAGGCCACTCAAAACGCAGCCCAATTTATGCCTCTCGGACAACAAGCCTATTGGACAAAGCCTCAAATTGAGCTTTATACACAACCACATATAAGGATTGCTTGAGACGTGTTAAAGCCTCCATTGAGTCATCATAAGCTGTAGGCCCAAATCCTACTTGCAATGTGTTACAAAGGAATCCCATCCATTTAAAACACCAGAGTCTACGACATCTTGATACCATATGAGAGCCTCACCCTCCATATGATATGATGACATTAAAAGCTTCTGACTTAAAGGTGTCTGATGATAATCAAAGTATTGGGTGGCTTTGAAAATCCACCCATATGGGTTATTCCCATCGAAATGGGGAAAATCTAACCTCACTCTATGAGGTACAGAGACCCTTTCTTCATTCATACCCAATCTAACTTCATAACAACTACCCTACCCCCAAGTGAAACTACATAACGATTTTCTACCAGAGTTTTGATCATATCAGTGAGAATGTCAAAATTGTTAGTCACGCCATGTATAACATTCTAGTGTTCATCCAATTGTCTCTATAGAACCTCATGATTTTTCTGACTGCCCTTCTGGTGTAACTTCAACGTAGCGGAACATGTACCTTTTGCCATTGTAGGGTCGCCTTCTCTCTGATACCAATTGTTAAGGATCGAACCATCGATCCAAAATCTCTAGGACTATTCAATACTATTTTAATTAAACCTTGAACCCTCAGGATGATTACAAACTTCAACGTAGCGGAACGTGTACCTTCTACCATTGTAGGATCACCTTCAATCTAATTCCAGTCGTTATGGTTACCCTTCAATTCATATACGAAATTAGAGAACTCAAGCAACACACAAAATCTCTTAAACACGAAACAAGAACTGAGAAAGAAACCCAAGAATCCAAATCTTGATTGTTGGAAGAGGCTTTCGAGGAACCTCCAACCTCTAGACAAGAACACTTCAATTATCAAGAATCTGAACACAAGTCCTTTACAATGGTTTCAACTTTATACTACTAAGCTACAGAGTAAAACACAGTAGTTTTATTTCACAAAACACAAACAAAAAGGCATCGTATAATCTCTTCCTGTTTAGCTCCTGCAACTCGAAACACACTGCTTCATTAAGGAGAGGTTTGGATTCAAAACCCACCTCAACTCAACTCATCTCAACTCATCTCATCTCATCATTACAACTTTTTCAAATTCTCACACAAAAATAATAAACAATTCAACTTTTTCAAATCTCAAAACAACTTTTCAAATTCCCACACAAAATGTCTCATTTCAACTTCCATTCCCTTAAATACCGTTGCTTGCCACAAAATGCATTGCTTCATTTAATCCTCCCAAAATGCATTGTTTTGCTTATTTCAGTTAAAAACTGTTGCCCATCTCGACACCATCACAACATAACTTAATGCCCCTTACAGGGGAGATTGATCAGCAATTTTTGTAGATACTTGAGTGGCGTTCCAACTTCCTGAGGTGGTCGCCTGTAACGCCCCGGTCCTGGAGGTCTGGATAGTTAGCTCTTGTTCAAGGCAGTGGCTGACAGCAAGGGTCCTCTCCTTTACAGTGACTTGCAAGTTTTCGTGCGTTGAGTTACAGTGGCTACTTAAAGGTGGTGCGGCGACAGTTTCCATGGTAGATGGGGTATGGTTGATTGTTGGATGTGGACTCATCAGGTGTTGTGGCGTGGGTCTTCATGGGGCTGAGTTGCGTCAGTAGTTTGGGGGTGGTTGAGGTTCTGTATGATGGAGGATGAGGGAAGGAGACGGCAACCCTATTCTTGGATTTTCTTCATGCACGAAGGGTTAGGTACGTATGTATAGGCGAACGAAGAACAAAAACAAACCCTAGAGGGATGAGGGAGACGTGTATGTGCGTGTGAGTGGAAAAAAAAAACCGATGTGAAACTATGTAGTAAGTAGAGTCTGAAATAAGGTACCACGGGCTTGGGCTTTTTCCTGAATCATTGGTCTCGACTTAATTTTTAAAAATAATCCAACTTGCCTTAGAAAATTCTTGGCTCAATTCTCACCTTGGCCCTTTAGAAAAAATAACCGAATTATCAAACCCAATAAAATCATCAACCACCAAAACAAAGATTTTAGGCCAGTAGTCAAAACAAAAAAAATACTTCAAACGTATAAATCTAGAAACAAAATTTTTACAAAACGGCTTGTTGCTGGACTCGGGTGTTACATTGATAGTGGACAGAGCAAAACCCACAACTTCAACTTAGTATACGTTACAGAAAATAAAATGATGCAAGGGTATACGGTGACAATGCCGTCGTAGAGGGAGGGAGACATACCTTCGGTGTTTTTTGTGATAGTCTCGGTGAAGATTTCCGGAGGTATGGCCTTCTTGACTTGTGTTGGAAATTTGATTTCACGATGGCTGGTTCTGGCCGCAAGAATATTGTTGGTTTGATGGAGGAAATATTGTGGGGGAAAAAGAGGGTATATACGTGAGGGTTTTGACGTGTAAATCCGTTGGTTACCAATTAGGAAGGTTTTCAAACTAGAAAATCAAAACCGAGAGATATATATACGGGCGGGTACGTAGAGAGTGGAAGAATTCCACTCAAATAAAATCGAGAAATACTCTATCTACAAAGTGATTACACAAAAATAATCTCACAAACTGATGTGGCTTTATGTAGTTTGTTAGATTATAAAGTTACTTTTATTGTAAAGCAGATCTGACGGATCATATGAAGCTACGTCAGTTTGTAGACTTACTTTTGTGTAATCTCTTTGTGACTGTAGCATTCCTGAATAAAATCACCATCTCAAGAAAGAACAGATTTTTTTTATATATAACAATAATATATAATAATAATAAGACTAAATCCATAATTTATAACCCGCGTTACACAATTACAACAAAAAATGCAAAAATGACCGCAAAATACTATGAAGATCATTAAAGACCTTAGGGCAAATCTGTTCATCTTATTACATGAATTCCTACTAAGTATAGTCTATAATCGCTTTTTTATTATAAGCTTGCAGAAAATATTAATATCTGTGTTAAAGATAATGAATATATATATATATATATATATATATATATATATATATTATGATCGCTACCCCCCAACCATAAGGCAGTAGTACTATTAATCACGGGAGTCAAGTCTCGTCGACAAGCGAGAACCCTAACTTGTAAATCAGTCTAATTTTAAATTGATTCTAATATTTAAATATTTAATTTTTATATTATTAAATTCATCTCAACTCAAATTTTTTTTTACACGTGGGACTCATAACATTTTTAAACTCAATATCTCTTTATATACGAGACCTATAACTTTTTTCAATTTCTCATAAATACATCTAAATTTATTTTAATATCTAAATATTTATAAACTCATTTTTGGTAAACTCTATAAAATTTATTCATTATCTCAACTTATTATTATTTATAAAAAACTTATCTTATCTCAATTCAGCTGAACGTTGGTGATCAGATGAATCGAGCCTTTCACTTTGGATATTTTACAAAGAAGACAAAGACCTGCCATAGTCAACTTGTCCCAACTGTCTCCCCATACATAGTGCATACTGATACTGACATTTCCTTTTTTCTTTTTTCATTTGAAATTACCAGTATATTAACATTTACTAGTTCAGCTGAATCATTTTCATTTTGACCTTTTTTTCCAGATACAAGGCATAGATCAGATTCAAGTCTTATTTTACACCCAATTCCTGATCCGGAAGAATTGTATCAGCATGCTTTAAATTAGTAATGCAATAAAACAAATGCAGTACAGCTTTTACAGAACAAGACATTATTATGCATTAGAATCTAAAGGCCACGAACTTATTATGGCCACTCAAGTTTTACAAAACAGGGAAGAAAAGTACAAAACCTACCAACCTAAATGCCTTGGTCGTAAGGAAACGAGGTGGAATCCAACCAGGCATCACCAGTAATGAACTCCGACACCGTGTAGTTATATGCATCGTAATAATCCATTACATTATACCCCGGCCAACTAATCCGACCGTCCGTTGATGAACCAGGACCGTAATTGTTATACTCCCCGTAATACAACGTGTCCAAGCCTTGACCCCCTGGCCATTGAATCCACCCAGTTGGGTCGATGAAGTCGCCGACATAGGACTCGAGGTAGACCGTCCGAGAATACACCCTCCATGGCCGCCCGAGGTAGCTCTTGAACCTGCCAGAATTGGAGCTCAAATCATCCGTAGCTAGGATTGAACAGTTCTGTATGGAGATTCCGGTGTCCTCATCTGGGGTGTCGCGAGACTGTGCTGTTATAACCGTGTATTGGTTATGCATTGGCGTTCTGGAGATGATGTTACAACCCTGGAAAACCACCGCTGCATTCCCGAATATGAAATCTATTGTCCCTGAAATGTCGCACTCTCGGTAGAACTGTCGGAAGGAATGAACGTATAGTGTGTCCTGGTAACCATCGATGGAGCACCTGTACAAAGCGGCCAAGTCAGCATTTACTCTCAAGGCAACAGCTTGCTGTTTCTCTGGTCCAGCCCTGTTCTCGATCGATATGTCTCGTGCCAGAAATCCATCGCCAGACACAGCTGAAATCCATTCAAGTTCCAAGTTAAATGTGGTGTTACGAAAGAGGGTATTTTATAATGTTCTGCCTGTCTGAGAAGATCAAACCCAAAACAATTAGAGTAGCGAAGAAGACGAAATTAAATAAAAGCAAATTGAAAGTTTACAGTACCAAGAGTTGCAGATCCGAAAGTGGTCCAGCCATCGGCCACACTTCTGTCGCCAGTAATGAGAGTGACATCACTTCCATCTCCAAGCAGGACAATGTTGGGCTTGTAAATTGGGATTTCCACATTTTCCTTGTAAGTCCCTCCTTTAACATAGATGATCGTTCTATCGTTGTAACTATTATTTGGGGCAAAGTTGATGGCATCGGTGATTGTGGTGAAGTTTCCTGTTCCATCTGCAGCCACCGTCAGCACCTGCCCCGGATCATATTCTTCATCTGAGCTCTCAAGGATCCGACTGTCTTTCCTTGACAACCATGTTGGAACACCCGTGAGGCGCCGATTGTTGGTGCCCTTTTTATCCCTTTGCCTGGACACAACCGAGAGAGAATTACTCACATGTTTGTAAGTGTTAGTTATGGAGTTCACGAGGATTGGCTTCAAAGAACCCGATGCTGTATCCAGACCTTCCAAGCATGTGTTCTTGTTTGTGAGTGCTGCGCTGAGGTACGCTGATGCATCGGCCAGATTTCGTTGGTTGGAGGAATTGATACGGGCCACCGATCTTCGTAAAGAAGACAACGTTATTTGGTGTAGTTCCCGGCAGTCTTTGATGGTTCCTCTTTGTTTCTCGATGATGTTTGATTGTCCGGCAGTAAGAAACAGATTCGAGAGCTTTTCAGACTCAGTTATTGCGGTCTGGAGGGTGTGCAGGAGGAAGTTGAGGATATCTGGACCGATAGTAATCGATATGGAGAGCTTCAATGAATAGAAACAGACATCTGGGTATGGTGTGGTCATGCAGAAGGATTTCATTGTTGGTAGCTGGGAATGCATAGAATTTATGGAAGAAGAGGAAGAGTTCAGAGCCCATGTTCTTGAGAAGATTGCAGAGAGGAGAAGAAACAACTTCAGATTCATGGAGGCAGCCATCGAAGTTACATGAAACAATTCGAAAGACAGAGGCAGAGGTTAAAAAGGAAAATGGCTGATGGCCCTTATTAGATAATGCCATTGGGAACGGATGGACTCTCTTAGGGTAGGTTTGGGGGGTGAGATGAGAATTTTGTGTTTTGTTTTGAAGTTTAAAATATTAAGTTTTGGTATTATTATTGTTTTGGGATTTGAAAAAGGTGTATTGGGATTTGAAAAAGTTGAATTGTTTATTATATTTTGTATGGGGATTTGAAAAAGGTGTAATGATGAGATGAGATGAAATGAAAATTTTGTGTTTTGGTTTTGGCCCCAAACCTGCTTATTGTCAAGAGTATTACATTATTACATTACACGAACTTTGATGGCAAGTTTAAGGAATATGACAGTATGCTACTACGCTTTTTTTTTTTTAATTATATATTCATCTGGGTATATAATATTTGTGTACTTATTTTACACATTTTCCCCATTTTTTATTCCCTAGAATTTGAAACTTCAATCCACAATCAATGACACGGTTGAAAAGTGTGTATATAACAGCCAATATATATAAATAAAACATTAATGCTTAAATTAGTCTTTGTGGTTACCATTTAGCGGTTTAGTTGATCACGAGAGAGAGGTGCATGTATGCTCCCGTTAAAGAGAATCTTACAGGCATGGCCTCACGGGGCGGTCTAAGTTCAAATTTGGGACTATGAATAAGAGAACTTATGTGGGTATACTTTAACTTATAAGCAATTTTTTTTCCCCCTTTTCTTTCTAAAAGTAACTGTAGTATAAACGCATTTTACTTTAGGATGTAAACCCGAACTCTATATTAAATCAACTACGAGAGAAATGAGAGAGAACCAACACAGATAACGAGGCATGACCTCTAGCCAAGTCCAACTAGATCAAAAGAAAGCAAGGCAACAGCCAAGGGTGGTTTAGTGCAAAGGGACTTGGGTTTTCATCACCAAAACCGAAGATCCAATCCATTGTGCACAAGAGAATTTCAAAACAAGGGTATTCTCAACTTTCATCAACGAACCAATCCATAGTGCAAAGGGTTTTAGAAAATAAGTTCAAATCCACAAATCTAAATGAAAGATTGCTAGAAAAAACTAGAAGGACTTCTCCCCTCTACAAAGTGCGCAATTTGTGTTGTTGTGTTTGTGAGGACTACGCCGAACCGAGGGAAGAGATCCCCTCCCTCAGGCAAAATACTGATGACAATAAGGAAGTCAGGTTGGCAATGTGCAGCCCGTCATAGAGTAAGGTGAGTAGGACTTTGTAGAGAGTCTGGCAAATGCATAACAACACAGAGCGACAAAGGATGGTTCGCCTGACACCAAGCGAGTAGATTATGTGATGTGACCAAACAAGGGCGAGCAACAACAAGGAGACGCTTGATGCCAACATGGGAGCTCTCCGAGATAACACAAAGGAGCTCATAGGGTGGCAGGTGTTGTACTAGAGGCCCATACTCCACCAGAGACATCATATCTGGAGTAAGCTTGCAGAAGAAAGATTACGGATCTGCAGGCTATATTGTCTGACCTTAGAGGTATGGCTCAGTGCCACGTAGGAGACCTTTACTAGGGGAAGGACTGCATGATTGGAACCAGACGGAAAATGGACTATTGAGATTGAATGTCTCTCATTTAAGCATATCGAGAGTTAGAAGAATGTCAGGACTGAGACTGACAGTCCTGCTATATATAGAGGCTCTGGACAAGAGTCAACATTGGAGTCATCAAGAAAGCAAGTGACTTCAGTACCTTAAAAAGGAAGGATCAACACCCGTGCAACTGTAGTATTAGAAATATTGTTAAGGTAGGTTAGCTCCTAAGATCATACTGGGAATGTGGGGTAAATATTTGTGAGCATGTTCATGGAGGGCGGCTTAGCTAACGCTCCAGCAGCATTCATGGATATCAAGAATAGGGTGTTCAGGCCATTATTAGATACACTTGTGGTGGAGTTCATTGATGATATTCTACTTTACTCCAAGGATATTGAGGGTTATAAGAGTCACCTGAGGTTAGTACTCGGGAACCTAAAGGAACAATGATTGTTCACCAAACTCAGTAAGTGTGAGTTCTGGATGGGCATAGTTAAGTTTCTTGCTCATAGATATCCAAGGAAGGAGTCATGGTGGATCTAAGTAAGATTGAGGTAGTCGTATGTTAGCAATCTCCCACAACGGTTCGCAAAGTTAGGAGTTTCTTGGGACTACTTGGCTATTATAGGAGATTTGTGGAAGGATTCTCTAAGTTATCGAGTCCACTCATGGTGTTAACAAGGAAAAACTCCAAGTTCATATGGACCGAGCCGAAGTTGGGAAGAACTAAAGAGAAGATCAACCACAACCCCTATATTGGCTCTGCTAGAATCCCAAAAATCATTGGTAGCATTTAGTGATGCATCAAAGTATGGGCCAGGATGTGTTTTGATGCAACATGGAAGGATGGTTGTAATGACCTGGCCCATGTTTTTAACCAAAACCTAGCCCAATAGAAAAAAATGGTGCAAAACGTACCGTTTCAACAAGCCCTTTGTTTCCTCCCATCTCTTTTTGTTTTCTTCTTCCCCCAACCCCCCCCCCCCCCTTACCCTACTCCCTTATGGTTTATGCAGCATTGAAACAAGCCTAGCCCCATGCTAATTCTTCCTCTCCAAGTTGCACCTCCACGCCGATAAGTACTCCGGAACCATCTGTCTGTCTATCTCTCTCTCTCTCTCTCTAACTCTCTGTTGGCATCTTCAATTAGGACCACCCCAGTGATTAGGGAAGGTTGTCGAACGCAACACATGTATGTCTCAGTTCCTCTCTCATTTTTTGTCCTGACCTTTCTCTTCCCTCACTCACTCTCGGTCTCTCTCTCCACCGTAAGTGCTATCTCCATCGCACCCCGAGCACATCGTCACTCCCTTTGCCACCCTAAGACTCTCTGCTTCTTCTCCTTCTCTTTGCACAAAACTACAAATAGCAGCAACTCCATCGCACCACTGTCATCCTCTGTGTCATGACACTACCGTCGATAAGCATGTCTCTCCCCCTCCTTCCCCCTGCCGATATTTTACTCTCTTAATTTGGGTTTCTGTTACATGGTTCAGAACATTGCCTAACAGTAGCCGCCAACCCCACTACATGCCCCCGCAATCATCGTCTGTCATACACGTTGGGTAAGTTTTAACGAGAAGTTTGGATTATCTATGTTTATAGTTTGGGTATTTGTGGATTGAGTGACCTCACAGTTTGTGGATATTTTGAAGGTCTCCATTTGTAATGTCGTGGATAGAGGAGGGGATGAATGTAAAACTATGGGTTGGTGTTCCGATTTGCCGGGAGAATGAAGGTAAATGTGATGTGTTTTGGGATGAGATTTAAGCGAATCCAAGCAGGTTGGGCTAATCTATTGGCTAAATAGTGAAGTTTGGATGTTGTGCCTAGCCATTATAAAACCGAGGCACCATGATGGGCTATTTGGTATGGGTTTATATGGCGCTACAGACTTTAGAATTTTATAAGTTAGTACGGTTCTGTGTTTGTATGAGATACTAATATGTTACTGGTTTTGTGTTGTTACTGGTTCTATTTGAGTTCAAATCTTAGATAGTATACCGCAAAAGCCAGATAATCGGTGCTCCTATGCTAAATTTTGCCTAAAATTTATTGAAGTTGATTTTGTGAAAAACCTGCATATTTTTGCACACTGTTTCTTTATATGATATTTATCTTTTTTGTACTCTATTATGATATGATATTGCATATGAAAACTCTAAGGAATAAGATTATATTCTACTATAATTTCTGGCCCTGGCATGGAATACAATAGTGGTCTCCGGCCTTGCCACAAGATACAATAGTAGCATATGTTCTGTGTGCAATTACTTTGGTGACAGGGATTTAAGTTTTGCTTGGCTATCCACAGGATGCACAACCTTGTAATGGGGGTACACATGGCCACTGTTTTGAGTGCATCACTTTGGTAACAAAATAGTGATTTATATTCTGCTTGGCTAACTACAGACATGCACAACCCTACCACGGGGGAAATATGGCATCTGTTCTTTTTTTTCTAAAGCTATTTAGTTATGCTTGTGCTTAAGGTTTTTTCATATTTTATTATTGTAATGAAATGCTTCTGAAAATACCACTGCCATTTTTACTGAGAACTTTCTGTTTCTATATTCTATAAGAGGCTTATGTTTACAAACTGATATAAGTTTGAAACTTACTGAGTTATTGATAACTCACCTAATTACCTCTATTATTTTTTAGATGGCTTATGGTTTCAAGCTGAGGACCAGGAATAGGAAGCACATATGAGATTAGTTGAGCGTAGAAGAATAAGTGTCTAAGAGGCACAAGTGTGTTATTGGATTGGAATAAGTGCCAAAGGGTATGAGAGACTATTGGAGGATTTTATGCAGGAAATTAGTTACTTTACTTTCGAATACTATTTTGAGATAATTTTGCTTCATTCGAGACTTTGTGGAGTTTTCTTTTATTTTATATGTTAGAGCAGTTCATCTATGTCTCTGTGGAGGAACACATATTTTTGGAATAAATTAATTTTACATATTATAGATTTGTTTCCTGGTCATTCAGAGTTTAAATCTGTATCGTTGGGATGTGATTTTAAGAGATAGTAACTAACTCCCTGACCCTCCAAGTATAGGAAATTGCATTAGTTGCGTACACATCTAGGCAACTAAAGGATCATGAAAAGAATTACGCTACTCACGATTTGGAACTCGCATCGATAGTATTCACCTTATAGATATGACGACATTACTTTTATGGGAAAACTTGTGAGGTATAAGATTTTAAGACATCTCTTCATCCAGACGAGCCTCAATATGAGATAGAGTAGATGGTTAGAGATTATAAGCGACTATCTGTGCGAAATCAAGTATCATCCAGAGAAGGCCAATATGGTCGCCAATGCCTTAAGTCGGAAGTCTTGAGTGAAGGATGCAAGAGAATCTATGGATGTGGACTCACTCCTCGAAGGAATGGGGAAATTATTGGTAGGAAGCTCACAACAAGAAGGAGTCCTCGCCTCAATGGAGCAATTAAGGGCAACAGACTACAATGAATAAAAAAACCAACAGAGGACCCAAAGTTGTTGGAGATCGAGCGTAGGGTCAGAAAAGTGTAGAGACCCTTATATTTTAGCCTTGGTGAGTGCAGAACCTTATTTTACAAAGGACGAAGAGTGGTTCCTATGAATTCAGAAAATATGGAAAGAATACTCACCGAAGTACATGCATCGCCATATTTGATACACCCAGGGAGCATGAAGATGTACCGGGATCTGAAGAATAATTTTTGATGGGAAGGAATGAAGTTGTACATCACCTTCTTCATTGAAAGGTGTGCCATGCATAGGCAGGTGAAATCTGAGCATTAAAGACATGCTGACAGGTTACAACCCCTACCCATCCTAGAATGGAAGTGGGATGATATAGCTATTGTGGCTCCCTTGATCCTTGGTAACATTCCCGGCGAGGATCCACGGTTCTAGGGGTGCCAGCCGATCGGCAACACCCTAGATCTTACTCGGATTGAGCACATGCCAAGGAAACATATATTGATGGAATAAGTAAAGGGATTAGTCAGAGAATAATACTAAATGTACCAGAGGTTTGTAATAGTAAGAAAATTATCTTTTGTAGTAATATTCATATGTCATTGTCACTTCTTCCTGAATGATATTATACATCATCACCAATTCATCACTTACGTCAAAATACATTAACCATACATGGTTATGTCGCTTAACTAAAACAAACATCTCAACAATTACAAATGACTACTAATTGGATAGGTCTTCATGTCTACAACTCGGGTGGGGTTGGTCCTTCTTCCTCGAGAAACATTGTTTGGGCTAAATCAAAGTCAAGATCTACGACTTCGGTAAAGGAACCGCATGTGGGACCACCATAATGGGACTTCTAAGATACCCTAGTAGGTTAAAACCCAAGAAAAAACTAATAATGAGAGACAATGGTGATGAATATGCATTCACTGTTTCATGTAAATAAGTTTGTGAACACAGATATTCAAGCATGGCGAAGAATCACCTTCTGGTAGAAACACATGTATTTATAATTATGGCAAGGAAATACCCTCAGAATAAATCTCAAGTATATAAGCATGGTGAGGAACCACCCTTTGTGCAAATCTCATTTAAGTATAGTCATTATTAAGGCGAGGAACCACCCTTTTATCAATTCTCATAAATTTCACAATATCTCATCATATAATTACCAATGGGAAATCACTCCACTTGCCTTACACAGGGAATCAATCTAAGTAGCTGACGTGTGAGCTCATTCACTAGATCCAATCCATCCAACTTGGGGAATCACTCTACACACACAAGGACACCACGCATGATCAACCCGAAGACTCTATCTACCCGTGTTATCAAGGGAGGCTAATACAAAAATGTTCTACCTTAATCATCACGGGAAATCACTCTACTAGTATGAAACTCGTGGTAACATGCCGTAGGAATGTCATAGAGATTCCTTAACCCGTCCATGATGATGGACACATAGTATGACTCAATCCTAAAAACTCACATCAATCATCAATGCACATCATTCAAACACATAATCTCAAAATCACAGCGTAAAGATAACCAATAAATATAATGAAGAAGAATGTGTTTTCATGCAAGAAGGAGGTTAGTTACAGATACTCACAAAGATTTACCTCACATTCCTAGTATAGTCGTAGAAGCTAACCTACCTAAATAGTAGTTCAAATATTACAGTATGCTAGTGCCGATGCTTTCATCGCAAGCTTTGAAGCCCCTTCCTTTCTTGCACACTCTTGACTTTAAGAGAGAGTAAACCCTTTTTGATCTCGAAATTGAGATTTTGGCTTTTGTCCAATGCCTTTTATACTGTGGGACTGTTATTTATAGTTTTGACATCCTTCTGACTCCATATATGTTTGAATGAGAGACCTTCAATCTCGACCGTACATTTTCCCTATAGACTTGACTGACTGATGCGACAAGGCATGCACATTCCTTCCGTTTGCCTTGTGTCCAATCCCGAAATCCTTCCACTAGAAAGGGTCTCCCACATGGCTCTGTACCATACCTTCTAAGATCAAAAGATATGGCCTACAGGTTCGTAATCTTTTTTTTTGTAGAATCACTCTACACCTACTGCCCTCTAATGGAGTATGGGCCTCTGGGTACAACACTTGCTGCACTCTAAGCTCATCTCTGTTATCTTGAAGAGCTCCTACATGCTTCAAATTTGGTGAGGACTAAACTTTGCAGTGGAATTGCGAGGAATGTGCTTGAGGCGGGGTATACTTAATCCATCTATGTCGATGCTGGTCGAGGTGGTAGCGTATCTTTTGCCCACCTCTCAACCAACCATCTTTCATCCATCCTTCAACCCTAATTATTTGCCACTAGATCAAGGGTTTTATCCTTTGTATTCATCATTGACTGCTTTCATAGCCTCCTCTGTCCCTGCTGCTCTCCTTTGTTCTAGCTCATTTGTTAGATTTGGCATCATAAGACATCTATGAGACCTCACCTTTGTCCTCCTCTTGTCCATGACATTCTTGGATTGTCCGGTTACAACATCTTCATGATCAGGGCCCTAACCCTCCGATGGTCCTCTTCATCATGCAGGTATTCCTCCTCCAACCTTGTCGTTTTGCGACTCTCTTTCATGAAACGTCGGATTGCTTCTAGAGGTATGGATGCCTTTCGCACAGTCTAATTATGTGAGGTTATTGGTTCCCAAATATTTTTCTCACTAAGGAGACATGAAAATGTTATGGATCCCTTCATATTCTTCTGGTAATGCCACTGTTTATGACATTAGCCCATTCTCTCCAATACTTAATAAGGTCCAACATACCTTGGGCCTAGTTTTCCTTTTAGCCCAAACTTTTTTACTCATTTTATAGGTGATGCCTTGAGGTATACCCAATCACCCTCTTCGAAGGTTAAAAATCTCATTTTCTTACATCGGTGTAGCTCTTCTGTCTACTTTTCGCCATCGCCATTCTTTCCCATATGAACTTAACTTGCTCTCTTATCTCCTATATTATTTCTGGCCCAATTATTCTAGCTTCTCCAACTTCGTCCCAACATAAAGGCATTCTACCTTTCTTCCGTACAAGGCCTTGTATGTGGCCATCTAGATAGTCACTTGATAGATGTTGTTGTAGGCAAAATGTGGTGCCTTGTTGCTCGGTAATGAGCTTGGTGAAGATTCGTGGTGCCAGGGATGCCAAACGGTCGTTAGCACCCGGTTGTTCTTGTCGGGTCTAGGTGCATAATCATGGATCGAATATGCACTAAGTGAAATAAGCTGCAACGAAATAAGTAAATGATTAGTTAGAGATTAGCACTAATTGTACCAGTGGTTTACATTAATAAGAAACTCATTCATTAGTAATAGTAATACCTATATGTCATTGTCACTTCTTTTCAAATAATATTATACACCGTCATCAGTTAATCACTTATATCTAAACATATTGAATTGAACATAGTTTGTCACCTAACTAAAATATACATCTTACCAAATACAAACAACTGACATTAAAGACAGGCCTTCGTATCTACAACTTATGCAAGGTTTCTTGAGGAAGTTTCTCCACTACCATGAGTGCACTTCCACTGTCCATGTCAGCCTCAAATAGTGGTTGATGGGAGGTCAATCAGCCACCTCACCACCATCCCATCACACGGCAGCTTCAAGGCAGAAAAACATGTGTTGTAGCCCATGGTTTTGGGCATGGTTTTGGCTGACAACACATCACCAAATGGTCACCCTCACATCCTCTCTCAACCCTTCCAACTGTATATGAGTCATCATTGGCTTGTCCCTTAGGCTTTTGTCACTTGAATATGAAACATATGATGTTGTTTCTTGATGCTTTACTTGATAGAAATTCAGATCTAGTGGTTTGATAAAAAACCAAAACATGTTGTACTTGGTTTTGGAGTAAATGTGTAAATCGATTATGTTGGTTGATGTTTTGTGGTCTTTGATTTACTTGTTCAAGAATATTATGGACTTAGGAACATGTTAAGAGTATGCTTATGGACTTTGGGAGTCCTTGGGGTTAATTGGAAAGGAAATAGTCCAATTGCATCAAAGATTTGTTTGATTAGGGGTTTTAGCATTTTCTTAGCAAGAGCAGTTTATGCTTTTTGTAAAATGCATGTTTTATGGTCTTAGCATGATTTTAAACATAGAGTATGATTTTTATGCGTTGCATTAATCAAATTTCAGATGAAAGTTGGAGTTTGAAAGAGTTGCAACAAAAATCAAGCCTTTTAGCCCTAGTATGTTTCAGCCTAAGCATACTTTACATAGTTGTGTTCTGTTTTAAATTTTTTTGATTAGATAGTCAGATTTAGGAAAAGATTTATATGAGGAATGTAAATTTTGGTATGTTTTGAAGTTAGGATGCGAAATCCTTAATTTAGTGGTAAAATGGTCATTTTCCTATAAAATGGTAATTTTGCCTTGAGTCAGTGATTGTTTCTAATTTTGTTAATGAGGAGTTTCTACCTTTTAGAAATATCTCTTTTCAGTTCACATTAGCTTGCGCTAATTTACGTCATGTTTTAATCACTGTAAGTTGGCCTCTAACTTACTCTTACGATACTTGTGTATGTATAGTGATAAGAAACCATCTTTCATGTGGTTAGGTTTATATATATATATACGTTAAGTTATGTTATGCCATGTTATCTTTCCAAGTACATAATTTATCTATTACAAGTTATGTCACGTGATGCCATGTTTCCTTTTCAAGTACATAATTATCCGTTACACGTTATATCATGCCATCCCATGTTTAACTGTTTCAAGACATGTTATGCCATGTTGTTAGTCATACTTACATGTCACGCCACGTCACATCATGCCATGTCATCTATCATTTCATTTCATGGCACATCATGTCATAAGTATGGAGTTCGTCTCGAAAAGCAGTATTTTCAAGTCAGTTGGGTCTTTTATGTTTATAACGACCCCATGTGCTAGGATGAGGCAATATCCTTGTGTAACTCTATTATTCACGCTAGAGTATTTAAACTGGTGTGAAATTTTCTGGGTTGACAAAGTACCATCAAAAGGCTTTGAATGGGGCCAAAGTATTTGATTGCCGGAGTGAAGTCAGGCACCAATGCTGATGGTGCCAAACCACAATTCAATTTCATGTTAAACATACTTGTGCAGGTGAAGATACCTATCCCAGGATGCGTACATTACGTACTCGCAGAGGGTGTAGATACCCATGGTGTGATGCATATGTTAAGGTACTCACAGCTGGTGCAAATACCTGTGCTGTGATGTGGTATCGGCAGAGGTACACGGCTCAAGGGGACCTATGTAGCATCCACAGTTCATGTTTAATTAGTCAGTTATTCTGGGAACAAGATTCAAAGTTAATGTTTAGTTTCAAGTTTAGTTTAGTTTCAGTTCACGTCATGTTTATTTCAAGTACAATTTAGTTTCAGTTCACATCATATTTATTTCAAGTCAGTCCAGTTCATATCAATTCAGTTCGCATCAGTTACAGTCTATGTCAATTCATGTCTTGTTAATTGCCATGTCATGTCACACTCATTCATGTTCACGTAAGAATTCATGTCTTTTTACTATTATGCATGTATCTGTAAATTGTTAGTTTAAGTTGGTTATTAACTTGTTGAGATCAAATCTCACTTGATAGTCTCAATGCAACAACAAAGAGTTCATCATGTCGATGCTCCTGTTTTTGGATAGGATTATGGCTATCCTACCGAGTTGCGCAAGCTACTCCTTAGGCTAGCCTAGTCACTGTTATGTTAGCTTTATTATGTGTATGTCTTTTTTTAGCCAACTCAAGTTTCCAGTACTAATGATGTTACAGACATTTCAGACAAATACTATAACTTTTGGATGTTAGTTATTGAATGTTTATGAAGTTGCCAAAGTTAATTTGGGATATGTTATATCTAGTGCATAGTATTGCTTAAGAAAAAATTTATCAGCTACGAATATTGCATATTGCTAGATGCATGCTAGGTGCATTGCATCTTTATCTATTATGAACAGGGGCAGGTAACCTTGTGTTGCATGTCCTGACACTTCAAAATTCGCCAAATCCTAAGCAGAATCTAGGGGCGTCACAACACCAGAAAGTCTCAATAGGGGGCAACCTAAAAAGATTAAAAAATATTTTGATCAAAACAACACAAAACTTCCAATGTTTGGCAAAAAACATCCAAACCAAACAGATTCTTCTAGAACCCAAACCCAAACACCTTGTTGGTCGAAACTCTAACTCTTCTCTCATCATCATATTCTTCTAGAACCCTAATCTAACTTGCATGAGGAACAAGTGGCGTGTTCGTATTGGAAAGCCAAAACCCTGTCTTTGTCTCCCTCATGAGTGTATGTCTAGAAACCCTAAAATTCTCATGCATGTGTTACAAGTGGCATGTGTCTCTTTGATTTCTAAAACCCTCTCTCTTCATCTTCCTTCTTGGAAAACCTAAGGGTCGCTAGTTTGCATGGGAGCCATGTGGCATAACCTTAGCAAAATCAAAACCCTTTTTCCTCTCCTCCCATGATTTCCCTTCTAGAAATCCTAAGGATTCCCATGCATGCTTGCCAAGTAGTGTTGGCCCCCTAGAATTCTGAAACTTCCCTTAATCTCCCTCATAATTGATCTTCTAGAAACCCTAACGCCTTCTTACATCAATGACAAGTGGCATGGGCTTTTGGGAAAACCGAACCTCCTTCATCCTCTTCTTATGATTTAATTTTCTTGGAAACCTAAAGGTCCTCCGATGCATGTGGTGCCAAGTGTAAGGAACATTAAGTGGCCGAAAATTTCTAGGGCCTAAAAATTAATGGGCGTGGGCGGTCATCCAAAAAAATAACAAGCCCTTACTCACACAAACTTAACTAATGGGCCTTTAGTCCAATGTTTCCTCATTTACTCAAGCCCAACGTGAGCTAATAGTCTCTAAGTCCTAGCTCAAAAATCGGGATGTCATATCCTCCCCTCTTAAGAAATATTTCGGCCATGGTTGGCAAGTGAGATGAGTTGAGACCGTCACATCTCAAAATTTATCATAATTTTCTTTCCAAATAGCATTAAAACATACAACACTTTTGAATTTCAAATGTTGGACTTTTTCATCTAATCATTACCTAATCATTGCAACTTTTTTAAACTACCAAACAAAATATAAAAAATAGTACAACTTCTTAAAATTTCAAAACAAAACTAATATTCTAACAACTTTTTAAATTTATTCAATTTTTATTCAATTTTTTTTTCTCATTTTCGAAAACCCAATAAAACGTGTTAACTAAATTCATTTCACTGTTATTTACAAACAATTTTATTACTATTCATAGAAATCTCATCTCATCTCATTATTCAAGCATGCCTTAGTCCTCGAAATTGGCACGATGTTGGATAAAAGACAGAATTAAAGCTAATGGAAAACTAACTCACATGAAGGACTAAGTCCACTAGTTGTAGTCGAATCCTCAAATGAAGAAGGTGATGGCACTTCTTCCTCTTTTTCGATTACCAAGTCTTGAGAGATAAAAAATTGCATCAATGTCAGGGCCTTAATACATGTTCGTCCTTAGCTCATTCAACTTATGCTCTAAAGTAGTAGCTTCATCGTCTTCCATTAGTTGACATTTTTCGTGAAAACGACGATGATCAAATGAAGAGTTGGACGTTTCGAGTGCCATATGTGACGCCCCCAACTTCCGTTTGGGATGGAACAAAGATTTGGAATATCGTGACATGTAATACAAGGCTACATACTACTATTCATGATAGATAACATGCTATGCAACCTGGCATGCTTCTAGCAGTATGCATTAGATCATAGTGGAAAGGGTAACTTGTAAAAATTTTGCACCAGAAAGATACTAAACATCCCAAAGCTTAATTAAAACATACTTAATGCCTTACTTAGATGTCCCATATGTAAGGCAATGCTTTCAACATTGTTATGGAGAATATATCTCCTTATTACGAACTTGGTGATCAGGGGTTTCGAAAGGAAACATTTCAAAGCATCTCTAAGATGCATTGAATGGCGAACATGACCATTTCCATAAATATCATGATTAACTCCAATTTGCTGTCGGGGTCTTGTTCCTCCTCAATTGTCATCAACGATGGTTTGGAATTCATCACCATCTTCTAGTCCTGTCACAGTGTTGTGAAATTTTATTTGTACTCGTAAGTGCACGAACCGTACCGAAAGATATAGTTAGCAAGAACGAGGTCGAACTTAGAGGGACTTGTAAAAATGTAGGAAACCAATCAAATATAAACCAAATAAATTCTAATCTAATTCAAAAATATGAGTTGTAAAATAAAACAAGAAATTAAGAACTAAACAATCAATTAATCAAAGTAAGAAATAATTAATTTAAATTAATCATAATAAAAAGAACTAAAATAAATTCTAAAGGTGCAAACTAATCTAAACAACGAATAAACTATTAATAGGGAATGAACAAAGGTTTTGGAATCCACCTTATTAATTAATAATAATATATTTATGAAAATTGATTTTTACGGAACATCCATATGATAATCTAAAAATCAATATTGTTATAATGGGAAATATCATCGTTGAAATCTCTTTTTTAAGAAAATATCTAAAGTATGTTCTTCTTCGCTCATAGAAATAAAATCAAATCATCACTTGTATCTGTTAAAACAAATCACAAAAAATAATAAGATTTGATTTTTATCAAAATTATATATTAGACTCTGAATTGATTAAGATTATTCTAGAGTATGAGAAAAACACGATTGAACTCATATCCAATTAATATGAAGCAAGAACAATATATTGTTAAACACATAAATAATTGAGAAAAAAAAAATCAATCTCATAAATAATACTACTAACATTCAATGAGGTTTCATCCTCATCCGTAGTTGAAAACTTAGCTATACATATTTATAAAAATAAACTTTAAAATATAAACGTAAATAAACATCAAATCAATATTTAAAAGAAATTGAAGAAAAATAAAAAATAAAAAATAAAATACTCTCGAAAAGTAAATATAGCTGTAAAACTGAGATAGAACCCAATTTTGGTTTCTCTTCCCTATGTTCCTGCGGCGCTGACTTACTGTTTTACCTTTTTTCGTTTCTGAAGCGGGGTCTTTTCTTTCTTCACGTCTCTCATTCACCTTTTGCTTCTTATTTCTTTAGGCTTTCCCACTTTTCACGCCAGCATACTTCCTCTTCCCTTTATAACTCTATTCAATGCTTGACTAGTCATTATGGCCTATGCTGTAAATCTTCACATTTTTTTCTTTTTTTCGTGTATCCAATTAGCAGCATCACTTTGTTTCTTCGTTCAAAATTGATTTTTTTTATTACTTCTGTAAGAAAAATAAATATTTCAAAATAAATAAAATACAAAAATTAACACTACATAATTATTATAATACTTTATTTAAATTAATAAAATTATGCACAATTTGTATACAGTCACACAACTTCTTCCATTCTAAGGAGAATGTTAGTTTGGATTACCATAGTGAGATTATTTAAAATCTCAATAAGTTAACAACCAAAATGCACAGAGATAATAAGAACATGACATATAATAAACATGCAATACTCATATGTGATGGAGAGAAAAAAATTGTATGTCTCCCATCTAGATTCCTCACCATCTATCAGGAAACTTTCATACATATTTTTTTACAAAAAATATTTCACGACTCCCCATTTGGATCATGAGTACTTGGCGGTGATCGTAGTATAACTTTAGTTGAAACTGCATCATCAGAGCTGCGCAAATATATCTTTCAATGCTTTGATCATAACTTTTCATACTTATGCCTCCACCAGCGTTAGATACCATACTCAAGACTTCGCCTTGGAATCCTTTATAGAGGAACCAGTTGAAACTCGTCGATTGTTCTTCATCGACCCAAAGGTTATCACTCAACTTTTAGTCACTCTATAACTCCCCATCCTAACATTTGGTCATGTTAAAAAGTTTTTTATGCTATGCTTACGAGAAAAACATCTTATGACATGTGTTCCTTTTCATAACATGTAAAATGCTTCATTTCATGTAAAAATGGCATCTTATCATGTATCATGCTCAATAGTACATGTTTATGCAAAATTAATCATTAATCAACATGTCATATAAATGACTGAATGCTCATCATGTAACAAAACATTTCTCAATCAAAATAACATTTATAACATGAATCTAGTGTTTAAACAAAGCCATATAAATATTATCCAAGAGTAAATTAGATGCCAACTTACAAAACTTTCGAGTTCTAAGGGTGGTGTATAGAGGAGTCAAAATTGGTCTAAGGCAATGTCAACCCTATATGAGTCTGGCCCAAGTTAGGGGCCCATAGCCCATCTTCTGGAAAGGATAGTTGCTCAGAAGAGTTGTGAATCGTGGGCTCTAGCCGCCCTAATTATTAGGGCAAATAGACCCCTACGTTGTGGATAAAGATAGAAAGATGATAAGATAATTCCGTCATATAAGGGATAAGCATTATTGTGGCTAAGCATTGTGCGAAGTTGATCAATTAATAGTACACATCCAATATTATCCACGCCTATATATAGAGATAATAGGTAACCGTCCAAGACATCTGATTGTGTATTCTTAAATTATTATATCTCACTTGTTGCTGACTTAGGCATTGGAGGTGTCTTAGGCATACAATGTTGCCATCGTTATTGGTTGCAGGTAGAAAGTCACAATCGGTGGTGGGACACGTCCTTTACAGTGGCGCCGTCTGTGGGATCCTGTAATCTGTGACCTCACTCTCTCATCGGACTTCAATGTGGTTCCCTCATGCCAGTTGTGACGCGTTCTCAAGCAACTCGTGACCCTGACACTACGCATGTAGACATGGAGACATGATTGGCCGCGAAGGAAGAAAAATTGAAGACAGCGTTGGATGCCATGGAAAACTTGAGGCAAGAGAACAAGGAGCTGAAGCTTCGAAATGTGAAACTCAGTGACACTACCATGCCAAGCCATAGCGAACAAGGGGAAGGAGAAGCACATAGCAATGAAGTGATGAATGTGGAAGAGATGAAAAAGAAAAAGTTGCATGACAAGCTACGTAGTCTCATTGGCAAGTATGAGGAGATGGCGAAAAAGATGGGGGAATCTTCCTCGGTAGTGGCTGTGCCACTTCTACCGAAGTAATGGTTGTGCCACTTCTGCCGAAGTAATGGTTGTGCCACTTATGCCGAAGTTCATAGTGCCACCCACAGATAGAGATGTATGACGAGTCCAGTGACCCAGTAGATCACGTGGAGAACTTTAAAGCACATATCACTACATGGTTGCCCGATAGAAATTGCCTGCCGAGCTTCTCCCTTGACCCTGAGGGATATGGCGAGAGGATGGTTTGGAACACTTCAGCCGGGGTGGTTTGAAGAGCTGGCCAGACAGTTCCTAACACAATTTATGCCCAGCAAGAGGCGAAGGCGCCCAACAACGTACCTCTTGACCTTTAAACAAAAAGAAGAAGAGAACTTGAAGACGTACCTTACCCGTTTTAAAAAGCACGGTTGACAACGGACAATCAAGATGAGAAGATTACCTAAGCCGCCCTATTGGCTAGAATCTGGCCATGCAGCCCGTTCATGACTGAAATGGATAGAAAGACCCCCTCGCCCTGAGGGAGTTTATGGATAGGGCTAATGACTTCGTTAACGAATATACATTGCAAGCTTTTGTAGAACCAAGGAAGGGGAGTTGAAAGCGGAGTGCAAAAGTAGTTCCAAGGACAAGAAAGTTGCGCCGATCCACCACTACAGGAGGCGCGAGAGGTTACAAAAAACAACACCCGACTTATTCATAATAATTTGAATGTACAAGAGAAAGAACAATCAAGAAGAGAGCACCACCAGACCAGAATCGGCAGGCGCTACTGCAAATATTACAAAACAGACTCACACTGGACAAAGGCTGCATGAACATGAAGAAAAGAGTGTCTAAATTGGTGGGCACTAGAGAGCTTGAGCAGTTGCTCGCGGAACGAGAGTATCCCAAACGAAGACTTGAGAGAGAACACCACTCCCATAGAAGTAATAGCTTGGATAGGCAACATTCGGCTAGGGAAGACGCTCGTAATGCCCCGCATCAAGACAATGACAGGGACAAGGCACCCCTAGGAGAGTGCATGCCGAAAGGGCGAGATACGAGGAGGTCTATGTAGCGAACAGGCCACTCAAGCACAAAAAATGCGACACCTAAGCAGCTATTTCCTTTGGGGAAGAAGACTGTGAGGGAGTATTGTACCCTCACGATGACGCATTGATAGTAACCCTCTTGGTTGCTAATTACACTACCAGGTAGATCCTTATTGAAAATGGAAGTTCGACAGGCATACTATTTTGGGACGCTTTTACGAAGATGGGTATAGATGCCAGTAAGCTACGACCATCCCCCACGCCGTTAAAGGGCTTCTTTGGGGATTTAATTTAGCCTGTGGGAGCCATTACCCTCCCATCACGGCAGAAAAAAGGATGCACACCTTAACCACCATGACTGACTTCTTGGTCGTGAAGGTGCCCTCCTCATATAATGCCATACTAGGGCGACCAACTCTGAATAATCTCAGGGCAGTTACATCCACATACCACCTCAAAATGAAGTTTCCGACTGAAGGAGGATTGGGGAGGCGCGAGGTGAGCAGGCCCTAGCATGAGAATGTTGCATACAGGAACTAAGGAGTAAAGGGCGAGAAATATGCACTGTTGAAGGCAAAGGTGGCCAAGCTTTCCAAGAGGCTGGCCAGGCTGCACTACCACCACCTCCCTTAGCCCTCTTGGACAGGGGCGTGGAGGCGAGGGATGAGCAAAACTTACAGCAAGTGGCGAATGAGCCCTTGGAAACTGTAACACTATACTCAGATCGGAAACCCGAGAGGCCTTAAAGGAACTATTAGTAGAACACCGGGACGTGTTCACCTAGATTCATGAGGATATTCCTGAGATCGACAATACCATTATCAAGCACCAATTGTGCGCTGACCCTATGTGCAAAAAGTGCACCAAAAGAGAAGATCATTCAACACGGAGAAATATGTAGCCATTGCCAAGGAAGTAGAACGCCTCCTCGCCGTAGGATTCATTAAGGAAGCCAATTACCCCCAATGACTCCATTTTTGTCCTGGTGAAAAAAGTGAACATAAAGTGGAGAATATGCTTGGACTTCACTGATCTAAACAAAGCCTACCCAAAAGATAGCTTCCCCTACCGTGAATTGATGTCATCGTAGATGCCATGACATGGCACAAGATGTTGGGCTTTATGGATGCCTATTTAGGCTATAACTAGATTCAAATGTACCCAACAGACGAAGAGAATACCTCATTTATCACAGACCTGGGGTTATATTGCAATCAAGTCATGTCGTTTCTAAAGAATGCAAGGGAAACCTCCTAGAGGCTTTTGAACCGAATGTTTAAAAATCAAATAGGGCGGACTATGCAAGTTTATATGAATGACCTACAGGTCAAAAGTAAAGATCCCACCCAACATTTGGTCGACCTAAGAGAAGCATTCACAGTACTACGACAGTATAAGATGAAGTTGAACCCATCGAAATGCATGTTCGGCGTCGAATCAGGTAAGTTCTTGGTTTTTCATCGTGTCGAAAAGGGGAATTGAAGCCTCCCTAGAAAAAATTCAAGCAATCATGAAAATGAAGCCGCCTAAAAACCTAAACGACATGCAACGACTAGCGGGAAGAGCGGTGGCCTTGAATAGGTTTGTATCTAGGTCCACAAATAAATGCCTCCCTTTTTTTAGGGTCTTATGGTAGATACACCCTTGGAACGGGAGTGTGATCAAGCCTTCCAAAAGCTAAAGCAACACTTGACTACCCCACTGCTTTTGAGGCAACATACGGAAGGAGACACACTCTATACATATCTGGCAGTATCCCCCCACACCATTTCAGCCATCCTCATCAAGGAGGAAGGGGCGACGCAACTACTAGTGTATTACACAAGCTGTGCCTTAAGGGGAGCAAAAGTCAGGTATCCGCGTGTAGATATGTTGGCATATACCTTGGTGAGAACGGCCAAGAGGTTGCACTTATACATCCAAGCCCACTCCATCCAGGTACTTACAGACAGCCTGTAACACCCGGGTCCAACACCAAGCCACTTTCTAAATTTTTTATTTATTTATATGTATGAAGAGCCCTGTTAATTTTTTCGAGTGTTATTTTTTTTAAGGATGAGTCGAGGCCCAAAACTCAGTTGTGAGCCCAAATTCTTGAAATGGGCCAGAAAGCCCAAGCCATGAGAACCATGCCAAGACTCACCATGCCAGACTTCTCTTCATGCACAGTTTAGATCACATTTCATGTCCGTCTATCACCGCATGAATGACTTCATCGTGCCCGCTTCCTCCGCATGCACGTTTGTCATCTCTAGGGTTTTTCTTTTGTTTCTCAACCACCTATATTTATAAATATGTTTATCCTTCCTGCATGAAAAGAAAACTCCAAGCCGCAAACCTCCTTTGAATCCTTTTCTTCCATGCACGCTACTCCCCTCTTCAAGCACCACTCTAAGCCTTCCACCGTGAGCCTCTTCATCCATGCCACAACCACTAAGACTAGCCACGTACAAACTGCCACATCTAGTGTTGCCCAGCCATTGTGGAGACTTAGTGGCCCAACCCGTGTGCACCATAAAGAATTATTTTGGTCAGCCTCCACCTCACGTAAAACACCCTCACACCACTGTAAGTCACCTCAAAAACATACCTCCACATCCCACGGTTTCCGTGAATCAGTAACTCTCCACACACGTCCAACGGTTTCAGTAACCACGTCACAGTTGCCTCTACCGAAAGTAACCACACTGCCATGTTTGTCCACTTCGTAACCTCCCACAAAGTTGCACCCTCTCAGCCTCCCCGCAGCCCACAGCCTCCATTACGTCCAGTAGCATCGCCACCCCAAAGCCAAGCCAAGCCAAGCAGATCGCTGCTCCTCCCTCAGATCACCACCGTGCCCAGCCAACAAAAAGCTTTGGACGGGATGCTCTGTTTTTACACGCTAAAAGAGGGGAGGTAATCCCCACTGTGAGACACGTCACCATCCCCCACTCCAAAGTCACCGCCTGCACAAGAACTGCCACCGGGCACCTCATGTCACCCCAGGTCCGCCTCTTCTCTCTCTTGGTAAACCACGATGAGTTTTCCCAACGGTTCCACCTCCGCCTCTACCTCTGCCTCTTTCTCTCATCATTTGGCTTCCCTCTCTCTCTCTCCCGTGCCCAGCCATTTAGCTCGACGACATCTTCGCCTCACCACCCAGTCTGCTATCAGGAGCAGCTCTCTCTCGTGGAGTTCAACAGCTCTGTCGCACAGTTTCCGTTCTTGTAAGATTCAATTTTCCTTTAGAAAGGTAATCTTGCATGTTACATATAGTTTTGATAGGGAAGGTTAGATCATAATATTACACTTTTACTCTCAGACTAATAAGTCAAGGCACGAGGGTTTGGAATTTAGATTTGAGATGGGTTTAATTTTACGGAGGACCTCAATTGGATTGGGATAAAATTGTCTTTATAATTATGATGATATTATGGTGATAGAAATTAGTTGAGTGGGGTGGAGAATAGTTTTACAATTTAATCGATTAGTAGGTGAAATTTAGTGAAAATCGATGTATTCAAGAATTGTTGACATCATAGGGTTACAAGAATGTTAGATGTTTTCTAGGATAGTAGGTTACTTAGCGTTTCAGGTTTAAGTATTGAAATATCTGTTAAATTGAGAATTTATAAAATTTATGTGATATAATCTTATAGGTGACGATTGATTTTCATTCGGCCCTATTGTGGAAAAATTTTAAAAATTTAAGAAGTCTAGGTAAGCGGGGTTCCTATACTTGATTTGTATAAAAAGGGAAATGAAATGAGGTTGGTTTGTAAAATGTGCATGATATGTTTTAAAAAGAAAATGTGAAAACAACCTTAGTATATGTGCTTTGCATTCACTCATGAAAATCTATATGAAAGAAAAATACTTTTTGACATGAATAGTGTGTATATGAGCAATATTTGACATGTTTCTGAAATATGCAAAATAGCGAATATAAAAATTGAGATTTTTATACATGTGATATGAAATGTTTTGGATCTCTTATTGATCATCTGAAAATGATATGAATGTGTTTCGGCAAGTGGTTTGATATGATATGTGTTCGCATAAAAATATTTTTACAAGTGCACAGAATCGTAACAAGTAATAAAGTGTTTTAAAGAAAACGGTTATCGAACCCACATGGAATAATTATGCTATTGAATATTGAAATTGACTAAATTAATTACTATTTGGAAAATCAAAATTTGAATAATGGTTTATCTAAATTAAACTAAAGAAAAGAACATTAAAATTAAGATTTTAAAACTAATAAGAATAGATCTAGAGCATTTGACTTCACCTAGCAAATCCTATACAGTTTATTCTTCCTTATTATAAAATCTCAATTATCCCAAGTTGATGATAAAAATCCCTTAACTATTCAATATTTTCTCTCGAACAATACCAAAAATATCTCCAACTAATAACTCCATATCTCTATGTGAATTTAACTAATTGGAGACTCATTAAGTTCTTTAGATTTTTCTTGAATATCACACTAATCGCGGTAAAGCATCTCTGCTTTCACTCAACTAATGGTGTTTAATCCTAGAGCTTTAATCACAAATCACCTCTCGGTCTCATTGCAATCCAAAAGATAGAACAATAGTTAGCTAGAAAATTGTAAGTATTAAGAACAAGGAATAAACACTCATTCATGGAAATATTGAAAATAAAATAACTTGGAATATAAACTGTGTGTTCAATGCTAGGCTACATCAAAGCTCTAGAAAATAGAATTTTTTCATAATGAAATTAAAAAGAAAAAGAATAAAACTGGTGTTCTTCGTTGGAGTTAGCTGATGAAGCATGCGGCTCCCGCCTCTGCTCCCCCAGATCTGCCTCCTTGAAAGAACACTTCAAGAATAAATTCTGAACTATTGAAACCTAAACTCAAACTCTCTAAAAACTCAAAACTAAAACTAAGATTAAGAAACCAGACTCTCTATTCATCCCACAAGGCGGGATAAAATAGATGTCAAAACTCAAATCTGAAAACAAAATAAATGTGGCTACAATCTAGCCAAAAAATCTAGAAAATAGTTTCTAAAGATAGATGTTAACATAAAAGGAAATTATCCCAAGAATATCATAATTATCTAAAATGGAAGATTTAGTGGCATGCGACTTGAATTGTGGAGTTCGGAAGGATTTGGTCGTCAATAGATTGATTGCGGAATTCGGAATGGTCCCACCTGGTAGATGTCATTTGCGCTGAATATAACTGACGTACGTGGAGGTCACAAATGAACGGCCGTGGAGGTCACAAAGACCACACGACCCTCTTCTCGCCTACTGAGAGGAAAGACTCCCGACCGGGATCAAAGACTCATCTCGCCTTTTCTAGTTGTTGCCCACGATGTCGTTCATGTTGGTCTTTTAAGTTGGTCGTTTAGATTAGTCACCCAATCTAACCGCCTAGAGCCTTGTCGTCAAATCTTCGCACCTTCTGGTTGCGAGTCTCCTCACCTACCGAGAGGTAAATCTTCTCGCCTTTGGGTGATAAAGATCTCTTTGCTGCCCACAGCACAAGGCTCCTCGCCCAAATCTCATCGGCTCTCTTCAGATCTTGCTGCCTCTCATCAGTCTAGATCCTTAGTCTCTTCTTTTGTACCAAAATGTTCTTTTTTTGCACTAAATCTTCTCATTCCTTCAAATCCAAGAAAATAAATAAAAATATGTAGAAATAAAATAAAATCAATAGTATTGAAGAGAAAATGATATTTTTCATAAATAAAAGAGTGATAAAAATGACATAAAAATAACACTTAACAATATGAATATGAAAAACCTTTGGCATACTTATATGCTTTGATTCTGATTCTACATATGGTTTTGATATGATGATACTGGTTCACATGATATGGTTGGTACCAACATGATATGATATGATATAAGTGCACCCACTTTGTAAACAAAGTGGTCTTTTATGTGTTCCTTCCTGTGTGCGCACTCGGGGCTCCGAGATTGAAAAAGAGAAAGTTTCATAATATGATACTGCCTGGTTTGGCCACTGGAGATAGCACAACCCTACCACGGGAGTTAAACATGGTATATGATATGATAAGATGAAGATGTTCAGTTATATTATGCCAAAGCGTTTTTTAATATGAAAATGGTCTTTGAATATGAAAATGATATTTGAATATGAACAGCTGGTTTTGAGTATGAAAAGATTGAAAAGTCACTCTGATTTTCTAATAACACATTTTTGAGATCTACATTTGAAAATGAAATGTTTTGTTTATGCATATCAAACTTTTTGAAAAGGCTCATGTTTACATACTAATATATGTTCTCTACTTACTGAGTTGTTGATAACTCACCCCTTATCTCAATAATATTTTTCAAATAATTTTAATGGTACAACTGGGGATCTAGACTAGAAATCATGTATAAGGCTACGTGAGCATAGTAGATTAAGTACAAAATTGGAATGTGACGCCCCCAAATTCCGCTTGGGATCTGATGGACATTTAAAGCATCGAGACATGCAACACAAGGTTACTTGCCCCCGTTCATGACATATAAGATGCAATGTTCTTAACATGCATCTAGCATTATGCAATATTCGCAGCGAATAATTTTTTTTTCTTTAGCAATACTATGCACCAAACTGAAATTTCTTAAATACTTAAAACATACTTCATACATAATGACATACTAAACAACTGAGATCACAACACTAGTCCAAAATGGTTGTGATCAAAAGAGTACTGGAGATTTAACTCCACCAATACAAGTAGTAATATGAGGTAACTACTATACTATCATCTACCATTCTGGGAGAATGGTAGTTGGGACTATCATAGTGAGATTTGATTACAAATCTCAACAAGTTAACAAAGAAAAATTTCACACAAGTTAATGATGCATGCATAACAGTAAAAGTATGAATGCATAATCAAATCATAAGTAATCATAGCATAATTTGACATACAACATAACATAACTGACATAACTTAAACTGAAGCATGAACTGAACTTGACTTGCTTAAACTGAACTGGACTTAAACTGAGACTTGACTTGACGTGAATTTGATCTGAGAGTTGACTTAACATGAACTTGGACTTGAATTTTGAAATTTAACTTGACATGTACTTGAACTTGAACTAACTTATTTACTTAACATGAACTTGGACTTGAATTCTGACAATCAAAATGATTCCGCCAGTCGTTTCGTCAGGAATAGTGAACAATCAGACTGATTTCGCCCAACATATTTCGTCAGAGATACTCAGACAATCAGAATGATTCCATCTTGAGTATTTTAAACGAGATACCCTAACAATCAGAATGATTACGCCAGAAGTACCTCGCGTGAATTACAAATGGGGATGCTCAGATAATCATAGTGATTACATCGTGAGTATCCTAAACATAACTGACTTGAATGTAACTCAAAAGATATGACTTACTTGAGATAGAAACATTTCGTAACATGGCATAACATGTAACAGATGTAACAGACAACATAATTAACATGACATACTTGCAACAGTGAATACTACATGACATTACATACTTGTAACATATGACATACTTAACTTAACATGACATACTTGCAATGTATAGCAATACGTGACAGAATATCTTATGTAATAGATGAATAATTTGTGATAGAATAAATTCTGTGTAATAGATAAATATGTAATGACTTGGCATGGCACATATGATAACATGCATACATACACTTTTTTTCCCTTACTTATCACTCATACATATTAAACTAATAGTAAGTTAAACGCTAACTTACCTCGGTCTTCAGGCTTCTAGACAAAACTCAAGTGCAATCACGAGAAATTGAAAGTGTTGATTTTTAAAAGTTAGAACTTAATCACTAACAATTAGGAATATGGAAAGATATCAAATTAGAGTAAAATTACCATTTTACCCTCTATATGTAGGAAAATGACCATTTTACCTTTAAATTAAGAATTTTGCATTCTAACTCCAAAAATACCAAAATTTAGATACCTCATGTAAATTTTGTCTAAAACTCAAATATCTATTCAAAACAATTTGGAACTAAACACAACTGTTAAAATTCTATAGGGGCCGAAATTTACATAGGCTATTTCTATTGATTTTTGTTTCTAACTTGTTTTGATCAACCTCTTGATCCCTTATAAAGATGTGATCTTCAAACCGAAACATTACATTGTTTAAAAAGGTGTCCTAAAATCGATCCAAGCTCCAAACTCAAGATCACATGGTTAAACATAAACCAAAACATAAATTTAGCCATGAACATCATCACTTTGGCCTAACCGAATATCTCCTTGCATACAATTCCATATCTTCAAAACTAACATCAAATATCTTCAAAATAACATTCTAAAATGTATATAAGAAGCTTAGGATCCTCCAATAAAAATATCAAATCCATTGGAATAAGATTAAACCATAAAAGATTTAAACTTTCTCAAAACAGAAACTATTTTTCCTCTTCCAGTTTCTAAGTTTCTAGATCTAAGAAAATCTTTCACCAAAACTTTTAATCATGCAACAAATCCTCAACCACTAATCATATTCACATGTTAACAGTACTCCATAAAAAGTTTGGACCAAGATCTATTCATTAGCTTGGTCAAAAACTCCAAAATATAACACACTCTCCAGTTTATCGCCCAGAATGACCTTTATGGAGTCTAAAAAACTTTTCATCAATTAAAAAATCTCCAAATGGAACAAATAAGGTATCCACGTAAACGAGATTCCAAAATAAACAACTTTCATGAAGTGAACATTGCGAGAAAATACCTACAAAAGTTTCGAATCAGCGTGCAAAGGAGATAAGAAAAACTGTCTGAGAGTATCTTTTGTGTTCTATCAAGGAAAAATGTAAAGGAGAGTTGCTTTTTGTGGGAAGTGGACTGGAGAGCCTCTTACATGAGTTATGGAAAGTGATAGGACTGAAATAAAACTTGAGTGTTGGCCTTTTCTTCCCATTACAATCAACAAAAATCAGCCCAAGATCTTTTCTTAAGGTGGAGTGTAAAAGTGAAAGAGTGAGGTGACCCTTTAGCTTTGTACTTCAAGAACCTTCTAGGCCCTTCTTTTGTAAAGATCTGGCCAGCCAAGTGGGGGTGCAAAACTTAGCCAAGAAGCAATGCTAATGTGGTTAAACTCGTGGGCCTTAATGGGCCTAAACCGAATGGGCCTAAATTTTGGGGTGCATGGAGGCCAAGAGACCACGTGACCCTTAAACACCAATGATGAGTCTAAAGACTCGCGGTTCCCTTGAAAAGGGGCACGGAGGTCAAGAGACCACGTGACCCTTGAACATCAATGACGAGTCCAATGACTCGTGGTGCCGTCGTAAAAGGGCACAAAGGTCAAAAGACCACAAGACCCTTAAACATCAATGACGAGCTCAAAGACTCGTGGTGCCCTCGAAAAAGGGCATGGAGGTCAAGAGACCACACGACCCTTAAAAACCAATAACAAGTCCAAAGACTCGCGGTGCCCTCGAAAAAAGGTTAGGAGGTCAAGAGACCACACGACCTTTAAACACCAATGACGTGTCCAAAGACTCACGGTGCGCCTGAAAAGGGGCGCGGAGGTCAAGAGACCATGCGACCATTAAACATTAATGATGAGTCCAAAGAGTTGTGGTGCACACGAAAAAGCTTGCAGAGTTCATGATAGCATGTGATTCTCAAACACCAATGACGAGTCCAAAGAGTTGTGGTGCACACGAAAAAGCTTGCAGAGTTCATGATAGCATGTGATTCTCAAACACCAATGACGAGTCCAAAGACTAGACATGGCCACGAAAAAGGGTGCGAAGGCCAAGAGACCATGAGACCCTTAAACATCAATGATGAGTCCAAAGACTCATGGTGCCCTCGAAAAATGGCATGGAGGTCAAGAGACCATGCGACTATTAAACACCAATGTTGAGTCCAAAGACTCGCGGTGCCCTCGAAAAGGGGTGTGAAGGCCAAGAGACCACGCGACCTTTAAACATCAATGACGAGTCAAAAGACTCGCAATGCCCTAAAAAAAGGGCATGGAGGTCAAGAGACCACAAGAACCTTAAACACCAATGACTAGTCCAAAGACTCGTGGTGCCCCCGAAAACAGGAGAGGAGGTCAAGAGACCACGTGACCCTTAAACATAAATGACGAGTCGAGTCCAAAGACTTACGGTGTGCACAAAAAATGGCGTGGAGGTCAGGAGACCACGCGACCCTTGAACACCTATGATGAGTCCAAAGACTCGTGGTGCCCATGAAAATGGGTGCGAAGGTCATGATAGCACACAACCCTCAAACACGAATGACGAGTCTAAAGGCTCGCGGTGCCCATGAAAAAGGGTGTGGAGGTTAGGAGACCACGCGATCCTTAAACACCAATGACGAGTCCAAAGACATGCAGTGCTACGTAAAAGGGTGCGGAGGTCAACCAATGATGAGTCCAAAGACTTGTGGTGCCCATAAAAAGTGCACGAAGGTTAAGAGACCACGTGGCCCTCATTGTAAACAAGGCACAAGTCAAACATCCTATCAAGCATGGAATGAAGGGAAAATGCCTCATAACATTAAAGCAAAGAGCGACACGATAAAATGCCAAAACCTGCTAAATGTTCACAATAAGAACATAATTTTTCACAATGTTTACACAGTGAAAACCAGCTATCATACAAAAGTGTTAACAAGGAACAAGAAAGAAGAAAGCTAAGTGCTAGCGCCGTCGGAAGGCGGAGGCGGGTGATAATCATTACAAGCATTGGGCATGGTGTCCTGGCCAAAAGTGTCCACAAATCGACGCAAGGCCGCATTATGCTTAAACATCTCCAAGTCTAGGCGCCTCAAGTCAGTGTGGAGTTTGGCTAACAAGTGCGACCTAAGTAGGAACACACCGGTGCCATATCCAAAGCCAAAAGCATGATCCCTGATGTCCCACATAGATGTCAACTAAAGGGAGAGGCGAACAAACTCCTCCCTACCAGCAACCAAGTTTGACTCCAACTTCGGCACTTGCTAGGTGCGCCTCTTCAATCTGGTGTCCATTTTAAGAAGTGTTTCGTTAAGCATCCTTGGTTTCTCATCCGTGTCAGTGTGATTCTTCTTGTATTCCTCATGCCGTTTGGTCATCAACATTAGCTCGCTGCTTGCCCTTCTCTAAAGCCACAAATGCCTCTCCAAGTCTAGAGCAACGCTACTAGGAACTGGACAACTCCTGGCAGACAAGATTTAGCTCCTCCCTGAGGCCAAAGAGCTGACTGTGAGCAAAATCTCGCTCTAACTCTAGCTCTCGCCTAACAAGGGAAAGTTGAGCATGGGCGGAGTCGCACTCATTGTAACAATCTCAGTGTAAAACTGTTCTGAGCACTAGCCTCCCTAGCACGACGAAGCTGATTGCGGAGGTTAAGCACTTCATCACGAGGGATCTCTAAGTTGCCCACCAGCGAGTGTGCATAACCATCCGCGTGTTCAAGAAGAACCTCCAACTCCGCCCTCTCAGTCTTCCATTTTTTGAATTCCCTCTTCGTATATAAAGCAAAGACATGCCTAGAAAGAACTTCATCCTCTAAATTGGCACGATCTGCCATGATCCATGCTGCCAAACCATCAACTTCCTACAAAGGCGAAAGCAAAGGGAAGCTTAGGAAAAAGAGAGAGACAATGGAAATAACAATAACAATAAATCAGAGCAAAAGGAAAAGATTTTTGTACCCCAGACAAGAAATTCTGTAGTCAACCAGCCATGTTGCTAACGGTTTCATCCCTAGCAAGATTAGAGGGGGCAGAAGGCCTTTCCAGCTCCTCTCCATTAACCCTCAACCCAAGACTGCAACGGGGGCCAAGGAGCCTAACTGAAGTCCTCCACCGGACGAACAACTTCGATGCCCACGACTTCAACATCCCCCAAGACAACCACCTCAATCTCGGCGTCCCACATGGAGACACCCTCTTCTAAGGGAAAAGGCTCAATGTCATCCCCAAAAGAGGTGGGGAGAAGGATGGAAATCAGATCTTCGCTCAGTCTCTGATGGCCTCCTGGTCAAGTGGAGGAGTCTAGTGGGCAATGAATGGGGAGTTGAACTTTTGACCCCACACACCTCTTGAAGCTCCTCGATAAAATGAGGGTCATCGCCTTCATCGCCACCCTCCAGGGAATCATCTTGGACAACCTGATCACCCTGGTTTCCCTGAGGGCCCCTTGAGGTCTCCAACTCTGTGAGATCCAAAGAAAAAGCGGCATCCACATCCAAGTTTACCTCACCGCCTTCCACCAATAAATCAATAGCTTTAAGACTAGGGAGCTCAAACGCCGGACTGGTTATTGAATCAAGCCTTTGAGAAGGAAGGTTGAAGTTGAAAGTTGTTGCTAGGTTAAAAAAGGCTTGACCCATCAAGTCGTTGAGCTCCTTGGGACCCGGAGAAGGCGTACAGGATGGCAAGCAGAAGTTGTGGAAAGTAGGGTGCTACGGGGTTGGTTAACGTAGTGGAGGCACCATCCCCAACATCCTCGACACCCTTTTTGGCTCCAAGAGATGATGTACCTGTAGTAGCAAGACGGGGACTCTTCTTGGGAGCCTTTCGAGCAGAGTCAAAGGAAGGCCTCTTTTGGGGGACGGGGTGATGAACTTAATTAAAAATAGGAGACCCCGAATGTTTGAAGGTAGGGAATCACCAAGAAGCGATCAATGTTGGCATGCGTCAGAAGGACCTCAGTCCAAATCTCATCCTCGTGTTCAGCCGCCCAGGCAGCCACCATGTCCAATTGGGATTGCTCTCATTCAGACAAAGGAGGTAAGGCTGCCGCCAGACCTTTGTCATTTGGGACCTTAACCCAGGTGGCTCTAATAGAGAGCTCCCATCATTCAACTGCTGAATGAGGAAATTCCAAACCGTCACCATAAACGAAGAAAAACATTCTTGTCCATTGCTTGGCATTCAAATGGCGAGTCTCAAAATGAGCCAAGCACTAGTCTTTGATCCGGAAACTTCAAATGTTGCCTAGAGAACTCCTCAAAGAATAAAATGTCAAGAAATCTCGGGCAGTTAGGTTTGGGTATTCTTCCTGAGCGGGCTCCAAGTCCTGCAAGAACAAAGAAGAACTATCCACGCGTGAGATCGAAGTTGCACAAGGTCCAACTCCAGAAGATCAAGAAAATCGCATATTGGGCAGCAAAAAGGGAGTCTTAGGCTGTGCGTGAGGGCACAGACAAGTAAAGCAACCTTCTCTGCAAACCCTTCTTCATCAATAGCACCCTTGCGAGGAAGTTCAAGGAGTATCAAATCTGGGATGCCGTAGGAGTTACGTAGATTTGAAAGATCCTTGGAGGTGATGGTGGAGTGCCACCCGAAGCCTTCAAAATGAGGGATATCCTTCATGGAGGAAGACTCTGGACTAGAAGAGGACTAGCCGTGAGTAGGGGTCTGAGGTACGTTTCACTGGCCATTGTTATAGTGGAAGAATATAGGAGAAAGGGAAAAGGAGGCAAGCCAAGAATTACGGGGCAAGGGTGGTAGAAAGGGACTGGCCGTGAGTAGGGGTCTGAGATACGTTTTGCCAAGCCATTGTTATAGTGGAAAATAGGGGAGAAAGGGAAAAGGAGGGGTTTGCAAGCCAAGAATCACGAGGCAAGGGAGGCAAAAGGGGGTTGGCCATGAGAGTGGTCTGAGGTATGTTTGGCCATTGTTATAGTGGAAGAATAGAGGAGAAAGGGAAAATGAGAGGTTTTGCAAGACAAGAATCATGGGGCAAGGGAGGTCGAAGCTGTGGGAACTCAAGAACACAAAAAGGTTGGAGAGGAAAGTGAAAGAATGAGAAGTGGATAAGAAGTGGAGAAAGGTAATGACTGCAGGTCATCATCACCTAACCAAATGATGTGACAGGAGGAGAACATGGTGAAGATAGTAGTGTAACGTAAGCACGTTTTTCAATATTTAAAATTCTTGCCCCTTGGTAAGTCGTAACGGTGAGCGAGGTGATTAATGGGCTAGCTGGGTAACGGTGGGTCTCAAATCCCTTCCTTGGGTAAAGTGGGATATATATATAAAAAAAAAAAATTTGAAATTCCCCATGTGTTCACACGAGAGGAATTAACAGGCTAACTGGAGGAGTCAATATTGGTCTAAGGCAACGTTGACCCTATATAAGTCTAGCCCAAGTAAGGGGCCCAAGGCCGATCTTCAGAAAAGGATAGTCGCTCACAAGAGTCGTGAATCATGGACTCTAGCCGCCCTAATTATTAGGGCGAATCGACCCTTACGTTGTGGATAAAGATACAAAGGTAATCAGATAATTCCGTCATATTAGGGACAAACATTGCTGTGGCTAAGCATTATGCAAAGCTGATTAATTAATAGTACACATCCAATATTCACCACGCCTATATATAGAGATAATAGGTTACCGTCCAGTACATCTGATTTAGTATTCTTTATTATTTCTCACTTGTTGCTGACTTAGGTATCAGAGGTGTCTTAGGCATCTAGTGCCACCGACGTTATTGGTTGCAAGTAGAAAGTCACAGCCAATGGTGGGACACGTCGTTTATAGTGTGGCTAAAACAAGAGATATACTTGAAATTAAAAATTATAAAGTTTGTTAAACCAAAAACCCATATTTTCAAATCTATCCACACATTACCCGAAATTGCATATATAACCCTAAACTTTCATTATTTGCATTTTGATCTAAAAAATTCATCACACTTCACAAACTCCTTATATTCCATATTCTAAATCCATTTAAAGCTTTAGAATTTCTTGAATCATATTCCAACTATGAGAAATCCACTCAACCTTGGCATGAAAATCATTATATTCCTTCTACATGTGAGTTAAGCCTATGGACGAATCCTAACATTTAAACAATCATCACAACAAAACTCATTTTCAAGCTATCACCTTGGATTTATATATTTTTTCCACATATCATCTTCATATAACAAAAGGTTTATGGCTTATACTATGCATATGAACACTAAGAATCTTAAGCAATCATATATTCCTCTTGCTAATCATGCTGAGAACATGCCTCTAGATGAAACTACACATGATTTGAGAATCATAATCAAAATCTTACAAGATGAGATTCAATTAAATAGAAACCGAAAATGCATGATGATCAATCCAAGATATATACTTAAAGTTGGCATGGCATGCTTCCAAATGGTTTATCATTACTAAAACTCTAACCAAATCTCAATTTTTATACCGTGAACCAAGGCTTAACATGTTAATCTATCTTCCAATAAAAATTCATGGCAGAATCACTTATGGATATGAAGCTTTGGGGTCACTCACAACCAATTCTCTTGTAAGGGTGCTCAATTTTTTTCTTACTTAGTGTTTATGGAGGTTCTCTCACACAATTCTCATATGCTCTTGAAAATGGCGTGGATGAAAGTGGGGGATGAATAGTGCTATTTATAGGACGCATAAGAAGAAGAAAATAATGTAAGAAGCTAAGCACCACACAGCTTGTCATAAGTGATCAAGTTCCCCAAAGGAATCAGCTTAGCCTTGCAAAACCTCTTCTTTGCAGATATATTCTATCTAGCCACTTTTCTAACCAAATCTGCCCTATGGGTCCAAGTAGGTGAAGATATATTCTTTCCTTGTAAATGAGAGAGATGAAGGTAAGGGACACTTGGCTTAACTTCATGGAAGATTTGGAAGAGGATGAGTGAGGTGTGCATCAGCCGAGAAGAGTGACTTGGCTTCTTTAATCTTCTTTCATTCATCTCTCAATCTTTGTGACCAAGTAAGATGTGTGGGGGTCAAGTTAGAATCTGAACATCTTGGAACTCTAATCCTTTGTTTGGGACAAAGCTTGTGGCGTGTGAATAAGGCTGATTTTGTTTGGTTGAGTGGTGTAGGTTCGTGATGGTACCCGGTTGATATTTAGGTGCACTATTCCTCTTGTGAATATGTAAGAAAGTTCACCTCTTGTCCCTACACTAGGTCTAAATTCTAGATTTGATTCTTGAGAGGGGACTGTGCTTTTTGTTGAACTTTTACCCAAGTTTGACTAGGAAACCGATGGTATTCATTGAAGGGTATCCAATGGTGGTAGGTGTACTATTTGTGTGGGGTGCATGGCTTCGACATGTCTCCTATGATTTCGACACATGCTGGCATTTACTCCTAGCCTAGGTCCGCTAATGCTTGATCTAATTCATGGGAAGAGAAGCTTAGTTTCAGAACATTTTTCAAAAGAAGAGAGGTTTGTAGTTAATTGGTCGATATATAGCATTCATGCTAGCTTCCCTTGTTTTTGTCCTATAGTGTCATACTAAAATCAGAATTTGCATTCTTGACTCCTGATGGAGGGTTAAACTTGGCAACCAAGAAGTTTTGGGGTGCCACTTGATTCGGTCAAGGAATATTTCAGATTTGCTAGGTGGTGCAATCTCAAAGGCAAGGGTAATGAGCAAGACTCTAAGCTTGGTCTCCAAGTTGGGTTGTGCTTGAGCCCCAAGTTTGTATGTTGGGCTAGGCTTAGTTTTAGGCCTTGGGATGGGCCTTCCTATTGGGTCTTAGGTCCAATTTGTTGGGCCTTTGGTCTATCTTGTTGGGCCTTATTATTGGTCTCACCATCTTACCAAATCGGGCTTTAACTTGGGCTTGATATTGGGCCTTACCTTGGGCTCCTTATTGGGTCTTACCTTGGGCCTAGCTTTGGCCTCTTTCTTCAAAAGTTTGATCTATCATTTAACTAAGTTTGAGTCTTCCTAATATCCTTCTAAGGTCCATAGCATGCTATAGGTTCATTTCCAAAGATCCTATCTTAAGTAATAGAAGTTACTTCACTAAATCCTAACTCTAAATGCTCAAAACGATCTTCCCATATAGTCATTATTGCCAAAATCTCAATGTCTTTTTTTATTTCTTTGCATTATTTGGTGGGGTGTTATACCATATGCCCTCTAGCTAGGTTCTCAGTAGCACGGCTCAATTCTGCTTCCTGGTTAATGCCTAACACTCGTAACCTCATGGCATCTTTCAAAACTCGTGCAGATTGTCGCTCTTCATGTGGCAATGCTTGTCATAGGAAAATATTTCCTCTAAAATATGCATCCATCACATGAGTATGATGGTTCTCAAACTTCTCCATTGTTGCAAATGGGCCACGATCATTCAATCTCGCCTTTCCTACCTGATCCTTTGCCTACACTCACGCATACTTCTTATCCTGGCTACTGATAACACAAACATACGTGCGGTCATTCTAGTTTGTGTCATGTCCTACTATCAATGGTACAGTCGTAAAAAAAAAAAAAAAAAAAAAAAAAAAAAAAAAAAAAAAAAAAAAAAAAAAATCAATCAAGATTCAAGAGTTCCAATCAAAACAAACACTTTTATTTCTTTTTCATCGAAGACCACAATAAAAAATAACTCTTAAGGTTCCAATCAAAGTCAACAAATCCCCTATATTTTTAACTAATAGCTGAGGGTATCTGGCTCTCATCAGATCTTCTCTCTCTCAGGTAGCTTCCTGGAAATTTGGATTGTTCCAAAGTACCTTGACCAGGGGTATCTTTCAGTTTCTCAACTCTTGATCTTTCCAATCGACAATCTGCTCAGGCTATTCTTGATAGGACAAGTTAGGTTGGAACTGAATATGACTTGGGTCAACCGCTCGCTGCTCTCCAAAGCTCTTCTTTAAGGAAGATACATGGAATACATCATGTATCCCTTGAAGTTCCATGGATAAGCTTAACCGATAAGCTACTAGCCCAACTTTTCCATGATCTCATATGGTCCTACATACCGTGGACTCAGCTTCCCTCTTTTGCCAAAACGAGCTACTCCTTTGATGGGTGATACTTTAACATATACCCAGTTGCCTACTGTGAACTCAATACTCCTTCTATCATCAACATATCTTTTTTCCGATCCTAGGTTGTCTGCATTTGTTCTTTGATCATTAAAATTTGTTCCCTTACTTCCTGCAAGTATTCAGGACAAAGTATTCTCTTTTCTTCAAAGTCATCCCAGTATAGCGGGGATCTACATTTCCTTCCATATAATGCCTTATATAGCGCCATCTTAATCGTGGTTTGAAAACTATTATTATAGGCAAACTCTACCCGAGGTAAGTGCCCTTCCCAATCACCTTTCATCTCCAACACACAAGCTCAAAGCGTATCTTCTAATGGCTATATAGTTCATTCTGTCTATTCATCTTAGGAACTGCTAAACTTCAAGCTAGTGCCCATTAGATTCTGCAAGCTCTGCCAAAATCTTGAGGTGAATCAAGTATTCCGATCAAACACAGTAGATCACGGGACTCCATGCAACTTAACTATCTCCTTAACACATAACTTGGACAACTTTTCCATATAGTCAATGTTGGCAATCGGGAAAAAGTGAGCACTTTTCGTCAATCTATCTACAATAACCCATATAGAATTCTTTCCTGCAGAAGTTCTTGGCAATGGCTATAGTTCTCCCTATCAATAACCCATATAGGAGGATGTTTTCGTCAATCTATGTACAATAACCCATATAGAATTCTTTCCCTATCAAGGGGTAGTACGACTAAGTCATCAGCAAACACATCAGGAAACTCTTCTATCACGGGCATTCTTTGTAATCCTTTAGTCTCTTCCGCCTTCTCTAGAGCGAATAACAAATAGGTGGTCGCGCCATCTATGATATACTTCCTAGCTTGACAAGCGGAAATAACCAATGAGGATACCTCAACTGGTTCTCCTACATAACAAATCCTAGTTGTGGTAGGGGGTTCAAGTATTACTTCTCTTCTACGATAATCTATCTTGGCATAATGCCTAAGATTACATTGACCTCCATTAAACAGAATACGATTCTTAAAATGACATGAAATTGATTCCTCAAATTTGCAAAATCTAAAATCTCAGATTTCATAGGACACATTCCCTAAAGCCTACAGGTTCTAAAACCTTTAATACCAACAAAATTATTTCTTGAAGTCAGCAGAATTCTAAATATCAAATCTGAAAATGATTTCCTAGAGTCCACAGAAATCTAAAACCTCATATTTTAAATTGTACAAAACCTTAAACTTGTCTTTTGATCAAGCTTATGTACACCTTCAAAATCTAAACCTTAAATCTTATCCAAATCATTTCCTACAGCCCATAGAGTAAACCCGCCGAATCTAAAACCCCAAATGTCATGAAAATAGTTTCTTAAAGACTGGAAAATATAAAACTTCACATCTCATCAAAATCAATTTTAAATTATGCAGAATCTCTAAACCTCCAATTTCCACAAAATCAATCCATAAAACCTGGAGGATCTCAAACCTGATTTCGATCAATCTTATGTACACCTTCAAAATCTAAACCTTAAATCATATCCAAGTAATTTCCTACTGCCTACAGAATAAGCCTATTGGATCTAAAACTTCAGATTTTATAGTCTACATAACCTCAAACCTGGCTTTCAATCAATCTTATGTACACGTTCAAAATCTAAATCTTAAATCTTATCAACGTTATTTCCTACAGTCTAAAAAATGAGAATCATATCTAAAACCCCAAATGTCATGAAATCAGTTCTTTAAATCTACAAAATCTAAAATCTCCAAAACCTCAATCCTTAAAGTCTATAGAACCTCAAACCTATCTCTGATACCTACAGTAACGCCCCGATCCCAGATGAGTCAGAGAGTTACTCCTTGTCACTTGAAATCGTATCTCACCCTACATATATAAACTCTAATTTCTCAATTACACATAAAATTTATTGTTACAAACCAACTACCTTAATATAATCAATCTCCCAAAATACCAAGCCATTAGAACACAACAAAAAAATTACCTAATAAAATTTTTCAATAATCATAGAAACCTTCTATGCTTAATCCACCATACTTAAATCATCTCATCCAAACTCCCTATTGTAGAGATAAGGGGTGATATATCAACAACTCAGTAAACAGAGAATATATACTAGTATGTAAAATGAGCATTTACAGAGTTCAGAATGCAGAACAAAATATTTTTATTTTCATAATGCAAAATTAGAACATGTTATCAAAACTATCAGAGCGAAAGTTTAGAAATGTTCTTATTCAAAATTCCTTTGGCAAAGCATAACTAAAACATTACAACAGTACACAATTCTATGTTTAACCCCATGGTAGGCTTGTGCAAACCTTGGTGGCCATCCAAGCGGAAATAGAATGTGAAATCTTCCCCTTATTCATTCTCGAAGCCCCAAGTGTGCACACAGGAAAGACCACGCAAAAAACCACTTTGCTTCCAAAATGGATGCACCGAAAACAAAAAAGTTAGTACCAACCCAAATAGAGGCCACAGTTTTACACCCGTGGTAAGGTCAGAATAGAGCAGAAACAGAACCATATGCAAAATGAGCCAAAATTTTTTAGACGGCATATCTTATCAAAACAGAGTACTTAATAAAATCATATCGTATTCATAATCAAAAAAATTTCAGAGCATCTTCACATAATCATGCACAAATTTTCATAGTCGCTCTTTTTTGTACAATTCAAAAACAGAATGTCAAAATAGCTCATGTCTACACCAATCTTGACAGAAAATATTTATTTTCTTGTACGAATTTCATGAGTAATGCTGATAAAATGATTGAGGTTGTTTTCGAGTTTTTTTTCATAAAAAAACATGCATAGTTTTCATAAAATCAACATTAATCCATTCGTTTATGCAAAGTCTAGTATAAGAACCCCGCTTACCTGAACTTTTTGGCTTTTCACAATTTTCCCACAACAGTGCTAACGAATATTAATCGTCACCTATAAAATAGTCATGTAACTTCTATAATCTTTCAATTGAACATGTATTTTGATACTAAAACTTGAATTGCTAAATTAACATATTTTCCTAAAATTCTAAAATTATCGTAATCCTAGAATATCGTCACTTCCCAATTCATCGATATCCACTTAATATTTACTTAACCTAATTCCAACTCAATGACAAGTCTATTAAAAAGCAAACCCAAGATACTATTGGTGTTTTGTAACAATTACAAACCGACTCAACATCTGCCAAAAACCCACTTGAAATAATTAAAACAGTCTACAATTACTTCCAACAAAAGGGCAAAGATGTAATTAATATAAAAACCCTAGAATCTTTAATTGGGAGTTATACATGTGACACTGAGGTCATTTAGGTAATTATGTAATATAAGTGGTAGAACCTAATGGCTATAACTTGGAGAAAAAAAAACTTCAAATCCGGAACTACATTTGGTAAGGGAGGGATCATGCGAGATACTCACCGAGAGAGTAGCTACGAAGTGGCGGCGAGATGGCTGAGGCAGTAGCAGTGCACTGTGGAAGTGCGAGAGAACGTGCTGAGGGAAACAGAGAGAACGGAGAAAGAGAGAGAGAGAGAGAGAGCACGTCGTGAGGGAGAGAGGAAGCTCACCGTGAGACAGTGAGGAGGCGTGCGACGGTCTGGGATGACGGGAAGCTTTTTGCAACAGTTTATGTGGGGTTTTTGACGTGTAAGTGATGGTGATTTGAAGTGGCTCACGGTGAAGAAGTAGGTGCTCTATTTTAAGGAGAAAAAATATAGATGACTTCAGTTCTCATGTGCTGCCGGTTTTGTGTGTGCTAGGCAATGGGCTATCATAAGGTGGTTTTGAGTGGGAGGGGGTCTCACAGTGTGGTGGTTGGTTTCACGACAGGTTGGTATGTTGCGATTTGTTGTGGCAGCTGAGGTTGTGTAGGGGGGCTTTTCGTATGGGGTTGTTGTGCAATGGTTTTGGAAACGTTTCCAAAGACAGCAGCTTGATGCTATTGCTTCGTCGTGGGGGGTTGTTTTGCGAGGCAGCTACTTGTCCCTTGCGAGGCTGCTATTCCGTGCGACGGAGACTGAGGGAAGGAGACGCCAGCTACGTAGAGGAGGGCTTTTATGGAAACCCAAGGCTATTGAAACCCTACCTGAGGAAGAAGATCAAGATGTATGGGTGTAATGTGTACGTGTTCTATGTATATAATGTCTCTGTGAACCCAAGTGGGAACTGATCCCAAATTGATCGTTGGTTCTCTCAAGCTTGGGTCATGGGCACACAAAGTTTGGGCCTTTTCCCTGAGTTTTGGGCCTCGATTCTATCTCTAAAATAATCCAACTTGTCTTACAAATTTCTCAAACGATAAAAAGATTCTACCTAATCCAAAAATAGTTAATTATTTTAACTTAATTAGCAAGCCTAACAAAAATTCGATATCTGCCAAAATAAAATTTGGGCTCATAGTCTTTTACAAAAATTACTCGTTTATCTCAAATGGGCTTTTCATATGTATAAACCCAAAAAAATTTCGAACACGGGCTTGGTGCTAGGCCCGAGTGTTACATACATTATCATTGATAATGAATTACTTCGGGATTCTAAGTGTGGTGACTAGAATGGGTAGTTCGAAGGCTATTAATAGTCATGATCTTAACCTTTGAATTGACCAACCTACCCTCACATAATGCGCTCAAGCCCAATTATTAGAACTTGAATAGATAGGGAAACTACTCCCGCATGAAACTTTTGATTTCCATATAAATTTCTCATTCTCTGGGCTTCCCCATTGCACCTTTACCAATGGTACAATTTTGGACCATAACCTCTATTCCTTCCAATCTACGATTCAGTATTTGGTTGCAATGGAACTAGATTTGGACTAATCAGGCGGGGTTGCTGGTTCCCAAAACTTTTCGTCAATGAGGACACATGAAGCACGTTATGGATCCCTTCATACTCCTTTGGTAAAACCACTAGGCCAATTCTCTCCATTACCTAATAGGGTCTAACATACCTTAGGCTCAGTTTTCCTTTCGGCCCAAATCTTTCTACTCCTTTTGTAGGTGGTGTCTTGAGATATACTCAATCACTTTCTTCAAATGTCAATTCTCTTCTTCTTACATCGGCATAGCTCTTTTGCATAATTTGTGTCATCGTCATTCTTTCTCGTATGAGCTTAACTTTCTCCCTCATCTCCTGTATTTTTTCTCGCCCAATTATTATAGCTTCTCCTACTTCGTCCCAGCATAAAGGTGATCTACACTTTCTTTCGTACATGGCCTAGTATGGGGTCATCTGGATAGTCACTTGATAGTTATTGTTGTAAGCAAACTCAATGAGTGGTACATGGCTTTTCCAGAAGTTCTTGAAATCTTACACACAGGCTCTCAGCATATCCTCCAGTATTTGGATTCTCCTTTCCCATTCTCCGTCACTCTAGGGGTGGTAGGCATTGCCGAATCTTAACTTAGTGCCTATTGCCCATTGTCCTTTTTGATTGTCCATCACGCTTGTAGACCTTTATAGAAATGGGATGTGAACCTCGGATCCTGATCTGACACTATGGTTTTAGGCACACTATGAAGCCTAACTATTTCCTTAACATACAGTCAAAAATGGTAGTAACCGGAAGAAAATGGGCGCTTTTGAACAGTCTATCTAAGATTACCCAAATTGCATTCTTATTGCTTGGGGTTTAGGGTAATCTGACCAGAAAATCCACGTTATGTCTTCCCAGTTCGATTCTAGAATCGGTAGGGCTGTAAGTTTTCGCCTGGTCTCTGATGCTCAGCTTTTAGTTGCTTACAAGTGGTACACTTTTTGATGAAGTGAGCAATGTCCCATTTCATTCCTTCCCACCAAAACATCTTCTTCAAGTCCCAATACATTTTCGTGCTTTCTGGGTGATCGAATATGGCGATGAATGGACTTCTGCAAGTATCTTTTCCTTTATACTTGAGTTGGTAGGGATGCACTTCGCCCTTTGTAAAACAAGGTCCCGTTCTTGCCCAAACTAAAATTCTAAGGTCATTTTTCTTTTTCGACTCCTCGACTGATTTCTACTAACTTTGGGTCCTTCCTCTACTGATCTTTTAGTTCATCATAGTCTATCACCCATAACGCTTGTATCTAGGTGAGAACTTCTTTCTGTTGTGAACTTCCTACCAATAGTTTCCTCATTCCTTCAAGGAGTGAATCTACCTTGTAGAACATACTATGTCCTTTTCTCGAGACTTCCGACTTAGCGCATCGACGACCATGTTGGCCTTTCTCGGATGATACTTGATTTCGCACCGATAATCGCATATAGTCTCTAGCCATCTCCACTTTAGCAATGCTAATACATGAGCTGTGGTCAACGTTCGCTTTAGTTCTTCAAAACCTTACTCGCATAATTCAGTCCATTGAACTTGGCATTCTTCCCTATCAACGATGTAAGTGGACTCGATTATCTGGAGAATGCCTCCACTAATCTCCTATAATAGCCAGCTAGTTCCGATAAACTCCTAACTTCATGTACTGTTGTCGGACGCTACCAGTCCACGACTACCTCAGTCTTACTAGGATCCACTGTGACTCCTCCCTTTGATAACACGTGATCGAGGAACTTAACTTCCTCTAACAAGAACTTACACTGGTTGAGTTTGGCAAACAATTTATGCTCTTTCAGTTTCCCCAATACCTTCCTCGAGTAACTGTTATAATCTTCGACATCATTGGAATATAGTAGGATATCATCTATGAACACTACCACAAACATATCCAAGAATGGTCTAAACACCTTGTTCATTATATCCATGAATGTTGCTGGGGCAATAGCTAAGCCAAATGACATCGCCTTGAATTCAAAATGTCCATACCTTGTTCTAAATGTAGTTTTAGATATGTGACATTCATTAATCCTCAATTGGTGATAACCGGACCTAAGACCAATGTTAGAGAATATTGAGGCTCCCTATAACTAATTGAACAAGTCGTCTATCCTATGTAGGGGATATATCTTCTCTGTTGTCACCTTGTTTAGTACCCGAAGTTCAATACACTCCCTAAAAGTCCCGTCCTTCTTTTTAACGAATAATACTGGTGCTCCCCAAGGCAATGAATTGGGCCTAATAAATCCATTTTCCAACAACTCTTGCAATTGACTCTTTAATTCCTTTAAGTATGATGGGGCCATTCTATAAGGTGATTTATGTACTGGAGTTGTTCCAAGTTCTAGCTCGACTGAAAACTCAACTTCCTTATCCCGTAAACATTCTCCGCTTTTGCCCTCACGCAACGGCCACTAAACTACCATATTTGCACTCCGTGATTGAGGCCACATTCACTAATCTGTAAAAATCATGTATCTGATGATACAAACCACTTGGGTTCTTATACACGGTTATTGCCTATCTTGAAACCGTTCAGTGCACATCTCCTCCGTAGAGATGAGATGAGGGGAAAACCTTCCCAACTTTATAAACTTAGTAGCATACTGCTCGACCGTCATGTTGCCCAGGACCAAATTAGTGAAACTCCTTTGATTTATGCTGTTTCATAATGGCAGAGAAGCATCGATCATAAAAATTCTTCTTAAACCTCTCCCAAGTAATGGCCTTCATGGAACTCAAAAGATCTTCTACTTGGCACTCCAGCAAATTGCCGCTTCCCCTTGTAGTAGATAGTCGCATATAACACCTTTTGATCCTCTGTGCAACCACACACTTTGAAAGTTGTTTTGATGTCCATAATACACCTCCCAACCTTCATCGGTCCTTCATTTCCAAAGAATCCTGGGTATCAATATGTACACCCCCGTTGCTCATTTCGCAGGTGATTGACCTGTTGTATTTGCATCTATCGTTTGAAAAACTCTTTTTGCTGTTGCAATGTATATGTGATACAGTTAATAGCTTATGCTACTTCACTGTCTCCTTCACCATGAGGTTGATCTCCCTCAGGATCACCCATCAGTCGTTCGCTTTGTAGAACTCTCAGTCGCACCATAAAACTCAAGCATATGATGCTAAAGATAAAATCCTCTTACTCTAATACTATTCCTAGGTGATATTATGGATTTAGCCAGAGCCGTGAAACTCCGATACCAAGATATGACGGCCTTATTTGTCAAAAAAGAGTATGTGAAGGATCAGCGGTGCCAGAGGTGCCAACCGGTTGGCAATACGCCAAATCTTACTTGGGGCTAAGCACGCATTCTCAAATTGAGCACACACCAAAGGTTTGTACCAAAGGTTTCTAGCAGTGAGAAAATTTATCCTTCAACAGTAATATCCATATGTCATTGTCGGCTCTTCCCAAATAACACTGTCATTGGTTAATCACTTCCATCAAAATACAACGAACTTTACATGGTTCGTTGCCTAACTAAAATAAAATTCTTAACAAAAACAAATAACTACTAATCAGAGACAGGCTTTCGTGTCTACACCTCGAGTAGGACTAGTCCTTCTTCCTCAGAAAACTTGCTTGGGCTAAATCTGTATCAAGATCCACAACTCTGGTATATGAAATCAGAGGTGGGAGCACCATAATGAGACTTCTATACATCCAAGTAGGTTAAAACCCTTGACAATACTATTAATGAGAGAAAATGAAAATGAAAATGCATGCACTGTGTCATGTAAATAAATATGTGAACACATATTTATGCATGACAAGGAATCACCATTTGGAAAGAAACACATGTATTCATAGTCATGGCAAGGTATCACCCACAAAGTAAATCTCAAGCATATAAGCATGACAAGGAATCATCCTATGAGGAAATCTCATATATGTATAGTCATTCTTAAGGTAAGGAGCCAACGCATGAGCGCATTCACCAAATCCAACCCGACTTGGGGAATCACTTTACCCAGTCAATATATACAAGGACACCACGTATGATCAACCCAGGGACTCTCTCTACCCATGTTATAAGTGAGGCCAATGTGAAGACATTCCACCCCGATCATCACAGAGAATCACTCTGCCCATATGAAACTCGTGGTAACGTGCTGTAGGAATGGCATGGGGACTCCTTAATCCATCCATGATTATAAATCACCGCAAAAAGATAACCATTAAATATAATGAAGAAGATTGTACTTTCATGTAAGAAAGAGGTCAATTACAGAATATACAAACGCTGAACTTACAACATACTCATAAACATTTACTCCACATTCCCAGTATGGTCAAAGGAGCTAACATAAACCTAAACGTTACTTCAAATATTACAGTAAACCTAAACTTACACTTGCTTTCTTGAAGACTCTGATCAGAGGAAAGGGTAAACACTTAACGATCTCGAAAGTGAGATTTTAGCTTTTCTCTGGTGCATTTTATTCTGTGGGACTGTCAGTCATAATTTTGACTCCATATATGCTTGAATCAGACACCTTTGATCTTAGTCTGAGTGACAAGGTCTGAGTGACTGATGGCGACAAGGTGTGCACATCCCTGCAACTTTCCCTAGGTCCAATCCTACAGTCATTCCCCTAATAAGGGTCTCCCACGTGGCGCTAGACCATATCTCTAAGATTAGACGATATGGGTTGTAGGTTCGTAATCTTTTTTTCCGCAGACTCATCCCAGATGTGACGTCTCTTATGGAGTATAGGCCTCTGCATAAGACACCTGCCACCCTCTGAGCACCTCTGTGTTATCTTAGAGAACTCCCACATATGCATCGAGCTTGTCTTGGCCCATTACTTACCCTAGTATGGTCAACACATCATCTGCTCGCCTTGTGTGGGGCGAACACTTGCCCGATGCTGAATCATTTCTGCCAGGCTTTCTACATAGTGTCGCTTGCCTTTCTCCTGGACTAGCTACAATTTACTTTCCCAACTATCTCCTTGGTACCGCCTTTTACCCTCAGGAGGGGATCTGTTCCTTTACTTTAGCACAGTCCTCACACTCAGCCACATATGCGTTGTACACATATAAGTCTTATTTATTCAATTGCAATGATATGTTGAATGTATCCTATAACCTCTAAGAGCACATACTATTAAATAATAAATACAACCAATCAAAGTCTTCAATTGCATTCAATTTCTTGTTATTTATTTTGAAGTTTGCCTATCCATTACCTTATTAATACATTGCGAGTTGTTCATCAAGGTATTACAACATGACTTAACAACATTGTTATGAAAAGAACATTGATCTTCTCTCACATGGCCAAAAAAGGCACAATAGTTGCCATAACTAACTTCTAGTTTCAAAATCTTTTAGCTCTAAATGCACTAGCTCTAGGATGTCTTATTAGTCTTTTACTAATAAGGTAGCATCTTTGGAGAGAGTATTCTAGCCAACGTAACATCTTATACTAAAATAATTGAAATTTGTGTCAATTATTTCTTGATCTTGAAATGAATACTCTTAACCATGAGAAGGAGTGAATCGGTATGGCCAGCCTTGAGATATGTTCTAATTTCATCCTTCTATTTAATTGGTTATTCCCATATTTGATGGCATTTTCCTTGATCGCGTTCTAGAATAGAAACATCAAATTCTTCAAATGAATCTTAAAGGATGTTGCCTAGAAGTTTGAGTTTGAGAATTTGAGGTTTCTTGAGATTCAACATCCTTTTTCTTTTTAAGAAAATCAATCGTTTTTGGCTTGCCAATGATGTATAGTAAAGTTTTTCAAGATACCTAGAAGAAAAACTGATCAACCTATTAGTTTTAAGACTTTTCTTACTCAACAAATTGGAACACAAATTTTTTTATCTATCGTCTATTTCTATATTAAGAGATGATATTTTTAACTTCATATAAAACAACTAACATCATATAAAGTTTTGCTGATCAAAAGTAAAAGAAAAAGTTACCTTTGTTTCATAAAAACAGAATGAAACAAGAATGTTAATATATATTGAGAGAATACCTATCTATTCACATTCTTAAATAATGGTGAAAATAAAGATTGTTCATCATTGTGTTCTTCCAAGAAATAATGATGAAACCTTAAAAATGATAAAGGTTTGTAAATAAAATTTTATTTAGCTATTATTTAAATTTTATTTAATTATTCGTGGGAAAAAAAAAAGATAAAAAATATTAAAACTTACCATGTTACTCTCTTTTTCTAGTTCTACTAAATTCGTAGTTGAGATTCTAGGATATATATATATATATATATATATATATATGCTTTCTGCTCAATGTGTTTGCCAAGAGCTTTTGAGAAATATCAAATAAAAAGAACAACTGAAAGAGGGATACAATATTTCACGTTCATGTGGGTTTTATAGTGTTAGAACACTTTATCAAGGCAGCATGCGGCCTTATTAATATTGTAGGGTTATTTTCTTTTTCTAATTCTTTTTCTAATTAGATGATCCAGTATTAGATGGGTTATTAATATGTGTTTAGAAAAAGAATTATCAGTTTAGTCAATCCAATTACTAAACAAGTTATCACAAATATCAAAATCAAAACTAAGGAAGCATTAAAATAATTATTATGGTGATTTTGGAAACGAAGTGTAGCCAAAAAGTAGAACTACTTCGAGGACCAGCCAACCCTAAAGGTATTCATATTGGATAAAACTTTTGTTACAAATTGTTCTTGCATACAAAGTTTTTGCCTCCCACCATAATGGCTCTAAAGCCTATAGCTTCTAGATGTGTAGACCACCTTAACAAACAAACCTCTTCCACTTCAAAGTAGAAACCTAGTGGTTATAGACTTTCAATGGTTTGGTTTAAGGAAAATACCCAAGGTAACAGTCGAGCTGTTTAAACTCAAGAACACTAAAGAACCTGCAAAAGATTTCAGAAATTCCCAAGCTCATTCTATTTAGCTTTGTGAACTTAGATGACAAGCAATTTTGATCAAGTAAGCATTGATATTTTAATGATTTTCATGAACTATGAAATATTTTGACTGGGTCAGTCTTTAATATCTTACAGTACCTAGAATTCTTCTAGTCTTCCATTAGGAGTCAATTCTAACTCACCCTTAAACATTGTCATTGAATTGTGAGCTAAAACCCTAACTCGATATTTCTTCTTATAATATAGGTGCTATGCATGTATACGCGAGCAAATGACAGAACTCAGACCACCTTAAGTAGCGATTGCATGTGTTAATCAATTTGTTTCTCAGAAACTTCACTCAGCAGCGAGAGGCAAAAATCAGTAGGAACAAAAAATCAGTAGCAGAAATCACAAGTGACCTTTCTCTGATACCATGTTGAAGAAATGAAAAATGATTTGATCATTTGATCATTGAGAAGAGAGCATGAAACCAGAGATCAATGGTGAAGGAAAAAAATTGTTTCTCTCTTATTATAAGCAGAATACACAACTTTTTATATAGGACATGTACATAAAGCATAAATGCATAAAATGGAAAAACAACAAAAGAGACCAACTCTACTCACTATACAAAAATAAAGACTTTTGTCCACTACATTCCTAGCTAATTCCATCAAGGAGGCTGTTGTGTCATGCACCCACCATGGCCTTTTGTTCTTTTTGTCCTGATCACAGCAGCTACACTTCCACAAGGTGCACTACCTGATGCCCCACTCGACTCTTGGACAGTCTCTGCAGATGAAGGATCTTTCATTAACACTTCTCACAACTCCTCTCCCTCTGAAGACCCCAACAGTCCCTTCTTCTTGCATCACAGTGATAATGCCAACACTGTGGTGGTCACTCCACACTTGACAGGACCCAATTTTCTTTCATGGCATCTACCCTTCACACTAGTCGTCTCCATTAAGGATAAACTTGGGTTCCTTGATGGAACCATCGAAACACCAAGCCTCACCTGCCCTCTTTACATGCCTTGGTTGAGGTGTGATAACCTCATGGATTTTAAATTCCATTTCTAAGGACATTGTATCTAATGTTCTATACATTAGCTCTGCCAAAATATTGTGGGGCAAACTCAAAGCACGTTTTGCACAACCAGACAATGTGAGGATCTATCAACTTCAACAACAACTTGCTTCCATCACACAGGGCTCTCAATCTATAAGTGATTACTTTACTCAACTCAATGTTGTATGGGAAGAGCCACACAACTATAGACCTCTCCCTCACTATTCTTGTGAGTTGTGTACATGTAATATTGTAAAGTCCCTTGTTGAAGCTCAACAAACAAACTGTATTTTTAAATTTCTAATGGGACTAAATGATAGCTTTGATAGCATCAGGGGACAGATCATTTTTTGAATCCTATGCCATCTTTGGATAGGATCTTCTCATTGGTTTTGCAGGAAGAAAGGCAGAGGCAGACTCGTGCTCTCCTGTTGCCTAACCATGAAACCTCAACCTTAGCTGCATTCCAATCTCAACCCAAGAACAGGGAGAAGGCTGAGGTAACCTGTTACCACTGTGGTAAGAGTGGACACACTAAAGACAAGTGCTACTGTTTGATTGGCTTCCCTCCCAACTTCATGTTTACTAAATCTAAAGGGGGATTTTCATCTAGTATGCCTTCAACTGGACATTCAGCAAATCAAGTTGCATCACAGAATAATGAAAAGATATCTATGGAAGGGTCACAGTTGACCATTATTGAAGCTCAGATTCAACAGCACCTTGCACTTGTCAATGCTCAGACATCTCAGCTCAATGTTAGTAACTCTTCATCACCTAACCAAGTCAAACCTGCAGATACCACAACCAGTGCCCCCTCACTCCTCCAACATGGTAGGTACAAACTCATACCCATCCATTACTTGTGCCGTACCAGTTTCATCCATTTTTTCTGCCAATCACCATGAACATCTTGCCTCTCTTTTACATCACCACTCGATTGACTCACAAACTACATCTTGGATACTTGATACTATAGCCACAAACCACATGGTCTGTTCTACCTCACTTCTTACTTCTATCACTCGTGAGACTCAACCTTCTGTTCAATTACCTAACAAAACTCAAGTCAAAGTAAGTCACATTGGTACTATGAAGTTATCGGATTCTTTGACTCTCACTAATGTACTCTGTGTACCCTCCTTCACCTTCAATTTGATCTTTGTTAGCAAGCTCAATCACAACACCTCTTTTATTTTTCTAAGCAAACATTGCTTCATACAGGCCCTCTCTTCATGGATGACAATTGGACATGCTAGGGTATACAATGGCCTTTACTTCCTCATTTCCAACTCTCCTTGCTGCAATGCAGTCAATGGTTTACTTTCTTCTAGTCACACTGTCAACCAATCAACACAACCAGTTTCTAGTCATGTCTTCCAAGCAAATAGTCAGCAAGGATTTGATCTTTGGTACTTTAGATTAGGACACACTTCTCAACAGAGAATGAATGTAATCCAATCTTATGTTCCTAATGTAAAAAGTGACAAAGATATACAATGCACTGTTTGTTATTTGGCTAAACAGGAACAAAAATCTTTCAATTTGAGTACTTCTTGCATTTTAGCTCCTTTTGAATTGGTCCATTGTGACATTTGGGGCCCCTACTCACAAGCCTCACTTCAAGGTCACCATTGTTTTTTTACTATAGTTGATGACCACTCTCGAGTTACTTGGGTTTATTTAATGAAACTAAAATCCAAAACTAGATCCCTTTTACAGAACTTTGTTCACATGGTTCACATCCAGTTCAATACCAAGATAAAGCAAATAAGATCTGACAATGGAATGGCAATTTGACATGCCTAACTTCTATAATTCTAGTGGAATCTTGGATCAAAAAACCTGTGTTTATACCCCTCAATATAATGGGGTGGCTGAAAGAAAGCACCCATACCTTCTCTGTGTTGCTAGAGCCCACATCTTCCAAGCTTTTCTTCCTCTTCAATTATTGGGGGATGTTGTCATGAGAACCACCTCATCTCATTAACAGAATTCCAACCCCTACTTTGAACAATAAATCCCTTATGAAGTCATTTCCTCAATCTTCCAATCATACACACATCTAAGGGTATTTGGATGCCTTTGTTTTGCATCAACCCTCAAACAAAAGAGAACCAAGCTAAGTCCTAGGGCCAAGAAGTACATCTTTCTTGGCTATCCAATTGGTGTCAAGGGTTATAAGCTCTATTATTTAGAGAATCAACCCTGCTTCATTTCCAGAGATGTCATTTTCTATGAATCCATCTTCCCTTTTCAAAATTCTGGCTCCAACACCATCTATGTTGCACCACCACCTGGTTTGGTTCTTCCATCCCCCTTATCAGACTCCACATTCTCTTATCATGAAACTGTTCTGCATTCCTTTACTAATTTTGATCCCTCCTCACCAGATTTGCTTAACAACAATACCTATTCCCCATCAACTGAACAGTCTCCAACCACTCGACTTCATGCACCTTCATCTCAAACCCATCACTCACCACCCTCTACTACTAATCCTACCCATGACATCCCTCTTAGGAGATCAGATCAAGTTAGACAACAACCCACCTACTTACAAGATTATCACTGTCAATTTGTCACTGCCACTAACACTTCACAATCTCTTCTTACCTCAACTGCTCACCCTCTCCATCAACACTTAACCTACACTAAATTATCACCATCTCACAAATCATATGCCCTATCTCTCTCTCTCTCTCCTTCATGAACCAAAGAGTTACCAAGAAGCTGTGAAATCTCCACATTGGCAAGAGGCAATGAATTCTAAATTGAAAACTTTAGAAAACAATGGCACTTGGACTATCACCACTCTCCCCCTTGAAAAATCAACTGTTGGATGCAAATATGTGTACAAGGTCAAGTTAAGATCTGATGGGACCATAGAAAGACTGGTGGCTAAAGATTACACACAAAGGAAGGACTTGATTATCAGGAAACTTTTAGTCTTGTGGCCAAACTCACAACAGTTCAAATTTTTCTAGCATTGAAAGCTATTTACAATTGACACTTGTATCAATTGGATGTGCACAATGCCTTTCTTCATGGAGATTTGGATGAAGAAATCTACATTTATCTGCCTCTAGGTTATCAAAATCAGGGGGAGTCATCACATTCTATGGATAAGAGACTAGTTTGTAAGCTGCACAAGTCTCTTTATGGAATTCAAAATTTTCCTCTTCTTTGATTTCAATTGGTTTCCAACAATCTAAGTCAGATTACTCTTTGTTTACAAGGAATGACAGGTCAGGATTTGTAGCTCTATTAGTTTATGTATATGACATAATTATAAGGAGCTTTAACATGGCTGCACTTGATAGTATAAAGGCATACCTTCATTCTCATTTTAAGATTAAGGATCTTGGCACCTTGAAGCGTTTTCTAGGCTTGGAGATTGCCAAGTCAGCTTCTGGTATTCATTTATGCCAAAGGAAGTACAGTTTCAAAATTCTTGAAGATGCTTGTCTGCTTGGATGCAAACCAACCAACACTCCAATTGAAATGAACCACAAACTTTCACATTCATCTTCAGATTTCTTAATTGATATCACAAGTTATAGGAGACTGATTGGAAGGTTAATTTACTTAACCATAACTCGACCAAGTGTTACATATGCTGTTAGGAATCTTAGTTAGTTTATGTACAAGCCATCTCAGATGCACATGGTTGTAGCTCATAGGGTTCTAAGGTATCTGAAGGGCTCTATAGGACAAGGCATTTTCCTCTCCTCATAGTCAGGTATACACATAAAGGCCTTTAGTGATTCCGACTGGGCAGCTTGCCCAGAACCAGAAGATCCATAATTAGTTTTTGCACTTTCATTGGAGATTCCTTGATTAGTTGGAAGTCCAAGAAGCAAACCACCATCTCTCAATCTTTTCCAGAGGCAGAGTATAAGGCCTTGGCCCATACCAGTTGTGAAATTGTGTGGATAATTTGTTTACTTAAGGACTTCAACATAGAACATCCTAAGCCAACACTCTTATATTATGACAATCAATCAGCAATCCACTTGACCAAGAATCCAGTGTTCCACGAGAGGACTAAGCATATTGAATTGGATTGCCACTTTGTTAGCAAAAATGTGTTAGCTAAGGTCCTCACACTTGTGCACATAGCCTCTAAATTTCCAGTGGCGGACATCTTCACCAAAGCTCTCCCTGCTGCCACCTTCCATTTTCCATTATCCAAGATGGGCACCTTAAACATCTATGCCCATCTTGAGGGGAGTCACAAACTTCACTAAAGAAACTACAGCCCGCAGAGACTGTCCAAGAGTCGAGTGGTGCATCAGGTAGTGCACCTTGTGGAAGTGCAGCTACTCTGATTATGACAAAAAGAACAAAAGGCCATGGTGGGTGCATGACACATCAGCCTTCTTGATGGAATTAGCTATGAATGCAGTGGACAAAAGTCTATATTTTTGTATAGTGAGCAGAGTTGGTCTCTTTTGTTGTTTTTCCATTTTTTCCATTTATGCTTTATGTACATGTCCTATATAAAAAGTTGTGTATTCTGCTTATGAGGAATAAGAGAAAAACAATTATTTTCCTTCACCATTGATCTCTAGTTTCATGCTCTCTTGTCGATCAACAAATCATTTTTGATTTCTTCAATAGTTTCTCTATGGCCAATCAAAAGATATAAATGCTTCTTATACGATTCTTGTGGGATTTTCTATAATTACAAATCTTGTGTTTCATCTTTTGGCTAATTAGTTCAACACGACAATTGGTGGCCAGACTACAAGATAAATTGTGATGCCTCCGTCTTCCCCGTTAGTGATTTGATGGGTTAGTAAGATGTTGGGACATATAGATTACACATTACATTTATTCATGACAATAGAGAATGCATGTAGCATAGCATGTCACTAAATATGTAAATATGTCGTAGAATAGGTAATAGCTAGTTCTATATGCATAATATCCCATGCCAATGAATTTAAAATATTTAATACAATATGGAAGTACAACTCCACACACAATCTTTGTCATCAAAGTTTCAATTACAAAGTCCATAAAACATTGAGAAAAACACAAATCATTGTCTTCCCCATCGAGGTAAGAGAGCAAGAGAAAAAAAAAAAAGACTACAAACATGCAAACATGGGAGCTCTCTGAGATAACAAAAAGGTACTCAGAGGGCGGCAAGTGTCATACCCACTGGCCCATACTCCATCTCAGACGTCACATCTGGAGTAAGCATGCGGAAGAGAGATTAGAAGACTGCAGGCCAAATCATGTGGGAAACCTTTACGAGGGGAAGGACTGTGAGGACTTTGCTGAAGCAAGGGAAGAAATTTCCTCCCAAGGACAAAAGATGTGCAACAAGGAGGTAGCCACTCAAGCAAAGTATAACTAGTCCAAGAGAAGAGCGAGTTGCAATATGTAGAAGTTTGGCAAACATGGTTCAACAGTGGGTGATAAACGACTTTTCACCCCATGCTGGGTGAGCAAATGATGTGTTGACCATACCAAGGCGAGCAACAGGCAAGGACAAGCTCAATGTAGACATGGGAGCTCTCCCAGTTAACATAGAGATGCTTAGACGGTGGTAGGTGTCGTACACAAAGGCTCATACTCTATAAGGGATGTCACATTTGTAGTGACCCTGTGGAAAAAAAAGATTACAAACTTACACGCTATATCGTCTGATGTCAGAGGTGTGGTCCAGCACCACATGGGTGATCCTTATAAAGGGAAGGACTACAAGACTGGACTCAAGGCATGACACATCGATGTGCATGCCTTGTCCCGTCAATTATTCGATTTCTTTAAGTCCAGAGAGAAAATTGATGGTCGAGATCAGAGGTCTCTCATTCAAGCATATCTAGATTCAGATAGACGACATAATTATGAATGAAAGTACCATAGTATAAAAGGCATTGGACGAAAGCCAAAATGTCACTTTCGAGATCGAAAAGTGTTAACTCGCTCTTTGAGTCAGAGTCTTTAAGAAAGCAAGGTTTGTTAAAGCTTGCGATTGAAGGATCGGCACCAGCACTACTATAATATTCAAAGTATTGTTCAAGTAAGTTCGCTCCTACGACTGTACTGGGAATGTGGGGTGAATGTTTGAGTATGTTGTAAATTCAAGATTTGCATGTTCTATAACTCATCTCCTTCTTACCTGAAAACATATTCTTCTTCATTATGTTTATCGATTATCTTTATGATGTGATTTTGAGACTATGGTTTTGAATGATTTGAATTGACGATGATGTGATTTTCAAGTATTGAGCCATACCATCTTTCAATAATCATGGACATGTTGAGGAGTCCCCGCACCATTCCTACAACATGTTGCCATGAGTTTCATATAGGTAGAGTGATTCCCTCTGATGATTGGAGTGGAACGTCTTCGTATTAGCTTCACTTGATAACATGCGTAGAGAGAGTCTTTGGGTTGATCATGCATGGTGTCTTTTTGTGTATTGATCGGATAGTGTGATTCCCCAAGTCAACTGGGTTGGATTTGGTCAATGAGCTCACACGCCGACCAAGTAGAGTGATTCCTCGTGTCTGGCAGATGGAGTAATTTATTCATTGGTAATTATACAATGAGATATTGTGGAATTTATGTGTATTGATAAAGGGTGGTTCCACGCCTTGATAATGACTATACATATATGGGATATGCTCAGAGAGTGGTTCCTCGCCATGCTTATATACTTGAGATTTATTCTGAGGATGATTCATTTCCATGACTATGAATACATGTGTTTTTGTCAGAGAGTGATTCCTTGCCATGCATGAATATATGTGTTAACAAATTTATTTATGAAACAGTGCATGCCTATTCATCACCATTGTCTCTTATTATTAGTTCTATCATGGGTTTTAACCTATTGGAATATTTTAGAAGTCTCACCATGGTGGTCCCACCTGTGGTTTCGTTTACTAAAGCCGTAGATCTTGATGTAGATTTAGCCTAAGTAGAGTTTCCCTAGGAAGAAGGACTTGCCCTGCTCGAGGTGTAAAGACGAAGCCCTATCGCCGATTAGTAGTCATTTGTAATTGTTTAGATGTTTATTTTAGTTAGGCAATGAACTATGTACAGTTCGTTGTATTTAGATGAAAGTGGTAAATTAGTGACGGTGTATAATATTATTTGGGGAAAAGTGCAATGACATATGGATATTACTAATGAAGAATAATTTTCTAACTGGTACAAACCTCTGGTACATTTAGTATTAGTCTCTCACTAATCCCTTACTTATTCCTCTGTGATATATATTTCATTGGCGTGTGCTCAATCCAAAAATGAATGTCTAGACCTGAATAAGATCTAGGGTGTTGCCGACCGACTAGAGTGCAGATCCTCACCGGGAACGTTACCGAGGACCGAGGGCACCATAACTTGGTATCAGAGCTTCACGGCTCTGGGTGAATCCATAATGTCACCTAAGAACAGTACCAAAGTAATAGGATTTTATCCTTAGTATAATAGGCTTGAATTTCAAGTTGGGTAGGCTTGATTTGTGATAAGTAGGCAAGAGATAAGATAGAAAGTGATTGACTTGGTTTGTGTGGCAATTATGATGCAACCGAGGGTTTCGTGAAACGTACAACCCATGGGTGATCGCAAGGGAGATCAATCTCATGGTGAAAGAGATAGTGAAGTACCATGAGCTATTAACCATATCACAGATGTATTACAGCAACAACAGATGCAAATACAATAGATCAATCATCCCCGAGATGAGTAGCAGGGGTGTACATATGAACAACTTTTGGCTTATCGATACCCAAGATTCTCTGGCAATGAAGGACTGATGAAGGCTAAGGGGTGGATCATGGACATAGAAAGAACTTTTGAAGTGTGGGTTGAATGGAGGGTCAAAAGTTGGCATACGCGAGCTATCTTCTCAAAGGGGAAGCAACAATTTGGTGGAATGCCAAGAGATTGTTGTTTGTCATGAAATTGGGATCCATGGAGGCCATTACATGAGAGAGTTTTAAGGAGTTCGATGATTGATACCTCTCCGCCCTTATGAAACAACAAAAATCAAAGGATTTCGCTAATCTAGTCCAAGCCACCATAACGGTCGAACAGTATGTTCCTAAGTTGATGGAGTTTGGAAGGTTTGCCCCTCATCTCATCTCTACTAACGAGAAGCACACCGAACGGTTTCAGAATGGGTTACAGTTGTGTATACGAACGTAACTAGACTCTCATCACATAAAGGATTTTCAAATATTAGTGAAAGTGGCCTCAATCATGGAGCATGAACAGTGTAGTTTAGTGGACATTGTGTCAGGACAAAAGTGGAGATCATTTACGGGAGAGGAAAGCAGTTTCGGGTCACCCTAGAAGTTTGTAACAAGGATAGGAGTACGCCCACAAACAACTCCCGGGGTATATTTAGGAGGTAGGGCACCAGTGTGTGGTCACTGCCACAAGTCTCACAAGGGAGATTGTCGTCAGGCTTCACTCTCATGCTATAGGTGCAAACAATCAGCACATTATGCTGAGTATTTCCCTCAGGCGATTCAATGACAAAGGATCGACACCATCAAAAGACAAGGAGGCCATAGGTAGACTGTGCAAGCAAGGGTGTGCACCTTCACAATAGGGGACGTTGACAAGGACTCTCCAGAAACTTAGGAGGCGGGCGTCATCACAGGTATGGAACCCCAACCTTAGTTTAGCTAAATAGTAATCTAAGAAATGTAGTTGTAAGGGTCGACTTGGTTTAGTCATTTCAGGGCGAGTTAGGATGTTCGAGAATGAAGCAAGTACCTTATTTGATTTGGTTGTGTCCTAGTCATTTTGTGTCAACTATGTTTGCTAGGATAAGTGGCCTTTGGACTAAGTCAATGCAACAGGTTGTCTCTGTAGCATCATCAATCGAGGAGGTAGTTTCTTGTGCCTGGATAGGTACAAGTTGCCTACTAGAATTAGGAAAATTTGTTTTGGAAGCAGACTTGATAGTGCTTAATTTACTCAAATTTGAAATTATCCTAGGGATGAATTGGAAGTTTTGATATTACGGGCTATAAACTGCCAACGACAGACGGTACTATTTCAAGTGCTTGGAGAGGAATGTAAGGTATTTTAGGGTAGTAAGTTACGGTCAATGCCAGGAATATTTGCAAGTGCAGAGGAGGCCGATCTAGTGTACATAGTGCCTAAATCAAGGGAACCTAGGGAATTATGAGGAATACCAGTAGTAGATGAATTCCCAAAGGGCTCAAGGTATTGTTAGGATTACCTCCTCCTAGGGAAATTGGGTTTTCAGCTGAGCTGGAACTTGGAATAGCTCCAATACGCAAGGCACCTTATAGAATGGCACGTTGGAATTAAAGGAATTAAAGAATCAACTACAAGAGTTATTGGTAAAGAGATTTATCAGGCAGAGTTTATCGCCTTGGGGAGTATCGATATGTTTATTAAGAAGAAAGATGAGACTCTTAGAATATGCATTGATTACCGAGAACTGAACAAGGTAACAATAAAGAATATACCCCTTGCCTAGAATAGATGGCTTGTTCAATTAGTTACAACAGCATCAATATTCTGTAAGAGTGATCTTAGGTCTAGTTAACCACTGATTGAGAATTAAGGAAGGTGACATATCCAAAATTACGTTTAGGACGAGTTATTGACATTTTGAATTCATGGTGATGCTGTTTGGTTTAGCTAATGCCCCATCAACGTTCATGGATATCATGAACAGGTTCTTCAGGCCATTCTTGGATAGGTTTGTGGATGTGTTCAAAGACGATATCCTAGAATATTCCAAGGATGTCAACAATAATACGAGTCATTTGAGGCTAGTCTTGGGAAAGTTGAAGGAACACTGGCTATTTGCCAAACTCAAAAGGTGCGAGTTTTGGTTAGGGGAAGTCAAGTTCCTTGGTCATATGGTATGTAAGGGAGGAGATGCAGTGGATCGTAGTCGGATTGTGTCAGTCGTGGATTGGCAGCATCTCACAAATGGTACATGAAGTTATGAATCTTTTAGGATTAGCTGGCTATTATAGGAGATTCGTGGAGGGATTCTCCAAGTCCCCTTACAACGTTGACAAGGAAAAATGCCAAATTCATTTGGACCGAGTTATGCGAGTGAAACTTTGAAGAACTGAAGAAGAGATTGACTACAACCCCTGTATTGGCATTGCCATAGCCGCAAGCCATTTGTGTTGTTTAGTGAAGCATCAAAGTTTGGCCTAGGATGTGTCTTGGTGCAATAAGGAAGGGTAGTGGCTTACTCATTTAGGTAGCTGAAGAGTCACTAAAGGAACTACCCTACCCAGATTTGGAACTGGCAGTAGTAATATTTACCGTAAAGATTTGCCGACATTACCTTTATGAGAAAACTTGTGAGGTTTGCACGGACCACAAGAGTTTGAGACATCTCTTCACCCAGAAGAATCTCAGCATGAGAAAGAGGAGATGGCTAAAGACTATAAGTGATTATCAGTGCAAAATCAAGTATCATCCAGGGAAGGCCAACATGATCACCGATGCACTAGGTTGGAAGTCTCAAGTGAGGATGTAGGAGGTTTTACGAATGTGGACTCACTCTATAAAGGAATAAGGAAACTATTGGTAGAAAGTTCACAAGAGGAAAAAAGTCCTTGCCTTGATACAAGAGTTAAGGGTGAAAGACTATGATGAATTGAACGATTAGCAAAGGAAGGACCCAAACTTATTCAAAATTTGGTGAAGGGACATTTGCGTTTTAGTCTGGGTGAGAGTGAAACCTTATTTTACAAAAGGGGAAGAATGGTTTCGGCAAATTTAGAGATTAAGCAAATTTAGAAGCCCTTGCATCTCCATATTCGATACACCAGGGAAGTACAAAGCTATTCCAGGATCTAAAGAAGAATTTCTAGTACGAAGGAATGAGACGGGACAATGCCTACTTCGTCGAGAAGGTGGCACGTGCAGGCAAGTAAAGGCCGAGCATCAAAGACCTGTAGGAAATTTGTTGTAATGACTTGAAAGAATTTATTTAGACCTTAGAAACATTGCAAACCAAGCAATCAATTATGGTGATGGAATCACCTTTCTATTTAATTAAGGAACTTAGGAGTAGAGTTCTACAAAACAAATTTTACTATTAGACTCATGTGAGTGTTTAGAATTTTATGGTGCAATAAAACGTTTCGAGTTTTTTGGGTGAATAGTAACCCTTTAGGATAGTGCCACACGGCATCTGTTTCAAACAATTGTCAAATCGCCATGTAGGGTTTCTAAATACACTTAGGATCACAAGAAAACTTTTTAATTGGATGCATGGCACAATCCTAGTCATCCACTTGGAAACCCTAGGACACTTGTCAAGAGGAGGACAAAGTGTGTAGGAGATAGAGTGTGAATCATGTCATCATGCTCTCTTACAACAATCATTATTCTATCCAACCAAACACTATTTGGTCAATCAAAAGAGGGTTTCAACCCTAATGAACCCCCAAAAGTCTGAGGCCAACCGAAGACCAAAGCCCCTTGAGAAAGCCGAAACCCAAAATGGTTTCCAAACCCTAAACATGGTTGAATGTGACTAAGTATTTTCTCACTTGATTAAGTCACTTCCACATGCAACCAACCACTCAAGTACACACTCTTACACTCTCACCCACTCTCTTACATCTTGATAATTTTATTTGATCAGGAAAAGTTGCATTTGAACCAAACTAACTATAACCCAAATGAAACCCCATTCGGTTAGCCCCTTTTGAGTCCCATCAAAACCACCTTTTGCCCCAAGCTTCTTCAACAAGTTTCTCCTCCCCTAAAAGGTCATACCATGTTTGTCATGACACCTCAGGACCAGTCCCAATAGTGCCATTTATGGCCACTAAAACAAGCAACACTTACCTCTCACCCACTTGGCTAGCAGTAGGAAGTTAACCACTCCCTTAAGTTGTTCTCCCTCTTTTCACAAGTCAAGTTCACCTCACATTTCACTCACTCACCCACCAATTCAGCCCCTTGATCCATTTGCCTCCCACACTTGAACATTTTTCATCCTCCTTACAAGAGAAAATCGAGAGAGCTAGAGAGGAAATTCTATTGGCAGTTTTGCATGTCTCATTCTAGCCCCTTAGTGAGTATTTCCTTACCTCTAATCTCTTCCTTTTTATCTAGCATAGAGTCTAGTTTACTTTGGTATATATTAATAAACGTTTCTTGGAGATTTGATTGATGAAAATGGGTGTTGATGGTGCAAATGTTTAGTTATGATGATTATTGATTAACATTAGGATTTTGATTTTAATGAAATGTTGGGCAGATCTTGATTTTATGAAGTGTTAACATGATTACATCCAAGTTTATAGGTTCATTCAAAGCATGTTAGGATTTTATAAAGTAGTTTTGTATGATTTTATAGTGTTAGAAACCGATTGGTTCAAATTGATTTTTTGTTTAGCTTAGTTGTGATTTTAGCTCTAGGATCATGATTCTATGGCTTTTATTTTTACAAATATTGTTCTTGAGGCTTTCATCTATGGATCTAGATCTAGATCTTTGTTGGAATGATGATGAGCATACAAGAGTTAGTCTTAAACTCAATCTAGAGGCTCTCGGGGTTTAATAATGTATTTTGGCGCACTTGTTGCTATGAAAATTTAGATTTAATACTTAGATCAAGTTAGAACTTGAATGTGAGGCATATGGTTGTAGTATTTCCAGATTTGTGACATGAAAATCAAGGGTCTAGTCACTTTGTTTTAAGTCCAAAAGCATGCATTCTCGATTTCTAAGTTTTATGCAAACTGAGTGTTCTATTTTGTGTTTTGTCATTTCTGGTTGATTAGTCAAGCATTCTATCACTTAGGTTTGATTTATGAACATATTAGAAGAGTTATTTATGAACGTTTGGAGTCTTTGGAGTTGATATGAAAGTGTTGGATAAAGAACATCAAGAGTTGGTTTTATTTGACCTAATCTCTATGTTTTGGCATTTACTTTGATGTAATGAGTCTGAGTTTTTATGGCACTTGTGATTTTAGAGTTTTAACATGATTTTTGAATTATGGATAGGGTTTTGAGAGTTGTCATTTTCGATTTAAGCATGTTAGAGTGTTAAATGGCCAAGTAGCAACGAAACCCTAGATTTTAGCCTATACATAATTCGGCCAAGAGAGAGTTTACATAGTTGGGATTAGTTATAAAATGTTCTCAGTTCATATTTGGATTCAGGATGTAATTTACATGAGAAATGTAAATTTTGTTATGTTTTGGAGTCCATTTGCAAATTCCTTACTTTAAAGGCAAGTTTTTAATTTCCCATAAGTTTGGGGGGGGGGGGGGGGTAACTTTGCACATTTGGCCCTAATTTAATAAGCTTTTTTATGAGGATTAAGTAATATATTCTAACCCTAGAACGTATCTGATTTCAGTTTACACTCTTTTACATTATGCTCACATTTGCACGGTTATTTGTAAGTTAGCCACTAACATACCTATAGTATGTTTATTTATGTTATGTTTTCTTTAAGTTTATTAAATTGAATTATATTATGCCATGCCATGTTGCTATGTATATCAAGTATAAATATCTGTCACATGTCACGTTCATCATGTCATGAAGCATATGTTTTTTTGTAAGTTAGCTTCTAACTTACTCTCGGTATTCTTACTTATGTGTGGTGGTAAGAATTTTATATTCATGTTTATTATACTTATTATAATTTTTTATAATATGACATGCCATGTCACTAATTATTGTACATGATTATCTGTCACATGCCATGAATGTTATGTCATCATACCATTACATAGGGGTGAACACCGATGGTTTCTGCTCAAAACCGAGACCCCACCGATGTCGAGAAAGAGAGCTCAGCACCGACCGAAACCGCTCGATTGGGGAGAGAAAGCCGATATTATCGGTCTATACACGGCGCGGTTCGGTTCTTCGGTCTGTCGTCGGCGTCTATGTGACGGAGGAGGGATGCCGCGTCCATTGTTGAGTGAGAGTAGAAGCTTAGGGTTTAGGGTTGCAGAGGAAGAAAAAGATGCGGGAGGAAGAAGAAAGGAACCGTTCCACTTTGCAACACAACGTCGTTTCACTCATTTAAGTGAAACGGTGTCGTTTTATATACATATATTCAAAAAAAAGAAAGGATCGGCCTGTTCAGCAATTTCCCAGGGGTTCAAACCAGCGCAGAACCGCTGACGTCGGTTTTCCCTCAAATCCTCTTGCCCACCGACCGGTTCGTCACCTGTTTCTGCCGGTTCCTGAATCCGACGGCCGGTCCGAGTCAAAGATGGAAGGTCCGGACGGTTCCTGTATAGCCCTACCGTTACATGTTAGTCGGTTACATGCCATGAATGTCATGTCATAAGCATTGAGTATGTCATGAAGTGTTCTAAGTCATGCATGAGTCCAAGTGCTAGGATGGGGAGATATCCTAGTGGAACTCTTCTATCCACTCTGGAGTGTTTAAAATTGGATACGAAATTCCCTAGGTTGACGAACTACAGTCAACATGCTTCAAATGGGACCTAAGTAACAGGTTTCCAGATCGAAGTCAGGCATCCAACGCCTGTGGTGCCAAACCTCACGTTTACAAGTTCGGTTATCATGACATACTCACAGCTGGTGCAAATGCCAATGATAGGAAATGGTATCGGTAGGAGCACATGGCCCTTGGGGAGTCGTGGAACATCTATAGTTCACGTAATCAAACATGTATATGTTAGTAAGGTCTCATGCTTACACAGTCATGCCATGTTCATGTCAAGTCATGTCATGTTCAAGTCAAGTCATGTTATGTTCATGTATAGCCATATTATTTTCAAGTCATTCACGCATGTTCAAGTCCAGGTCATGATGCATACATTTTGTATTACTGTCATGCATGCCTATTCATACTATTGGCAGCTTAGTATCTTTCCTTGCTAAGATTTTATAAATCTCATTGGGTAGTCCCAACTACCATCTCCCCCCCCCCCCCCCGGAAACTATAGATAATGTGTCAGCAGAACAGGGATCCGACCAACTGGACTAGGTCGATTAGACCATAGAGCACGCACGAGCTGATGGAGTCAACCCTCCATTTTTGGACGTCATTTTGGAGATCATATATGAACTGCGTGAGCGGTTTAGTGATTTAGCTCAGTAGTTTTATTTCAAGATTGTACTTATAAAGCGCATGGATATAGATTTTAGAGGAAATCTTTTCCTACGACAAGTGTTACCACACAAAGAGCGACAACTGTCACATGACCCACTAGTTTGGAGAGAAGCCACGAAGTTGTAAGTGCTAGGCATCAACTAGGAAGCAGAATTAAGCCATCCTGCTAACATCCTAGCTAAAGGGCATATGGCACCAGAAACATCTGACTCTTCATTTGATCATGTCCGTGTTCACGAAGAAGGTCATCCAGTTGAAGATGATGAAGCTATTGTAGAGCATAAGTTGAATAAGATAAGGAAGAACATGTACTCTAACCCTGACATTGACACAATTTTCTATCTCTCGCAACACTCGGTAATCGAAAAAGAGGAAGAGGTGCCATCACATTCTTCATCTGAGGATTCGACTGCAACTAACTCACTTAGTCCTTCAAGTGAGTTAGTTCTCCATTTACTTTAATTTTTAGGGCTTGCTATATTTATAGATGACCACCCAAGCCCATTAATTTTTAGGCTCTAGAAATTTCCGACCACTTAGTGTTCCTTACACTTGGCGCCACATGCATGGGAGGACCTTTAGGTTTCTAATAATATGCAATCATAAGAAGAGGAGGGAGGAGGTTTGGTTTACTAAAAGCCCACACCACTTTTTCATTCATGCAAGAAGGCTTTAGGGCTTCTAGAATATCAATTATGAGGGAGATGAAGGGAAGTTCTAGAATTCTAAGGGGCCAATGCCACAGGGCAAGCATGCATGGGAATCCTTAGGATTTCTAGAAAGGCAATCATGGGAGGAAAGGAAGAAAGGTTTCGGTTTTGCTAGGGTCATGCCACATTGCACCCATGCACAGTAGTGACCTATAGCTTTTCCAAGAAGAAAGATGAAGAGAGAGGGTTTCAGAAATCAAAGAGATACACGTCACTTGTCACATTCATGAGGATTTTATAGTTTCTACACATACAATCATGAGGGAGACAAAGAGAGGGTTTTGGCTTTCCAAGATAACACGCCACTTGTTCATCATGCAAGTTAGTTTAGGGTTCTAGAAGAATCTAATGATGGGAAGAAGAGTAAGGGTTTCGGCAAACAAGAAATATATGCCACATGTCCTCCATGCAATCAAGCTTTTGAGTTCCAGGAGAAATAATGCTTCAAGAAGGAAGATGGAGGGGATTTCGGCCAAAGCAAGAAGAGCCACTTGCCGCCAATGTATGTAGTTTTCTTGTGGTCCTTCACCTTCCAGCATAGGTAATGATGGGAGAGAGAATAAGTGGAGGCAAGATGACCCATAAATAGGGCCATTAATGGTGGTGCCCATGCAAAAAAGGGAGGAAGGGAGTTCAAGAGTCATTTGGTGCATTTCTGTTTTTCTCTCATTTTCTCTCCTCTCTTTTTCCACCTAACGCTAGAGCTTAGTTTCATGTTTTTCTCTGAATCCAAACATCATTTTTGTGCAACCAAGGAAGAAATATTCAAGAAATGTTTTGGTGGGGCCTAGCAAGGCAAGGAGTACAGACCCTAGCCTCTTCTCTTTTCACACACAAAAATGCCAAGGAGTTTGTTTGGAGGTTTCAATTTCATTTTGTAAATAATACAAAGGAGAAGGTTGAGTTGTTGGGTCGGCCATGACTGGATGGACCATGCTTGAATTCAAGATTTGAGTATGGGGTTTTTCTCTAGAATTCGAGTCCTTGATGGATAAAGGAATGAGAAGGAACCTCTTCAGTCTTCAAGAAGTGTTTGCCCACTATTAGGATTTCATAAGGTATCTCTTGTCTAGTCACTATTTGAAGAAACTTAATACTGAGTGCCATACACCTTTTGGCCACTAGGATTTTCTTTATAAAAGCAAACTTGTCACACACACATCCAGCATATTTGGCCACTAGGGTTTTGCACAAGTGAAATAAGGGTTAATGCCATCAGCCCTAGGGCTTCTTATGTCATGTGTTTATGTGTTCATGAGAATCACAAGAATATGATATAGAACTTGAGACAATTCATGGATAGATAAGAAGACCATAAAACTAAGTAGGGTTAGAAGTCTTGAATCCTTTAGTGCATAGATCACATGCTTAGATTTTAGCATTTTCTTTCAAGAATCTAATACTTAGAACATATGCTATAGCTTGCTTGTTTGTTGGCATTGTTCTTAAATTTTGAAGCTTTGTAAGTTAGCCTCTAACTTACTCCTAGATAATATATTTATGTCTTTGTGTAAATTTTATTTATATTGTTTGTTTTGTTTAATGAATTGTCTACTTTCAAATTTCGTATGATATGATCGATTTTCCTCTATTGTATGCTTGAATCTTCATGATTTGCTCAAATAATTCTTGTTGGAATTTTGGTTTAAACGACATGCTTGGAGTCGTTAAGTATTGATATAAGCCATGTTGAATCATCATGTGTTTTGTCTATGATAAAAGACGAGAATTCTCGAAGGACCCAAGTGCAAGAGCTATGAATCCTCCATTAGAGGCAATCCTCCAAGTGACGAAAATTGTACAACAACATAAAGCCTAAGGATAGGCTAACCATCAGGAGCTACCAAGGGTGGAAAATCGAGGTTGGCGATTTGAAAAGTTCTTAGTGTATCGTTACCCAAACTTCATAGGTATAAAAGGAACACTGAGAGCCAACATGTGGTTGATTGACTTGGAAAGGCCATTTGACATCAGTGGTTGTACGGGGGAACAAAATGTCCAGTATGCCAGACACTTACTTCAAGGAGAGGTCGGCAGATTATGGGACACCAAAAGAAAACTTTTGATATGAGAGCTTGGAAATATAGTTGCTCTTACCTAGGAGAGATTTAAGGAAGAATTCGATAATCGATTCTTTCCCGAATCCACCAAGTAGCAAGAGACCCAGGAATTTACCTATCTGGTTCAAGGGAACCAAACTGTTGAGCAGTATGATGCTTGCTTCATGGAACTAGGAAGGTTCACCTCGCATTTGATAGCAACAAAAAAGACGCAAGCTCAAAAGTTCAAAGGAGGCTTGCAACCGAGGATTCGTAGTCATTTTGCTTGTCTTAGGATTGAGAATTTTGGGAGTTAGTTAATGTAGCTTTGATAGCGGAAGAGGAATAGAGGAGCTTATTCACTCATTAATGGACTCTTCCTTATGCATCTAGAGGAAGCATGGAGAAGTAGAGAGTTTTGTCCACAACAGATAAAGGGAAGGGAGTGATTATCGGGAATCCAGCACTCATGACATCGCCAATTTGCCGTAGATATGGCCGAAGACACAACAACGAATGTAGAATAGCCACGGGAACAATTTTCAAGTATGGGCAAACGGGTCACTTGATTCGAGATTGTCCACATAATACACTCGGAAGTGGAGTTGCACACGACCCCAACCCTAAGACTCCAATTAAAGCTCTAGTCTATGCAATGACACCAGGAGAAGTGGATCTAGAAGCTAATAAAGCAGTTGAGGCAGTAGTGATTAGTGGTATTACTCTAACCTTATCCTAGTCAATATGGTAATTAGCTTTGTTTAAGCTCTTTAGTTGATAGCGTTATCCTGATTAGGTAAGGTTAAGTTGCTGCAATATATGACATGTGCATTATTTGATTTTGGAGCATCTCAGTCCTTTATGTTTAGTACTTTTGTGTGACTATGTGATTTACCTACGAAACTATTACCCAAAAAAGTTTTAGTGACGATTCCTGACGAGAACATAGTTAGTTGTACCCAAGTAGTTAGGGATTGCCCATTAGAAGTGGAGGGGCTTGTGTTGAAAGTATTTAAGAGTATAAGTGAGTGTGCATGAATTTGGAAGACAAGAAGTCGGGTTGCTATCAAATTGTGGTATGAGTCATCTTGGTATGTACTAAAATGAATTAGACTCCTAGTATTAAACATTTTGGCTAAGTCGTCAGAGTGCGCACCAGAAGTATGGTTTTTGTTAATATGACCATTTGAGAGTAAGACTTTGTGAGGGTTCAGAAATTAGTGATTTGAGATCACTTAGTACTTAACTTTAAAGAGTTTTATTTTAATATTCATATGAGGATAATATTTGTGTTGAGAGTTTTATTTACTATTTCATATGGGGTTAAGTTAAGAATTTTGGTGAAATTATTATTAGGTTTTTAATCGAGTCTGTTGTGGAGGATTTCATTTTTTAAAAATTGGATTGGACTCTTAATTGTTTGATGATCGACACTAGGTGCGTGAATGTGTATGCCAAAAGGATTAGGAGGTATTCCAAGCAACAGACGAAAAATATTGGAATATTTGGTTTTACATAATAATCGAAGTTTAAAATATGCATGGATTATGAGGGATAAGTATTTTAGGCTTTACTTTAGTTATAACAAATTTCGAGGATGGATTTTTTTTTTTTTTTAAAGGGAGGAGGATGTAACACCCAGGCCCAGCACCAAGGTTGCATTCTAAAAATGTATGGGTTTATACGTATGAAAAGCCCATTTGAGATTTACGAGTAATTTTTGGAAAAGACTACGGGCCAAAATTTTATTTTGGCAAATATCGAAATTTTTTAGGCTTGCTAATTAAGTTAAAATCATTAAATATATTTAGATTAGGTGAAATCTTTTTATGGGCCGAGAAATTTGTGGGACAAGTTTGATTATTTGAGAGGTTGAATCAAGGCCAAAAACGCAAGGGAAAAAGACCAAACCTTGTGCACCCAAGACCCAAGCCCGTGAGAACCAACAATCAGTTTCGGATCAGTTTCCACAACATGCACGTCTTCTTCCCACTAGGGTTCACAGCAACACTATATATGTAGAACACGTACACGTTAGACCCCATACATCTTGATCTTCTTCATCACGCTATGGTTGTCACAGCCTTGGTTTCCTAACCCCTCCTCCATGTAGTTGTCGTCTCCTCCCTCAACCTTCATCACACGGAACAGCAGCCTCGCAAGGGACAAGCAGCTGCCTCGCAAGACAAACCCCCCACGACGAAGCAGCAGCATCAAGCTACTGTCGTTGGAAACGTTGCCAACCACCATCGCGCACGAAAAGCCCCCCTGCATGGCCTCAGCCGCAACGGAAAATCACAGCATACCAAACTGCCATGAAACCAACCTCCACACCATGAGCCCTCCTCCCACTCAAAACCACCGTGTGATAGCCCCACTGCCCAGCCCACGCGAACCTAACAGCCACCTGCACAGAGAACCAAAGTCATCTCTGTTTTTGCTCCTCAAAATAGAAGACCTACTTCTCCACCATGAGCCACTACAAACCACCGCTATCGAGAGCAAAACACATCGGAAATCCCACACAAACTGTCACCAAAAGCGTGCCGTCATGCCAGACCGTCGCACTCCTCCTCACTATCTCACAGTGTGCTTCCTCGCTCCCTCACGTCGTGCTCTCTCTCTCTCTCTTTGTTCTCTCTCTTTCCCTCATCACTTTCACTCGCACTTCCACAGTGCATTGTCGCCGCCTCAGCCATCTAACCACCACTTCGTAGCTGCTCTCGATGAGTATCTCACATGGTCCCTCCGTCACCAAATGTAGTTCCTAATATAAAGTTTATTTTCTTCAAGTTCTAGCCATTAGGTTCTACCCCTTATATTACATAATTGCCTAAATGCCCTCAATATCACGTCTAACTCCCAATGAAGGATTCTAAGTTTTTATATTAATTACATCTTTGCCCTTTTGTTGGAAGTCATGGTAGATTGTTTTAATCATTTCAAGTTGGTTTTGGTCAAATATTGAGTCGGTTTGTAATTGTTACAAAACACCAATATTATCTTGTGTGAGTTTGGGTTTGCTTTTTTAATAGACTTGTGATTGAGTTGGAATTAGGTTAAGTAAGTATTAAGTGAATATCAATGAATTGAGAAGTGACGATCTTTTTGGATTACGATAATTTTAGAATTTTAGAAAAATAGGTTAATTTAGCATTTCAAGTTTAAGTATCGAAATGCGTGTTCGATTGAAAATTTACAGAAGTTGCGTGACTATTTTATATGTGACAATTAATATTCGTTTGACACTGTTGTGAAAAAATTCTGAAAAGCTAAAAAGTCTAGGTAAGCAAGGTTCCTATGCTAGAGTTTACATAAACGAATGGACTGATGTTGATTTTATGAAAACTATGCATGTTTTGTTATGAAAAATAAAAAAAACTCAAAAACAACCTTAGTCATTTTATCTGCATTTCTCATGAAATCTGTATAAGAAAGGAAAAACATTTTCTGTCATGACTGATGTTGATTTCTCATGAATTGTGCAAAAAATAGCGAATATGAAAACTTGTGCATGATTATATGAAGATGATATGAATCTGTTTTGATTATGAAGATGATATGATCATGTTCAATACTCTGTTTTGATAAGATGTGGCATCTAAAAACTTTTGACATGACATTCTGATTCTACAAATGGTTCCGTTTTTGCTCTGTTCTGACCTTACCACGGGTGTAAAACTATGGCCTCTGTTTGGGTTGGTACCAACTTTTCTGTTTCCAGTGCACCCACTTTGGAAGCAAAGTGATTTTCTGCGTGTCTTTCATGTGTGCACACTCGGGGAATGAATAAAGTGATGATTTCACATTCTGTTCTTGCTCAGTTGGCTGTCGGGGTTTGCACAGCCCAACCACGGGAGTTAAACATGAAATTTTGTTCTGATGTGATATTTCAATTATACTATGCCAAATGAGTTTTGAATAAGAATATTTCTAAAATTTTGCTATGATATTTTTGATAACATGATCTGATTCTGCATTATGAAAAAAAAATGTTTTATTCTGCATTCTGAATTCTGTAAATACCCATGTTTGCACACTAATATATGTTCTTTGCTTACTGAGTTGTTGATAACTCACTTTTTATCTCTACAATATTTTTCAGATAATTTGAATTATTCAACTGAGGATCGAGAATAGGGACTATGGGTGAGATGGTTTAAGCATGATGGATTAAGTATAGAAGGTTTTTATGATTATTGGAGAATTTTAATTAAGTAATTTTTTTGTCGTATTATGATGATTTGGTATTTTGGGAGATTGATTATATTGAGGTAGTTGGTTTGTAACATTAAATTTTATGTGTAATTGAGAAATTAAAATTTATATCTATAGGGTGAGATACGATTTTAAGTGACAATAAGTAACTCTTTGACTCATCTGGGATCGAGACGTTACAATGTCAATCATCCGAATCATTAAGAAATTCCAATTCTAGCATGCACACGTCCCTTGAAGTACTACAAAATGACTTTAACAGACAAAATATAGTTTCCCATGAAAATATAGAGGCTAAAAATATAGCAAGTGCATTACTGAATAAAGTTTAATATGTTAGACAAACTTATTACAAGTGGGATTAGTATATTAATTGACTTTATTTCACATAACTAAACTAAGTTTTTCTCTCTCTCTTTATTACTCAAAAAAAAATTACATTAGGATTTTAATATGTTTACAGACGCATATATAGTAACCGTGGAAGAATATATATATACACCATGCGTTATTCGACTCGAGCGTCAATATGTTGATAAGTACCACTGAAATCTTAAAAAAAAAAATGCACTACTCAACTTTGTCTTTCCTTTTTTAAGCTTTGTATCATTTATTTATATTAAAATGAAAAACTTATCTAAACTATGTTTTCATTGCTTTCTGGCATCAAAGCCAACAAATCAGAAATCGTACTCGTTCTTTATTGTTAAAATCTAATTCAGAGATTTTACCAAACATCTTGTTAAAATCATAGAATACAAATTTAATATAATTAGTAATATATTGTATGTGGGCCGGACACATTAACTTAAGAGAGTTGCTTACAAACTTCTCTATATCTTTTTGTTTAGACACCCAAACCATGAGAGGTTTAATTTCCATTTTATCATTAGCTGCAACATGCTTACCCATTTCAGTGTTAGCAAATTTTGTACTGATCAGTATATGCCCTAGTAGCTTGCAATGCATGCAAAAACTAGAGAACCTTTCAATATATATTATTTTTGGCTAAAATCCACCATCACGTTTGGATAGTGAATTGAGTTGAGATAAGATAATAAAAGAGTTGAAAGTTGAATAAAATGTTATTAGAATATAATTTTTTAATATTATTTTTGTTTTGAGATTTGAAAAAATTGAATTGTTTATTATATTTTATTTGAAAGTTTGAAAAAATTATAATAATTAACTCTGAATCCAAACAACTCTAAGCCAGATGGAATCCTCTCTAGAGATCATGGAAGACATTAAAATAGATTTTTGGTATACTTTCTTTCTATTGTAATTACCATAGTATGTATACACTAGGGTTTTTACAAGAGTCTGGCTTTTAGGATATTTGTTATGGGTAATGATAGACTTACAAGCTTTTTATCACCACTTTATTACTCTAGTGTATTTGTTTTTTTTAATATTTTCTTTGAAGTATTTTCTTAATATTTTTAATTATTAAGAAAAAATTTAAAAAATATATAATTTTATTAATAATCACTTTCTTAACTATTAAATTAAAAAAATTTAAAAAAATAATAAAATAATAAAAAAAATAATAAGACTATTCCAAAACTCTTTTTTTTTTTTTTTTTTCTAATCAAGCATATGATATATAAAAGAAAATTACAGAGTTTGAGGAGGGTCCTTTCCACTATCAATATACAAAAATCAACTAGGAATATTAGTTATAGGTATGCTGCCAAAAACAAGATTGGTAGCTGCCCACTGCGCAACAGAGTGTGCACATCGATTTTGGGATCGATGAATCTTGACAAATTTTCAGTTTTGATGAAGATTTGATAAGTGCTGGATGTCCTTAATAATAGTTGATATATTCCAAAATGTAGAGATGTTTGGACTTTCAATGGAAGAGATTATTGATTGAGAATCTCCTTCAATGATTGCTAATCCTTGAGTTGATGCCATATTAGCAGCTAACAGCGCTGCTTTTGCTTCAGCAATTAAAGGGATTGTAGTTTGTACCTTTTCTGTTAGTATTCCCAGAATCTCTCCACAATGATTTCTTTGAATTGCTGAGACCACTGAAAATTGATCTCGTACTGCTGCATCAAAAAAATAGCTTTGATAGTTTAGAGGAGGAGGATGCCAATTTTCGTCTTTGCTCTGTTGATCAACTTTTTCCTTCCATGCTGCTTGATAGTCTTCATAGGTGCCTTTGATCTGAATGCTTGCTTCTTCAATTGAGATAGAAGTGTGATTATGAACGATATCATTTCTTTTTCTCCAAATGAAATCTAACATTATGACTGCAAATAATTGGAAGTGATGTCGTTCCTCTTTTTTGAGTCTCAATTCTCTGTCCGGATAGATGATCATTTTGATCCAGTCTAATATAGAATCTATAGGCAAGTTTGCAAAATTTAGAGGCCAGCTGCTTTGTTGCCATAGGATTCTATTGAATGGACATTCAACAAAAAGATGCACTAGTGTTTCTTTCTCATAGCTACAGAATACACATTCTTCAGTTTCTTGGTTTGCTATGACTTCACCAATTCTTGTTCTGGTAGGAAGGATATTTGATAGAAGTTTCCATATCAGCAACTTATGACGATCATGGATTTTTAAACTCCACATAGGCTTGAAAAGTATCATTGAAGAATGTTGTTGAATTGGAACTCGATCTTGTATTATAGCTTGATAGGCTGTTTTGACTGAATATTGCCCATTGTGATTTAACACCCAAATCACTTTATCCTGCTCATATGCTCGTAATGATAGTGGTATATTTTGAATTTCTAAGATGTTTTGATGATCAAAGAGAGCTTGCATTTTTGGAACATCCCAAATCCTAGAATTATGTATGATAAGATCAGAAACTGTAAGATTTGGAAGTTCTAAATCCATACCTTGTAATGGCTTTGGTTTGAAATTGATCAGTGTAGGTATCCATGGATCCGACCAAATATTTACTGATTCTCCATTATAGATTTGGAAGCATCTTCCTTTCATAAGTAATTCTTTAGATTTGAGTATTCCCTTCCACATAGGTGAGTCTGTTGCTTTCTGCGTAGCTTCCCAAAATGTTGTGTTCTTCAGATATTTTGCAATTAGCATAGACTTCCACAAACTATTTATCTGTTCGTTAAGTTCCCAGCCTGTTTTTGCAAGCATAGCTTGATTCATCTTTTCCATTAATCTAATTCCAAGGCCACCTTCTTTTTTCGGTTGACAAATAGATTTCCAGGACTTCAGTGTCAAATTATGCGTTTTGTCTTTCGAGAAACCCCACCAAAAATTTTTGAAAGCTGCATCAAGAGATTTACAGACTGACTTGGGTAGCAGGAAAGTATTCATATGGTAAGTTGGTATCGTACTTACTACAGATTTGATTAACATGGTTCTGCCTGCCTGAGCTAGTAATTTTGACTTCCATCCTTCCAATTTTTTACCCACTTTGTCCATCATTTCACTGTAGTTTTCTTTTTTTTTCCGGCTAAAAGAAGTGGGTAATCCTAAATATTTCATTCTGGCTGATGATGCTTTGAAAGGCAGCCACAAAGAGATAGAAGTTTTTGTTGCCTGATTGGTATTTATGGTGACAAACATAGAAGACTTGTTCAAATTTACTTTCTGCCCTGACCAGCTTTGATATTTTGTAAGACATTTTGATATGTTTCGAGCATTTTTTTCTGTAGCCTTAGCAAAAATGATTGTGTCATCTGCAAATAATAAGTGTGATACCATAGGACTGTTTCTACTGATTTGAATACCTTCCAGCTTATGTTGCGCTTCAGCCTTTAATAAGATCCTAGAAAGTGCTTCTGTAACCAGTATAAAGAGAAATGGCGAGATTGGGTCTCCTTGTCTAATGCCTCTCTGAGATTTGAAGAAACCTCTTGGTGATCCGTTGATGAGAATAAAGAATGACACTGTTGTTATACACTCCTTTATCAGATTTATCCATTTGTGGTTGAAGCCCAGATTTAACATAACTGTAAAGAGAAAATCCCACTCCACCTGATCGAAAGCCTTTTCCATATCAAGTTTAATAGCCATCAAACCGGATTTGCCTCTTTTTTTTTTTTTTTTTTTTTAGGTGATGGAATAGTTCATGAGCAATAATGGTATTTTCCTTAATGTTTCTACCTGGGACGAAAGCAATTTGAAGAGGAGAGATGATTTTTGGGAGAAGAATTTTAAGACGATTGGCCAGGATTTTGGTTATGATCTTGTAGCTGACATTTGTAAAACTTATTGGGCGATATTGGCTTGGATTATTTGGACAGTTTGTCTTTGGGATGAGAGCAATGTTGGTATGATTGATCTGTTTTAAGAGCTTCCCACTGATAAAGAAATTCTGAACTGCCAATATAACATCTTGTTTCACAATATTCCAATAGTGCTTGTAGAATAAAGATGTCATTCCATCTGGTCTGGGGGCTTTATTGCTGGGAATTTGTTTTAGAGCTTCTAATATTTCCTCTTCAACTGGTATTGCACATAGAGATTCATTCTCTACATCCGAAACTTGCTTTTCAAAGAGATTATCTAGTTGTTCCGGAACATTTAGGTTTGAAGTTGAATATATAGATTTAAAATGATTAATGAAAGAAGTCTCTATAACAGTAGAGTCCATTGACCAATTACCTGGCGCCAATTTGATTGAGTCGATAGCATTCCTTCTTCGCCGGATGGTGGTTGTTAGATGATAAAATTTGGTATTTAGATCCGTCGATGTAAGCCATGTGAGTCTAGACTTTTGCTTCCATAAGATTTCTTCATATTCTCTTTGCTTGTGAATTCTATGTTGCAAAAATCTTTCTTTCTCTTGATTTGAAGGAGTCATATCGGCTTCCTGTACTTCAAGAAGTTCACTTTCAAGTTGATGTATATTGTGGTTGATCCTCCCGAAGTGATCTTTATTCCAGACTTTGAGAGCTTCCTTGGTTGACTTGATTTTCTTGCATAGAATATAAGACGGATTGCCGAATTGATGTTTACTTCATGCTTCACTGATTATTTGATAACTTAAAGGTTCTCGAGTCCAGAATTCTTCAAACTTGAAAGAAGGAGCTTGACGAGTATTAGCTGTAGTGTATAACAGGATTGGATGGTGATCTGAGGCTGAGGATGCAAGATGTTGCAAAGTAGCATCTGAAAACAGTAATCTCCATTCTTGATTTGCAATGGCTCTGTCTAATCTCTCTTGTATGAGCGCTTGACCTTGTCTATTATTTGTCCATGTAAATTTTGGTCCCATATAGCCAATGTCTATAAGGCCATTCCTGTCCATAAGAGCTTTTAGACCCTTATTAGGATTATAATAGATAGGTCTTCCTCCAGATTTTTCATTTTGATCAATGAGATCGTTAAAATCTCCCAAGCAAATCCAAGGCCCTGGAAAAGCTTGATATAATGAATCCAAATGGCTCCAAAAGCCAGCTTTATTGTTCCATTGGGCCGGCGCATATACATATGTAATCATCCAAGGTTGATGTGTAGGATCAGAGTAAACTAAAACAAAAATTGCATTAATATTTATATTAACAAGTTCTATATCTACACCCGGTCGCCACAAAAGAAGCATTCCACCTTTTTTACATATTGCTGGATAGTGAACAAAAAGATGGAAACCTAAGCTATGTACAATAGAAATGGTGCGGTCATCCGAGACCAAGGTTTCCGATAAAAAGATTACATCCGGATTATATTTCCAAATATTAGCCCTTAAGTTCCTGATTGCTTTGGGTCGGGTTAATCCCCTGCAATTCCATGCCATTGTCCTCACTTGGTCTGTGGAGACATTTTTAAGCTTGTCTCGCTAGCTATCTTGGATTTTCCTTTCGGATGGGTTGGTGGTCTACTATAAGGACTGACTTTTGCTTTTCCTTTAGATTTTATTTCTTTGCCTAGAGAACCAGATTGCAATTCCAGAAGAGCAAGTGCCATTGAAGTGTCATCAGAATGTGGTTTTGGATCTGTTTGTTCCACTTTGAGGAGACGCTGTGACTTTCTTTTTGGAGCTTCAGAAAATTCAACTTGTTGCTGTCTTTTGGAAGAAGTATTTACTTGAGAGTGATGTTGAGCATTTGTGACTAAGGTCTGAGTGAGGTCATTTTCCTTATAGTTGGGATCATCAGATAATTTCACTGATTTTTCAATCTGCATAGGACTCTTTTCACAGTGAATACTTACATCTTCTAACAGTTGGGGATTCTCTTGATTTGTAAATAATTCCATAGCCTTTTCAGACTCAAGACCAGAAGGAAGATGAGCAGAGAAACTATATGGAGCTGTTGGAATTGAAGTGTTGAGCAGAGAAACGTCTGAAGAAGAGTTGTAAATAATTTCGGGTTTGCTGGCAAAACAGAATTGCTGAGGCCGATTGAGGATTAAATCCTGTGGGCTCATGAATAAAGGCCTTGACTCAATTGGTGGATCAGAAATATTATCGGGCCCTTTACCCAGACCAAGCCCAATACCAAGACCCATATAATCTTTCGGTTTAGTATAGGGCTGTAGAGTCGTGTATGTCTGCTGCCAGTGTGCTCTCCATGTCGGTTGAGAATGAGATGATCCTATGGCTGCGATTGATGGAGCCGAAGCTGCTGAGTTTGATTTTAGTTCCTGAGAGTTATTTTCCTCTTCCACCTGCTCCTTCAAACTTGAAGACAAAAGAGATATTTTGCTTTGATTTGAGGTAAGGTTGCTAGATTCGGCAGATGACTAAACAGGGAAGAAGTTAATGGTTCTTGGTGAGGAAATTAATGAGTGTTGATCACTGTAGCTGTAAGGATGAATTGCATGTTTTTCCGTAGGTTTTCCACCCAATTGAAGAAATTGCGAAGGACAAAACAATGGTTGCAGATTCAAGCTATTGGATGGAATTTCATGGACTTGATCTCTGGTAAGTTCATCTTGTTCTTTGATAATAATCCCCTTTTGTTGGCTTGCATTGAGTGTTTTTTTTCCTTTGTTAAGCTTGGCCGATGTAGAGAGATTGTGTAATTCCTCTGCTTCTTCAACTTGTCCATCACCCATTTGACGAAATGCTTGTGTGTTGTCAAGAGTAGCTTGAATTCTGCTCTTATGCATGGACCATACAGAAGTCTTGTTGGGGGCAAACTTATAAATCCACAGAAAATTTGTGAGTGACCAAGCCTCCCACATGCGTAACAAAAGTCTGACAGTTTCTCATATTTTATAGCAATCCATATTTCACCATTATCATTCCTCGGCATCGTGAATCCTTGCTGAAGTGGCTTGGTGATATCTAGTTCAACTTTAATCCTAATATACTTTCTGAAGGCTAAACCATAAAGAGGATCTTCCTCCACTTTGATAAGATTACCGAGAGCATTTCCTATTTCCATGGCATTGTTGAGAGTGATATGATCAAGTGGTAAACCATGAATTTGCACATTGAAAATGGCATGGTTTAGACTGATTTCGTTGAGTGTTGCACTCGGAGACCAAGGTTTGAGAATTAACAAATGCCCTTTAATATTCCATGGGGCTTGATTAAGCACTCTTAGTTTATCATGGGAAGTTCTAAAGGTGAATATAAACTTGTTTATATCCATCTCTTCGATTAGGAAATGTTGGATGAAATTCCAAGAGGCTTTAATACCAGATGATATTGCATATTTATTCAATGGTCTATCGGCTACTAACCTTCCTATCAGGATTTTATCTGATGTTGCTTGTGCTGTTTCTGGAGCAGGCTGTAATTTGAGATCATGCCATGACAGAGCTTTGGTCTGGAGGATCAGCGAGTTAATATCCATTTGATAAATATTCTGAGATTCTGATGGATCAGCAACAAATATTCTGATAGTTGCTAAAGAAAATGAAGAGCTGTATTCTGATGGTTGTAAAAATTTCTCTTGTGTGTAAATTGTTTACGTGAAAAGGAGCAACAATAATGTAAATTGTGTGTAACTTGGTAAAGTCTACCAAAAGCCAGGGTTATAAATGTAATTTGATCAGTATACACTTTTTGAAAATAACTTGAGATCTACTGAAAAGGTTGTCGATTAGACAAGACCAACTTTCATGTTTTGTCCTTTTACACTTTTTTAGGTTTTGGGAATAGATTTTCCTGCTTTTGGTCTACCATATTGTCTTGGACTCTTGAGCCTCGTCCTGTGGAAAGGGACGCGTCGAATTTAACGTCAATCTTTCTAGCTTTTGTCCCAGCATCTGCCCATAATCCCACATGTTAGAGATTCTTTGATAATGATATTTTATCGCCCTCCTGATTAGAAGATCTGTGTCTTCATCATCTGCCTCCACCGACTTCTCGCATATATCCCACATGTTGCACAAATAGATCAAGAATGGAATACTAAATAAAAAAATAAAAAAACGATTCAATCACTTATATGCATGGTTATCTAATGAAATGCTAAGCATATTTTTTCTTAAATTAAATATACCTCTCTGATTATTGAACTTGTAATGTGATTGGATAATGCTAGGGATGGGATTCCGCTGGAGCTCCCACTCCATTTTTTTTTTATTTAGTGATTAAGAAAATGTTGTTTAATAACAAATATTTATTTTTTTAAAATATTTAAAAGTGTTAAAAAAATAATTTCACATCATTTTTTAACACTTTTAAATATTTTTAAAAAAATTACAATATTATTAAACAATATTTTTTTAATCACTACGTTAAAAAAAAAAACTAAAAAAGATACAACAAAATGGAGCGGGAGGCGGGAGTTCCAACGAGATCCCTGACATTTTCAATGCGATAATATAATGAGAAATGCTTTGGGTTTCCGAATGGGATTTTTTTTTTTTATCAAATATTTTTTAATCATGTTATGAATTTTTTTTAAAAAAAATATTTATGATGATTAAAAAAATATATGAAAAAAAAAATTACACTATTCGAAATATTTTTTGGATTCCAAATTCGGAACCGTAGCAATACTCTAATATAATTTCCCTGTTATTGGGAGTTTTAGAGACAAGTTTTCGAAGATCCAAATCATTCTTTTTTTTAACCTAGTGTTATTTTTGCAGTTGGGTGATTTATGTTTGGTATGAAAAAAATAGAAAAGGGTCACTGCCGACAACATTGAAGTTTCATTACTCAACCAGTCACCTATTTTGTTAGTCAGAAGGAAGAGAGTATGCCCAAATGGTAAAGACATGGTATGTAGCCTGCATAAAGACATTTATGGGAAAAACAAGAATGGGGATGGCGATGGCTTTGAAGGATGCACTACAACACAATTGGTTTTTAGTGACGGTTGAGAAATTGTGACAGTCCCTAGACCGTCACTAAAAGGTATTTTCTGTGACAGTTTTTGGAAACCGTCACTAAAGATAGAATGAGATTTTTTTACATTCGAACGTCACATATACGTTCGAACGTTATGTCTGTTTACGTTGGAACGTAAGTGTTTTGGTGCAACCGTTCGAATGTTATTAATTTTACGTTCGAACGTAAAATGTTTGCACCAATGTTCGAACGTTAAGTAATAGCATTCGAACGTTTATTGTAAATTTAAATTAAATGACTTTAATTTAAAAATTATGTGATTTTTATTGTGCATAATTTGTGAACAAGTCTAAAAAATTGAATTGTATATATTTATATATACACACTTTGTAATATATAAATATATATTATTGATTTATATATATTTGAAATACAGTGATTTAATATTAAAGTTGGAAATTATAACATCAAAGAAGATTAAAAATTGAAATTAAAAAACGATAAAAATATTCAATAATATTTTTCGTTACAAATATTAAAAATAAAATACAAAAAATGATAGAACGTAGTAAACAACAGTCAGATGATAACGTTATCTGCAAAAGTCGAACTCCGTACTTCCTCCGTCAAGGTATCAACCTTGTCATTGAGGATAGTTACACGATGGGTGAGTTCGGCAACAGACGCCGATATAGCCTCGAGCGATCGATCGATCTTATGATCAATATGCGCAGTCAGCTGTGATATGACCGCATCAACCCAAGCAGGCCGCACATCTCCTGCAGATGTACTCGGCGTATGCTGACTAGTACTCCCGACATGACCTGGCTCAGGCTGCATCGGAGGAACTAGATCCTCTACAGGGGATGGCTGACGTCCCCTCGCCTGTCCAATGCTACGCCGATGCGTGGTCATGTCGAGGGGGCTCATCTGATCTTTGACCCGCTCCTCTGGCTGGGTCGGCACTCCCCGTGCAAGTAATAGTCGGCTGATGAGGACACCATATGGGAGATTATCCGTGGAGACGATGCTCGCCTCGTAATGGATCCTCTCAAAAATGTGCAGTGGCAAATCTATAGGATCTCCACGTGCCACTCGTATCAAAAATTGTGCCCGAAGCCGACTAAATGTGGTTTTATGAGCCACAGGATCGACATTTGTTGCAACAATCAGGTGCAACATGCGGAAGAAATGCAGCAGATGGATCTGGTTGAAGGCGTTCTTCCGCTCGATCTGCATGCGATCCCTCCCGGTGAGGATGTAGAAATCCTCGTCTCGGTCATCATCCCGAGCCTCGACGCCAGTATCCTCAGCCTCTGACTGGCCTGCATCTCTAGCTGATGCTGGCTCACATCCCCGGCCAGTAGATGATGTAGAAGTGCCTACATCCTCACGGGGTGTTGAGTGTGTAAATGTCTGAGCACCTCGATGAATCCCGAGGTGCTCGCCGATGACATCTGCCGATACCTCAATAGAAACACCGCGTACAGTCACGGTGTGAGAGGATGCATCTAGAGGCATGTCACACATCCCCATATAGAATTCTTGAACCATTGAGGGGTATACCTTCCCCCTCAATGTGCAGATATTTCCCCAGCCTCTACTGAGGAAAACATCTCTTAGGTTCGTCTGCTGCCAACAGAGTTCGTCGAACTCATTAATTAAGACCTCTCTCTCTACCATAACAGTACGAGCTCCGATACGGGCAGTGTCCGACGTGGCTTCTTCCCTCCCTCGTTTTCGTGTATGCAGTGGAAGAGCCATATCCTGAAAATAGAAAAGGAAAAAAAAAATTATTTACAATAATGCATTTTTTTGTATTAATTTTAAGATGCTCTGCATTAACGTTCGAACGTTTTATCGTTAATGTTCGAACGTTAAAGATAAAAACGTTCGGACGTTAATTTATACGTTCGCACGTAAAATAATGTAAATAAATTTACGTTCAAACGTAAAATAAATACGTTCGAATGTACAGATGTACGTTCGAACATAAGCAGTAAACAAATACGTTCTAATTTAAGTTCAAACGTATTTGTTTTACGTGTGAACGTAAATATGAACGTCCGAACGTCGAAGCATGAATAATGTAGAAAATCACTACGTTCGGATGTTATAATTAAACGTTCGACCGTATGTGATTTACGTGCGAAAGTAAATATTCACGTTCGAACGTATGTCGTATAATAATATTAACGTCCGAATGTAAGACGATTAACGTTCGAACGTGGAAGCCGTAACAGCTCTGTAATTTAAACATCGTACGTTCGAATGTCACGATGAAACGTTCGAACGTTTCGACGCAGAGACTCAGCCATTCTTGAAATCTCAAAAATTTCTCTACAAGAGTCTAAATGCCGAAATGTCACCATGTAAATGAAGTATACACTTCAAGAAACATTTCTACGGTGACTATTCGGCCAATGACTGGCCGTGGTGGCCGGAAAATGAAGTTGAACATCCGGTAATATTTATCCGGTTTTAAACAAAACTCAATCCAAATCTCAATCTAAATCTCAATAAAATACATGTTATTTGCATAAAAGATGAATGCCTACCTTTTAGTGACGGTTATGGCGGAGTTGACGGCGGCGGTGACGGAGGCGTGGTGGCAAATAACGGAGAAGACGATGTAACGGGCACCGAAATGTCGTTTCGACGTTCGGTTTTGGCATTATATACACAGAACGTTCGAACGTACTTATTATTACGTTCGAACGTTTTTCAATTTAATTTCTAAAATTTTATCTATAATATATTATATTATAAATGTTTAAGTTATATATTAAGATGTTATATAATATTATTGACAATTAGATTATTGGTTTTTTTGTGAGTGCTTGTTATATTTATAAAGTTTAGCAATATGTTTATATATACATGTTGTTGTGATTTTATGCTTACTCTTGAAATAATTGTGATTATTGTTTGTGAATTTTGTGAATAGTTTATGAGTTTATGGTGTTTATTGATGAATTAATAAGTAACAATTTAATATATATTATTGATTTATATATATGGTATAGTTTATCATTTAAATTATATTATGCTATCATACTATACAATGTAGTATATAGTTATAGATATATAAAATGTAGTATATATATTATACTATAAGTTAGTATATAATAAAAAATTTAATAAGTAACAATTTAATATATATTATTGATTTATATATATGGTATAGTTTATCATTTAAATTATATTATGCTATCATACTATACAATGTAGTATATAGTTATAGATATATAAAATGTAGTATAGTTATTATACTATAAGTTAAGTATATAATAAATAATTTAATAAGTAACAATTTAATATATATTATTGATTTATATATATGGTATACTTTATCATTTAAATTATATTATGCTATCATACTATACAATGTAGTATATAGTTATAGATATATAAAATGTAGTATAGTTATTATACTATAAGTTAAGTATATAATAAATAATTTAATAAGTAACAATTTAATATATATTATTGATTTATATATATGGTATAGTTTATCATTTAAATTATATTATGCTATCATACTATACAATGTAGTATATAGTTATAGATATATAAAATGTAGTATATATATTATACTATAAGTTAGTATATAATAAATAATTTAATAAGTAACAATTTAATATATATTATTGATTTATATATATGGTATAGTTTATCATTTAAATTATATTATGCTATCATACTATACAATGCAGTATATAGTTATAGATATATAAAATGTAGTATAGTTATTATACTATAAGTTAAGTATATAATAAATAATTTAATAAGTAACAATTTAATATATATTATTGATTTATATATATGGTATACTTTATCATTTAAATTATATTATGCTATCATACTATACAATGTAGTATATAGTTATAGATATATAAAATGTAGTATAGTTATTATACTATAAGTTAAGTATATAATAAATAATTTAATAAGTAACAATTTAATATATATTATTGATTTATATATATGGTATAGTTTATCATTTAAATTATATTATGCTATCATACTATACAATGTAGTATATAGTTATAGATATATAAAATGTAGTATAGTTATTATACTATAAGTTAAGTATATAATAAATAATTTAATAAGTAACAATTTAATATATATTATTGATTTATATATATGGTATAGTTTATCATTTAAATTATATTATGCTATCATACTATACAATGTAGTATATAGTTATAGATATATAAAATGTAGTATAGTTATTATACTATAAGTTAGTATATAATAAATAATTTAATAAGTAACAATTTAATATATATTATTGATTTATATATATGGTATACTTTATCATTTAAATTATATTATGCTATCATACTATACAATGCAGTATATAGTTATAGATATATAAAATGTAGTATATATATTATACTATAAGTTAGTATATAATAAATAATTTAATAAGTAACAATTTAATATATATTATTGATTTATATATATGGTATAGTTTATCATTTAAATTATATTATGCTATCATACTATACAATGTAGTATATAGTTATAGATATATAAAATGTAGTATAGTTATTATACTATAAGTTAAGTATATAATAAATAATTTAATAAGTAACAATTTAATATATATTATTGATTTATATATATGGTATACTTTATCATTTAAATTATATTATGTTATTATACTATACAATGTAGTATATAGTTATAGATATATAAAATGTAGTATAGTTATTATACTATAAGTTAAGTATATAATAAATAATTTAATAAGTAACAATTTAATATATATTATTGATTTATATATGGTATAGTTTATCATTTAAATTATATTATGCTATCATACTATACAATGTAGTATATAGTTATAGATATATAAAATGTAGTATATATATTATACTATAAGTTAGTATATAATAAATAATTTAATAAGTAACAATTTAATATATATTATTGATTTATATATATGGTATTGTTTATCATTTAAATTATATTATGCTATCATACTATACAATGTAGTATATAGTTATAGATATATAAAATGTAGTATAGTTATTATACTATAAGTTAAGTATATAATAAATAATTTAATAAGTAACAATTTAATATATATTATTGATTTATATATATGGTATAGTTTATCATTTAAATTATATTATGCTATCATACTATACAATGTAGTATATAGTTATAGATATATAAAATGTAGTATATATATTATACTATAAGTTAGTATATAATAAATAATTTAATAAGTAACAATTTAATATATATTATTGATTTATATATATGGTATAGTTTATCATTTAAATTATATTATGCTATCATACTATACAATGTAGTATATAGTTATAGATATATAAAATGTAGTATAGTTATTATACTATAAGTTAAGTATATAATAAATAATTTAATAAGTAACAATTTAATATATATTATTGATTTATATATATGGTATAGTTTATCATTTAAATTATATTATGCTATCATACTATACAATGTAGTATATAGTTATAGATATATAAAATGTATTATAGTTATTATACTATAAGTTAAGTATATAATAAATAATTTAATAAGTAACAATTTAATATATATTATTGATTTATATATATGGTATAGTTTATCATTTAAATTATATTATGCTATCATACTATACAATGTAGTATATAGTTATAGATATATAAAATGTAGTATAGTTATTATACTATAAGTTAAGTATATAATAAATAATTTAATAAGTAACAATTTAATATATATTATTGATTTATATATATGGTATAGTTTATCATTTAAATTATATTATGCTATCATACTATACAATGTAGTATATAGTTATAGATATATAAAATGTAGTATAGTTATTATACTATAAGTTAGTATATAATAAATAATTTAATAAGTAACAATTTAATATATATTATTGATTTATATATATGGTATACTTTATCATTTAAATTATATTATGCTATCATACTATACAATGCAGTATATAGTTATAGATATATAAAATGTAGTATATATATTATACTATAAGTTAGTATATAATAAATAATTTAATAAGTAACAATTTAATATATATTATTCATTTATATATATGGTATAGTTTATCATTTAAATTATATTATGCTATCATACTATACAATGTAGTATATAGTTATAGATATATAAAATGTAGTATAGTTATTATACTATAAGTTAAGTATATAATAAATAATTTAATAAGTAACAATTTAATATATATTATTGATTTATATATATGGTATACTTTATCATTTAAATTATATTATGTTATTATACTATACAATGTAGTATATAGTTATAGATATATAAAATGTAGTATAGTTATTATACTATAAGTTAAGTATATAATAAATAATTTAATAAGTAACAATTTAATATATATTATTGATTTATATATGGTATAGTTTATCATTTAAATTATATTATGCTATCATACTATACAATGTAGTATATAGTTATAGATATATAAAATGTAGTATATATATTATACTATAAGTTTGTATATAATAAATAATTTAATAAGTAACAATTTAATATATATTATTGATTTATATATATGGTATAGTTTATCATTTAAATTATATTATGCTATCATACTATACAATGCAGTATATAGTTATAGATATATAAAATGTAGTATATATATTATACTATAAGTTAGTATATAATAAATAATTTAATAAGTAACAATTTAATATATATTATTCATTTATATATATGGTATAGTTTATCATTTAAATTATATTATGCTATCATACTATACAATGTAGTATATAGTTATAGATATATAAAATGTAGTATAGTTATTATACTATAAGTTAAGTATATAATAAATAATTTAATAAGTAACAATTTAATATATATTATTGATTTATATATATGGTATACTTTATCATTTAAATTATATTATGTTATTATACTATACAATGTAGTATATAGTTATAGATATATAAAATGTAGTATAGTTATTATACTATAAGTTAAGTATATAATAAATAATTTAATAAGTAACAATTTAATATATATTATTGATTTATATATGGTATAGTTTATCATTTAAATTATATTATGCTATCATACTATACAATGTAGTATATAGTTATAGATATATAAAATGTAGTATATATATTATACTATAAGTTTGTATATAATAAATAATTTAATAAGTAACAATTTAATATATATTATTGATTTATATATATGGTATAGTTTATCATTTAAATTATATTATGCTATCATACTATACAATGCAGTATATAGTTATAGATATATAAAATGTAGTATATATATTATACTATAAGTTAGTATATAATAAATAATTTAATAAGTAACAATTTAATATATATTATTGATTTATATATATGGTATAGTTTATCATTTAAATTATATTATGCTATCATACTATACAATGTAGTATATAGTTATAGATATATAAAATGTAGTATAGTTATTATACTATAAGTTAAGTATATAATAAATAATTTAATAAGTAACAATTTAATATATATTATTGATTTATATATATGGTATAGTTTATCATTTAAATTATATTATGCTATCATACTATACAATGTAGTATATAGTTATAGATATATAAAATGTAGTATAGTTATTATACTATAAGTTAAGTATATAATAAATAATTTAATAAGTAACAATTTAATATATATTATTGATTTATATATATGGTATACTTTATCATTTAAATTATATTATGCTATCATACTATACAATGTAGTATATAGTTATAGATATATAAAATGTAGTATATATATTATACTATAAGTTAGTATATAATAAATAATTTAATAAGTAACAATTTAATATATATTATTGATTTATATATATGGTATAGTTTATCATTTAAATTATATTATGCTATCATACTATACAATGTAGTATATAGTTATAGATATATAAAATGTAGTATATATATTATACTATAAGTTTGTATATAATAAATAATTTAATAAGTAACAATTTAATATATATTATTGATTTATATATATGGTATAGTTTATCATTTAAATTATATTATGCTATCATACTATACAATGCAGTATATAGTTATAGATATATAAAATGTAGTATATATATTATACTATAAGTTAGTATATAATAAATAATTTAATAAGTAACAATTTAATATATATTATTGATTTATATATATGGTATAGTTTATCATTTAAATTATATTATGCTATCATACTATACAATGTAGTATATAGTTATAGATATATAAAATGTAGTATAGTTATTATACTATAAGTTAAGTATATAATAAATAATTTAATAAGTAACAATTTAATATATATTATTGATTTATATATATGGTATAGTTTATCATTTAAATTATATTATGCTATCATACTATACAATGTAGTATATAGTTATAGATATATAAAATGTAGTATAGTTATTATACTATAAGTTAAGTATATAATAAATAATTTAATAAGTAACAATTTAATATATATTATTGATTTATATATATGGTATACTTTATCATTTAAATTATATTATGCTATCATACTATACAATGTAGTATATAGTTATAGATATATAAAATGTAGTATATATATTATACTATAAGTTAGTATATAATAAATAATTTAATAAGTAACAATTTAATATATATTATTGATTTATATATATGGTATTGTTTATCATTTAAATTATATTATGCTATCATACTATACAATGTAGTATATAGTTATAGATATATAAAATGTAGTATAGTTATTATACTATAAGTTAAGTATATAATAAATAATTTAATAAGTAACAATTTAATATATATTATTGATTTATATATATGGTATAGTTTATCATTTAAATTATATTATGCTATCATACTATACAATGTAGTATATAGTTATAGATATATAAAATGTATTATAGTTATTATACTATAAGTTAAGTATATAATAAAGAATTTAATAAGTAACAATTTAATATATATTATTGATTTATATATATGGTATAGTTTATCATTTAAATTATATTATGCTATCATACTATACAATGTAGTATATAGTTATAGATATATAAAATGTAGTATATATATTATACTATAAGTTAGTATATAATAAAGAATTTAATAAGTAACAACAAGCATAAAAGTAACTCTATAAGAATTATAATAATTAAAATTATAGTATAACCATTGAAATTTAAGTATGATAATTAAATATTTATAATAATATTTGAAATTAAGTAATAACAAGCATAAAAGTAACTCTTTAAGAATTATAATAATTAAAATTATAGTATAACCATTGAAATTTAAGTATGATAATTAAATATTTATAATAATATTTGAAATTAAGTAACAACAAGCATAAAAGTAACTCTTTAAGAATTATAATAATTAAAATTATAGTATAACCATTGAAATTTAAGTATGATAATTAAATATTTATAATAATATTTGAAATTAAGTAACAACAAGCATAAAAGTAACTCTTTAAGAATTATAATAATTAAAATTATAGTATAACCATTGAAATTTAAGTATGATAATTAAATATTTATAATAATATTTGAAATTAAGTAATAACAAGCATAAAAGTAACTCTTTAAGAATTATAATAATTAAAATTATAGTATAACCTTTAAAATTAAGTATAACAATTAAAATTATACTTTAAGAATAATGATCTTGTACACAACGAGGGAATATGATCTTGAAGAAATGTTGAAATTTCAATTTAATTGCTTGACTGTCATAGACTCTTCGGCCTTGAGAGTTGTCAAGGTCGGACAGTTTGTGACGGTTAAGTAATTAGACTAAAATTTAAACATTTCTTCAAGATCATTCTCCCTCGTTGTGTACAAGACACGAAACGTAGGGTCACATAATCTTCCATCCCTCTTTAGTTTAACAATATAACACTACTTGAAGGTGACATTGTTAATTTAAACAACATGGAGATATTGTTGTATGATTTTTTGCTAGATGCGTGTGACATTGCATAAATACCCTTAGACCCGTTTGGGAATCAGTGTACATTTATGTGTCCACTGATTCCTGAATTGTCCAGTGTGGACAGTTTGAGATTATATTATCTGTATTACACATTTTTGTTACTCGCTACTTTCCACGTTTAATATGAAGTTTCGGTATCTTCTTCTACTGTTCTTCGGGTATACTGTTCGTAGGGTCACAATCCCGATATTTGAACATGTATACTTGGAGAATTATAGGGAGGTGCTGCCGGAATTTCTACTAACGTAGAAATTAGTAGAGTGACGAGATTTGTGTAATATGGAGAATATAATCTCGAATGGGATAGGACCAACTACCTTATCAAAAAAGTAATGAGAATTGGAGGCAAGACATGCATGTGAGTTTTCAATGTACGTGTTATTAATATCTGGATATTTTTAGAAATGGACAAAAATTGGATGCGTCTGGATGATAGACTTGGAAATGATTACATACCCTATGCATGTGGAGTAAGAACTTTCATTGATTTTGCACGGGCCTCTGCTGATAGTCGTGGTTACATTAAGTGTCCATGTCGAGGGTGTAAAAATTTGTGTGCGATAGGATTGGATTAAGTAAAGCGTCATATATTTGTGAACGGTATGGATCTGGGGTATACGCGATGGGTACTGCATGGTGAGCCGTATGAAGGGTCAGCAGATGTATTGGTCGATCATCACAATTATTTACGGCACATGGATGATGATTATGAGCATGATGAGATGGAGGAGATGTTGGGTGACATTGGAGCTGGGATGTTTATGGATGAGGTTAACGACAATGCCTCAAGTGGTGGATCGGGGACTGATTGTGAAAATTTTCCTTCACTGTGGGAAGATGCAAAGCGCGAGCTTTACCCAAGTTGTACAAAACATTCCAAAATGTCGTTTATTGTGCGGTTGCTTCACATAAAATCATTGTGTGGGATGTCGACGAAAGCAATAAACATGGTATTGGACTTATTTAACGAGGTGCTTCCCGAAGGGTCTGCATTGCCTAAGAACTTTTATGAAGCGAAACAGTTGAGAAATGGATTAGTCGTCAAGAGCGAAATGCTGATCTTGCTACTCCGCCTCCCCGTGAGTTATCAGTGTTTTCCCAGAATGTACGACCCTTGGGTGCACAAACAGGTTACGATTTAATTGATGGAGAGTTGGGTAAAGTTCGGTGGTATGTGCTAAATAACTGCCGAGAGATTGATGATTATCTTAGGTATGTCATTTAATTTATTTGAATAATTATAGTTTTCTTTAAATTAATTAGAATTGTTGTGCTCAAAATATACTTCTTTTGCAACATGTTATAACAGTGACCACATGGACAAACTTAGAACGGAAGGCGTAGAAAATATAGAGGCAAGACACGAGGAAGAATTTCCCGGATGGTTTGAAGAACGTGTATGAACTAAAATTATATATATGTTATATTGTGAAATTTTTAACTCTGGATAATAAAATAATAAATATATACTATTTCAATTTTTAGATTAACAACGTGCTCGTGATTCCGGATCAATTTCTTCTGAATTGTATGCATTGGCCCGTGGTCCCTCAAATAGAGCACTTCGATATACTGCATGCACGGTTCGAGGTTATAGATTCCATACTTTGGACCGTGAACGTAATAGAAAGACTCAAAATTGTGGTGTGTTGGTCGAGGGGAGTCATGGAACAGATGATATTGACTATTATGGTGTCATACGTGATATTATCGGATTGAAATATCTGGGTGGGTCTGTAACATATGTCTTCAAATGTGATTGGTGGGATCTAGGCGGTGGTCGGGTTTCGATACATAGGGATAATCACTTTACGAGTGTCAATACTGCATCTAAATGGTACGAAGATGATCCATTCGTATTGGCTTGTCAAGCTACCCAAGTCTATTACTTGATTGATCCAATGAAAAGTGTTGATGAAGATAGTGGGGAGATAACTTGGCGAGTCGTACAAAAATTTGTTCCTCGAAATATATATGAAGCAAGAACGAGTGCAGATTACGAGAATAGTGGAGATGAAGATGACAATCCGATTGTTGAGGCATACCAGGAAGATGGAGAGGGTATTAACTTGTTTGTTGACCTCGGTGCACTCGAGTTGGTCCCCTTGTGTAGAGATGATGTCCCACCCGTACATCTCGACCCGTCTGTATTAAATGATCATTCAATTCAAGTCAGTTTGGAGGAAGATGAAGAAGACGAGTCAGAAGATGAATACGAATCAGAATCCGGGCAGGAGGTGGATAAAGATGATGAAGAAGAGGTGCATGATGATGATGAAGATGTTATTGATGGGGATTCTGAAACAAGCATGGAAAATTCATCTGAAGAGTAAAAGTACTAAATATTTTATTTATATAGGTGACTATAAAATATCTTAAATTTTCATAATTTCTTCTAATTAATTTTCTTTGATATAATTAATTATTTTAAAGAATGCCGCCAAAACGACAACGGAGAAATGTGCCTCCGCCAAGTCCAAGTCCTGAATCCATTGAGGACTCCCCACTCGAGGAATCCGTTCCTGAAGATCAAGCTAACACAGAAGAGAACAACAGCCAGTCGACACCTACCAGTAAGGAAATATTGTCGTTGATAATTATATATATAGTTAATACTTTTTTCTCAATAACTATATAATTATAATTATAGTATATCTATTATTATCATGTAGTTCATGCATCTGCACGTCGCGGTCGTGGCTATACACGTGGAATCTCTCTTGAAAAAAATAGAAGGCACGGTAAACTGAAGATCACAATTCCTGATAATTCCACTAGAGGAGTGGATGATAGTGCAGCAGCGCTTTCCTCCTATATTGGCATAGTAGTTCGAGCTTATGCTCCATTTTATGTGCGCTCATGGCGAGATGTTCCGAATGAGATTAAGGAGCACATTCGAAGTCGTGTGCTGGTGAGTTTACTTTTCAGTACATTTTTTTCACTTAGATTAATATATTATATTTTTTACCTGATTCCCTTGTTAGGATGAATTCGACCTCGACTTTGGCCGTAGCGAGGATTTGAGAACCGTGAATGAGTTGATGGCTACACTATTCCGACGTCACAAAGGACGATATCATGACCACTTCAAGAAGTTTGAGACGTTGGAAGAGGCTGCGCAGTCTCATTTTCAGCAGATGAAGTTAGATGATTGGAGAAAGTGTTGTGATCTTTTCGCATCTCCAGATTATCAGGTATTTTACATTTATATCTTTTAATTATTTACATTCATATTCGTTTTATACATTATATGTATACATATTACAATTAACATTTTTAATATATTTTGTAGCACTTGAGTTCTACAAATGCACATAATAGATCCGTTCTGACTGTCCACCATCGTGCCGGTTCAAGGTCATTCCACCGTCTTGCTGAAAAAATGGTAATTAAAAAATTATAGAATTCATTTATTTTCCTGATATATTTTCTGATAAGTACTAACTAATTCTTTTTAAAATTGCTAATATTGTCGCTTTGTTAGAAACGTGATGATCCTGAAAACTTTTCCCTCATTCATGTCTATGTTGCTGCTCACACTAATGAGCATAGTGAGTGGATGGATCCTGTCGCTGCAGATAATTATGTAAGCAGTTTTAATTTTGTTAAATAAATTTTTTATAGAACATTTTAATAGTTTATTTCTTATTTCTATTTCTTTTAATACGTTACTAATTATTTACGATCATTACCTTTTAAATTGCAGAGCAAAATGTTGGAGATGCAGTCGACTTCTGTGGAATCCTCTCCTAGTGACATAGACATATTCACCCAAGTGCTCGGGCCGCAGTCTAGTATGACAAGAGGTTTGGAACGATCTATCAAGCATAAATGTTCATCCTCCTCAACCTCATCGGCTTCACAAATTAATAATCTTACAGCAGATTTAGAAGCTGCACGGCGTGAGAATGAGTATATGAGGTCGAGACAGCAAGAGTTAGAGTCTCTCTTAGAACGACAGTCTCATTTAGAGACGCGTTTGCAGGACCAACAGAGAGACCAAGAGGAAAGAATACGCAGTGAAGTGCAAGAGCAAGTGCAACGAGAGATGATGGTGCAAATGGAGCGTGTTATGTCGTTGCAACAGAATCCCCGTGGGCGAGGGAAAAAGAAGAAATAAATTTTATCAATATTTCTGACTAGTTTTAATATCTAATTTTGTACTTTTATAAGACATTGTTACTTGTTAATTGGGTATGTAATATGATACCATTGGTATTTTGTTTTTAAATTTTATGAAATTAGTATTTCTGATCTGTACGTTCGAATGTAAATAAAAATCGTTCGAACGTTGGTTCACACTGTAACAAACGTTCGAACGTAAATACAATTGAATCGTTCGAACGTTAAACCGACTAACGTTCGAACAAAAAACTTGCATTCGGACGCTCCTTTGTTTACATTCGAAATAACGTCCGAACATTAAACGCGCTACGTTTGAACATTTACGTTTACGTTCGAACAAATGTTCGAACGTTTATTGTAATTAACGTTCGGCCGCATTAACATTCGAACGTAAATATGATACGTTCGAACGATATACAACAAACGTCAACTTCTCTCATTCGAACGCTAATCGGTCGGGTATAACGTCCGAACGTTTAATTTTACGTCCGAACGTTATTTTCTGTGACAGTTCATAACCGTCACAAAAAAAGGAACATTCGAACGTTGTACAAAACGGAACACTTCCAACCGTCACAAAAAAAGGAACATTCGAACGTTGTACAAAACGGAACACTTCCAACCGTCACTAAAAATATTTTTTGTGACGGTTGAACAGTAAACCGTCACCAAATGTTTTCTGTGACGCACTTTAGGTGACGGTCATGGTGACGGTTTCAAACCGTCACCAAATATGTTTAGTGACGGTTTACCATTTTTTTGTGACAGTTTCCTCTGTCACAAAACACACATTCTGTTGTAGTGATGGATGGATGTGGCCAGTGACTATGTGTGTTCTTTGACCCATTAAATGTGAATTGATCTATTTTATGAGGAATACCGGATACAGTTATAGTGAGTAAGTCATGCGTTATAAATCATATTTAAATATAAAAATAAATAAATAAAGAAAAAAGAAAGATAGAATTTGCAAGAATGATGGTTTTTATTGAGTTTTCTCGTGTAATTCTTAAATTTATTTATTTTTTAAAAGAAATGTGTCAGATTTATACCTTACTATATATAAAATATGTTCTTAATAAGAAACTGCCTCAAGACTCGCAAAAAAAATCATGAGTTAAAATTGCACGAGTAAAGCGATATTCAACAGCTCGAGAAAAAGTTGTATTCAACCTCAATTTTTAAAGAAATAATATTTGTAATCATGTAATGCCACACATTCCTCTTGAAAAAATTAGTAAATATAGGACCCATATGAAAAAAATAATTATTTAATAATAAACCTCACTTTTTTTTAAAATGAATACACAACGCTTACACATTCCATAACTGTATCTAGAATTGCTCATATTTTTAATCTTCTGAATGTTTTTCTATTGTACAAGTCATTTGGAAATTCCTCGACTCTTCATCATGCTTTTCTAAGCACATGATTGTGCATTTGTGATCGATCTTCCCACTAATTACTTTTTCCATGAAGATAAAACGGTTAGTGTTTTTACCAATCCAACGCAAACCAACTTAATATTGACCATATTTCATTAGGAAAAAGCTTTCAACCGGATGGGTTTAAAACCCATTTTTACACCGGCCAATCGTATCGTGACACATAAGTCATCCAGAAAAAGGGAAGTTGCACCCGAAAACACCCGATCCTCTGTTCATCTATTTCTTTTCTCCACATGTAAACATCTATCCCTTCCATTCTCTCCCTCTCGCTGCACCAAACCTACACATGCACTAACCCATCATGCACGTTTGGAAGCACTCATCCTCTCCATAGCCTATCTTCTCTTGTAGAGTTTTTTTGGTGCTTGTCGACTATCCTCAATCTCATATCCTTCTCGTTCGGTTTGAACCTGCCCGACTTGTTCGAGGACTCGTGCAACCTGGCAGACGACGGAAAGAGATTCATATCGGCCGAGCCGCCGAAGAAGATCGTCGAGAAAGTTGAGGAATTCGTTAAGGCCAACGAGAATAACTCGAGGGTGGGGTGGAAGAATGAATGGGGCGTGGAACTGGAAGGGTGGAACTGTAACATTGCTATCGAGGTGGATGTTTACCAATTAATAGACGGTCTGGTAGTGGTGGAGGCTAAGAGGAATGGTGGGGATGCCGGATCCTACAAAGACATGTGGAAGAACAAGCTCAAGCCTCTGCTAATTAGTGGCCAAAATTTTCAACCATGAACTCAAAATCGAAAATTGAAAAAAAAAAACAAAAATGCAAAAGTGGTTGAAAAAAAAATTCAGTTGGTGGTGTGTTGTTGTTGTTAAACATAATTATAATACCAGATGAATGCTTATTATTATGGTCTATGAGGTGTTTGTTCCTTGTTTGCTTTTAAATTTGTGCTTTGGAATAAAGATGGCCAAGGCTAAAGGGCGTTTCTTTAGTTAAAAATGTTGGTTTTGCTATCCAGCTTCAATGTAAATTGTGTCCAAATAGTTCTAGGGTTTTTTTGCTTCCTCTTCTCCTCCTTTGTTTCTCTATTTTTTTCCCCTTTTGTATATCCTATGGAAGACAAAAATGAATTCACCACATAATTCTTAATTACATGTGTACTTATTATTCAGTTTTACATTCTGAAATTCATTTTTTTAATCCAAAAACTAGGATTAGCTCTAGGAGAAGAAGGCATGGTGCATGGTGCTAAAGTCTGCAAGAGAAAATAGGCTACGAAGAGGATGAGTGCTTCCAAACATGCAGGATGGGTTGGTGCAGGTGCAGGTTTGGTGCAGCGAGAGGGAGAGAACGGAAGGGAGAAAGGTTTACGTGTGGAGAAAGGAAATAGATGAGAGGGGGATCGGGTGTTTTCGGTGCAGCTTCCCTTTTCTTGGATGGCTTACGTGTCACAATGCGATTGGGCGGTATAAAAATGGGTTTTAAACCCATCCAGCTAGAAGCATTTCCCATTTCACTATACTATAAAATTGTTAAATTAATGTTGAAATAACATGACATTGTATCATAAAATGTAGAGTTAAATATAAAATTAATCTATGTGGTTTGCATTAAGTTAAATTCATTCCTATGGTTTGCATGATGATCACATCAACCCCTTTGCTAATAATAGAAATGAGTGTTACAGCAATAAAGAGATTATATAAAAGTAATAAAACAAACTGACGTTCTTACATGATTCGTCGGATCTCCTTTACAATAAAAGTAAATTTATAATCTGACAAGCCACATGAAGCCACATCAGTTTATAAAATTACTTTTTGTAATCACTTTATGATTATAGTATTTCTCTAATAGAAATGCCACGTTAGTAGTAAAAGCCCGGCTATACATCAGCTGTACTCTCCACACACCGTGCTTCTTCTATTTTTTTTTTTAACTCAACACACTTAGTGTGTTAAGAATACAGCGAACAATAGGTTAATGTAAATAATTTCTGTAGTAGTAACAATGGTTTAACATATGACACTTTATTGGGTCATGTGCAAAAAATTTAAAAACTTAAAAATACTATAAAAAAGCATTTATAAATTAGATTTTTTAAAAAATGGAAAAGTAAAAAAATAAAATGCAAAAAAGCAAAAAAGCATAAATCAATTTAAAGAACTATAAGTTTACAGAAAAATAAGTATATCATAAATTAACAGAACAAGAATAACAATGATTTTTTAAAAAAATTGAAGATTTAGGATAGGTGGCTAGTCCCTCATATGGCAGAGAGGTCTTTAAAATTCATCTGAGTTTCAATGAAAATGTTGATAAACTGGTTTGGAACCTGAGCAGGATGGAAATTTCACAGTTAAGAGTGCCTACAAGCTGTTAAGCTCTATTCAAAGAGATACCAGAAGTTGTGAGCCCTCAACTGAACAAGAACAGAAGATGTTGGAGTGCATTGTGAAAATTACATATTCTTAATAAAGTTAAAATCTTTGCTTGGAACTTGTAGAAATGAATTATCTACAAAGTCCAATTTAAAGAAGAGAAATGATATTTATAGTCGTGAGTGTGCAAATGTCATGTAAGTGCTTTGAAAAAAATGAATAAATACGAGATCGACATGGAAAAAAATTAATTTTTTAATAGTGAATTCTATTTTTTTTTAAATGATTATACGGTACTTACACATTTTACGACTATATATAATATTATTTTTTTAAAAAAAATGCAAGTGTTGTGGAAAGAAAATTGTATTTTCTGTGATACTGAAGAAGTAGACATAATGCATACAGTTAATCAATACAAAATAATCAGACAGTATTAGATTGACTTGGGACTTGGTCTGCGACATGAGGTAAGATATATAGATTTCGCAGACAGCACAGGATAGGTGGCTAGTATAGAGGTGTGGCGGTTGAGATCTAGGCCACCAAGACATAGGTCTTCTGTGGCTACCATAGGATGGCACAAGTAAGGACGCATTTTGAATAGGTGACTTTGCCAAGGCCAACGCCATGACCCACGATTTGGACCGTCAGCCTCGCCATGTGGTACGAGGGGAGACATTCTGAGGGCCCACTACCATTTTTTCTTTCCCTTTTTTCTTCTTCTTTTTTTTTTTTTTTTTTTCTTTTGAGTTTTTCATTTATAAAATTATTGTAGTTTTGTTAATTATATGTAGGATATATGTAGGTGTGTATATTATTTTCTTTTTTCAAAATTCAGGATATTTGTTTAATATTCTTATTTTTATATTTTGAATTTGTTGCTTTTTAATTATGTTTTTCTTTTTTTATTATAGGTTTCATATTTTCGTGTTTCATATTGTTTGTCTTTAAGTTTTGAAAAATCCTTTGAGTCCCGAATTAAATGTCTCGAATGGGATTTTTTTTTTTTTACCGAATGATTAAAAAAATATTTTTTAATGATATTGTGAATTTTTTATTTTTTTAAAAAATGTTTATAATGATTAAAAAATACATGAAAAAAAAATTATACTATTCGAGACAAATTTTGGATTTCAAATTTGGAACCCGTAGTAGTAATCTTAAGTTTTTAATAGGTCACGATTTTTTTTTTTTTAAATATAGGGTTTAAAAATTACTTGTTTTCAACTTTTCATGCCATTTTTATACTTTTTAAATGTCTTGCACACCAATTTAATTAATGACATTAATTTCGACCAATTTACTAACAAAAGTCTAAAAGAAGAGTTAATTTCCTTATTCTGCAAACTAGAAAGAGTTAGAAATCTAATTAAAAATGATAAATAATTGTGTTTTATATATCTCTCTGGACATAAGAAAAAAAAATGTTATTTATCTCAAAAAGGTTCATATTTCTCGATGTGCTCGGACGTACAGAACTAACAGATTAGAATAGCCAGCCCATTCTGGGAACTGCCGTGCAACAGTACAGTGCAGGCCCCTCCATACCTCGTCAGCATGGTAGCATTGATAATTCATGTCTGCACCAAACTTCATTTATATGGGAGCAGAATCTTTAGCAGCAGAAGTGCCAAGTGATCCATTTGGGCCAGCAAGGAAGTGATCTGCTTAACTTTGTTTCGGAAGATGAGTGTAATTTCAATGAGATATTTCGGTCGAACATGATCATGTTCTAAATTAGCGAATGGTCTTATATATAACTTCTTTTGATGATAAAAGCGTTAGGGGTTCTTTTATTTATTGGTGGACTTGTATATATTCTACAATTGTTAAAATAAGATTTGGATGATATTTTTAAGACCCATTAGCATGATTAATAAAGGAGTGCTACATCTACAAAGAGATTACATAAAAGTAATCTTACAAATTGATGTACTTTCATGTGAGCTGTTAGATCTGCAATACAATAAAAATAACTTTACAATCTGACAGATCACCTCAAGACACGTCAGTTTGTGAGATTATTTTTATATATTTATCTTAATAAAGTGATATAATCGGGTCATTATCTATCTTTAGAAGCCTATAATTTTAATCAGATCATGAGCATTAAGTTGGTATTGGGCCCAGTTTATATATAGAGATCCATTTAAGAGCTTATGTAATTCTATTATTTTATAATAAGCAAAATTAGAGTTATAGTATTATATATATGGTTATGGTTCTCACTTTAGATTTACTCTTGACTCATATGCATGTATCGCATCATAGTAAGATTATAAAGTGTAAATATTGTTCGTGGAAGACTAAACTATGTTGTTTTTCTCAATGATTATAGATACGCTTTCTGTCAATTTTCTATCATTGTTTCGGACATGATTCACAGCTTCGCACACACGATCACCTACAACCAAAGAGAAATGAGGCTTGGGGATTCGAAGGAATGTTTTTGTTGCCTAAGTCAGTAAAAATAATCGAGATCTCTCTAGCAATTCACTCAGATGGATCTCATGGTCATACCTGAATGATATAAATAGAGCTCACAATGCTTCTTGTTGTTACGCGATAACTATATCACCCATTGTTTGAAATTCAAGCCTTTGGAGCTTAGCTTATCTTGAATAAGCTAATAGTCCTTCTCTCTAGAAGTTCTTATGCGGTTGTTCCTTCATTGCTAGCCTTTGGATTAACTAGCTTCTTAGACTGTGCTACGGCCCAAGCACATGATAAGACCCAGCAGACCCCCCGAAAGAGGATTAAATCCTTTCCAATGGTTTAACATCTGATATTAGCTTATTATGATTATCTAAATCCAACAAGTACGTAGTATCAAAGCTTGTTGTCAAATCACTATTGAAAACTATGGTTTTTTATTTGTGAAAATAACTTTCTAATTCTATATAAAATATCACGTATTTGAACAAAACAATTTTTTAAAACCATGTACATTTATCACCCATTGGGATTCCAGATTTAATCTTTCGGATGAAGCGCAAGACTAGAAAATGTTTTTTTTTTCTACATCGTGAGTGCTGGCAAGAGGTGGCCGATTTTCCTCCATAACCACCACATATGGCAGCCCAAACTGTTTCTTGATATTTTAAAAAAAAAAAGTCATCAACGACAGCAGAAGGATGCCAAAAACTTCTCATCAGCAATTTCTAGTCTTCATGCGCAAGAAATGGCGTCTAGCACATGGCGAGCAACCACCTTGCAAACGCTTGGCTAACACGTCTCGGAGCGAAGTGGAGAGAATTGTGTCGTTTTCACTAAAGTTGAGCATGAAAATGATACTTACCTAGAATGTGAGAACAAGGAACCACGAAAGCCCATAAATCTGACAAGACAAAGAGTTACCTGCCAAGGCGAGTAGCAGTTCGGGAGGGATTGGGTAACTGAGGGAGCTTTCTGGAGATACACGGAAGTGCTAAGAAAAGTGGTAGTACAACACACAAAAGCCCCACTCCATCTGAAGGGTTACATCCGGAGTGGTTCTGCAATGAAAGGAAAAGGCTTGACAAGTCATGTCGTCTGCACTTCACAGTACAATTCAAGCCACGAACAATACCTTGTTAGAGGACCAAGCATGCGAACCATGCTTGGTAGGCTATCCTTTCTGACTTCTTATAAGTGATAATCCTTACTGCAAATCCGAAGTAAGAAAAGACATCTCACAAGCCCACCCTATTTAAAGGACCTACACGTGGGACAATATCTCACTTCTAAGACTTTAATCACCAAATAGCTCGTGAGTCAACTGCTTCGAAAAGCAAGGAGCAGAGAGGTAACGAAGAACTTCCGACGTAGGAAGGTAGGTTAGGTTTTAAGATAGTGTTGGGTATTGTAGGGTGAATGTTGTGAGTAAGAGGCATTTCATTATTTCTGTAACTTCTCTCTCCCATTTTGCAAGCATGAATAAGTATTTCAATCATTATGTTTATGCCTATATTTACGCACTGATTTCCAATATTTTGAATATTTGAAAGTATTAAATGTTTTCAATACATGACTTTAAATCCCTGTGTGGGAACCCAATATCTCTATGTAAGAAGTCGGTAACGTGAATCTATATTCATGGGACGAGATGGAGAATTCTCCAAACCATTCTTGCAAAACGTTGTCATGTGGTTCACATGAGAAGGAGAATGCCTCGTGGGGATTGGGGTGGAACGATGTCATATTTGGCCTCACCTGATAGTCGGGATGTAGGATCCCCCAGCCTATCACTTGATGGTTTCTTTGAGTTGGTTGATCGGTAGAAGCATCTCTAGTGCAACAAGTATCTCTATGTGAGATGTCGGTATGATGAAAATCTATGTGATAAGCACATGTGTGGTGGAAGAATGTTACTATGGCTAAAACAGGCTTAATACTGGTTTTTAAGGGTTTTATACTTATATTGAAAACATTATTTCTCACCATACTAATACTAATGTGTTTCTGTAATTTGCATAAAAGTAAAGGGCAACGTCCCCAGAGGGTGATTCCTCGCCATGCCTACATATTTACATGTGTTATCTAAGAAGGTGATTCCTTGCCACGTTAAAGGATGCACGTAGTTGTAAATGTGAGGGTGATTCCTTGTCACACAAATACATGTTCATTTAGTCTTTTCATGAAAGTGTTCATAACCTCTTCGGTAGCATTATCTCTCATTAATAGTCTTGTGATAGTCACCTAAACTACATATAGTTTCATTCTTGGGATCATAGATTTTGATGCACATCCAGTTCCCGGCGTGACGCTTAAGGAAGAAGAGTCAAACCTGCCTGAGTCCTGAGTACGAAGATCAGTAGCCGCCGTAGTTACCTTGTGCCTTCCGTTGGAGAGAATATTATATTAAGTCGGGTGACTACTTGTAATTAGTCTACCTTTTTATGGCGACTAACTATATGTACATTTGGCTGACGTAATACTTTGGGATTAAATGAAGGGCTAGAGGCCCCCTTTTTGTCATGAAGTTTAGTATTCTGATAATTAAATAGTTAACGTTGGTACCATAGCGTATTTCGCTTAAATTCCCACTGCAATTTCATAGATATATGTCTTTCACGTGTACTTCCCTCTGAGAAATTACACGCCTCTTTCAATTTTCTTTTGGGTGTTGACCGTTGGCCAGCATTCTTGGCATCACGGATCATCGCCTAGACCTTCATGAGGAACGTGGTGCCATAACTTGGTATCATAATGCATGTTTATACGTGACTCTGGGCGATTCTTAGAATGAAAAGACATTACCAGAAAATAGGAGTTGATCTATTACCGTAACCGGAAATTTAGTGTTAGGTTTGAACTATGCTTAAAACCGACAAATGGGGATAACATGTAATAGGCTTGGGTATTTTGGCAGGAATTAGGATAGTGTGACCAAGAGCCCCATGAGAAGATCAAGAGCCTAGTGGTCACAAGGGAGGATCATCCGGCAGAAGGAAAGACGAGGAACTATCAAGAGCGCTAAATAGGATATCAAACGTATTGGAACAACAATATGAGATGTATTCTCGTCACATACAAGTTCAGTCACTAGGATCCCCCAAAGAGGAAGTAAGGGGATGTATGTATGAGCAATTTTTGGCTCACCGCTACTTGGGATTCTTCGGAAACGAGGGACCGACGAGGGTAGAAAGGTGGATATTCGACATTGAGAGAACCTTTGATGTGTGTGGATGCATCGAGGACCATAAGGTGCTATACCCCAGCTACCTACTCCAGCGAGAGGCAACTCTATGGTGGGATACCTAGAGGCAACTCCTTACCATGGAGCTGGGAGCCATAGGGACGATCTCATGGGAGAGGCAATAAAGAATTTGATGACCGATATTTTTCGAAGATTATAAGAAAACAAGGTCAAAGGACTTCGTTAATTTCGTCCAAGGGAATGTGACGATGGACCAGTATGCCACCAAATTTATGGAATTTGGAAGGTAGTTAGGAAAATCACTTGCCGCTCATAGAGTTTGCGTACAACAATAATTTCCAAGCTTCTATTCAGATGGCTCCCTATGAGGCTCTATATGGGAGGAAGTGTAGATCACCGTTATACTGGGACGAGGTTGGTGATAGCAAGCTTATTGGGCCAAAAATAATTCAAGAGATGAAGGACCTAGTCAGAGTCATAAGAGATAGGATGGCAGTGGCTCAAAGTCGTCAAAAGAGTTATGCAGATACGAGGAGAAGAGGCCTGTCTTTCGAAGAAGGTGACTGGGTGTACCTCAAAATCTCACCCATGAAGGGCATCAAGCGGTTTGGGAAGAAAGGGAAACTTAGCCCAAGATATGCCAGCCCATTTCAGATAATGGAGAAGGTTGGACCTGTTGCATACAAGATTGCATTACCGGATTATTGTGGGGAAGTGCATAACGTGTTTCAAGTATCCTCTCTAAAGAAGAGTGTCGGATAGCAGGAGCCATGGCTTGTTGACCCCGATAGCATCCAACTACAACTTAACCTTACCTATGAGGAAGCATCGACGTTGATTTTGGATTGGAAGGAGCAAAAGATGAGGTCCAAGACAATACCCTTAGTGAAGGTGTCCTAGGGAGATTCGGCGGCTCAGGACTTGACTTGGGAGAGGGAAGTGGACATGAGGGAGCATTACCCGTATCTGTTTGGATATTATTGATTGTATATCTTGTTCCAAGCATGTATTGAGCTGTATCTAGTGACTGTTTTGAAGTTTAATGGATTAAGCTTGTCAATTTCGAGGAAAAATTTTCTTTTAAGGGGGGAGGATGTAAAACCCAGAATTTTTACTTTATGTATTTTAGTTTCTTCTTTTCCTTTTCTTTTGTGAAAACTGAGGCCCAAATAGGTAGGATAGTGGGTTTATTACTATTTGATGGGTTTTGGACGGAGTTGGTGTGGAAGTATGGTGATTTTGGGCCTAGCCTATGCGTTGAGCCCAATTTTCTTTTCCCCCTATGGAATGGCGTCATATTGGGTAAGGAGGGTGTTTAACCCTAGGGTTTCATCACTTTCTCCCTTCTCCCTCTGGTGCACCACAACTCCTCTTTCCCCTTCTCTTTTTTATTTTTTTATTCTTTCTCCTTCCTTGGTGAGCCACCCGTGGACTACATCACCGCCTCCCATCACCACCACCGCTACTCCACATGGTTGTGCCTTCTGTTCCCTCTAGTCGCCGTCGTAGCTCCCAATCAATGCCATCCACTCTGTCCCTCTCTCCCATGGGTTTCGGCTATGCCTCAGCATGCCATCATCCACTATGTCCAGCTTAGCCACGCGTCTGTCGAGCAGCATCCCCTCGTCTCAGTTAGCCACCACCTCTTCTCTCGCCCAATCCACAACACTCCAATCAGTCAATCCGAGACCCACTCAGTCGCATGGTTTGCTCGTCGTCGCTGCCACCACCCGTCGCATGCCACGCGTGCGACGCTCCCCCATTACCTCCGTCCCACATCACCAATCGCAGCCTTCGTTGCAATTCCCAAGCCCCAACCATCGACCTATAAATAGGCCGAGTCTATCCACCCCCAAATCAACCCTCAAACACCACTTCCTTCTCCCATACACAGCCCCATTGCCTTCTTCACCTCCAGATCTGTCTTCCCATAGCATTCCTGACCTCCTCCTCCCTTGATTCCATCCAGCCCGTGAGCTAAAGCTCCCTTTAGCCACTATTTCGTTGTGCTCTGCCCACCCCGCCGCGAAAATCTCCCCCTCTACCCACTAGAACGTCAGATCTGCCACCCCTTAAAATAACCCTGCCATTAGCCCCACTATTATGCCCAAATTCGTCTTTGTCGCCGCACACCACCACTGTCGCCGCCATGCTCCGCCCCTCTAGATGCCACAACAATAAGCACGTTTACTACTTAACTTGTATATTAATTTTTAGGCCACGGGCAGATTTGACTAATCGTTTTCCCCATCTACGCAGCGACTCGTGCCCATGCACACTCAGTTTTCTCTTGATCCGAGAGTTACTCTTTCACTGTTGTAAGTAGATTCCCAGATCAACCCTCGAATTTCCAACGTGGATTATTTTGTCATCTGGTTGTGGTTGTTGTTTGGTTGTGAATGAGAACCGGTCGGGGGTCCTATGAAGTGTTGGGTTATAAAATCTGTAGTTGTGATGAATGTCGGCCTAGGGCCAGGTGGAGCATTGGGAATCGCGTGTAATTTGGGGAATTGCAAATTTGTTGGAATTGTGACAACTGTGATGTTTGTATGATGTTTGTTTGTGTTATGCCTCACCATCCAATAAATGCATGTCATGCATATGCATTTTTAATTATTATTGCTTATCGTGATATTAATATTGTGCTCTGTTCTATGGTTGTGCTATGAAACCCGTAAAACTATGGTTGTGGTGTCAAAGTATTAAAAGTAATTTTGTGGGTGTGTGCGTATCACGACCCCAAGCCGAGATGGGGTATTATCTTGATGGAGCTCCTCTGGTCACTCGGGAACGTGTAAAACTAAGTGACGTCCCCTGGGCTATCATTGGGCGACAGTTGGCTCGACCAAGATGGTAACGTTCTTGGCAAGACCCCGTGGCCCCTCTGTTGTCGAGGGTCAGAGGATGTCTGGTATGTACGCGCTGGGCCTGAAGCTGGGCATTGCTCGTTATGAAGTCACATGTACGGTCGTTACCCATCGTGTGACGAAGGGAGCTAGAGTGTGCGGATGGTCCCGAGGGGAGACCACAGTGCACAAAGTAATAGATGTATGTAATTTGGGTATAAATGGGATGTTTGGAGTGGGTGGCTATTATTAAATGATATTTTGTTTTTGTAAGGTCTCAAAAATGGGTATTTTGATAAAGTCTCTCATGACTGTTCTGCATGTTTGTTTCTTATGCTTCCATCATCCATGTTTGTATTCTTGGTTGTTGTCTGTTGATTTATTTGCTAAGATTGTGAGATCTCATTGTGGTGTTCCCACCTACAGTTTCGGTTCATAGAACCATAGACTTTGATGCAGAAGATGGGTTTGAGCATGATGGACCGACCCCACCTGAAGAGTGATGATGTGGGGTTTATTTCTGTTGTCGTTTATGGACTTCTATTTCTATTTTTATTTTGACCAGCTGGATGACTTTACTTTATGGAGGACTTCTTGTTGGGTTGTATTTTAATTTTCTGGTACCTAGTTTTAGAGTGCTTTATTATATAATTTTCCGTTGCGTTTATAAACTATACACATATTGCATGTCCGCACACACTTGCACTTGGCGATGGGGTGTGTGACCCGAGTGGCCACCGTCCCGGTGTCGCGACTCCTACCAAACCGCACATGGGGGTCAAGGGCGCCACAATGTATGTATTATGTATGTCATGGATCTTACGTTGCATAAGACACATAAGCTTCTAATGATCAAGTGTAAGATAATACCATAACAGTTTAATTAGATGGTCATTCAAATCTATAGTATCAATGCGATTTATGGATGGATGTGCAAGCCATGAATCTAAGTATGATCCACCATAGTATGCTGGAATACTATTAGCGGTTTCCCTTGTGACCACAGGATGTGGAGCTAGTGTATAACCTTGCACAGAGGTTAAGTGTGTTGGCCAATAAGATAAGCCAGATAATTCAATACTAGTCGAACATGTCATAAGCATATGTATGAATGATCTTGATTTTAAATTCTCATCATGAAATGTTTTATAAAAAAAACTTTTAAGTTTATTATGTTTACGTTGTGATGGGTTTCTTATTGAGTTTAGTTTTCTTTTGTTTTTAACTGCCTAGGTGTGGATGATGATGAGTACAAGTAAGTGAATCAGTTTTAGATGGAGCAGTTAGATTTAGTTCTAGGCTTCTTATATTTATTTATGGGAACTTATGAAATCTCTTGCCTTGCTATTTTTATAAAAAAACATTACATCCCTAGCCTACGGGATGTGGGTGTTATAGCTTCATACCTTATTGAATTGCACAAGTTGTATGGTTTTTTAAAACTAAACAAGACTCTAAAAGCAATATCGAGACATATAAAGCATGTTTAATCACAAAAGCCTTTATTATAAAAGAATGCATTGATTATAAATAGCCTCTCTCCAATTCATCAAAAAGACTCATTTACGGTCATTATTGTCCTAGTAGCTTATTATAATATGAGATTTCTTTAGATGGTTGTAAAAATTGCTTTCTGAATAGAGACATTGAGGAAGTGATTTGGTTTACAAACTAAAGAAATCCATCTGAGTTAAAACAGACATCCCATCAATAACATCAAAATATTGATCAAGTAGTTCTCGTAGTCAAGTGTTTTGATCAAGGAAACATGCTGATAATAAATGTGTTGATCATAAGATGAGTTGAAGAAAATTTATATTTTTGGGGCTCTACAACTTACTTGCATAGTCCTTCTATATGAAACTAAGAGATTTCTTTCAAAACACTTTGAGAAGAAAGATCTTGGTCAAAAATCTTTTGTTATATGCATACAGATTCATTATGATAACATGGAACAGTTGGCTTATTATACAAGAGCAAGTATTGAGTAGGTTTGGGGTGTAAAATCTTGCATTGGGTGACACACTCATTGCAAAATGTGACAAATTAAGTTTTCTCAATTACTCAAAGAACAATATTGAAGATCGAAGACATCCCTTATGTATTAGTTGAAAGGAGTCTCATGTATGCTCAAGTTTTTACATGTTTTGATATTGCGTATGCAGTTTGAATGCAAATCTCATGTATCAATTAAATACATTAATACAAATCTCATTGTTGTAGATCTGCTTACTAAGGGCCTATCACCTAAAGTTAAAGGAGCATGCAGCTCATATGGGAGTAGTTAGTTCGAGTAATAAATTTTACTAGTGGAAGTTTGTCTGCTATGTTAAATTTTATTAAAACTTATAACGATTGTATTTTGATTTATTGATGATTTTGATATAAAATTGTATTTCTTTTAAATTGTGGTAATACATAACACTTGAAAAGAATGATAAGGGGCTAATTTTGAGTCATAAAATTGGACTAATTAGAAAGTTTCAAAATACATGATCACATAACGGCTGCTACGATTCTATCTTAAGATTATTAAATGAAGCAAATTAGTTTTTAGATGATATCAATAAGCTTTGGCCATTATATTTTTACCTCATAAAGTTTAGAGAAATGATATTTGCAGTCGTGAATGTGCAAGTGTTATACAATCACTTTAAAAAAAATGAATAAATATGAGACCCACATAAAAAAATTAATTTTTTAATAATGGACCCCACTATTTTTCAAACTGACTGCATGATGTTTGCACACTCTACGACTACATGTAGTATTACTCTAAAGTTTATAATGTATGATCTTATGTGTGATCTATGCAATCCAAGCGGATCATGTGACTCAATTCATGTGTGGTTTGACCATATAATTCTATTATTTTATGAGTCGGGCTACTCTGCCGCCTCGCTTGGTTTGACCATACTTTATTTTTTGTGTTTTTATTTTTTCTTCAATTTTTTTTTCACATTTTTTTAATATATTTAAATATTTTTAAAAAATAAAAAAAAATACACAAATACACTTAAAATCACTTCTTTCATCATTAAGTAAAATAAAAAATAAAAATCACCGAACGGTATAGTTGGGGCGACAGAGTAGTGTTTTTCTTATTTTATTATTGACAAATTGGGGATTTGTGCACTATATATGCGGTGAATGTCCCCACTAACTTTTGACTCTACGTATTCCATCGCAATGAAATTATAGAGAGATGAAAGGTGGACGTGGAAGACCAAAGTGCTGCAAACTTGTTTTCTAATGGCAACATGAACGCATTCTCAATCAACTTTCTATAACATTTGACATGTGATCTTGACTTGTTGGGATTCTCTGAATACAATATAGAGGGATTTGGTTATTAACTACGCGTACATATATAGATTATAGAAAAACTTAGAACTCTTTGAATTCTTACAATAATTTTAGGGCCTAGATTAAGAGATAAATACATTTAACAAGCCTTCCAATATTTATAGCAGCCTAAGAGAATTTATGAGTATAGTGAAATGTTTTTTCTTTTTTTTTTTTTTTTTTTTTTGTATGAGAGTATAATGAAGTGTTCAATAGATCATGTCATAGAAACAATTTTATGTATATATCTTTCTAACTCTAGACTTTAAGATAACATAGAAATTGTAAGGAGTTTCTGTTTAACCCATTTTAGACAAAGATTATCAATCTCTGATTTTATATTCATCAATCAAAATACTGTTCTAGAGCAAAAGATGATGTTTTGTGTGATATAAAGTCATCAAATACGGTGTTGGGTACTATTGGATCTTGACTCTAATGGTAGCGTGGCCTTGGGGAAGATTTGACCCGTTTAGATATAGAGGTGAGATGAATCTATCTTATCTATTCTCGTCTTATCTCATCTAATTTTAACTAATAATCTCATTACTATTCATAAATTATTTCAACTTATTTTATCTCATCTCACTATCCAAACGAGACGAAACTTAGAAGGGTTTTTCTTTTTTATATTATGTAAGTTTTATTTTCTTTTCTATTTTTTGGTTGTGTATCTTTTTTGTTTAAACTTGTATTTTCCCAATTTAAAAAATTATGGATTTTTAAATATTTAAATTTTATTCTATTTATAAAGATTTTTAAACTTTTCGTTCATTCATTATTAATATTGATGTGACAGATATAACAGTTTATTAAAGAAAAATATAAGAGAGAAATTAATTTAAAAATTTAAAACAAAGGACGCCTATTGCAACAAAAGGGATATTATTTGTCTCCAGAAGATCTTTTAAATTCTCTCCAGACAGTTCCACGCGTGCACGGGCAGAATCAAAAATCTGCCAACCGCCGTTCAACAGTGTAGTGAAGCCCCCACCCTACCACGTTTAGCAAAGCAGCATTTTTTTTTTTTTTTAGAAAATTAGCAAAGTGGCATTGATCATTTAGGTCCGCACTTCCTTGTCTTTGTCTGTATTAGAGTTTTACTATTTATTATTTTCATATATTATATATCATATTTAATTTTTTAAAATTTATATTTATTTTATTTTTTAAAATTAATTGAATTCTTCTATTTATCATCTATATACCACTTTGATAAAAATAAAAAATAAAAAATTATATATAATATATGATGTAATCTATTTATGTATGTAGCATTTTTTTTAAAAGTAGAGTTCATCGTTAAAAAAATAAATTTTTTTACTTAATTTCTAAATTTATCTACTCTTTATAAAATAAGTGCACTGATTTCTTTTATATATATATATATATATAACATATTTTAAATAATATAATCTAAAACACTCAAATTTCGGACCTTGATCATCTTACGTCTTTGAGAGAGGGAAGTTCATGAAAAAATAGAAATATTTCTGGGATAAAATCATTACAAGAAGAAGATAAATGGGTACAAAAAAGAAGAAAGTTTTGTCAAACTGCTTAAACTTCCAACCCCGCAGTGTATCTGACACCAGTAGACGGCAACCACAAATTCCCTTCAATGAATTGAGCCACCGTAAAGTTATTAGCCTCACCGGATTCATTGAAAACATGATACCCCGGCCACTTAACCCGGCTACCAAGCCCAGCCCCAGCCCCATAATTCATGTATTCACCGTAGAACAACGTATCCAAATGCAAATTCTCATTCCACTCCAGCCACCCTTCAGGTCTCACCGCATTGCTCATGTATGATTTCATGATGATGGTTCGTGAATACTCTTTCCAGGGTCTCCCCAGGTACGTTGCAGTGGAGTTCACCAAGGCTAAAAGGTCTGAATCCGCCGAGATGTTACAAAATTGGATGGAGAAGCCAGTGGGCTGGTTTGAATCTTTGCGACCTTGAGCGGTTATGGTGTTCTTTTGATTGGGTAGACCCTTTCTGGCCAGAATTTGGCAGTTTTGGAACACCACCGTGCCGTCGCCGAACAGGAAATCGACGGTGCCGCTGATTCGGCACTCTCGGTAAAATTGTCGCATTGTGTGGGTGTATAACGTGTCCTGGTATCCTCTCATGCCGCACCGGAAGAAGACCGATAGATCTGAGTCGGATCTTAGAGCTACTGCCTGGTGCTTCTCTGGCCCTGCTGTGTTCTCGAACGTGATGTCTCTGGCTATGAACCCCCTGCCACTAACAGCTGCATAGAAGTATTGTCATGAAAAATAGGCGTATAATCTTTATAATTGAATTCCTTCCGATACTTTAATTAAGGATGTACACGTGAAATCATCAATTATCTCAAAAGTTTAACTTGATGAAAAGAGGTAGATTTTATTATTTATTCTATATCTTAACACTCTTCCTCACGTGTGGGTCAGACTCTCCCTTAATAGGTGGCCTAACACGTGTAATATTTAATTAAATGAGACAGAATGTAGAGTCGAGATTTGAACTCAACCTCTACTCTGATATCATGTGAAATTACCATTTATTCCAAAAATTTAACCTGATAGGAAAATGTAGATTTTATTATTTATTTTAGAGAAACTCTATTTGCAGTCCCCACTTGAGAACTGTATGTACAGGCTCTTTATTAAATGAGAAAAAACATCATTTTAAGAGAAATATTTTTATAATTTTAAAAGATTTTAAAGATAAAATTATCTAGACTTGTATTGCAATTCTCATTCGAGAACTGTACGTAGTATTGCTATTTATTTTATATCTATATATACACTCACTTACCAAAGGTTGCCGTGTGAAATGTGGGCCAACCGTCAACAAAATTCCGATTACCGGAGATAATAGTGGCGTCCATGCCATCACCAATCATCATAAGGTTCCATTTCTTCTTCTTGATCTCCACATACTCTTTGTATACACCTCTCTTGATGTAGATGACATAACGGCGCATGCTATAATCAGGAGCTGCCAACACTGCGTCCTGAACCTTTGTGAAATTCCCACTCCCATCTGCAGCCACTATAACATCAACCGCCACCCCATTTGCTTGTAGCAGTTTCCGGTCCTCGTGTTTCACCCACCGAGGAAATTGGCCTTTATTTCTGAGATTACGCCCATGGATTTGGGAAGCAGGGTGCACCATGTAAAGAAGTTGCTTCACCAAAGAAGTCACTTGGCTCAGGCTCCCGGCCACCAGCCCTTTGACAATGCTATTGGTGCCCTCAAATCCTTCCGTGCATGTGTCCTGATTAACGAATGCAGCGCTCAGCCATGTCCTTAAATCAGAGCTCATATCTCCAGTACTATTGTCTTTAACTGTAAATCAAAACCATGTACATATAAGCAGCTTGGACCCGAAGCCTCGAGTTTTTTGTATTAATATTGTTTGTTTAATCTCGTACGTATTATCTTAGTTCCTCTAAAATTTGCTTTTTATATTGAGATTCTCACCTGAAATAATAAACGAGTTAAGACAAGAACAACAGTACATGATTAGCAATGTCGAGGGTCCCCTGAATCGAAGGAAGAAAAGCACGAAACGGGACCATCGACGGAACGTAGGTTCACGAGGGCAAACTAATTCATTAAGTTCAGGGAATTCGTACAAATTTAACTCTATCCACGTCCGTGACCCAAACCAAAGTACAAGTATTCCCCATGTACAAGGCGTATCCCCACTAGAAGATAGAAGTTTTGGATACCAACCTCCTTTCAACATGGAATTAATGCATATAATTAAAATAAGTAAATGAAAATAAACAAGAGATATCGTAGAATATTGATGATTAGTATACCTTTCGGGTTCTGGATAGCAGAGACAGACCAACTTAACTGGTCGACGGAAAGATCGAGCAAGTCAAGACAGTCGGAAATGGCATTGGAAAGGCGAAGATCGCCATAGCCGGCATTAACAAAAGGAGAGATAATGGAGGCCACCTTTTGCACAGCGCCGATGGTGGTCTTCACAGTGTCGACGAATTCTGATGAGGGCACCTCTAAGCACTCCGAACTCAAGAGATCTGCGCGAGAGGTAGCAGCAACTGCAGTGCATACACAGAGGATAAACATCAACAAGAGTTTCAACAGCTTTTGGGTGAATGGAGGACGAGCCATTTTGGAACTGTCAATTGTTTTGACAGTAAAGGAACGAAACACCGACTCTAGCTTGCTGCTACTAATTGCTAGTGTTTATGCATGTATATAGCGAGTTCAGAACCAATTTAAGGCCCGGCGGAGGGTGTTTATATTGAAGAGGGTCGGCCGGGTTCAGATAGGTGGGCAGGTGAGGGAATTTAAGACGGGGAGGTGGGGTCAGTGACACGAGTAATCGTGTCAAATGTATCATGCATGTGGAGGGGCTTGTGAACAATGTATAGTATCCATAGGCCATGTGTAGGCAGGCCGTCACAACAATTGTTGTTGAATTTTGAGCACTTGATAGTTTGTTAGTCGATGAGATCATGCTTCACCTGGCCGCCTATCACATACTATAACTACAAATAGATTTCACAAAAATAAATATATAAATTGATATGACTTAATATAATACGTTAAATCTATTTTACAATAAAAATAATTTTATAATCTAACGTATTACATCAAATTACGTCAATTTATGAATTAACTTTTATAAAGTCTTTTTATGACTAATGCATTTCTCCATAATCATATATGATTTATAATTATTAAGTTTTCATGGTAGCATCTTATAATATCATGAGAATATTACATGTCTACCTTTTATCAGAATTATCTTATAGTTACTCACATCCAATATTAATACTGAAATCTACGTTGGTGATCGTCGTCTCCAAAATAGTAGTTAAGTTATGACGTGAAGTAGTGCGCAGCGCTTGAACAACCCATGATATATCTACCATTACAGTAATGTCATTACTTTTTCTTCAAAGATAAATGATATTTACAGTCATAAAGTACATAAGTATCGTGCACTTCTTTTAAAAAAAATAAATAAATATAAGATCTACATAAAAAAGATGTGCGCGGTGCTTGCAGAATTCATAACTATATCTAGTATTATTTTTTTCCAAAATTACATAACAAAGCCATATACTTGAGGAAAATTGGTTTTTTTTAGTAGAGTTCCCCTAATTTTTGTTATTCTATCTAAACATCTTTACATTGAAACAATCAAAAGATAATTTTTCTCAAAAAAAATTAATTTAGATTTTGGTCACAGACAAAAACCAAATCAACCTAAGCATAACTAAAAAGGAAAACCTCTTACAAAAACTATGCCAAACATATTTTCAAGTTTCAACAGACAGTAGTCACAGTACCACTTTTTCAAAGTCCAATAAAAAACAAATTATGTACAACATTTTCAAATGTATATTTTAGGAGAGCACTAATATACCTTTCATCTGTCATTTCTAATTACACTTACCGATATAATAAATTTTGAGTGATTTCATGTGCAAACCACGAAATGAAAGTCACTTAATTAAACATATGTTAAATAGCAATTATGATTAAAGATGACAAAATTAGACCAGAACAAAGAAGTGATAAAACGAATATCGATTGAAAGATATAGCTCTTAATTTATCTAGATTTATCTCCATATCTAAATATGGAAGAACAAACTATTGTTTTTACAGATGAGATGATATGAGTTGAGATTAAAGTTAAAAGTTAAATAAAATATTGTTAAAATATATTTTTTTAATATTATTTTTATTTTAGAATTTGAAAAAGTTGAATTGTTTATTTTATTTTGTATGAAAATTTAAAAAAATTATAATAATGAAATGAGATGAATTGAAAGAAATCGTGAAAATAAACGTGGCATTAAAGGACGTAACCAACAGAAGGTTCTCATCCTATCCCGGACATTGTTATTATTATTTAAGATAAATAATAATATTTCTTTTTTGCGGTATCCCATCACTTTTACAAAATTTTCGAAATACTTAGCTCTAAAATTTTAAAGTTATTATTTAAGTTTTTGAAGAAAATCTTACATATATACCACTAGATATCAAGGCTACATTGATTTAAAATAATGTAAATTCTATTAGTTTTTAGCATATGGAAACCCCACCCATCGTTGCAGGCCGTAGTGTTCCATGTCTGGCCTTGATCTAAAAGAGTTGTCAGATCAAGAGCATGGGATCCCAGCAATACGTTTCCCTGCAGCCTCGCTCCTTTCCTCTCTTTTGGAAAGCCAATATCATCGTAACATAGTCATGATCATGTAGCACTGTCATTTTCCTCTTCCTCGACTTCAGTGCCTTTGTCAAATGCATGTGTTGTAGTAATTATAATTCAAGTTGTTCTTTCTATAATTACTGTACAATTAAATCAATCAAATGATCATCGATCGCAGTCACCTTTTGCTACTTTACGGAAAAATGAGGTTTCACCCACCCTTTTCTTTTTCTTAATGATGATCGATCGTGATTTCACCTCCTTAATCGACCTAAAAATATACACCAATGAAACAACATCTAAAGCTAGCTAATAATTATATAAATAAATATATATATGTGATCAATTATTTTTTATAAAAATAATTATTTTTTATAAAAATAAATCTATTTTCGTTGTAAATAGAAACCATAAGACAATTCATGAAAAGTCAAAATGATTCAACTGCCCGAATATATTCTAGTGCATGCAAATCATCATGAATTGCTTTCACCATGTGCATGACCTCAATATTGCCAGGCGTAATGCTACATACAGTCGTGAAATGCGTAAATGCTGTGTAATCGTTTTGAAAAAGAGTGGGATCCATTATTAAAAAACTAATTTCTTTTTATGTAGGTTATATATATATTTATTCACTTTTTTCAAAGCGACTGCACTGTTTGCGCACTCACAACTGCAAGTATCATTTCTCTATTGCCAGTCATGATCAGTTCATACATATGAACTCTCATATGGGGCCTAGCTAGACTCACACCAAACAGCAATAAATAGGTTTAGCAAGCTTTTAGGCATAGGTTCAACTCCCATGTTCTATAATTAAGTGATACCAAAATGAATAATAAATGGTGTAGGCCTCACATATCTCTGATGATGTATATATATCTATCTCTCTTCCATTTGAGGCCTTAAGTTCGAATAAAAACTATGATCAGCCTCTAGAATAAATAAAAGAAATGGTAAATTTTGGACGGTGATGTCTCATGTGTCAATGTCAAAAGGGCATGCATGATAGAGTACTGTGTATCAAGTAATCAACACTATGCTTCAGTATATAATAATTATAATAATAATGTAAGCCAACTCACGATTGATGCTGAGAGAGAACTGTTCGGACAATGACAAGTATAGAAATATGAAAGATTCAAAGGGGAAGGCCAGCAGAGATCTTATCTTGAAAAAACAATCAGAAATAATAAATGGCTAGAAGAGCATATTAAAGGTGCATGCAGGGAGAGTAATCTTTTCCAAAAGTAATAAAGAGTAAAGGGATGCAAGGCATTTTTAAAGGAGGCCGACGCGAAACCGCGTTGTACAGCTCTGTGCTAGCTAGCTCACACAGTCTGCTTTTATTAGGAAAGAAAGAGAGTCAAAAGAACGCGTCCAAGTGCAAGTAGTTTGATGCATATGTTCTGGACGGCTACGTGCATTGGACGACACTAGAACAAGCTAGGAATTGCTTGCTTGCTTGCTTGCAAACACACATGCGTACGTACACATGGGGCTGGTGACCCAATAATCACACAGTAAGTATGCGATATTGATCTTTATAAACTGTTGTCGTCTCTTTACCATGTCATTATCGTTATATTCTAAAGATCATAAATACTGTACGTTCGCTTTGGGGACCAGCGAATAGATTCACGATTTTTTCTTCTTCTTCTTCTTCTTAAAGATCAGCGCGCGCTAGCTAGCTCAGCGTTTTAGCTCCTTTTTCGCCAGTAAAATTAATTAATATCTGTTCATATCAAATCTCTGCTTTCATTTCTCTAAGGAAGATCGAGTTCTTTGCTTTAATTAATTTCTCTTTAACTTTTCAACTTATGCGATTTGCCTAGAGTCTTGTAGTGGAAGCCTTTTTGGTTTTTTAGTCTTTTAATCAGCAACTAAAATTTAGCTTCTTGTTGATACAAACTCGAACACATACGTACTCAAATCCTCTTTACCTCGTGAACTGTTCTATTTCTAGGTGGTCATGTATCCCAGTACTGTTGGGGGAACGGTCTTATAACACATAGGGAAACCAAGTCCCACGTATAGACCCAATGGCTAGAAATCCACATGTCGAAACTCTATCGAGCACCTACAGCACAACTTTGACTAATTTGTATAGGAAAATCACCTCACTGCGTTTCAACCCATATTCCTTGATTTTAGCTTCTATGACGTTATTTGTAACGGCTACATTTATTGCATGTAGTATACTGTATATAATCAAAAGGCTCTCATATAGTGTCTCACTGGGACATTTCATCAAACACTTGTTTTACATTATTCTTTACTTACTACGCTTGCTACCATTTTGGCCTATATTATTTTTGCAGATGAGATGATATGAGTTGAGATAAAAATTAAAAGTGGAATAAAATATTATTATAATATATTTTTTTAATATTATTTTTATTTTAAAATTTGAAAAAATTGAATTATTTATTTTATTTTATATGAAAATTTAAAACTTATCAAAAAAAATTTGTAATGCTTAAATGAAAAGTTTTGTGAGAGTGAAGGAGACCTAGAGTTGTGCACCGACATATGTAGGCCGTCCGTATCCAAAAATCATTCCGACTCGAAACTACGACTCCGAACAATCTAACCTCCGATCCATTCCGACTCTGTTAATACGGAGCGGATGTTAGAGCAAAGGTTTTAGGCTTTTTGGATTTTTTTTTGGGCCACAGGGCTCTCTTTTTTGGGCTTCTTGGAACTAGAAATCTTGGAGCCCACAAAAATTAAAGATGTGCTTAATGCATTTGGGCCCTTATAGTGGGCTCACTACTTTTAAATTATATTTTACATATTACTAGAATATTTTTACACGACTAAAAAAGAGTATTTATGATAAATTATTTTTGATAAAAATGATTATTTGTGATCAGAATAGACTCATCTTAATAAAAAATTAATAATCATTTTTATGAGAAATAACTGTAAGCAAATAAGCAATTTTTTATAGTGAATTTGTTGACTTTCAAATTTACCAAAAATGTTAGAACAAAAAAATATTTTACATATGCAAAAATCAAAATATTACTAAAAGTTCCAAGTATACAATCCCAAGGCTATGCAGATGACAAACACAAAAAAAGGCAAAAGAAATTTAAATATACAACTAAAAACAATAAAATGATTAATAAAACAACCACTAGTTTCACGGACCTAACAACTAGTGCAAAATACCATCTATCCAAGCTAACAACTACTCTAGTTAGCACTAAAGAGTTTTACCGAGGTTGTCCTTTCCTTTTTGGGTTAAGGCAGTTTGTCCTTTCCTTCTTCGAGGGGTAAGGTGCGAGTTTGAAAAGTGAGGCTGTAACCTAGTCTGTACTTCAGGTTAACACAATGATTAATATGGAGCTTGAATTGGAATGCGTGTGGGAAGGCTTTTAAATTAGCAGAGGAAGAAAAATGGGAAGTTTTCTTATCAGAAGAGGCAACTACAAGATCAAAAAAACAAGGTAAAAGATGTATCATAATCCTCATCCTCATGGAAAAAAAGTATCAATAAAGAAGCATTCAAAACAACTATAACCAAGATATGGAATCCTGAAGGCTGGATAGTATTCAACGAGGTGGGGCACAACAGGCTACTGAATGAATTTCAAAAGCATGTGCATTTAGAAAGAGCATTAGCTGGCAGACCTTGGTCCTTTGACAAGTTTCTGATTTGTATCCAAGAGTTTGATAGTCAAATTCCTCCTGATGAGATCAATTTCACTCATGAACCCTTTTGGATCCAACTACATAACATGCCTTTGGCTGCTATGACTCAAGAAGGGGGGAAAGTTTAGGAGCTTCAGTAGGGGAAGTGATAAAAGTAGAAACTAATGGGGAGGGAATTAGCTTGGGGAAATTTTTAAGAATCCGTGTGAAGCTCGATATAATGAAACTGTTAGCAAGAGGCAAATTATTGAGAATTGAAGATACACAAAGATGGGTAGAATTTAAATATGAAAGGCTGCCAATGTTTTGCTTAAAGTGTGGTGTGCTGAAACACCCAGAAAGGGTATGCCCAATGGATAAAGCAAGGAAAAATTCAAGCGGGACAGATAGTGCACAATATCGGCAGTGGCTAAAGGCATCGCCAGCTTACTCAAAGGGTTTTGATGCTAGGAAATATGGGGGCAGAGGGAACAAAGTACAGACCACTCCAATATCTATGAGCAGGATTGAAGAGAATCTAATAAAGACTTCAATTGCTCAGTCAGTTGAAAAAAATGATCTGTTATTACCAACTGAGGTAGATTTGCAAAATAGTGCAGATAGTGACCAGATAGCTAATAGCCAAAAGAATGATTCTATACTCAAAACCGAATCACCTGAAGAATCTGAGTTATTTGATGCAGAAAAAATGCCTTTCTACCTTCAGAAGGAACAAGAAGCTAATGATTCATTGGGACCTCAAGTGAGTCCAGGTTCACAACTTTGGACCTGCAAAACCAACACAATTCCTGCAAAGATATGGTAAGCCTTTCTGCTCATAACATTAATCATACTCCTTTTGTACAAAACACTACAAAGAAACAAGGATGGAAAAGAAGAGCCAGAGGTGTTCATATGCATATTGACACTGACTTGAATGAGAATGGGACAGAACATGAAGTTTTACCAGGACTAAAAAGAGGTAGGACTGCACCTGAGACACTTGAGCAGGAGACTCTCTTAAAAAAGTCCAAAGATGAACTCAATCATGAAAGGAGTACAAATCAGGAAAACATGGTGGAGGCTGTTGAGTAGCCCCACGAAACACCATGAAGTGCTTAAGTTGGAACTGTCGAGGGCTTGGGAACCCTCAAACAGTTAGAGAACTTCATTCAATGGTGAAGAAAAAGTGTCCCAACTTGGTTTTTCTTATGGAAACCAAATGCAGAAGGGAAAGAGTTGAAAGAATCATAAATCATATTGGGTATTATAGAAGCTTTGTAGTTCATTGTAAAGGGTTTAGTGGGGGCTTAGAAATGTTATGGAAATCCACCATGGTTGTAGGATTGGAATCTTACACTAATAGCCATATTTCTGTGAACTTTACAGATCCTGTAAATGATAAAACAATGCTCCTTACTGGCTTTTATGGTAATCCTATAACTGCAAAAAGGCAAGGGAGTTGGCAGCTACTTAGGGCAGGTTTGGGACATCAAACAAAACACAAAATTCTCATCTCATCTCATCTCATCATTACACCTTTTTCAATTCTCCATACAAAATATAATAAACAATTCAACTTTTTAAAATCCCAGTACACCTTTTTCAAATTCCAAAACAATAATAATATTAAAACTTAATATTTTAAACTTCAAAACAAAATACAAAATTCTCATCTCATCCCCCAAACCTACCCTTAGAGTTTTAAAACCAATGGACAATAGGGCTTGGTTATGTATGGGGAACTTTAATGAGATTCTACATCAACATAAAAAGTATGGAGGAGCAACTAGAGCATATGCCCAAATGGAAGATTTTAGGAAAGCAATGGAGGACAGTGATTTAAATGATTTGGGCTATCAAGGGGCAAAATTCACATGGTCTAACAATAGAGGAGGGTCTGACTTCACCAAAAAAAGAATTGATAGAGCTCTAGGAAATCCTCAATGGATCAATAACTTTAATGTTTTTGACATGTCCAATTTAGTAGCCTATAGCTCTAACCACAATTCACTACTCATTAATTCGAGTAGTAATGGAGAACCAGAAAGAAGGTATAGAAAAATTTTCAAGTATGAAACATATTGGGGAAGAAAAGAAGAATGCTCTTATCTAATTCAAGCAGCATGGAAGGGGCAAACAAATGAGGAAATGTCACGAGCAGCAATTACAAACAGACTGACAAATTGCAAGAATAAGTTGATTCACTAGAGCAAGCAATTTGAAAAGACAAACAAGGAAGTTATTGAGGATAAACTGGCTCAGATCAAAAGCTTGCAAGAGACTAACATTGGCAATTATACAATGGAGATCAAACAAATTCAGAAAGAAGTTGCTCAAATGCTAGAAGTAAAGGATTTGAAATGAAAACAACGAGCCAAACAAAAATGGCTTAAGGAGGGGAACAGAAACATGAATTTCTTTCACAAATGTGCCAACCAAATAAGACAAACCAACCTTAAGAGCATTGCAGATGGTAATGGAGCAACCAACACATCCCCACAAGGAATCAGTAACATTTTTCAGAACTTCTATAAAAAGTTATTTACTACCTTTGATAACTCAAGAATCACAAAATGTATAGAACCTGTAACGCCCTAATGGAAGGCCCAAACCACATGGCCTATACTCCAAAAGGACTAGTTAATGATACAATTAGAGCCCCATTGGAACCTTATAAAGAGCAAGAACTTCTTTTTCCCAAGCAATGTGGGATCCCATACACCACCTACCCTTATCCATATCATATGTGGGTATCACAGAACCACTGCAACCTTTACTTATAAAGGAGATGAATCAAAAGCTTATAAAAGATTTCTTTGTTGCTGAGGTGGAAGAGGCAATTTTTTCTATGAACCCTTTAAGCTCACCTGGTCCAGATGGCTTCTCAGCAAGTTTCTTTCAGGATCATTGGAGCATTATGGGATAAGACATTAGTGAAGCAGTAATGGCAGCTTTGAATCATAACGGGTGGAGTGATGATATTAATGAAACTTTCATTGTCTTGATTCCAAAAACTAAAAATCCAACTCAAGTGACTGAGTTTAGACCAATAAGCCTTTGTAATGTCACTTACAAGATTATTGCTAAGGTTCTAGCCAATAGACAGAAACATATTCTTCCCATAATCATATCTACCACTCAAAGTGCTTTTGTCCCGGGAAGAATAATCTCAAATAATGTGGTTGTAGCTTTTGAGGCATTGCACACAATGCACAGTAGGATGAAAGGAAAATAGGGTTATATGGCTTTGAAATTGGACATGAGCAAAGCATATGACAGAATTGAATAGAATTTTCTTGAGGCAGTGATGGTAAGGATGGGGTTTGCTAGGAAATGGATTGACTTAATCATGACTTGTGTTTCAACTGTATCTTATTCTTTATTACTAAATGGAGCCCCTCAAATAGCTTTCAAACCTTCAAGAGGTATTAGGCAGGGTGATCCTTTATCATCCTACCTATTCATCTTATGTTCAAAAGCACTCAGCCAATTACTTAACAAAGCAGAATAATCTGGTTTAATTTCAGGGATTCCTATGGCCAGAGGTCAGATTCATGTCAACATCTGTTCTTTGCAGATGATAGCTTGCTGTTTTGCAAGGCTTCTTCTTTGGAATAGAGTAGGTTCATCAGGTTGCTGGCCATCTATGAACAAGCATTAGGTCAGAGGCTAAACAAAGACAAAACATCCATCTTTTTTAGCAAAAACACCAAGAAAGAGACCAAAGACATCATCACCTCTATTGCAGAAGTTAGAACCATTGATTCCCTATGAGAAATATCTAGGATTGCCTGCTCTAATGGGAAGATCCAGAAACAAGGCTTTCAAAGGCATCTTAGACAAAGTGAGGGAAAAACTTAGCAACTGGAAAATGAAAATGTTATCTCAAGCTGGGAAAGAAATACTCCTAAAGGCAGTGATAGAGGCCATTCCCATTTATAGCATGGGAGTTTTCAAGCTTCTCATAGGACTGTTGCAGGAATTAAATAGATTAATGAGGGGCAACTGATGGGGACAAGTAGGACAGGAAAGAAAACTGCATCGGATAAATTGGAATCAAATGGGGAAATCAAAAAACATAGGTGGGTTGGGCTTTAGAGACTTTGAAAGCTTTAACCTTGCTTTGTTAGCAAAGCAAGGTTGGAGGATTCTACAATCCCCAACCTCACTTGTGCATCAAGCTCTCAAGCTTAAATACTTTCCTAACCATGATTTTTTCCAAGCTAAATTGGGCAATTGTCCATCTTTTGTATGGAGAAGCCTGTTTTCAGCAAGACCTTTACTTAAATAAGAGACCATATGGAGGATTGAAAATGGTAAATCGGTCAGAATTTGGTCCGACAAATGGCTGCCTCGACCAATTACTTTCAAAGTACAAATCCCTATTAACATTTTAGATGCAGGAGCTAAGGTTGAGGAGCTAATCAACTCAACACAATGGCCTGGAAACTCAATTTACTCAAAGAAATCTTTAAAAAAAAAAAAAGAAACAGATCTCATTAGTCAATTACCTATGAATCACACAAAGAGGCCAGATAAATTAATATGGAGATGTTCAGCAAATGGATTATTCAATGTAAGGAGTGCATATCATATGCAAGGAGAAATACAGAGCAAAATAGAAGGCCAAACATCACAAGAAAGACAAAAAATAGAAGAATGGACCAAATTTTGGAAATTGTCACTCCCTCCAGCAACAAAAACATTTTTATGGAGAGCTTGTCTTAACATACTGCCTACCAAACTCAACTTGTGTAAAAATAAAATCTTGGTAGATCCTATTTGTCCTTTATGTTTGCAGGAACCAGAATCTATAGAACATGTACTACGGGACTGCATATCAGCAAGGGACGTTTGGGGACAAGATAAATGATACTTGCAGTCGTGAGTGTGCAAGCGCCGTGCAGTCGTTTTGAAAAAAGTGAATAGATATGGGACCCACATTAAAAAAAAAATTAATTTTTTAATAATGGACCCTACTCTTTTTCAAAGTGACTGCACGGCGTTTGCGCATTCCATGACTATATGTAGCATTACTCTTGGGGACAATGCTTTATGAAAATTCAAAAAAGCATTGGTTTATTCAAGAGCTTTCAAGATCTTCTGAAAGTCATGTTTATAAGGCTAAGCAAAGAGGAGATGGAGGAATTGTCAGTAGTGCTATGGAAGCTATGGTGGAGAAGGAATGACTTTATCTTCAGAAACACTTTTACTCATCCTAATGTTCTAGTGAAACAAGCCTATCAATTTTTGCAGGACTTTAGAGCATCTCAGGTATTGGTAAACAATCAGATTTCAAACTCTTTTGTTAGGAATGCAGGTTGGGTACTTCCCCCAAATGACTTTGCCAAAAGTAACTGGGATGCAGCAGTAGATAGGGTTAATTGTAAGATAGGAATTGGGATAGTAGTGCGTGACTGTGAAGAAAAAATTTTGGCAACAATGAGGAAGAAGCAGGTTTTACTCCCTGATCCTTTACTGGCAGAGACTTATGCTGCCCTTCAAGTAGCTATTTTTGGTAATGAACTGGGACTTAGGACAGTTATATTGGAGGGAGATTCAAAGAATGTTGTGCAGGCTATTCAAGGACATACGGAATATTTGAATTCTGTAGGGATGCTAGTAGCAGATATAAGGACCAAGATTCAATGCTTTGAAAGCAGTTCCATCAAACACATTCCTAGAGAAGCAAATGTAATTGCACACACGTTAGGCAAGAATGTCTTAGAACTGTTAGAATGTATTGTAGACATTGAGGATCCTCCTCACTGTATTCTGTCTCTACTATAGACACTTTGATCTATGGGAAGTTATATTTTCAAAAAAGAAAAAAAACAACTACTCTAGTTATATATATAACTTCATCACTACTATATGTTTATAGTCAACTATATTTAAGTTGGACTAACTGTTAATGCTCTACGATACTATTAAAATTACTTTTAAGTATAGCAATCACTATAATACTATGATATATATAACACTATTCACTACTACATGTTAATGCACATACTAGATTTGTACTCCATGTTAATAGTTGTAACGACCCGACTCAATATTAATAAGGATAAAATATGAATAATGTTATTGGGCCTATTAAGTTTAATAGGCAATTTTGGATAAGCCCACAAGCTATAATTTATTAAAGTTGTTTAAGAATTTTAATTATGAAGGTTTAGTTGATTTTTTACGATATAAGCTAGTTAATATTTTTAAAAGTCCAATTGAGGTATATTAAATAATTTTTAAAAGGCTACGGGCATATAAATTATTATGATGTATTTTTATCTATCCCAATATAGCTCATCTAATATTTTATCGACTAACTGTGTCCCCATTTAATTGGTATAAAGCCTAATAAGTAATTTATAAGCCCAAAAATATTTATTGGATGAGTCAAGCTTATTTCAAAATCAAGACCCGGCCAGTTAAAAGTTATTGAAAGTATGGGCAAGCCCAAGAGATTATTTGGATGGCTTACCCATTTGTTAAGCTCATGCAATGCTCAAGAAAAATCCTAAAACTTGTAGATGTTGGATCGAGTTGGACTCGATTAATACAATTAGTGATACTAATATGCTGAAATACTAACGATCTCCACATAAATACAACTCTTCACGTGAAATAATAATAATAAAATTCTCCAGCTAAAATAAGAACCTCAATAAATCTTAACCTAAGATTCTCCAAAACTCGGGTCCAAAATCTTACAACTCATACTTGGTGATAGAATCACGATAAAAATAGAACATAAGAGTACTACCAATAATCATAAAATACCATACACCATGTCATAACTTCAAACCCCATTGAATTTATCCCTAATTTCTTCAAATAAAACTCTACAAAATATAAGATTATTTCCTTCTAAACAATATACATCATCAATCTTAAAACCAAAGGTTCCTGACCTCACATTTAGAAACTTCCTTACCTTATGTGCTAAAACCCTTTCACGTAGTAGATGCACTTTGACATGCATGTATCTAAAAGATTTTCATTTATAATTTTTCATTAAAACAATAAAATAGTAATAATTAAAAATACTTATTACCGAGTAAGACATGTCATGGGGAGATTTCAACCTAGGGCTTTTTTTTTTCTTTTCAGTTTTCCAACAAAAGTTTTTTTTTTCCTCTTTTATTTTAAAAAAGTCTATAATTTTTTACCTGGGCTCTCATACTAATTGTAACACCCAGCTCCCCAGGTTTAATAATAAAATTACTTTTAGAAATTCTCGGGGAAGCCGGAGTGCTACTATTAAACTTGACTTAAAAATATATTTTTTTATTCTAAACAAAGCGTCAAGTACAAAGATTCCTTATAATAAATAATTTTGTTTTGTATTAAAATATTGTTATCATAAATGTTAATGTGCGGAAGCATTTATTAAAATTTCTCAAAGTCTGTGCCAAAAAAATCATAGCTTAAAAATCTATGTACATGATATAGGCCACTATCACGCCTCCCTGGACAAAGTCTTGTCTTGCAGCTCTACTTGCATAAATATTCTGACATTGGGTGGTTTAAAACATAAAAACGAACTAAATGAGTCGATGACTGAGTAAAAAACTCATCATAATGAAAATATACTTAACATAAGATTTTCATAAAATATTTCATGCTGAGAATTAAAATCATGACTAATTATACTGATATTTATGCTATGCATGATTGATTTATTTGAATTAATTGACTGATTTGACTAGTCAACACACTTAACTTTGTGTGCGAGATTGTGGCATATTATGGTGGACCACGCTTGAGTCTGTGGCTTACACATCTACTCTAAAACTACATTGGTACCATGCATTTGAATGACCATCTGATTAACTGTTCTGAACTTATCTTACACTTGATTTTATGAAAGGTTACGTGTCTTATACAATGTGAAATGCATGAGATGCATAATACATACATAACTATAATATGCGAATAAAACATAATGAATGACGTGCTTGGAAATATCAAGACATACGTGGTACGTAAATACTAGCTTCCAAAGAATTGACTTTAATAATAATATATATAACTACCTAACGTATGCTAATCCTAATTTATGATCAAACTACTTATCTCGCAGCGTTAATCCAATATTTCTGACATGAAATCAACCACATGAACTAGATGAAGAGAGAAAACGTGAGGGATGTTACGAGAGGAATGAGGCATTCGACTATTGGCATGGTGAACGTTGGACACGCACGGTGCTAGACTTGATATCTTGGATTCGGTCATTGCACTTATGGAGGTTTATGTTTTTTTTCGAAATAACACAGATATTTATAGAGAGATTTGGGAGAGGGTGCCGATAAGTTTGAGTTGGACTCGGTTAATACATGTAGTGACATTAATCTGTTAAACACTCAGTCGTGATCATCTAAGAAAAGAATTTGAATTTAAAAACATTATCTAGCAGTTCATTCAATGTAAGATTGGCAGCAACTGAGAGTGCGTAGGGGACTTCAATCAGTGGTGACTTTAAATTGAAATAAATTTATAATAGCCGATCTTTAAATTCTAAAATGAGTATAACTCGTTCAATAATAAATTAGATTTAACCTAGTTATTGAGTCTAATTAAAACTCATAATCAATCTCAATAATTTATTGTTCGTGGGCTTATCTAATATGGCCCATTAAATATAATTTAGGTCCAATACTTATCAATATTATGACCTTAGAACTATTGGGCCGGGTTGTTACAAACTTCCCTCATTGAAATTTCGTCCTCAGAATTTGTTAGACCACAAATAACTTACATGTTTATTCGCCACATGCTTTTTATGTCCCTCTTTTAAATCCTTGATCCTTTAATCTGACTTAATATTCAAAAATTGCGATCTTCCTATATTTTGGTTCAATGCTTTACTAATCCTTTAGGCGTACATGTTAGCAAGCGACGTGTCAACTATCGTACACTCAAAATTCAACTCAAGCATAAACAAATATTAACTTTTACAATAGTATTGTTTTAAAAGCCTAATAATAAATTCACCCAACAATTATCTTAACTACACAATAGTAATTAATGATCTCCACATAAATACAACTCTCCATGTGAAATAATAATAATAAAATTCTCTACCTAAAATAATAACCTCGAAAAATTGTAACCTAAGATTCTCTAAAGTTTGGGTCCAAAATCTTACAACTCCTACTGTGTAATAGAATCATGATACCTATAAAACATAAGAGTACCACCGATCGTCATAAAATACGATACACCATACATAAATCTATGTCATAACTTCAAACCCCACATAATTCATCCCTAATTTTTTTAAATACAACTCTACAAAATATAAGACTATTTCCTTGTGAACAAGATGCATCATTAATCCCAAAATCAAATGTTCCTAACCTCACATTAAGAAACTTTCATACCTTATGCGCTAAAACTTTTTCACATAATAGGTGCATTTTGACATCATGTATCTGAAAAAAAATTCATTTATATTTTTTCATTAAAATAGTAAAGTAGTAACAGTTAAAAATACTTACTGCAGAGCAAGACATGTCTTAGGGAGATTTCGGCCTAGGACTTTTTTTTCTTTTTGGTTTTCCAACAAAGGTTTTATTTTTCTAAAAAAACAATCCTCTTTTATTTTAAAAAGTTTACAGAACTTTGACCTTGGCTTTGATACCAACTGTAAAACCCACACCCTAGGTTTAATAATAAAATCACTTTTAGAAGTTATCGGGGAAGTCGGAGTGCTACTACTGAACTTCCATTAAAAATATTTTCTTTTATTCTAAAGAAAGCGCCAAGTACAAAGACTCCTTATAATAAATAGAGTTGTTTTGTATTAAAATATTGAAATTATAAATGTGAGTGTGCGGAAACATTTATTAAAATTTCTCAAAGTCTGTGCCAATAAACTCATAACTTAAAAATATATATACATGATATAGGTCACTGTCACGCCTTTATAGACTAAGTCCAGTCTTGCAGCTCTACTTTCATAAATATTCTAACCTGGGGTGATTTAAAATATAAAAACAAACTAAAATGAGTCGATGACTTAGTAATAAACTCATCATAACGTAAATATAATTAATTTCATAAAATATTTCGTGTTGAGAATTAAAATCATGACTGATTATACTGATACTTATGCAATACATAACTGATTTATTTGAATTAATTGACTGATCTAACTAGCCAACACACTTAATTCTATGTGCGAGGTTGTGCACCGGCCCATATCCCGCGGCTGCAAGGGGAGCTGCTGATAGCATTCTTGCATACCATGGTAGACCACACTTGAGTCCATAGCTTGCACATGCATTATGAGATTGTATTGACCATGCATCTGATTGACCATCCGATTAACTGTTCTGAGTTTATCTTACACTCAATCTTATAAAAACTTACGTGTCTCATACAACGTGAGATGCATAATATATACATAACTATAATATGCGGAATGAAACATGATGAATGAGGTGCTTGCAAATTTTATGACATGTGTGGCACGTAAACAGTGGCTTCCAAATAGTTGATTTTAATAATAATATTTATATATATATATATAAATAGTTAACGTATGCTAATCTTAATACTATATAACAATATTTTCGGCATGCAATCGATCACATGAACTAGAAGGAGAGAGAAAACATAAGGGATGTTATGAGAGGAGTGAGGCAGTTGGTTATTGACTTGGTGAACGTGGGACACACACGGTGTTGGATATCATGGGTTTGGCAACTGCAGTTATGGATGTTTATGTTTTTTTTCCAAATAACACACGAAATGGAGATATTTATAGAGAGATTTGGGAGAGGGTGCCAACAAGTTTGAGTTGGACTTGGTTAATACATGTAGTGGCACTAATCTGCTGAACACTCAGTCGTGATCATTTAAGGAGAGAGTTTGAATTTAAAAATATGATCTAGCAGTTCATTCAATATAGGATTGACAGTGACTGAGACTAGATAAGGGACTTCAATCAGTATTGATTTTAATCTGAAATAATTTCAAAATTGCCATTTTTAAATTATAAACGTAGTCTAACTCGTTCAACAAAAAATAGAATTTAACCTAGTTATTATGCCTAATTAAAACTCCTAATCAATTTCAATAATTCTTCACTCGTGTACTTGTCAAATATGGTCTATTAAATATAATTTAGACCCAATAGAAATTAACAATATTCTATCTTAAAATTATTGGGCCGGGTTGTTACAAACTTCTATCCGTACAAAAATTCTATCTTTGAAATTTGCTACACCTCAAATAACTTAAATACTTATCCGCCACTTGCTTTTCATGTCTCTCTTTTAAATCCTCGATCCTTTAATCGAACCTAATATTCAAAAATTGCGATCGTCCCATATTTTGGTTCGATGTTTTACTAGTCCTTTAGGAATTAGGCATATACAACGACGCGTCAACCATTATACACTCAAAATTCAACCCAAGCCTAAATAAATATAAACGTTTACAATGGTATTAATTTAAAGCCTAGTAATAAATTCACCAAACAATTATCTTAACTCCACGTACAATAGTAACTAACGATTTTTACATAAATACAACTCTCCAAGTGAAATAATAATAATAAAATTCTCCAGTTAAAATAATAATATCAATAAATCGTAACCTAAGATTCTCCAAAGTTCGAGTCCAAAATCTTACAATTCCTATTTGGTGATAGAATCACGATACCAATAGAACATAAAAGTATCACCAATCATCATAAAATATCATACACCATACATAAATCTATGTCATAACTTCAAACTCCAATGAATTCATCCCTAATTTTTTTCAAATAAAACTCTACAAAATATAAGATTATTTACTTGTGAACAATATGCATGTATCTAAAAATCTTCTATTTATAAATTTTCAATAAAACAATATAATGGTAACGGTTAAAAATACTTGCGGCAGAGCAGAACATGTCTTAGGGTGATTTTAGTTTAGGATTTTTTTTTCTTTTCGGTTTTCCAACAAAAGTTTTTTGCTTTTTTTTTCTTAAAAATTATTTCTTGGAAAATTTTTTCCTCTTTTATTTTAGAAAAGTCTACAGAATTTTCAATTTAGACTCTGATATAAATTGTAACACCCCGCTCCATAGGTTTAACAATAAAAATCACTTTTATAAATTTTCGGGGAAGCCAGAGTGCTACTGAACTTGACTTAAAAATATTTTCTTTTATTCTAAAAGAAGCGCCAAATACAAAGATTCCTTATAATAAATAGAGTCGTTTTGAATTAAAATATTGAAATCATAAATGTTAGTGTGCGGAAGCATTTATTAAGATTTCACGTAATAGGTGCACTTTGACATGCATATATCTAAAAAAAATTCATTTATAATTTTTCATTAAAATAGTAAAGTAGTAACAATTAAAAATACTTAGTGCAGCACAAGACATGTCTTGGGGAGATTTCGGCCTAGGACTTTTTTATCTTTTTGGTTTTCCAACAAATGTTTTACTTTTCTAAAAAAAAAAAATTCCCCTTTTATTTTAAAAAAGTCTACAGAATCTTTGACCTTGGCTTTGATACCAACTCTAAAACCCACTCCCTAGGTTTAATAATAAAATCACTTTTAGAAGCTATCGGGGAAGCCAGAGTGCTACTACTGAACTTTACTTAAAAATATTTTCTTTTATTCTAAAGGAAGCGTCAAGTACAAAGACTCATTATAATAAATAGAGTTGTTTTGTATTAAAATATTAAAATTTCTCAAAGTCTGTGCCAAAAAAATCATAACTTAAAAATCTATATACATGATGTAGGTCACTGTCACGCTTTCATAGACTAAATCTCATCTTGCAGCTCTACCTTCATAAATATTCTGACCTGTGGTGGTTTAAAACATAAAAACAAACTAAAATGAGTTGATGACTTAGTAATAAACTCGTCATAACGTAAACATAATTAACATAAGGTTTTCATAAAATATTTCATGTTGAGAATTAAATCATGACTGATTATACTGATATTTATGCTATGCATAACTGATTTATCTGAATTAATTGACTGATCTAACTGGCCAACACACTTAATTCTATGTGCGAGGTTGTGCACCAGCTCATGTCCCGCCGTCGCAAGGGGAGCCGCTGATAGTATTCTTGCATACTATGGTAGATCACACTTGAGTCCTTAGCTTGCACATGCATTCTGAGGTTGTATTAACCATGCATCTGAATGACCATCTAATTAACTGTTCTGAGTTTATCTTACACTCGATCTTATAAAAAATTACGTGTCTCATACAACGTGAGATGCATAATACATACATAGTTATAATATGCAGAATGAAATATTATGAATGAGGTGCTTGCAAATATTATGACATGTGTGGCACGTAAACACTGACTTCCAAATAGCTGATTTTAATAATAATATATGTATAAATAGTTAACGTATGCTAATCTTAATAATATATAAAATATTTCCGACATGCAATCCATCACACGAATTAGAAGGAGAGAGAAAACGTAAGGGATGTTATGAGAGGAGTGAGGCAGTTGGTTATTAGCTTGGTGAACGTGGGATACACACGATGTTGGACTAGATATCTTGGGTTTGGCAGCTGCAGTTATGGATGTTTATGTTTTTTTCCAAATAACATACGGAATGGAGATATTTATAGAGAGATTTGGAAGAGGGTGCTGACAAGTTTGAGTTGGACTCGGTTAATACATGTAGTGGCACTAATCTGCTGAACAATCATTCGTGATCATCTAAGGAGAGAGTTTGAATTTAAAAATATAATCTAGCAGTTCATTCAATGTATGATTGACAGTAACTGAGACTATATAAAAGACTTCAATCAGTAATGATTTTAATCTGAAATAATTTTCTAATTGTCGATTTTTAAATTCTAAACGAAGTCTAACTCATTCAACAAGAAGTAGAATTTAACCTAGTTATTAAGCCTAATTAAAACTCCTAATCAACTTCAATAATTTTTCACTCGTGTGCTTATCAAATATGGTCCATTAAATATAATTTAAACCCAATAGAAATTATTAATATTCTGACCTTAAAATTATTGAGCCGAGTTGTTACAAACTTCTATCTGTATAAAAATTATGTCTTCGAAATTCGCTAGACCTCAAATAACTTAAATATTTATCTGCCACTTGCTTTCATGTCTCTCTTTTAAATCCTCGATCCTTTAATCGAACCTAATATTCAAAATTGCAATTGTCCCATATTTTGGTTCGATGCTTTACTAGTCCTTTAGGCGTATACAACGATTTGTCAACCATTATACACTCAAAATTCAACCCAAGCCTAAATAAATATAAACATTAACAATGGTATTAATTTAAAAGCCTAATAATAAATTCACCCAACAGTTATCTTAACTCCATATACAATAGTAACCAACGATTTTCACATAAATACAACTCTCCACGTGAAATAATAATAATAAAATTCTCCAGCTAAAATAATAATCTCAATAAATTGTAACCTAAGATTTTCCAAAGTTCGGGTCCAAAATCTTACAATTCCTATTTGGTGATAGAATCGCGATACTAATAGAACATAAAAGTACGACCAATCATCATAAAATATCATACACCATACATAAATTTATGTCATAACTTCAAACTCCATTGAATTCATCCCTAATTGTTTTCAAATAAAACTCTACAAAATCTAAGATTATTTACTTGTGAACAAGATGCATCATCAATCTTAAAACCAAAGGTTCCAAACCTCACATTAAGAAACTTTCTTACCTTATGCGCTAAAACTCTTTCACGTAATAGGTGCATTTTGATATGCATGTATCTAAAAATCTTCCATTTATAAATTTTCAATAAAACAATATAATGGTAACAGTTAAAAATACTTGCGGTAGAGCAGAACATGTCTTAGGGTGATTTTAGTTTAGGATTTTTTTTCTTTTCAGTTTTCCAACAAAAGTTTTTCCTTTTTTTTTTTTCTTAAAAATTATTTCTAGGAAATTTTTTTCCTCCTTTATTTTAGAAAAATCTACAAAATTTTCAATTTGGACTCTGATATAAATTGTAACACCCCGCTCCATAGGTTTAACAATAAAATCACTTTTATAAATTTTCGGGGAAGCCAGAGTGCTACTGAACTTGACTTAAAAATATTTTCTTTTATTCTAAAGGAAGCTCCAAGTACAAAGATTCCTTATAATAAATAGAGTCGTTTTAAATTAAAATAATGAAATCATAAATGTAAGTGTGTGGAAGCATTTATTAAGATTTCTCAAAGTTCGTGCCAAAAAAATCATAACTTAAAAAAATCTATATACATGATGTAAGCCATTGTCATGCCTCCCTGGATTAAGTCCCGTCCTGTAGCTCTACCTTTATAAATATTCTAACCTGAGGTGGTTTAAAACATAAAAATAAACTAAAAATGAGTCAATAGCTCAGTAAGAAACTAATCATGATGTAAACATAGTAAACATAAGGTTTTCATAAAATATTTCATGTTGAGAATTAAAATAATGACTATACTGGTGCTTGTGCTATGCATGACTGATTTATCTGAATTAACTGACTGATCTGATTAGCCAACACACTTAATTTTGTGTGTGAGGTCGTGCACCAACTCCATGTCCTATGGCCATAGGGGGAGCTGCTAATAATATTCTAGCATACTATGATGGACCACGCTAGTTTGTGGCTTGCACATCCACCCTGAAACTGCATTGGTACCATGTATCTGAATGACCATCAGATTAACTATTCTGAACTTATCTTACACTTGATATTATGAAAGCTTATGTGTCTTATAAAATGTGAGATGCATGAGATGTATAATATATGCATAACTATAATATGTGGAATGAAACATGATGAATGAGGTTCTTGCAAATATCATGACATGCATGGCATGTAAACACTGGCTTCCAAAAAACTTGCTTTAATAATAATATATATAAGTAGTCAACGTATGTTAATCCTAATTTATGATCAAGCTACTTACCTCGCAACGTTAATCCAATATTTTTCGCATGAAATTGATCACATGAATTAGAAGGAGAAAGAAAACGTGAGAGATGTTATAAGAGGCAATCAGCTATTGGCGTGGTGAACATGAGACATGCACGGTGCTGGACTGTGTATCTTGGTTTCGGCCGCTGCACTTATGGAGGTTTATGATTTTTCCAAATAACACACGAGAGAGAGATATTTATAGAGATGTTTGAGAGAGGGTACCGACAAGTTTGAGTTGGACTCGATTAATACATGTAGTGACACTTTTTTATTTGCTTAACATTCAGTCGTGATCATCTAAGAAGAGAGTTTGGATTTAAAAACATGATCTAGCAGTTCATTCAATGTAGGATTGGCAGTAATTGAGACTAAATAGGGGATTTCAATCTATGATGATTTTAAATTGAAATAAATTTTTAATGACCGATCTTTAAAGTTTAAAAGGAGTCTAATTTGTTCAATAATAAATGAGATTTAACCTAGTTATTGAGCCTAATTAAAATTCTTAATCAACTTCAATAATTTATCATTCATGAGCTTATCCAATATGGCTCATTAAATATAATTTAGACCTAATAAAAATTATCAATATTCTTACCTTAGAATTATTGGGCCGAGTTGTTACAAGTTTATAATTTAAGTAATAAGTTCTACTATTAAAAAATTATTTATTGTTTGGTAACCATATGTTTGAAAAGAAATTAAAAAATTGCTTTATAAGGTAGAAATGACAATTATTTGAATTTTCAAAGATTATGACCATATTATTGAAAGTTTGAAAGTTGTAATTATCTTAAAGTTATATGGATATTTTCGTTCATTAACAATCTTTTTAAAATTCGAATTACATTTCGTATTATCCGGATAACTTATTTGAGATTAAAAATGCTTTAATATGTAACACCTAAACAATTAGGGCTCGTTTGTTTTCACAAATGAGATGAGATGAGTTAAGATTAAAGTTAAAAAGTTGAATAAAGTATTGTTAGAATATATTTTTTAATATTATTTTTGTTTTAGAATTTGAAAAAGTTAAATAAACATATTTAATTTTTTAAAAGAGTAATTCTACATACAACCGTAAAGTGCGTAAACGCCGTGTAATTGCTTTGAAAAAGAATGAGGTCTATTATTAAAAAAATAATTTTTTTTTCATGTGAGTCTTATATTTTATTTATTTTTTTCAAAACAATTACGCAGCTACATAATTTACGATTATAAATATCTTTTATCTTTTTAAAATACAGATTTGATGTTCACCCTATCATTATCCTAAAGTAAAAGACAAACAAGAATAGGTATTTGTCCACCCATAAGGAGTGATCCGACCACTATATTTTGAGGTGGTTTGTGACTAACCCAACACTGTAATGGCCACATCCACCCACTTAGAAGTGGTCGGACCACCCGTGGTTCTGATTTGTTTAATTTTAAATAAAGATTAATGTTAAATATATTTTTTGAGTATACAAATTTCACATATATATATATTTTTTAAATTAAAAAATAATTATTTTTTTTATAGATTCTAAATTTATTTATTTTCTTAAAAGAAATGTATAATACTTTCGTATCCTAAAATTACACTCATTTCTCTTAAATAAAATACTAAAGCCTACATGTCAGTGTATTGTCTCGTTTGTTTTTAAAGATGAGATGAACTAAGATAAGAGTTAAAAGTTAAATAAAATATTGTTAGAATATATTTTTTTAATATTATTTTTATTTTGAGAATTGAGAAAGTTGAATTATTTATTTTATTTTATGTAAAAATTTAAAAAAATTATTAAGATGAGATGAGATAAAAATGATTATGAAAATGGTCATACATTCCTTATGCGTGACGCGTCAATATTCATTAGGTGTAAAACTGGCTTTTTACCACATCCAAACAGTAATTTGCTGCTATATTAATATTAAATATATATATATATATATTAAAAATAAACTTATATCCATTTAAGTTTGAGTATAAAAGTGAAAAATGGCTAATGCTCTTAATAAGTAATTTCCACTCCGAGCACATGATTTTTCCATTGACCCATTAGCCAGTTTTCTACATACCTCATTTTCTAGCCTTAACTTATAGGCCCGTGAGTCGTGAGATATGAAAGAAAATTGATGAGTGTAATAATATATATAATTATGAGTTGTATAAGCAATACGTACCCTTTTTAAAAAAGAATGATATATATATTGTTAAAAAATTAATTTTTTTTATATGAATCCTATATTTACTTATTTTTTTTTGAAAAATTACGAGAATATTGTTTTCTATACAATACCTCCCAACTTAGACTATAAAATTAAAAACAAGAGCTCTAATATATTCCATCTTCTTATTTTTTTACATTTTTGCATTATTTTTCTACTCCAATAGATTATAAAGAGAAAAACATTTTAGTCACAAATAAATTTTATAAAAGTAAATTTATAAACTGATTAATTTGATGTGATATATTAAATTATAAAATTATTTTTATTATAAATATATCAAACATAATTCATAAAATTATTTCAATTTATAAATATATTTTTATATATATTTTTTAAAAGTCTTCTTATAAACGAATTCGCGTATCAAACCTTGCATCGATGCTAATGTATTTATTTAAAAAAATTGTACGAATTAAAGATAAAAATAATTTTTTTATGAGACAGTATATTTTCTTCTCTCAAACTTTTTTTAATAAAAAATCATGTACGCACCTAATCATTCGTACCTATCAAATTTATTTTGTTTTGGAGCTTATCTAAACCAAATAGGTAAACAACTCTTCGTTAATCGTTATCCGAAACCGACCTGTTTCATTTAATAAAATCGTTTCCCCACAATCTTTACAAATGATGAGCTTAGCTTACGTACGAAAAGGTTGAGCACACGTAAAAGAGACCGTGGTTTGAGGTGAAAGGATACACGTGGTTGTATGCAGTTGGACGGTCGTGGGCAATTCTCGTTGTCGAAGGCGACGTAAAGGGAGTGGGACTACGCCAGTTCTTATTACCAAGTACCAAATGTTTCGTGAAGGAGACACGTACGTCTCTCTCTCTCTCTGGTAATAACTTCCAAATCCTATGATCACCTTGCTTGTCCGTTCTCAGTTTCCATGTTTTCTGCCTCACTCGGATGATAAAAACAAAGCCAACATCGATTTTGGGAACTAGTCCTCCTCATTCTCTTCTACTCTCACTCAGCTTTTGGTTTTTATTGCATTCTTCATTTCAGTTTCATTTCATTTCTTGGTGGGTTTTTTGGTCCTCTAATTTCGTTCTATGCTTTTGTGAATTAAAATCGCTCCAAAGCTGAAAAATCGATGGAAGTGATTACTATTTTACTATTATTTGTATATGTTGTGAGATTTGGTTTCCATTTTAATGGATTTGGCTTTTCGTACAGGCATAGATTCATAGTTAAGTTAGACAATGCTGGGGAATGGAGTTATCGGGATCCTTGCCGAGTCTTGCAATAAGTGGGAAAGAAGGGTTCCTCTAACCCCATCACACTGTGCTCGACTTCTACACAGTGGAAGGGAACAAACTGGAGTGTCTCGCATTATCGTTCAGCCATCAACAAAGCGCATCCATCATGATTCACAGTACGAGGATGTTGGCTGTGAAATATCCGAAGACTTGTCAGAATGTGGTCTCATCCTGGGTGTCAAACAACCGATGGTGTTAAATCCTCTGTATTTTGCTTCCAACATATATGGTTTTCGCAAGTTTCTTACATGATTGGTTTTTCCGCAGCTGGATATGATTCTTCCTGATAGAGCTTATGCCTTCTTCTCCCATACGCACAAGGCCCAGAAAGAAAACATGCCTTTGCTAGATAAGGTAGCTTGTTTACATCTTTACGGATAAATATCAATTTGTGATGAGAATTTTGCTTTGCTGACCCCTCTCTCTATGCTTATTAGATAATAACTGAGAGGGTATCATTGTTCGATTATGAACTTATCGTCGGTGACCATGGAGAAAGGTTGCTTGCATTTGGAAAGTATGCGGGTAGAGCTGGATTAATCGACTTCCTACGCGGGTTAGGACAGAGTATGTTTGCCTGGCCTACAATACCTAGTTGCTGGGCTGGAAACTTTTTATTGGTTCAAGAAAGAACAAAAACTCATCTCGAGTTTCGTTTTCTTCGGGGAAGAGGCTTGGTGGTGGCTGGCATTATATATGTCTTCCCTGTGTTATCTGTCCTGCTTCGTTGTTGTTGGACTCCTCTGTTTTTAATAATGAAAACTAGTTTTGTACTGTAGTTTCCCTCCGTATATAACCAAACCTAGATCCTGAAATAGTGCATGCACTGAGTTTTATTTACATGATCCCGTATAATTTTGTTGAATGTTGACTGAATTTCCTTCAACCAGGGTATCTGAGTCTTGGATATTCAACACCTTTCCTCTCACTGGGTGCATCTTACATGTATCCCTCCTTGGCTGCCGCCAAGGCTGCTGTAATTTCAGTGGGCGAGGAAATAGCAACTCTGGGTCTGCCATCAGGAATCTGTCCGCTGATCTTCATATTCACTGGTTCAGGAAATGGTATTTTTACATTGCAAATGACTCTCCCTTGATCCATCCATACTGTCTCTATTGAAAAGTATAAGTTTTACTGTGTTGCAGTTGATTGCGAGGTTTTGATATCTACACTTTGTTTGCATAATGCCGTCCATGTAAAGTTCTCCTAGATGTTTCTGATTATAACTCCTTAAGCTCTAATAAAGAAGTGTTTGGTTCTTGTATTCTTCATCTGTTGAAGTAGTTTTTGTTCCTTTCTCTGTTACTGACTCTTATTAGTACTTATGTTTTGAATTTATTCTGCAATTAGTATTTTATTCAATTTTTCGTTATCGATTTACTCATTTTCTTCTGTAGTTTCTCTTGGTGCGCAGGAGATATTTAAGCTTCTGCCTCACACTTTTGTTGATCCGTGTAAGCTTCCAGAGCTATTTGAGGTGGTAAGTAACAAGTACTAATATTTTCTTCTAATGCTTCATTAAAATTTGGGGCATAAGTAGGATTGCATGGTTCATTTCTTACTGAGCGAATCACAATTTTTCCCAGCTTAACACTCTTTGTTGATCTTAACACTGGAGGAATTACATTTACCTGAATCAGTGAATACCTTTAAAATAAGATCTTTGAGAGGACTGGTTTTGTTTTAGATCTTTAAAATGGCAAGTTTCCTTGTGTTGTAAGCATCGTTAATCTGAAACTAGGTACTGGTCCCAATAAGGATCAAGCAGTCTCTTTTGAGATCAAGTGTGGGATTGTGTACAATTGTATCATCAGCAAGGAATTATTATCCTGTTCTTTTGAGGATAATTTGTCTCGATTTATCTATTCCACAAGTCTGAAGATAAGAAGCTGCTCATTAAACATATTATCTACCTATCTAAATATATAGATAAACAAATATATGGTCATTGAAGTGAGTCCAGAAAGTTACACTACATAATGAGTCGAAGTAGCATCATCTTAGTTTTAAATGCTGGACTACACCGAATTCTTGATTTAGAGCACATAACACCAAATTAAAGGGAGTAATTATAAAAAGTATAAAATTCCATCTTTCTAGTTAGTTAAATATATTCAGCCAAAAAAAGAAAAAAAGAAAAGAAGGAATGATAGCTGAACATGTAAATCTTTTTCAACATCCAGTAAAACCATGTATAAATTTTTTTTCTGCTTAGTCACATGCTTCGAACGACTTGGCAGGGCTCTTGATGCCCTAAATGTATGGGTAGCAATCACCATTAAAAGTTAACTGTGAAACCTTCATTCTTGTTCTTGTTTATTTGTTGAAATTGGAGGAAGCAGCCAAATGTAGGAGAGAATTCAGAAACCAATTATTAACATCAATATGTACTTTATTAGAATATAGTAAAAAACAGTCATAGAAATAATAACCAAAGATGTAGAAAAAGAAAATTGACAAGTTCATTCTAGCAACTGTTTCCCTCTGGCATGGAAATATCAATTTCTTTTTATTTCTGATCAGGCCAGCGATGTTACTCAACCAGTACGCACATCAAAGAGATTTTTCCAAGTATATGGCTGCATTGTGACTTGTCGAGAGATGGTTGGTCATAAAGATCCGACAAAAGTATTTGACAAAGTAAGTTATGCGAAGAGGGGGGCTGATAGGGGTTTCCTTTATTCTGATTCTCTATCTATCTATCTAATCTAATCTAGTTTTCTTTCCATTGCATGTATGGAGACTTGGAGTTACCATGATATGCTTCATTTTGTTGCATGAAAAATAGATAAGCTTATATAATACGAACCTATCTCATCTTTGCGCATATAAAAGAATACAAAAAACGTGTGCAATTACAAGGTGAAACCCAGTGTAAACTATAAAATAAACAATAAGCCCACACCTAGATTTATATGGCAAAGTTCTCTATGTAATGAGGAAAATAAGTGATTAGCTCCAAGAAATTTGCACATTTTTGTAGTTGTTGCCAGCACTGTTTTCTATAACCTTGTGAACATGGAGGAATTAATAGCAGTTTTCCTGTTATCATGTCATGACATGTAAATAATGTTTCCACCATCACTGACATGAAATCCATTTCACTGAAGGTAAGTTTTTCTGCTCTTGCTATTCACGTTTCATCATGGTCCAAAATTAGGTTGATTGACCTTTGATTGCTTAATTTCCCACTCCATGCTTATAGCCAAGGCAATGCATATTGATCCTATATGCTATAATATTTTCGTTCTCAATTCTTTGCAAGTCATATATCTTCAGTTGCATTGGAAAGCATCAATGTTCTTGACATAAATGTGACTGCCTTGAAAACAAATGTTTACTTACACTAAACATTTTATCTTAGTTCAGGCTGACTACTATGCACATCCCGAACACTACAATCCTATTTTCCATGAAAAAATAGCTCCTTATGCGTCTGTGATTGGTATGTAGCCCTCTTTCCTGACAACGTATTTTGAGGTAAATTATATACTGTAGTTTTTGCTTCATCTTAGTCAGAACTCAATTGAGGCTTTTTGGCTGCTATTATTTTGATAATTACCTTTCAAATATAAACGTTTGTAGTCAATTGCATGTATTGGGAGAAAAGATTTCCTCGGTTGTTGACTTCCAACCAATTTCAAGATCTAAAGAGGAAAGGATGCCCGCTTGTTGGTGTCGCTGATATAACTTGTGATATAGGGGGCTCCATTGAGTTTGTTAACCAATTGACATCAATTGACTCACCTTTCTTCAGGTTATTTTTCAAGTTCATTTCTTATTTTAAACATTATTTGTCTTTCTCTTTTCTTGCTGCTATTGTATATTATCCGGCTCACTTGTATGTAGACGTGTCTAGCACTAAAATCCTATAATACCCTCTTCCCATACAGATAGAAATGTTGCTTCATAACATTATATTGAGCCAGGTTGTAAGAGATCCATAAACATTTGATACGTTAATGCAAAATTGATAACTTTTTTAAAACTTTATACTAAATGTCCCAGGAGAAGTTGAGGTTGAGGATGCAGGCCAGAACTAGTGATGGATACCATATCATAGTCAATAAGCATTCATCACATAGTTCTAGAATTTTGTTTATGTAAAAGATAGGCAACTAGAAATGAGCCTAATAAAGCTTGGAGTACCTCAATCAAACCAGATGAAAGTACACAATGAGTACACAATGAGTTAGAGAGTTCAAATTCATCACTAGCTACTAATAGATCGCATCTCGTATTTTGAATCTGCTCTTTGATTAATCAGCACTTCTCATTCTAATATGATGATAACCACTTCTCGAGCAAATTTTGACAAACACTTTTGATTTAACTAACTTGATAAGCATGTCTTCCAAATGAGGAATTGGAAATCGGTATTTGATTCTGATCTTATTACTGGCCATACAATCCACACACATCCTCCACACACCATCGTTTTCAAGTGTAAGCAAGTAGGAACAACACAAGGGCTTCTGCTCTCATGTATAGTTGTTGCTTCTAGGTAAGGAACAGTTATATAAGATTATTCTTATCATAATTCTGTTCATGCTCAGTTTGCTTCACATGCTGGACTCTCATTTCGCATCTTTGGTTGTGTTTCTAAATGCAAATATTCAGTTGTACAGGGTTTTTACTGGAATTGATGATATGCTTATTCATTATTTTCAGATACGATCCTTTACATGATTCATATCATCTTGACATGGAGGGTAATGGCGTGATATGTTCAGCTGTTGACATTCTTCCAGCAGAGTTTGCAAAAGAGGTGAATATTGTCATCCAGTTATTTTCTTTCTTTTTTATATATATAATATTTCCCTATGTGCAATATATCTCCATTAGTAACTTTGTGTTAACATTTAACTTTCATCATCTCAATTAACATGACACTTAACTATCGAAAGGCATCCCAACATTTTGGAGACATACTATCCCAATTTGTCGGAAGTTTGGCTTCTGCAACAGATATAGCCAAGTTACCTGCACACTTAGGAAGGGCTTGCATAGCCCATGGAGGAGTCCTTACCTCTTTGTACGAATATATTCAACGTATGCGAAACTCTGAAACAGAGTAAGCTTCTTTTGCATCATAGATTTGGTGGCCTTTTAATTGGTTCTACATTTATATCTGGTAAAAAGAATGGGGTTCCTTAGAATTCTATTGTCAATTATTGAGCTCAAGAACCTTGACTAGGAATTGGTCTTAGTGAATTCTTTCTTTTCAATAAAAAATGGAAGTCAGTTGACTTGAAAAGATCCTAGTGGGAATTGATAGCTTATTAGGAATAAAATTAACCTACTTAAACAGTTTAATTTGTGAGAAACTGATTCCGTGCTACTAAGGTCAGAGTAAAATATATTAAACTAGACCAATATGCCTCCATAATATAAATTTCATATTTCTTTATTTCTCACTTATAGCTATATACTTGTTTCGGGAAAAGTAGAATCTTAGAAAATTGAGTGTAGCTCTGAAGCTCCCCCATCTCAATAACCTTGGGAAATCTTTGCCATCTATTTTTTCCAAAAACAATTGGCATCTGAGAACAGAACATTTGTATGCAGAAATGTTGTGCATTATCAATATGACTTGGATGGATGGGCTAGGAAACTGAACTTATATTTGTAGACCAACACTACCCTAGAAAAACAATGGGATAGACATGGCAGATATTTGTTTTTTCAACAAACAAGTGTAATAAGATCAATTGATTATACTTATAAAAAAAAAAAAAAGATCAATTGATTATGTTGATACTGTTGTCCTGTAATTGGAAACTTCAAGCGTGGCAAAACATAAACTAGTGAGAAATTGCAGCATTCACCTTCAAAACACTTCTCATAATAAGTTGCTGTTTTAAATTGCCTGTATCTCCTATCTGCTTCCACTTTAATTGGAACAAAAAGATTTTCAAATGTATCCCAAACAAGAGTATAATAGAAACCAATAATAGCCCTATGCCAACTTGATAAAGTATGTTCATGCATTGGAGTCTCAATAAACCTTCCTTTGGTGACTAATTTGTCTCACCATGATGTCAGAATCTCCTCAGGAAGATTTTAGTCACGTATTTTCTTCAATTCTCTTTCAAACCATAGAATCCATTTGACTTATTTATATTTTTTTATGACAATCCTATGAGAGAAATAATTTCTGTTATGTATGTTAAGATTTTCTTAATATTCAAGAATTCCCTTTCTGATTTGCAGAGAAATATCAGAAAATACAGCAAGTTTCCATCCTAACCAGAAGAAATACAATATATTGGTAGGTTTGTCAATGTAACTTATACTTTTTGCTGTTCATTCTCTTTTTCATGCTAAAAATTAGTATTGATATCACGCAAACTAGTGTTGTTTACTTATTGTCTGAACAAGATTGCTGAATATAATTTTCAGGTATCCCTGAGTGGTCACTTATTTGATCAATTTCTAATAAATGAAGCACTGGATATTATTGAAGCTGCAGGTGGCTCCTTCCACTTGGTTAAATGCCAAGTGGGTCAGAGTGCTGATGTTATGTCATACTCGGAACTTGAAGTAAGTAGGCATCTAATCCAGTTTAAGTTTGGTTTCTTTTCAAGTGGTTTTCTTAATCCCCTCATTCTACTTATGCAGGTTATTGTACTCTTTTTACATTTTCTTTGATCTTTGTCGGGTGGCTTCTCTTGTATGCATCATTTGTACTCAAATTGTTGCCCTTACACTTGTAACAAAATTGTTTTTACTTATGAAAAAAAAAAATCTAGTTTAATTTTGGAGCAAATTATTGTGTTGATCGTGGAAAAGATTTTCTAACTTTAAAATTCCTTTCTCACTCTTTCCTTAGAACATTAGTTATCATAAATGCATTTTTTTGGATAATGTGGTCTAACTATGTTATGAAAATTATTTCCAACTTTTTCAATGACATATTCTATACCTTGTGAAAAAAACCGTTATCTCTAACCATTGTTCTCATAGATCCCAGGCAACAGGTGAGGAACAACCTGAAATCTGCCATTATCGTTGTATTACTTATTGATGCATAAAAGATTGAACCGTGGTTCCACCTGTTACGCACTCCCCTTTCCCTAAATGATAGTCATGCATGATGCACAAAGTGAAAGGAAGATTAATAAAAAAGCTCCTACATCCTAATATGTAACTCTCCAATGTAAAAGTGAATATGATCATATATCAATTAATAAATACACTTGGCAAAGGTAGTTGTGGGAAGTGAAAAACAATTATTCTTACTTCTTTTCCAAAGAAAAATATATTGGGATGGACATAAAAGGAACATGGACTATTTATTAGGGACGGGGAGTACAGATTTGTTAGGAAATTTATAGTAGTATGTATTTTCAAATCTACATAGTGCAGAAGGAATAATTCTAGCATTCACTGAACTCATATTTGTACCCCGTTAGATCACTTTAATTCCTCTGTATAGGAGAGATAATGTAGTAGATAGGTAGAAAAATATATTAGATCATACAATCATGATGACACTGAACATAGTCTAATATGAGTGAAGTAAAGCCTCCTTGACAGATTCTTAATTGCATCCCATCCAGAATGCAAGACTAAAATGGGAATCATCAAGATAGTATACTAAAATTTCCTACGCTTGTGAGGCCTTTCTGGTTAAGAAATTTCATAATTCCTTAACATCATTTATATTTATATAATTATCTCCAATGCACTCAATATGGAGACAAAAATGACAACGGATGAGCTATTCTTTGAAACTCGCAGGCTCTCTGATCACAATACATGCCTGCTTATAATTTCTACTACCATAAATCATCAATGACAAAGAAAAGCCTGTAAATTTGATGTCTTTAAAACATCAAGCTATTTTGTACGGTAACCAGAAATATAAAGATTCATTAACACCCGTATCAGTAGCTCTTTCTAGATGCACCAAGAATGCTTAAGTCTCCATTCTCAAAGGTGTATGTTTTCTCTTTCCTACTTTAGTATATCATTCCTGTTTAGCTATGAGTTTTATAAAGAATGTATGATTCAAGGTTGAATACCTTGTTATGATGCGTTTATTGTTTTTGACAGGTTGGAGCTGATGACAGGGCAGTACTGGATCAAATTATTGATTCTTTAACTGCTATAGCTAATCCAAGTGAAAACTTTGGGCTTTCAAATCAAGAAACAAATAAGATTTCACTGAAGGTTGGTAAAGTCCAGGAGAGCAGCATTAAGAAGGGACATGAACTTGAAACGAAGACTGCAGTTCTTATTCTTGGGGCTGGCCGGGTCTGTCGACCAGCTGCTAAGCTGTTGGCAACAGATGGAAGTTTTGCATCCCATCAATATGAAGCATGTCTGGAAAATAATTTCATTGAGCACAATGGTGTTGAAGTTATTGTTGGATCTCTCTACCTAAAGGATGCAGAAGAGGTATCATTGACCAAAAACATTTCTTCTTTGTGCTAACTTTGGATCATCAAATTCTGTTAAGACTATTGTTTTTTCATTGACTCATTAAGCGATAAAAAATTAGTTTAATGTGCTTGAGTTTATTAACTTTGTACAAGTATGCTTACTACTGTCTAAATACAATAGGAGTTCATGTACATGCATGCATATTTAATTGTGGTACTTTTTTGCCTACGGACAATTATGAATTTATGGTTAAGAACTGGATGCAGATCATTGAAGGCATTCCGAATGCAACAGCCGTTCAGCTTGACGTGATGGATCATGAAAGTCTTTTTAAGTATATTTCACGGGTATAGTCCTTTTTGTGTTAACGTTTATTGACAATTGTCTTAATTAATGTCGTGAAAAAGATACTTGCAACGAAAACCATCCACAAGACAACAATTAAAACTATTCCCTTAAACAGTGAATGGTTTCTTTTTCTATTTCCTTTTATTTTTTTTCCTGCCCGGAAGGGGGGAGGGGTCCACAGCTCATACATTTGAAAAGCACCTTAAGCCCTTCACAACCACATTGATCAACCCTTGGGCTTGGTTACAAGCAAACATTGGGCTAAATCTGGAAGGGATATATGTGGAACTGCTTCCTCCTCTACTCTAGCATGAAGTGGGAGAAAAAACTCATAAAAGAAAAGACATCAAAGAAAATATAGATGCTCAGCAACAATAATTAATGGATACCTATCATGCGTGCATGGCAACAGTTGTAGACGTGTATTGAATGATTGTCATTTCTTAGATTTTCAACCTATTTTCTCAATAGAATAAGGTTTTCTTTTTCACAGGATAATGTTTGAGTTTATTTGGCCTTTATCTTGGACTTAACTTTGAGATTCTTCTTGTCCCTTTGCAGGTTGAAGTCGTCATAAGTTTACTACCCACAAGTTGTCACATTATTGTGGCAAACGCATGCATCGAGGTATATTATGCTATTGAGATTTATTTAATTTGAAATGTAGTTAACAACACTGTGATAGCAACCAGGGATCAAATCTGCTTCTAGCCAAGGTTAACAAGAAAAGATCATAGTAATAATGAACCTTCTAAAATTTAAGGATAATTCACAATTTATAAAATCTGAACTGAACTCAATTATGGGGGGGGGATCCCCTCTTAGGAAGGGTTGGGTCCAATCCTACTGCGAACCAGTGCCCTTTTTTCTTCTTTATTGCTTTTTTGGTCTGAGGGGAATAAATATTATTCTATATTATTTTTGTTATTAATTGTGGTAAAAAAGAAAAAAGTGGACATAGGTCTGTGATTTCAGCAAAACCAAAGTGCAAGTCTTAGGCTTGTTTGGATAGAGAAACGATCTCATCTCATCTCATCATTACAACTTTCTCAAATTCTCACACAAAATATAATAAACAATTTAATTTTTTCAAATCCCAAAACAATAATAATATTATAACAAAATTTTATTCAACTCATCTAAAACTATCTCATCTTATCTCATCTCACTATCCAAACGAGCCTTAAAAGCAGAAAAGTTGGAAATTCCAGGCTTAGAAAAACAAAAGTATCAAAGCATAGGGAGTGTCTGTTATTTTCCTTTTCTGTCCATTATTTTTTTTTCCTTCTGGATAAGGACATGATAACGTCTTTTGATGCAGCTTAAAAAGCATCTTGTTACTGCTAGCTATGTTGATGCATCCATGTCCATGTTAGAAGAAAAGGCTAAGAGTGCTGGTATTACCATTCTGGGTGAGATGGGTCTGGACCCTGGAATAGGTAATTTCAAACCATTGTTGACAAGGATTCTTCACTATAAAGTATCTTCTTCAGAATGGCATAGTTCTTATGAACACAGATGGATTTATTGACTGCCAGATGCATTACAGCTTCATACATAAAATTTACTTCCACAATATCCTTCATCACAGCCTTTTAGTGTTATATAAGAGTTTTTCTTATGTCATGCTTTCTGTATAATGTTCCAACATAATGATTCGTCCCAACTTTTGGAGACAAGGTTTGTTGGCATATTCTCACTTGTAATTGTGGTTGTTGATGAAATAGATCATATGATGGCAATGAAGATGATTGATGAAGCTCATGCTCGAAAGGGGAGAATAAGGTCTTTTACTTCTTACTGTGGGGGACTCCCTTCCCCAGCAGCTGCCAACAACCCATTAGCATATAAATTCAGGTACTTGTTGAAACTACATGAATTCAAATTATTCATCTTCTTTGACTTTTTTGAAACTCACCAAACATAAGAGCCTTTTTCCATGCTGGGGAGAGAAAGTGTTTGGTAATAACTGATAACTATTCATATAATATTGTGTGGCTCTGTGGCTGTCAACTGCATGTCGGTTAGAGATACTAAACGGGGTTCAGATGTGCTGCGATTGATGGATGTTTAAATATAGTTAACTAGGGCTGCAAAACAAACCGAGTGGAGATGAATTCGAACAAGGGTACTCGTTCTCAATTAGCATATGTACTCGTTCGACCTCGAATATCCTTGTTCGAACTCTACTCATTAACCATTAATGTTGTTTGAATTCGGCTCGTGCTCGACTAAAAATAAACGAACGACACGAGCTCGAGTAGCTTGAGTTCGAACTCTATTTTTGTTTTGAAATTTTTTATTCTTATCTTTTATTAATATAAAAAATTTAAATTTTACAAAAAATTCAAACAATCTAACTATTCAAGCAAATAGTTTTGATTGAAAAATTATTATGATATTACTTTTTATAAAATAAAATAAATTATAGTTATAAATTAAAAAAATAATATATAAGATAAATGTAATAAACTAAACCATCTAATATATATAGATAACATAATAAATCAAAAGTTCTAGTTGTATAATATATTATTATTAAATATAATTTACAAATATATTATAGCATACATTACTAAAAATTATATTAATTAGTGTATTAAAAGCATATGATATAAATATATAGTTATAATATATAAGTTATTGTACATATATTACACTATAAAAATATAATAGTATGCAATCATAAATAATAAGTAATAGTTATAACTTACAATATGTGTTATCATTTATCTAGTATAATGAAAACCATATTGTGTATAAGGTTAATGATATAATTCTTTAATTAAAAAGAAAGTTGACATGTCAGGGGGATTAACGATGCAAATAAGCGCCTTCGTATCCATTCTCTTCTTCGTAGTTGGAAAGTTGACATTGTTTGTATCCAAGAGACTAAGTTGAGCCATGTTGATAGGAATATTATCTGGAGTCTATGGGGTTGCTCGTTTGTGGATGGAGTTTCTTAGCCTCTTTGGGTTCATCCGGAGGGGTTTTGTTAATGTGGGATAAGAGAGTGGTGGATCTAGTTCAGGATTGCATTGGGAACCATTCAATGGCCGTCTCTTTTAAGAATATTGTGGATGGTTGGAGGTGGGCTCTTGTGGGGGTGTATGGACCTAATGTGGATAGAGATAGATGATTGTTGTGGGAGGAGCTAGCGGGAGTGCATCATATTTGGGAATTACCTTGGGTTGTGTGCGGGGATTTTAATGTGGTACTCTTTCCTTGTGAGAGGGCGGGGATTTCTTCTTTGACACAGGCTATGGAAGACTTTTCGAAGCTTATTTTCGACCTCAATTTGATTGATCTTCCTCTGGGGGGGGGGGGGGGGGGGGGGGTCTCACACTTGGTCTAACAGTAGAGGGGGGTCACGTTTGGACAGATTTCTGGTTTCTTCTTCATGGGAGTCATATTTTCCGAATCTAATTCAGAAGCGTTTGCCAAGGGTATGTTTTGACCATTTCCCCATTATGCTAGATTGTGATGGCTTCCATGGGGGAAGGAGGTACTTCAAAATTCAAAATATGTGGCTCCAAACGGTCGGTTTTGGGGAGAACGTGAGTAATTGGTGGGCCTTATTCTTTTCATGGTACTCCTAGCTTTATTGTGGCTTCTAAACTTAAAGTCCTCAAGTTGGATCTGAAGAAGTGGAATATTGAGATTTTTAGACACACCGATGAACAAAAGAGTATTCTGTGGAATGAGTTGAGCTCGCTAGAAGAGGGGAGGTAAACGAGGAGTCTTTGTTGAGAAAAATTGAGGTGGTTTCTGAAATAGAAAGGGTTTTGTTGTTAGAAGAAATCTCTTAGCGACAAAAACTTGGGATGACGTGGTTGAAGGAGGGCGACAAATGTACTAAGTTCTTTCATAAAATGGCAAATTCTCACTGGCGCAATAATGTGATTGAGGTGATTCATTCTAGTACCACAGTGCATCAATCTTCAGCAGACATTCAGGCACATATAGAGAATTATTATGAAGAGCTTTTGAAAGAGATGGAGGTGTGGCGCCCTAAATTGGATGGATTACATTTTGAACAGTTGGATGGTAGTGCAGCGAGTTTGTTAGAGAGACCGTTTGAGGAGTCGGAAGTGCTGCAGGTAGTGAGAGGGATGTGCAAAGATAAAGCTCCGGGTCCGGATGGTTTCTCTATGGCTTTCTTTCAAGAAAGTTGGGACATAGTGAAAGACGACGTGATGAGGGTCTTCCATGAATTTCATTCTTGCCAAAAGTTTGAAAAGTCCCTTAATGCTACTTTTATTTCTCTCATTCCGAAGCTAGCAGGTGCTATTGAATTGACAGATTTCCGCCCCATCAGTTTGGTAGGCGGGATTTATAAAATTATTTCAAAGGTGTTAGCTAATTGAATGAGCTTGGTGATGGATAAAATCATTTCCAAGCCCCAAAATGCCTTTGTACGTGGCCGGCAAAGTTTAGACTCAGTTTTATAGCGAATGAGTGTCTGGATAGCCGTTTGAGGGTAGGTAAGGAGTCATTTGCAAGTTGGATATGGAAAAGGCCTACGATCATGTGTGCTTGGATTTTTTGATATACATGTTGAGGAGGTGTGGTTTTGGAGATAGGTGGTACGGTTGGGTAAAACACTGTGTATCATCCGCTCGGTTTTCTGTTTTAGTTAACGGGCAACCCTGTGGTTTCTTCTCGAGCTCGAGGGGCTTGAGACAAGGGGACCCGTTATCTCCTTTTCTCTTTGTTGTAGTGATGGAGGCTTTGAGTCGTATGGTGGAGGCAGCGGTAAGGGGAGGTTTTATTGCTGATTTTTTGGTGGGCAACTCTACCTCCGACGCTTTTTCCATTTCTCATTTATTGTATGCAGATGACACTTTAATCCTCTGTGATGCTGATAGTGGACAGTTGCAAGCGTTAAGAGCTGTTCTTTTGTGTGTTGAAGCTGTCTCGGGCCTTAAGGTGAATTTGGGTAAGTCGGAATTGGTCCCGGTGGGGGTGGTGGACAATATCAATCATCTAGCAAGTTTGTTGGGGTGCAAAGTGGCCTCTCTTCCGATGAAATACCTGAGCCTTCCTTTGGAGGCCTCTTTCAAGGCAAAATACATATGGGATGGCGTTGTAAAGAAGGTAGACAAAAGATTGGCATGTTGGAAACGACTCTACCTATCAAAAGGGGGGAGACTTACCCTCATCAAAAGTACCCTCTCCAATCTTCCTACTTATTTTCTATCCTTGTTCCATTTACCGGTGGGAGTGGCCAATTGGATGGAGAAATTGTTTAGGGTTTTCTTGTGGGGTGGTATGGGGGAAGAACATAAATTTCATCTTGTGAGTTGGCAGAAGGTGTGTTGCCTGAAGGAGTCGAGAGGCCTGGGAGTGTGTAGCCTGTCATTTTTTAACAAAACCCTCTTGGGGAAGTGGTTGTGGAGATTTTAATTGGAAGAGGATTCATTGTGGAGATTGGTTATTGTTCGGAAGTATGGTTGTGATTGGGGGGGTTGGTGTTCTAAGGACGGCAGGGGTTCCTTTGGTGTAAGCCTTTGGAAATTTATCAGAAAGGGGTGGGAGGAGTTCGTAAAACACACTAGTTTTGAGGTAGGAGTGGGGACTAGAATCAGTTTTTGGTTTGATGTATGGTGTGGATAGAGTGCTCTATTTACCTTTTTCCAACTGTTTTCAGATTGGCTGAAAATCAGCAGGCCGCTGTCTCAGATGTATTGTGCCGTGACAATGGGAGTGTTTTGTGGAATTTGATCTTATCCAGAAACGGGCAAGACTGGGAAGTGGATGAAATAGTAGGTTCTTACAACCTTTTATATTCCAAGAAATTAGGAGGAAACGGGAGAGATAGAATGTTGTGGAAACATTCAGGGTGCAAAAATTTTTTCTGTCAAGTCCTTCTATAAAGAGTTGGCAGCTCATCAGCCCATTTGGTTCCCTTGGAAAGGTATTTGGAGAGCTCCCATACCCTTTTTTACTTGGACCGCTGCTTTGGGAAAGATTTGACGGCTGACAATTTGAGGAAACGTGGTATGATCGTGATGGAATGGTGTTACATGTGTAAAAGTAACGGCGAATCAATTGAGCACCTTTTCCTGCATTGTGAGGTGGCGAGGGAGCTATGGGCGGGTATTTTCAGTCGAGCTGGGCTGTCTTGGGTCATGTCTAAGAGAGTGACGGAACTTTTAGCATGTTGGAATAGGCATCATCATTGCCCTCAACTCGTAGTGACATGGAAGATGGTTCCTTTGTGTCTATTGTGGTGTATATGGACGGAACGGAACTAGAGATGCTTCAACAACAAGGAGAGAAATGTGGGGGAATTATGGAATTTTTTTGTGTTTTCTTTAGTTCAATGGTTGGCTGCTATTGTACTAAAGGGAGGGAACATTCACGAGTTCTTATTTTCTTTTCAACTTTCTAGAACGTGATTAGAAGTCTCTTTTGTATACTTCTTGTGTACATGGGCGTTGCCTAGTTTCATTCAATCAATAAATTTCTTACTTATCAAAACAAAAAAAGAAAGAAAGAAATACCATCATGTTATGTTATGAAGTGCATTATATATACGAATTATAGTTAATCAATTAAAGTTAATTTGGTAATTGTTTCAAGTAAATGTGTATTCACTCATTCATTTATTACCATATCAATAGGCTATAATCTATGTAACAATTAGAAAATTAATATATAACATTAATGTTATATTACATAATACATAATTAACTAAGTTCATAAAATAAATTGTATTACAAACATAAAATAGCTTGCTATATCATATAACTAGTAATAAAATACACAACTAAGTACATAAAATATATTCTATAAAAAGAATTATACAAGTTATCCTACACGCACTTTGGGAACATAATAAATATATTAAATAAGGTAAAATATAAATAAATTAATAATATATAATTAAGTATATAAAATACAACTAACATGTCATATATATAACACATACATATATAACACATTACGAGCTCAAATGAGTCAAGTCGAGCTCATACGAGCTTTGTTCACGAGCCTAAACCGAGTTAAGCCGAGTTTATACGAGTTTTGTTCGTTTAATATTCGAACCAATATTAGTGTTTACAAATATCTCATTTATTAAATGAACCAAATTTGAACCGTAAATAGGAGCCAAGCTCGAGCTGCTCACAAGCTGCTCTATTCATTTGCATCCCTACATTTAACAGAAAGTTTTATGTGCTTCATTTTAAATGTGAGTGCATGTCTGATGTAGCACATGTAGGCATATTTTTTCAATGAAGAATGTGTGAAATGGTATAAAATATAGAACTGGTGAAATAATGAGTGAGATATCAAACGCCCCATTGTTTCGGCAATATTGTTTTAAGTGTTGTACTTAAGTGATGCAACCTTTAATTAATGATTATTTCCTCACCTGTACAAGAAAACTGAACTCAACAACTACGAATAGGATTAATTCCTGGAGTATTTCCCTTACCTTTCTCCATTGATAATGACTTTTTCCATGCTACTTGAGAAAGATGGCATTGACGAGTAGTTTCCCCACACACACAAGCAGTAGATATTTCTTGCTTGTCTCTCACAGACATGTATCTCTCATCAATTGCTTTCCCTACTGGGTATTATATTTTAACCTCTATCTCTAAGCACTACAGCGGTTTGCTCACTTTCTTATCAACTTTTCCAGTTGGAATCCTGCAGGAGCTATTCGAGCTGGGCAAAATCCTGCCACCTATAGGTCTCATGGTGAAACTTTAAATATTGATGGTAAGCTGTAAGCATCAGGATGTTTCTGTTCTTTATGTTTCTTCATAATTGAACATTTCACATGCACTCATACATTGTTTATTAAACATAGGACTTGATCTTTCTTATTTTATTCACCTTAATATGATGTACTTTAGAATTTACAATGTTAGAACAGTATATCAACTATCATAAAGAATATCGAGAATTTCCTTAGCTGTATCTTTGAAACGATTTTTTTTTATATACATACATTCAGTGGTTCACTTTTGAGTTACAAATTTGCAGGGGACAGTCTTTATGATTCAGCTGTGAGACTTCGGCTACATGATTTTCCGGCTTTTGCACTGGAGTGTCTTCCTAATCGTAATTCACTAGTTTACGGGGAAGTGTATGGAATAGAACAGGAAGCATCAACCATATTCCGAGGAACCCTTCGCTATGAAGGCATGACAAATGTTTGATTTTGGCTTCTATTATTCCCAATGCCAGTTATTACAATTTTATAACCTAATGCTAAGTTGCATTAGGATGGTCATCGATTGTGAACCTCAAAATTTTCAAAAAATCAAACCTGAATATTATTTTGAGTAAAATATAACACTTCTACCCATATTTGAAAATGGACACAAAGATTTATAGTAGGGAATTCTCAGGAAAAGAATGCAGAAACTAATCCTCAATTATTCTGCACAGGATTTGGTGAGATAATGGGGACACTAGCAAGAATTGGTATGTTCAGTACGGAAGCTCATCCAATTCTTAAGGGTGAAAAGAGAGTGACATTCAGAACATTTTTGCTTGAACTTCTTAAAATTAAAAGTGAAGGTGTGGATGGACCTTTGATAGCAGAGAAGGACATCGCTGAAAGGATTGTCACACTTAGATTTTGCAAAGATCAAGGAACTGCAGTAAAGGCAGCCAAAACTATCATGTAGGCCACCAATAATATATTTTATGTATATATATATATATATATATTTATATATAGTTAGTAGTTCTTTATTTTATGCTCAAGCTCACAGAAAAATGTCATCTAAAGAATGTAAAAATTTAAGTGACTAGTTGTTTTGCATATGGAGTAGATTTTTGGGATTTCACGATCATACCGAAATTCCTGTTTCCTGCCAAAGTGCATTCGATGTTACTTGTGTTCGCATGGAAGAGAGGTTAGCCTACTCCAGCTTAGAACAGGTATATTTCATATTTGTAATTTAAACCCCGAGTCTTTAGGTTATTCTTCTCCAAAGTGCACTTGTTGTGATTTGACTATACATATTATAATTTTTTAGTCAAAGTAGTACTAAACTATAGCAACTTATGCGATTAATGATGGACCAGGATATGGTGCTTTTGCATCATGAAGTGGAGGTAGATTTCCCAGATGACCAAATAACCGAGAACCATACAGCCACTTTATTGGAATTTGGAAGGACAGAGAATGGAAAAACCACTTCTGCTATGGCTCTCACTGTTGGTATTCCAGCAGGCATTGGTGCTTTGGTACGTCACATATCTCTGTCCTACATCATGATCCAAGCTAAGGCTTTAACAAAATCTATGTTATGTCTGTTGTTGCAGCTCTTACTAGAAAACAAGATCAAGACAAGAGGCGTCTTGAGGCCTATTGTACCTGAAGTTTATATGCCAGGTATTTGCAATATATTTGTTTGGTTCTAGTTTGTGCTTTACAACAGATACAGATGTCTGACATTGCTGCCATCGCCCCCTTGACTGCAAAGATGACTAGCAATGTTTGAAATGTTTAATCACTAAAAAATGGCTAAGAAAAAAGAAATTTGAGGTGTGCATGGATGTTAAATGACCATCTTGAGCATGTGTCAAACGTATACAACTGACTATATTTGTTTTATTGCACTGCAGCACTGGATTTCTTACAGGCCTATGGATTGAAGTTAATGGAGAAGATCGAGTAACAGATCATTACCTTGACTCTCTCCCCTTTTCTGTCCTTTCTTTTCGTATTTGTTTCTGAAATCTACGTTGATTATCTCTTGTACTGATATAGTTGTCAAACTCACGAAAATTCAGTTCAAAAACATTTTGCTTTGCTTCCTTTCCTTCTCCTGGGTCAGGTTGTCACTCAATTCAGGTTCCTCCACCCAACACTCATGTACCTCTTCAATTAAGAATAATTTGGGATTTGAGAATCTATGAGTTGGATTCCATTTGGAATCACAGTAATAACATAAGCCATTGTCCATTTTTTCCTTCATTTGGTACTGATTGATTTTCTAGGTTGGAACTAAGGCCTTGGATAGTCACTTAGGGCCTAATATGGAGTTTGTGGAAGGGGTTTTTAGCAATCATAGTTCAGGGTTAGGTGCAAGACTCTTCCAACTTCTCCTAGTGACTCCAAGGTGTTCTTCCTGGATTTTTGCTAACCTATAGGTAATGAGTAAATTATCAGGGCTGAACATCCTCACAAGGAGCCTAATATCATCTCTAAGGCCATTTAAAAAACAACTCTTGTAAGAATTAGACAACCCTTTTAGGCGATTGGACAAGGCCTCAAATTTGGACTTGTACTCCTCTACTATCCAATTTTGTTTCAGTCGAGTTAGGGATTCCATAGGATCATTATAAGAGTTAGTTCCAAACCTAGTTAGCAAGGCTCTAGTGAAATCCTCCCAATTCCTTAAGTTCCTAGAATCCTCTAAATCTTGGAACCAAATTAGAGTTTGTCCTTCCATATAGAAGGAAGCAAGTCTCAACTTCTGTCGAGGTAGTGTATTATAGAAGGAGAATAAATGGTTGACCTTATTTAGCAAGCCATTGAGATCGTCCCCATTAAAACTAGGAAAATCTATTCTCATTGACTTTGGATATGTTTCTCCTAAAGGTTCATCTCACCGTGGTGGTGAATTGGAAGACTCTCCATGGTGCAAACTGTTGTTCTTTTACAACTCCATTGTCAAGGCAACTAGTTGTTGAATCACAAAATTATTTTGGCGCTTCAAAAAGCTAGACATCTCAATCTCCATGGTTTTGATTTGGGAATCAGTGGCCTTTCTGAGATTAGCCAGCCCCTCTTGAAGCTGGTTCATCCTAGTTCCTTCAGCCATTCTAGTTGATGTCTGGATCATAATCCCTAATACCAGAAATTGTCACACCTTCAAGATGGACTATTCCAATAGCTGCCTCACTTCGAGGGTGAGATTCCTTCAAGGATTTTTTGTAAGGGTAGAGGGAGAAAGAGTGAGTGACAAAGAAAATTTTGTATATTATGATTTTGGATGATTTTCACTTGCACGACTTATTGCCATACAATGGAATGCACACAAGGCACTCACAAACTCCACCAATGAAAAGCTCTGTACGTTCTGACAGAAAAAATGACAAGACAGTAAAAGGAAACATACACATTGCTAATGGGCCCTTAGTGGCTAACAAGGAATTAAAGGTTTAACAAGACTAAAGCCCAAGACGTACAACTCAGACCCCTATTCGTGCGGATCCCATCCACCAAGACTTCAGCCTACACCAGCCCATCTCTCTACACTTGGCCCTGGTCCAGAGTGTGACAAGACCCACAATCATGATTGTGACTTTCTGGACCACGAGAGAGGAAGAAGAAGCAAATGAAGAAGAAGAGAAGAAGGAAGAGGAACATAAAAATGGAGAAGTTGGGTGGTTGAGTGAATGAAAGAAGGATTCGTTAAGGTATTTTAATTTATAGTATATAACTTTTAAGCGAACTAACGGGTAGTTAGGTATCCCACTTGCTGAAAGGTTAAAATATGTAATATTCCATACATATAGCCCATTGGGCATGCGGGTTTCTCGTTGGTTTCCAGTAGACTGGATGAGCCATGGTTAGTGGTGGATCTAGAGGCAAGGCCCACTGCCCCTCAAGAATCTTGAAAAGAAAAACCATATTATTTTTATTTGAATTTACAAAAAATTGAGTTTTTCTTAAAAACTTCAAATGTTGGCTCTAGAAACTTTTTAATGTCAAAAGATATGTTAAAAAAACTCATAGCATGTAATCTTTTTCTAGTATTCTTTGGGTCTCTTTCAAGATTTTTCTTATTATTTAGACCTAACTTTTAAAACAATCCTACCATTTTTCCTCTAAGTTGATATATATTAATGCCTGATTGCCTTATTTGGATAGTGAGTTAATATGAGATTAAATAAAAATTAAAAATTAAATAAAATATTGTTAGAATATTATTTTTATTTTAAGATTTGAAAATGTTGATTGTTTATTGTATTTTGTTTGGAAGTAGGAAAATTGTACTGATTAGATAAAATGAGATGAGATGAAATGAAATGGGTTGAGATGATTTCAGTATCCAAACTAGACTATTTTTTTTTTTTCTTTTTGTTGAACAAAGAAAACTCATTCATTTTTAACATAGATGTATATCATATATATCTCTAAGACTCTAATTGATAGATATACCGATAACATACGCCCAATCCTATGAAGTGGTAGGAATTAGCCAATTTATGTGAACAAGAGAGGATAAAACTAGATGGCATTGTGGAATACGCTTCTCGCGGAGCCATACACAGGTGGTTAAATCACTGGAGCATTCTTATATTCACATTGGAGACTTTATAAATCAGTTGAACATCTTGACAAAGTATGCAGGCTTGACCATTGAGATCTAAACATAAAAATATTCAAGCCAGGAAAGCAAGAAAAAAAAAATACAACAAATGAGGCTAGGCATTTCCAGATGAATTAGAGCTATATGACCATAACAACCAACAACATGAGTACATTTTTTTTTTTTTTTTATAGGTAACGATTATATTATATTAATATGAATAGGCAAAACCCAAAGTACACATATAGTATACAAGAGATTACACCTATTTAGGGGGAATAAATAGAAAAATGAAGAGCATGAAAATTGAGACCATTGAAATCTATAGCTTTGGCCCAAAGAAAGAGTTCTAATAAACAGTAATCTAATCTCCTCCAAAGAGCGCTCTCTATCTTCAAACGTCCGATCATTTTGTTTATGCCAAATACACCATAGAATATAGAAAGGGATTATCTTCCACACAACTGCAATTTGTGGAATACCGTCGAGGTTTGGCCAACAAGCCAAAAGTTCGACTTTTGTAGCAGGCATAACCCAGTTTAGCTCTACCCGTCGGAATAAATTGGCCCATAATGCTCTAGCGATCTCGCAGTGTAGTAGAAGATGGTCCACAGTCTCACTACTATGCTTACACATACAGCACCATCCCACCACTATCATCCCGCGCTTCCATAAGTTATCTCTCATCAAAATCTTTGCTAGAGAGGCTGTCCATGAAAAAAATGCCTGAGGGTCCTTATTTCTCTAAATTCTTCTCTATGGAAAGAGATTACTATGTGGTTGTGTGAAGACCTTATAGAAAGAGCGAACTGAAAAAATACCTTTTCTAGTAGGTAACCACCACAAAGTATCAATTCCTTGATTGCTCGGTCTCATAGAGTATAAGAGTTGGAAGAATTGTACAAAATTGTTGACTTCCCAATCTTGGGCCGCCCTAGTAAAGCTCGCATTCCACTGTAGTATATCACCATCCCTCTCTATAAGGTTCACCACTGAAGTTTCTTTCTCACGTGCAAGTATGAATATTGTTGGGAATGAGTCCCTAAGAGGTTGATCTTCACACCATATGTCGTGCTAGAATTTAATTCTTGAGCCTTCTCCCATCACAATTCTAGTATGCTGGACAAAGACTTCCCACCCTCGTTTAATGTGCTTCCATAGACCCACTTCATAAGCCCCACTTACCTCCTTAGTACACCCCCCTAATAAAGCTCTATATTTATAATCAATCACCGACTTCCATAAAGCTTCATCTTCCATATTATAAAGCCAAAGCCATTTTCCAAGTAAAGCCAAGTTGAACACTCTCAGATTTCTGATTCCCAAGCTACCAGAATATATTGAAGAGCATATATTGTCCCACTTGACCAAATAGAATTTAAATTCATCCCCAAGTCAACTCCAGAGAAAATCACGATGTAGTTTCTCAATACATGATGCCACACTTAGGAATTGGAAACAAGGATAAAAAATAGGTAAGTAGGTTGGAAAGAGTATTTTCATTAGTGTAATCCTACCACATTTCGACAAATACAACCTCTTCCAATTTGTCAATTTTCGTTCAATTTTCTCAATTGTTGTATCCCAAATAGTTTTAGCCCTGGAAGCAGCCCCCAGAGGAAGGCCAAGGTGATTCATAAGGAAAGAAGAGACCTTACAATCAAGAGTGTTAACCAGCAGCCGGATGTTACGAATGTTGGCAACTGGTAGGGCTGAAAACTGAACCGGTCGGTTGGTTTTGGTCCAAAATAGAGACCGACCAACCGGTTAGTTTTGTCACTAAAAACTGGCCAAAACCGACCGGTGTAGAGGGGTGAAACCGACCGAACTGGTTCCAGCTGGTTACTGATCGGTTTGGTCTATTTTGCCAGTTTGGGCCATTTTTCTTGGGCCTTATTTTGGACCTTTGTTCTTGCCCAATTCAACATTTTTTTGGGTTTTTTTTCTCAATTCATTATCCAAGATCTTTTTGAGCTTTTTTTGAGTTGATTTCAAATTCAAATTTGCTGAATTTTTAAAATCCATTTTAAATAGTCAATTTCATTTTAATTTTAATATCATTTGTAACTTTCTAGTATTACTAACTAGTAACTATATTACTTACTACTTACTACATAATTAAAAAAAATAAAAATAACTTTACTAGATGTTTAGTATTACATAATACATATTACAAAAAAAGACAAATTGTCTTAAACATACCAACAATGCAATATATATATATATATATATATATATATATATATATATATATATATATATAACATAGATAAATGACAACAAATTGGGAGTGATCTTCATATTTTTTGCTGCTTCAACCTTCAATCTTCAATAGTTGTCACGTTTGATTGTGCGCTTAACTCTATATACAAACATTAATAAATATTAATAATAAGAATAAAACATCAAATGTTAATGAATTTGTATTATAAAAAATACTAAAATTAAATTACAATGAAAACAATAAAAACATTATCCGATTCTACTATGAAGCTCTCCACGTTATCTATAGCCTCCCGGATATCAATGGTTGTTGAATGATGCCTTAACCAATTTTGAGTACATCTCATCTCACCTCATCATTACAACTTTCCCAAATCCCCACACAAAATAAAATAAACAATTCAACTTTTTCAAATCCCAAAACAACAATAATATTAAAAAATATATTCTAACAATATTTTATTCAACTTTTTAACTTTAATCTCAACTCATCTCATCTCTGAAAACAAACGACCCTAAGTGTCTCAACGGTTCTCAAAGCCAACGAACTCTGAAAAAGATCAAACACACGACCTCTCGTACAAAATGCTGACTTGGATGCAACCGTGGAAATAGACAGCCAATAAGTCTCGTGCAATCCTCGAGAGTATAGGATAGTTAGGCTCATTAATTTTCCACCAAGTCAACAAGTCAAACGATGGGCTGAGTGCCTCACAACCATCTAATAAATATTGATCCACTTTTGTTTTGGCAATAGAAGATCTCATGGCGGAAGATGCTTTATACCACTCGTAGAACCATTTTATCTCATGTTTGCCATCACCATCATTCATGGTTCTAGATGTCAGAGAGGGTTCATATTCTTGGATACTCGTGGTGGAACCGAATGTAGCATTATACTCCGCATACAAATCTACTAATACTTGTCTCACACTCGACACCAACTCCTCAGTACGAAACTCATCATGAACTTTCTTCAGGTGGAAAGTAAGAAGTCCTAACTTGCTTTATCAAGCACAACTGCAATTAACATGAACAAGTTCATCCTATCTAATGACCCCCAATACTTATCATATTTTGTTTTCATGTTTATGGTCATACTCCTCAAGCAACTATTAGTACTCTCGCTCAACATGATCAACTCATTTTAGAGATCACAAATCTCCAGAAAATTGGTGTTGACTGTCACATATAAATCCAGAAAATCTATTAGTGGCATTATAAAACATTCCCAAAAACTTAACAAACACTCGCACTGTCTCTCACTCCCTAGCTTTAGGAGGCCCCATGTGCCCAGGCCCAGCGCCATCATCAAAGTAAGAGAGGTAATTATAATCATTACTCTCCATCCGCTTGAAAACATTTTCAAACTTCTCAGCCGTCTCCAACATCATACTGGTTGAGTTCTATCGTGTCTGTACATCAAGACATCATTCTCTTACAATCAATTTTTTTTTCTGCACATCTCTTAAACTGGTCTAATCTTGCGGGGGATGAACGCACATATTTAACTGCATTTCTAACCATTGTGATGGCGTCATTGCACTCCTGCAAACTCTCATTCACAATAAGATTCAATATATGAGCATAACATCTCATGTGCATATACTTACCCCCAACCAGCCAAAACTATTTCAAATATGAAATTGCAGTATCATTTGAACTTGCATTATCAACAGTTATAGTAAATATTTTATTAATGCCTCAATCAAGCAAGCACGACTCAACATATCTCCCAATAGTATCCCCTTGATGATTAGGGATTAAACAAAAATTGATGATTTTTTTTTTTATAATTTCCAATCCTTATCAATGAATTGTGCAGTTATACACATATAATTCAAATTCTGTACCAATGTTTATGTATCGGTCGTTAACGAAATCCTCATGCCACCATCTTTAAACACTTTTCTAAGTTTCCCCTTTTCTAATTCATACAATCTCTTACAACTGTGACACGACATGACACTTTAAACCGAGGTTCAAGAGACCAACATACTTTCCTAAATCCATATCTTTCAACAACTCTAAATGGCATCTCATCGATAATTACTATCTCTACAATCGCCAACCTCACAGCTTCTTCACTGTATTTGTGGGTTACAAGGCTCCTTAATGTACTACCATCACTTTATCCAGCCCCTCCTCAGGTGTTGCCTCACTGTTAATTTTTTTGTTACCTATCCAAATGCCCACGTTTATGAGAATTTTTAGGACATGAAGGCAAATCGTTTTGCATCGTTGAAGTTTTGTTCCTCTTTGAGTGACAAGCGTATGTCTTGCCACAATAATTCTATTTAACCTTCAGATCATCTACACTTCACCTTAATAAAATGGTCTCATACAATTGATGGATCATTCCATTTCTGTTTCTCAGGTAATGGACAAGTATTACTAGTAGAGGCACTAAGGGGATTTGATGTTTGGGTCTCCCTCAAATCATCTCTCAAGTTAATGGTTTATTCATTTGAATCAACATCAATCGGAGTCGACGAAGAATCTATCTAATTTATAAAACAAAACATAAATTAACAAATATAATTTATAACACAAATTATAATTACACAGTAGCTAGTTTGCAACATGGCAAACATCATAAGTCTAATACTCTAATCTAGGTTTAGTTCACTCATCTTTTCTCAATTTATATCAAACTATTTTTACAACACAATTAGGAAGAACACACTTGAATGAATTGCATTGTTTGCTAGAGTCAGGCAACAAATATATTAGGAAGAATAATAAAAAATTTATGTAATAAGATCAATAACAGATTTATGTAATAAGAACAATAACAAATTCCTGGATAGCCTTCAATATGTACACTCAAATTATCACCACAGTATGAGGTTACATGTTCACAGTCCCAATAATTTAAACAATATGATATATTATAAATTACAATGTCTCATTGTCTGGGATAAAATATAAATTAAAGAACACTCATGGTTTAACAAATAACAAAAATAGTAAACTACATTGATAAAATTAGCTTGAACACTCACAGTGGGTTGTGATGATTCGAAAACTGGCGTTGTACGGCGTTAGGTGAGGGGGAGAGACGGAGAGAGGAGAACTGGGAGTCTGAGAGAGGAGAGAGAGCCGAGAGGTGTTGGTCGTGACACGACCACCTTGGGGCGTGGGGATTCGTTGGCGATTGATTTCTGAGAGGCTGAGAAGGATAGGAGAGTTTGAGAGGTGAGGGAGAGGAGAGTCTAAAACGGTAGATTGCAGAAGAAGAAGAAGAAGAAGAAGAAATGGGATTGCAGAAGAAGAAGAAGAAAGGGGGGAAGGATGCAATCCTCAATCCTAACCCAGAAACGACGTTGTTTGGTTGAGACCAAATGGCGTCATTTCCTTTAATTTGTTTTTTCATACGGGCTAAAGTAAAACGGCGTCGTTTTATAACAAAAATATATATATAAAAAAATATATGTATAATATATCATCCGATTCGAGGATTCGAACCGAGACCGAATCGGCCAATGTCGATTTTAGCTATTTTCTCCCACCGGCCGAGCGGTTCTCCATCGGTTTCGGCCGATTCCTAACTCCGGTGGACGGTCTTCAATGACGACGGTCGGTCCGGCCGGTTCTTGATCACCCCTACCAATTGGAACTAACTCTGACTTGGATAAATTCACTTTTAACCCGGAGACAGCCTCAAAGCAAAGTAGAAATGTCCTTAAAGCTTGAATTTGGCATACTTCTGCCTCACAAAAAATAAGAGTATCGTTTGCAAACAACAAATGGGAAATGTGAATAGTACCTTGATGTATGTCACCAATCGAGAAACCCGTCAGAAACCCATTATCAACTATCGCTGATATCATTCTGCTACATGCCTCCATGACTATGACAAAGGGAAGTGAGGACAGAGGATCCCCTTGTCTCAGGCCTCAGGAGCTGTTAAAAACCCACTGGACAACCATTCACCAAAACTAAGAAGTGCGCCGTCGATATGCACCACCTAATCCATATGCACTACATCTTCTCAAAACCACACCACCCAAGCAAGTATAACAAAAAATCCCAGTTGACATGATCGTAGACCTTCTCCATATCCAACTTACACACAGGACCCACATTGCCCAATTTGAATCTACTATCTAAGCATTTATTGGCAACGAGTACTGAGTCCAATATTTGTCTAACCCGTACAAATGCGTTTTGAGTTTTCGTAATGATCTGTCCCAAAAATCCCCCTAATCGATTTGTAAGCACCTTGTAAATGATCTTATACACCCCATTCACAAGGCTAATGGGCCGGGTAATCCTTAACCTCCGATGCCTCACTCTTCTCGAGAATAAGAGCAATAAAAGTGGCGTTGAGGCTTTTTTGAAATTTTCCAACCGAGAAGAATTCATGAAATACCTTCATTAAGTCTTCCTTCACCATTTCCCAGCAAGCTTGGAAGAAACCCATAGAAAATCCATCTAGTCCAAGTGCTTTGTCTTTAACCCTCTTCTTTACCACTTCATGAACCTCGACCTCCTCAAACAACCTCTTCAGCCAAATGACATTCTGTTGCTTAATGGACTCAAATGCTAGCTCATCATCTTCGGCCTCCACCCCTCTAGGTTCAGTAAGTAACTGCTCAAAATAACCAGCCACATGTTCTTGGATCACAGGGATCTCCGTGCAAACACTTCCATTAATATTCATAATTTTAATGGCATTAGTTCTCCTATGGGAATTTTCCACTCTTTGAAAAAACTTCATGCTGCGATCACCATCTTTCAACCACAAAGACTGCGATTTTTGCCGCCAAGAAATCTCCTCCAATAAGATAACCCTTTCTAGTTCTGTTCTTCGAGCCAGCTCCTCTGGTGAGAGGGCCCATCCCTCCAGTGCTTTCTCTACCTCATGAAGCTCCTCCAATAATAACTTCTTACGGTTGCCTATATCACCAAAAGACTGTGCATTCCAAAGTTTTAAATATTTTTTCAAAGCTTTCAATTACCTGCCAGAATTAAGGTAGGGGTGCCTTGGATTTAATAGGAAGACCACCATTGCCTAACCCGTTCCACAAATCCGTTAGTTTTTAGCCACATATTCTCAAATTTAGAGTATCTCTTTCCTCCTTGAATTCTCCCACATTCCAGCAAAATAGGGAAATGATCAGAGCAAAGGCGAGACAATCTTTTTTGACATACCTTCGAATAATGAGATTCCCACTTCGGGAAAACTAGAAATTTGTCCAATTTAGACCATGTCTGATTATTGGACCATATGAATGCACAACCCATGAGAGGAAGGTCCACCAAACCCAAGTAAAAAATACAATCGGAGAAATTCGACATTGTTGGCCACAACCTGCTATCTCCTGATCTTTCACTTGGGAATCTGACAACATTAAAGTCCCCACCTATACATCAAGGAAGTTTCCACCAGCTGTGTAAACTGGCCACCTCTTCCCATAGAGAATTTCTGCTGCCATCTAAGGTCGGCTTATAAATTCCAACAAAAGCTCAGCGATTGAAATGAACAAGCTACTGTGTATTCCTCGATATACTCCTCATTTTTTCCTCCACTCTTTTATCCCACATAACTAGGACACCCCTCGACGCCCCTATCGAAGCAAGAAAGACCCAATCAACATATGAACAACTCCATAAGCTTCTGATGATGCTTCTTGAAATATTCTCCATCTTGGTTTCCTACAAGCACACAAAATATCCGCCTTCCACTCTCAAAGCAAGTTTTTTATTCGCAAGTGTTTATTTACCTCATTTAACCCTCGAACACTCCATGATATAATCATAGGCTTCATAAGGAAATTGTGGACCCCCTCCCTTTAGATCTTTCACGGTTTGAACTACCTTCATAATTAATTGACCAAGACTCAAGTTAATCTTTTGACCTCCCGCTGTTTTTTTTAACCAAATTTCTTGATCTGCATATTTCCCACTTCAATGGCCGTTAACAAAGCCATAAATTGTTCTTCGAATCCTTCACACTCCAGCCCCACACAATGTTGAATCTCCTGCACCTTATTCATAACCCAATCTGAAACCATATGCTGACATGGTGGTAAAGCCTTCAACGACATAGGCTCCCAATTTGTCTCATGATCTTCCATTGATGCCCACTGCGATGCCATCAACAATCCTATCTCCTCCTCAGTAAGACAAAATCTCTCAGATGGCCCCAAAAACTCCCCCTCGACCCTCCCATGCTCTATAAACCAAGATGGCCCCCAAAAACTCTCCCTTGCCACTCCCAAGCACTAAAATAACACACGGGCTACATCCAGAGGTTGAGAACCCTTCGCCGGAAAAGGTGCCACCTGAATCTCGAGAGAGGACTCTTCCCCACTGTGCATCGACATTTTTTGTCCTTGTTTGGCCTAGTCTTTGATACACATCGGTGCGACGTCGACGTGACACATCTACGGGTCTGTCATCGTTATCGACGCTATTGTCATTATCTCTGCCAACAAGATTGCCGAAGGCTTCTCAGCCAGGATCGAGGGTGATGGGATATTTCCTGGCACGACTGGCTATTTCCCGCCTGCGGATGGCCCAGCCTTGCCACCCTCTCTCATTCTACACCTAGGTTGGGCTACAACCTTAGCTTTGCCTTTAAGTTGCCCCATGGGCCGAGGCTCTGGGCCGCGGCCCATTTCTTTTACCATCTGTGGTCCATCCCCACACGTACAACCTTTAGCCATCTACTACCCATCAACACGAGCAAAGCCCTCATTTTCCACATTAAGGCCCACGGGTTGGGGGCCATGCCCAAACTTATCCACACGAGCAAAGCCCACAATCTCCACATGAAGTCCCACAGGTTGGGGTCCATGTCAATGCCCATTCTTATCAAGCCCAATAGTCTTATGTACTGCTTGGCCCATACCCAACTCATATTTTTCCTCTACGCACTGTATCAATAAATCAAGTTGTTCTTGCAGTGTCACCAGTTGAGCTTCCATATCTTTCAACATACTGTGCACTCCATCTTCTGCCAAACCAATAGAGGACCTCCCACCGCCATCCTTCCACTTTGTACGTACTGTACCAGTGAACTAATTAGTCATTTCAGTCCACTGGCCATTGTTTTGTCTCACGGTGGCTTAACACTGAGCTATCCCACCACCCTACTCTTTGGACTGCGTCTGCGACGTCGTCTGTAGTAGAGCCTCCCTGTACAATCAATTTTGCATTCGAATCCCCACCGCCGGTAGCCTCTACGATACCCCACCTCTATTGTGGTTCACGACTTCCTCCTTCAATATAACCTCCCTCAGTGCAACGGCCATCCTCCATCCCCTCCCCTCCATATCTTCCAATATGAAGATAAAGTTTCGTCTTCCACCCCCATCATACTCCACTAGCCCCATGAATCTACCAAGACTGTTTGCACACCTCTACGCTATGAAGCTTCTAGCACCCTCCCTAAATGTAGCGTAGAAGTCCTTCATCCCACTCCTCAGACACTCCAAGGTTATGATAAACCAATGCACCAATGACATCTCCATTCTATCTCCTTCACTATCTTCCAACTCCTTTCTCTTATTAGCAATGAGCCTCCATCTTTCATCAACACAAACACCCTAGATTCTATAATTAATTGTTTCAAGTACCTCGTGATCGCTCACCTACGACTCTATTCAGCCGTAACACTCGCTGTTGACCCCCTCCTCATACCTCATCGGACTTTTTGTGACAGAGAGAAAACTAAAGTGTGCGGAGAGAAATCGACATGCTTTCAAGATATCAAAGAAAAAAAAAAACCAACATGAATACATAATCTGCAAATGAATTTAACTGCACAGTTAAATGAATGTTTTCATTGCATCTAACAATCTGAACACAATTTCATATGGAAACTAATTTTTATCTGCGTGGCTCAAGACCCGCCCGCGGGGGGGGGGGGAGTTTCCTACCAGCTCAAACCCACCCAACTGTGTTTACGAGATCTTTCAGCTGCTTCACCAATACCAGATTGTGTATTTACTTTAGTATCCGTCAAAAAATTTTCTTGGTGGACCCCATAAATTTATGCTATAGGATTATATAACTAAGAAACAATCCAAGACATCAGCTGCTTTTCCACTTCTGCCCAATTATGAACCTTCGTCACAAGAGGATGTTGATTGACAGACTCCGTCTTGCACCAAGGATATGAGTTCTCATAATCAAAAAGTAGAACCCTGATTCCAATTTCAGCGCACTCAATGGCATATCTTGGATTGTCATCAATCAGGACGTTAGCTCCCAAGGACCTGCCAAATACAATTCAATTTCTGCAGTAATATACACTGTACTTAAACAGCCTATTCATGTTTGGAGAAGTAGGTTTTATAGCAATGAATTCAGAAAGATTTGAAGATACAGACGACGTGATTTGTGGGCATACCTGCATATTTCGGACTTTGGCCTAGACACCCCATCCAAAGCGAAATGATTGCCAAAGTGAATCTCCTGAAACAATCCTGGATAATGCTTCTCAATCCAATCAATGGTATGGTCCTTGATTGCGTTCTGCCGAGACCTGGTTATGCACGTGTATGTTCCAAAGATCAAGTTAGTTAATGTAATCCTAATGCCACATTGGGATAATGAATAACTCACATAAGAGTGAGTTATAAAATCAGTCATCACTATTTTTTTTTATACAAGTAAAGATAAACATGATTGCTAAGTCCTGCATATGCTACTATTTTTTCTAATCAAGCTTGTTATTGAACTTCAATAGTTTGCAAAGGCAGGTCCCTTCTGCTATCAAACCTTAGCATGCATGGGGGGCGGGCATTTTTCGGTATACATCCAAACAAAAGGGTGGATGTTGACCATTGCACAATTGAGTGAGCATATTGATTTTTAGTTTTATGTATTTCATTTAACTTGCAACTTTCCTACATATGCTACTTACAGAGTGAAACTGGACTTTTTCTTATATCAGTCTCCTAGATAAAGGTCTCTCTTATATACTTTGGGTGAACTTATGTTCTGCCTTTTGCGCTTTTTAATAGAGAATTCATACTTCTTAGAAATTATTTTAAAAAATAAGTGAAACTGTGCTTTATAAGTGAATATAGAGAAGCTTCAAATTAACAATTCTTTCTCTCGGTTGATACAGTTTTTTTTTTTTTTTGGTGCTGGGTGTTCGGGAACAGCATCCCGACTAAATCCGGAGGTGCACAAGCCCTCGGCAAGGAGTTTTCTGCAAGTGCACCTCGGGTAATTCAAGGGGAAAATGTCCCAGTCCAATGGCCTCTAGAGATTGTTTACACCCAAGGGGATTTGAATCTTAGACCTTGGGAGAGCATACCCCCAAGCCCAAGGCCTTTACCTCGGTCGATACAGTTAATCCTCAATTTAAATAATTATGCACGTTAAAAGAAGTTTGATATAATAATACATACGTCACAACTGATAGGTTGCAGAATCTTGATAATGTATGGAGGACCCTCCGAGCACCTGGGATAGGATGAATCCCTGTCTTGAAGTATGGTGTTTTAAAGAACTCGTGGACACGGATATCAGCTGTCACAATAAGCAGATGTTTTTAATCAATTCAATGATGCACTGCCTTAAAAATATTTTCTAAAGCAAAAATAGCTGATAGTTTTAACAAGATGAAGCCAATAAATCTGCTTCAGAGGCATCAATGAGAATTTTTCTCAAATCATCTTTAAGACATTTGTCAACTACGTACTCTCTCCCCTAAACATTGCATGGATCTCAAAAGACAAGGAAAATCCATTCCTCATTTATCAAATTCTTAGTACATCCAAATCCAAATGCAAAAGGAATAAGACAAGAGTTTTAACAACTAGTACACAACATTAAAAGGAACCCTTCATCCAAATTGCACGATATGCATCATACAATGAACTTGATAACAGCCAAAAGAGAACGATACTATAAGCAAAACTAATACTGTCAAACAGTTTTGAAGTGAACTTCACCCGCAGATGCATATTCCAAAGACTAAGAATTAGTAAAGCAGAAGTTAATTATAGAATAGGATGCACAAATTCAATTCAATGATTATATGCGCCAATACCTTCATCACGGGAACAGTTCCATATCTGTAACAGAAATGAAGTATGCATCAGAATACATACAGAAATATGCACACATATCTCCAACCATTGAACTGATTGAAGTTATAACCATATCCATATCGCCAGTAAAAACTGTGGCACACAGACTTGAGTATTCAATGCTAGAAATTGCGACCGAAACATTATTACTAGACAATTCATGACATGAACCTGCATGCAATAAAAGCACTTCTCATACAACAAAAGAGTATAATTTACATTAGCACACCTACTTCTGGCATATCCAAAGGATTTTTTTATAAGTAGAACACCCCGGGTCCCAGAGGAGTTCAACTCCGACAAACAGTCCAGCAAAAAATGAGTAAGGTTATACTACGTCATTGTAACACAATTGTGCTCTACAACCATGAAGGTTGTGATTATAGTTACCCAAACTAATAAAGTAGTTCATACCTCTAGAAGGATCCTTCAAGTAAATTGTATTGATCAGAAATCTTAAGGTTACCCTGAGGAATTGTTTGATACATCAAGCTTTATTGATAATTAAAACGGCATTACCCAAGTACACATGAGGTGTGCACGGGATATACACTAAATCAGAAAAAAGAGAGAATACAAGACAATTCCGAAAGATAGATATAGCAGCACAATATTAAGCTATCAATGGTATAGGGTTCTAAATAAGAGATCGCTGTCCTTTCTTAATACTAAAAAATGACCACCAAAGCAATTAGAGGCATTCAATTTCTACTGATATCTGACAATGGAAAATTCAAGAAGCTGTCAAAAAATACCTTGAAGAACTCATAGACATGATACTCGGAAATTGAATGGTTTGAAAAGTAACGATCAGCAATAAATCTGTTCAGAGCAGACACGAAGTTTCCCAGAACTGCTTATACACGCAGCAAAGGAAAAATACGTAAGTAAACAAATATAGAGATAATTATCAGAATTACATTTAACGGGTCCTTAGCAGTCACCCCTGGGATTGTGATTTTGTTCTCAGACCAATAAATAAAAAAATGGGTCTTTCGAAGTCAGCAGAAAACCACAGTGTAGCCCAGATAAATGGTCAACTGAAACATACCGAAAGTTGTCATCTAGGAGATCTTCCAAATGGATTAAACAAAATATCAAGGTAATCAGTCATTCAAATCATTTTATATTGATAATGAAAGAAGAGGTGACAATCAATCATTCAAGATTTTTTTTTTTTTTATAAGTAAAATAAGTATTATTAACAAAGATGGGCAACAACTGCCAGTTATCAATCATTCAAGATATAGTGGTCTGTTATGGAGACATATTGAGCAGGTAATGCTACAAGCTATAGTGGAACTTTACTTTCTTTGCATATAAGGATATACATTCACTCATAATGTAGAAGTATAAATGAGAATAAAATTAATTTATAAAGTAAATTGCTGAATATTAATAGTTATTTGAGGGAAAAACAAAAGAAATTACCCTCATCCACATCAACGGCGACAACAATTTTATCGGGCAAATGACGGTCAGGGAATCCAAGAGGGCTTCCGTGGTGGGATGCCCCATGTTGTTGATTTTGGTTTGCAGTGTCAGTGACATTATGAGGACTAGCAGTGCCGTCCTGAAGACCAATCTCGACATCACGGACAGGGAGCAACTGCAGGTACTGCGGAGCGAATGCACGGGGACCCATTCCCTTTGCTTTTCCCTTTCCTTTGTGAAAAGCAATGGCGTCAATATTATCTTCGTCCCTCAAGCAACCTTTGAGATTGAGGGCGAAGCCATTAAAGCCAGTGCCAATTGCAATCCCTCCTCTTCCTCCCGGTCCTCGACCTCGTCCACTTCCATTGATAAAAGTGGTACAAGAGTGAGGATTCAAGGCGTTCCATTGAAATCCCTTATCCAAAACCAAGAAAAGGGGGGGATCATTGCGGATTATATGACTACTACTACTACTGATTGTATAATAACCCATAATATGTTGAGCAGCAAACATACAACTACTGTTCCTTCTGATCCTTGACATCAACATTAACATAACGAGTTCTAGACAATTCTTTCCCTTCCAAATAAATTCGCCAAAAACAACTCGCTAGGAACTCCAGACCCTTAATCCATCAATTAATCAACCAAACAGTCCCATCTTTTCCACAAACTTCTTTTATTACTCCCGAAAATAGTATTAATCATAATATATCGCTCCACTTCCACTATGAACAAGAGAGACGACAATCGTGAAACCGAAAGAGATCAGAGGGGCACAAACACAAATATCGGAGATACATATACAATGAATCTCCGAACCGAAAACAAGAAAAATATACCCCTTTGTTTTTTTTTTAAAAAAAAAAAAAAAAGGAATGGATTTAGGAGAAGTGGACGACGGAGTATCTGATCTAAAAAAAAAACAGGAAACAAAGAGAAAATGATCGAAACAAAGACGAATTAATTAATCAGTGGTTCAGGCGAATATCCTGGCCCGATTTCCCCTTCTTCCTCTCTCTCTCTCTCTCTCACACACACACATACACTCCTTGCCTCTTTACTTTCGTTGCTTTGCCCTAAGCAAATCCAGATTCCATTTTAAAGTATCCATCCCTTCATTTCCGCACCTTCTTCACCCACAGTTGCTTTTTACAATTTTTTATTATTATTTTTTTATTCATATTTTTCTAATATTTTTAAATATTTTTAAAAAATAAAAAAATATATCAATACATTTAAAATTATTTTTTTAATCATTAAATAAAAAAATAAAAAATAAAAAATAAGAATTTTTCTTAGGAAAAAATTATTCTGCCGCCGCTGGTCAAATTTTTTTTTTATTTAGTAATTAAGAAAGTAGTTTTAATTGTATTAATGTATTTTTTTTATTTTTTAAAAATATTTAAATATATTAAAAATAGAAAGGAAAAAAAAAAAAAAAACCACCGGGCGATGCTAGCTTTTTCCTACTTTATAACTTTCGATCGAAGATGTGGTACCCAACTTCCAAGAACCGACACCTTTCATCCCTATAATTGAAAACACGTGCCTAACCATTAATTTGGGGAGTCGTGAGCGGTTGTATTTCCTTTTATGAGAAATTCTATTTGTAGTTCTCAAGTGGGGATTACATGTGCAGTCACATTATTAAATGAGAGAAAACATAATTTTAGGAGGGATAATATTGTAATTTTAAAAAATTTTAAAGTTAAAATAGCCTAGACTTGCATTACAGTCCCCATTTGAGAACTGTACTTAGCATTGCTCTTTAATGATGTTATAATTTTTTTAAAATATTAACGATGATTAAAAAAATACATGAAAAAAAATAAAAAATATACTATTGGGGATCCTTATTCGGGACCCATTTTCAGTAGTTGTAGCAATGCTCTTTATATATATATTAAATAGAAATATACTTATCATTCACATAATAATATATAATTTATTACTTTTATCATTTTATTTAAATATATATATTTACACATCAATATATATATATATTTAAATAAAAAAGTAAAAATAATAAATCACATATTAATATGTAATGTAAAGAATGATAAGTAGAATTTTACTATTTTTAATGGTTGAGTGTATATTTTGTGTTGCAATACTAATCATAATGATCAATAAAGTTAGATATTGTTTCATAGGTTTAATTCTCGCCTATTTAATTTTTTTAAAACAAAAGTGAGTTTGATATGGCTGACTTCGTGCCAATATCCTTATGCAATGTTCTCTACAAGATCATATCAAAAGTGTTGGCCAATTGATTGAAATGTGTATTGCGAGAGGTAATATCCCTTGCTCAGAGTGTGTTTGTTCCTGGAAGATTAATAATGGATAATGTAATTGTAGCCTATGAAACCATGCACTCAATGGATAAGAGATTGAAGGGAAGAATTGAGTTTATAGCTTTAAAGTTTGATATGAGTAAAACTTATGATAGAGTGGACTGAGACTTCTTACATGCTGTGATGACTAGGATGGGCTTTCACTCAAAATGGATTAGCTTGATTATGAGCTGCATCGACTCAGTAACCTATTCCATTCTCATTAATAGATCACCTCAAACTATTTTCCAAGCTTCAAGGGGTATTAGGCAGGGTGATCCTTTGTCACCCTACCATTTTATCCTTTGCTTTGAGGCATTGAGTGCTCTACTAAACCAAGCTGATGAACATAAAGTTATCATTGGTATTCCAATTGCCAGTGGTAAAATTTCTATTAACCATTTGTTTTTTGCAGATAACAACTTGTTGTTTTGTAGATCAAATGCAATGGAATGGAGTCGAATGATTGAGATTCTAAGTCTCTATGAATAGGCTTGTGGATAGAAACTTAACAAAGAGAATACTTCTATACATTTCAGCAGAAACACAAGGGAGGAGACAGAGATTTATTCTGAGTATAGCAAGAGTTAGGGCATCAAACTCATATGAAACATATCTTGGATTGCCTGCTCTTATAGGGAGATCCAAGGCAAAGGCTTTCTGGAACATTATAGACAGGCACTACAAGGGGAATCACCTTTACCGGCGATTCACTTTCGCTGGCAAAACCAACAAAATCGCTGCCTCTCACCTATCCCAGCGATTTATAAATTGCTAGAGGTTCGTTGGTATTAAAGCTCCACTATTGATCTACTCCAACGGAAGCCAACAATCGCTGGCAAAGATTTTTTTTCCCAACGATTTTCATTCGCCGCAAATAGTACCTTTTATCGCCGCAATTGCACAATACGATTCAGTTGTTAATCGTTGGGAAATATTAATTCCAGCGATTTAATATTGTCGCTAAAAGAGGGAAAATCGTCGGAAATATACTTTCCCAGCGATTTTTGAAATTGCCGCAATTGACTAAATGGTTTTGAAATAACAATTGCGGCGATAAAAGTGCGCCAATGTAGATCAATACCAGTGATTTAAAAATGGTTGCAATTGAGTTATTAGTTTTGTGAACTCAATTGCAGCGATCTAGACATCGCTGAAAATTCATCAATTGCGGCGAATTATTGTCGTCGCTAAAAGGCCATAAATCGCTGCTAATGTTGAAATTTATTCCAACAGCTTAGTAAAATCGCTGGAAGATCTTTTTGCCGCGAATATTATTCGCCATAAATACCCTAAAATGCCGATAAAAAGTATTTCCTGCGATATAGGATCGTCGGAAATAAGTTTAGTATACGAAAAACTATTTCCGGCGAATTTTAATTGTCGCAAGTGATATTTCACAAAATAATAAATAAAAAATAATAATAAAAAAAAGGACAAAATTAATCCTGATGAACTATACCCAAGCTATACTTCATATTAGAGACCTTTATATATAATATATGTATATAACTATAAGATATAAGTAACATATGAACTAAACCCTATAGCTAGATAAATAGTAAGGATTATTTATAATGAGGGCATGAATTTATTCTCCAAGGAAAAAATGATTTGATGTAGTGCAGAAATAAACTTGTATGGCACGTACAAAGAAGTGACCTAAATAAAAAGCATTGCTTCTGCACCTATAGCAACATAGGAACTCATTCAATGACAGGAGCAAAAGCTAAGTAAAACTAGCCCAACAATAAAGGCACAATCATCAACTTCACATGAAAAAAAATCTAAGGAAATACTGAACATAATGCACAAAATCTCACAATATAAATCCCAAACTATTTAGGCAGCACATTCTGCTGCAATGAATGTGAAGGAGAAGGGCCTTACCATCGATCATCACTTTCCTTACATCCTCTTCACTTAGGGGAAATCAACTACAAAGCACAACATCAAACCATTTAACTTCTCTCCATACTTAGCACTAAGCCAAACTTTAAAACTCCTCATTTCAAGCATTCTAAATGAATAACTGAACATGACAAATTGCATGTTTAACCACAATCTCAACTACATAACCCAAGCATACTAGATTTGAAGAAAACCTGAGAATTCACATTATTTTTGTGTGAAAACATAGCATAAACAGCAAGAGTAGCTCTCGACAAACCAGAAAATTCTAATCGAACCTACTAGTTTGAATAAAATCCTCGTTGCTTACATAGGCTATTATCTTGAAGAAAAGTGTTAAAAATAATACATTCTCATCTCCACTAGTTTAACACATAGTCATAAAGGGTTAAACATAGTCAAAACATGATTCAAACTCAATATTTAAAACATAAGATCTTCTCAATATTAAAAAGAGTAGATCATGTACATGCTGACATAAACCACATTCTATTTTTAATCCTTTAAATCCTGATTATGCTAGTAATAAAATAGTACGACTTCATCCACCCACCTGCATAAAGGAACAAGAAAACCTCACTGCCAAGAAATACACAATTCCCTCATCCATAAAATAAAACCATTCGATAATACACTACATACCATATATCAAACTAAAGTGTACTATCTACCTACTTGGAATTTTATAGAAGGAAAATTCCAAGTAGCCATACATCTTTCTTCCAAAGTTTCAAAAGTACTCAAATATAAACAATGGAGATGATTACTCCACATACAAAAAGTACCAATGCATAAATAAAATTATAAAATTCCAAACTTTCATTATGACATTGATATGATCGGGTTTGTTAATGTAAAAATCTAAAATAAATTCCAAGCATAAATCTATGTTTTTGGACTAATTATTGTGAAATCATCCTAGGGTAATACATAAACTTTTAGGCATGTTGGTATCTTCCCGCATTGGCATGGTTGTCCATGTTTAGTGTTAGTATTTCTTTGTCGAAAGCACATGAATCAGAATAAATCACTCGAAAGGGGAAACTTTTCAAGGAAATGTTGGAATTGAGGTCATCTGGCATACCAGCAATGTCCCCTCCAGGCTATGAGTACAGGGTGTTATAGCCAATGAAAGAAAGAACAGAATCAATACTTTGTGCATCTGCAGAGACACAACATTAGATATATCAGCCTATTGGTTGCATAAAAATATGAAAATGTATTCTACATCTATAGAATATTTTCAGCTTACTAGAGTCATTTTCTCTCATTTCAACTCTGCTGTTGTAGATAATGCAAAGTACTTCTCATGATTTTATAAACAGATCCACTTGCCAGTGGATAACAGCTGAAATACTCTCAACCATCCCAAGACTAAAGACATCAAGGGTCATCTAATCTGACAACATTATTAAGAGCCAAACTAATGTATGAAGTAGGAATCATGTCCCACTTATGTAGATATATTTGGTGCAAAGTTTCAAAAATTATAAACCCGCAATTAAGCAATATAAGACCTTCCATTGTTAATTATGACATATCATGATTGTTTTGTATGATATCATAAACATTTTGGAAGACTTCCAATGAAAATAGTTCAATATAGAGACAGAATCCGCTACTTGAACTTTATATTCGATAGTTTTTTTTAGGAGTAACCTTTTATTAAATAGTATAATATTTAATAGCATATCCATCACAAATGACATCCTGACAAATCAATTCTTGGATGTGACATTGGTGCCAAGTGATCCAACCAAGGTATAAGGTACAGTGCATCAGCAGAAGATGAACATCACTAACCTTCTCCAGACTTCGGTCAACTCCATTCAGTAACTCTGGCATGAATGATTGTGTAGTTTGAGAGAAAGGCTCACCCCCACACTGCACACATACCATACTTTTGAATCATGACCTGGAGTGGTTTGTACAATTTAAATGCACGTTAATTCAAATAGATAAGGAGCACAACGAGGATGAAAGTAATAGTAAGTCCTGCAAAGTTATGTGAAAAAAGATGTAGCAGCAAACAAAAAGTTATGTGAAAACTTATCTATGACATAAAGACACTTCTACAAGCATAATATGAAATTAGTCCCCATGTGCTGGTGACATCATAGAACTAGAACCAGGATTGTGAAAGATAAAGCATAATACAAAAATCATAAGCACTTCTTTAAATATGGTACATTCTTCAAGATGGTCAAATTACTTCCACAATGGTCATTTATCTGCAATATGGAACCATGTAAAAGCATAAACACAAGCTAATAACTACCACTTCACACCAAAACAGATAGATGCAAACCCAGAATACCCCTTCATTCTCATGCAAAAGTTGATTCCATTACATTTCAACCTGTGAGCTGCCAAACACAAGCTAGTAATTTAAGTTAAAGTCTAATGTACATGCAACCAATTAACTAACTAACTAACTAACTAAGTACTATATATTAAAAATATGCAAGTATTGAAAGCAGTTCATAGGAGCTTGTCCCAGATCAGGGTATGCCATTCAGTTCAGCAGCAAACAACTTGCTGGTATGCTAGCCTAATCCGCGACCAACTTCACATGCTTACATTTGGAATCAAGTCTGAGCTTTGGAACTACTTAGTTTAAGCCTTAAAATCAAATTGAGACTTGAACACTAACATTACCGGACATTTACCAACATAGAGATTCACAATTGTATGTGTTTACAAAGTGTCTTACACAAAAAATAAAAGCATGTAAATCTCTTAAACAAAAAATCAAAGCATTTTAAAAGTGATATGAATCTCAAATAAACAAAAAATAATTTGAATTGGTTGCATAGAAAATATTCTCAAAGAAAAATAATCAGTTTCTATAGTAACTTATTCACAGGATCCCAAGATAGGTATCCCTGAAATGTTTCAATCTTCAAATTGAACAAAGACCTCAGTAAAAGCTGAAAAAAAAAACAACAAAAATGATGGGTACAAGGAGAAAACAAAGAATCCCTGAACATGAACCCACAACTTTTCCAGAGACATTACATACTAAAATCTATGCGAAGAAAAAACAGAAGAAAAGAAGAATCGAAACTCACAAGGAAGTGGCAGATCAGTAGCAAACTGCGTGGGGGTCGTGGTTTGCGAACAGAGCAAGGGAGAGAGGGAGGGCCTCGGGCTGCTGGGCTAGGCATGGAGGAGAAGGGGGCTCTGACGGAGGACTAGCGATGGCGTCGAGGTGTTAGTGGTGGCGAACGGTTCCCCTAGTGGCGACGACATAGAGAAATCCGAGAGAGACAGAGGTTGAGGCCAGGTTTGGGGGAAAGGATATTCCCGCCGTGGGGGCTGGGGGAGAAGGAGGGGGTGGCCGTCGAGGTGAGGTGGCAGTGGCATGGTGGGGTTGCTGGCGACGGGTTGTGCGCGGCGGCGTGGGTTGAGGGAGAAGATGGATTGGGAAGGCAGAGCGGGAGAGGGAAAGAAATGAGGGAAAAATGTAACGCGGGTTGTTTAAATTTAATTTCACTTTTCTGGCAATTTGGATTTGCCGCTAATGGTATATAATTTACTAGATATGCTCTTGCGGTGAAAATACGGTGAATATTTTTGCCGCAAATAGTATCTGTTGTTCAATTTGCGACGATATTAAAATCGTTGCAAAAAGTAAAAGTAATTTCTTCTCCATCCGCTCAAAAATTTGAGATGGAAAGCAAGCGGCGACTTATAAATCGTCGGAAATAATGTTTATTAGTGGTATTTTTGTTGCGAAGATATTAAAATCATTGGGAAAGGCCTAAATTTTCTAGAAGGCTATTTCCAGCGTTTTTTATTCGCCTCAAAACTAGCTATTATGGCGATTTTCCCATTCGCCGCATTAAAATATTGCTAGAGTTTCTAATATTATTTGCGGCGATACAAAATTGCCGCAAAAGGTCAAATAGTCGCCGCAAATGAGTGAACAATAATTGCACATTAGTTTTTCGGATACATTACTTTGGATTTCAGCGGCGATAATAAAATTGTCGCAAATATGGGTTAATTGCAGCGATTTTTTTTGCGGCTGTAATAAAATCGCTGAAAAAGGTGTTATTTCTTGTAGTGAGGGTGAGGGCTAGAGTAAGTAATTGAAAAATAAAGTTTCTCTCACAGGCTAGTAAAGAGATTTTGTTAAAAGCTGTGATACAGTCCCTTCCAACTTATTGTATGAGAGTTTTTAAGCTTTCTTATTCTTTGTTAAGAGAGATTAATAGGATTATGAACCATTTCTGGTTGAACCAATAGCATAGTGAAGGAAAAATTCATTGGGTCTCATGGGATCAAATGAGGAAGGCAAAGTCTGAAGGTGGCATGGGTTTTAGAGATTTGGAAAGCTTCAACATGGCTCTACTTGCAAAACAAGGCTATAGATTACTTCAACGACCTGATGCAGTTCCAAGTAAGATTCTGAAGTTGAAATATTTTCCTCATTCATCATTTTTTGAACCTAAAGTGGGGTCAAACCTTTCATACATCTGGAGGAGTATACATGCAACAAAGAAATTGGTAGAGGAAGGTTCCTTGTGGAGGATTGGCAAGGCAGATACTTTCAAATTATCATGAAGGCCAAGTTTCAAAGGTAGCTTCCACGAGTGACTCAACCAGTAATTACACTATTTGGGAAGCTCCTCCTTTAGGCTCTTATAAGGTGAATTGGGCTACAACAGTCAAACATAAGGCTGATAGGTGGGGTTTTGAAGGAAAGGTGGTGGCTTCCAGCAACATGAAGAGGTGTATGGCAACTGATTCTTTCACAGTAGAGGCTCAAGGAGCATTGCAGGCGATTATCCTAGCTAGAGACACAGGTTTTAGAAGCATTATTTTAGAAGGGGATGCATTGCTAGTTATCCATAACATCAATCTTCAAACATCACAATTCCATATCTCGGGGGTCGTATTATGGGATGCTAGGTCTATTTTGTGTCATTTTGATCATTGGACTGCAGTTCATGTTAGAAGAAAAATTAATATGGCAGCACATGTGTTGGCTATGTATGCTTTAGAAAGTGAGGAGGATGATAGGGATTGTTGTAGAGTGTTATGCCTCGAGGCTGGCGTTGGACCTATGCAATGAACTCAATATACATAATGCAATTTTCGAAGGAGATGCAGAAACTGTGATTGTGGCAGTTCAAAGGGATGATGAGGAGCTGTCTTTGTTTGGTTTCTTAGTTGAAGATTGAAAGTTTTTCTTTAATAGGAATTCTGATTGGCAACTACAATTTGCATATAGAGAGAAAAATACAGTGGCACATACTTTAGCTAGGAAGCTCTAAGTTTGATAGAAAAAAACAGTGTGGATAGAAGAGATGCCAGACTTTCTTGTAAGGGATCTATCAATGAAATATGGAGGTATCATTTTCCAAAAAAAGAAAGTGAGGAGGACGAGGTTAGATTGGAGGAAGGTCATTCATGTATTCTTCCCTTTGTTTTCTGATTATCGTAATAAAGTTCATTACTATTCTTATAAAAAAAAAATATTTTTATATGAATTTTAGATTTTATCATTTTTTAAATGGAATATGCGGTCTTTATAGAAATATCCTTAAGATGCACAAGCCATTTGTCATTAATAATATGAATGGAATGTGGTGCCTTATGAATGGGATGTGGTGACTTGTGCATTGTACTCTTAACTTGTGCGGACCATGTTTTGTGCATGTCTTGGTTGCGAAAGCCACTTTATACAAAGAGGGTCCACCAAAACAGTTAAGGTTTTGTTTGGTTATGTGGTTAAGATATTTTATTGAAAGTTGAATAAAATATTATTATAATATCATTTTTATTTTAGAATATAAAAAAATTAAATTATTTATTATATTTTATGTGGAAGTTTAAGAAAATTATAATGATTATATGAGATGAGATAGTTTGATTTTGTGTAACCAAACCAACTCTTTATTTTCATTTTTTAATTTCAATTTTTTTTTTTTTATAAAAGACTTGTACATGTTTAAAATGTTCCGAATTTATATATAACATTACTCTTATATCTACATCGCTAATTATTTAGTTAAAACTCCATCCGAGTAGTGGTATGAACTAATAAAGTAAAAAATGATAAATTATTCCGGAGAGGGACTCATCCCCAACATGGACTAATCATCTGAATTTAATTAATTAATAACGAAAACACATCATAATATCATATTTATATTTACGTTGCTATTTTGTTTCATAACTTTTGGTTATTAGAACCAATACATAATTCTAGATCCATCGAACCTATCCTTGTTCTTAGACTAATCATAATCTATGCTCTATATCTATTTTTATTATGAGAAATGATATTTGTAATTTTAGGATGTAAAACTCTGTTTACTCTCTTTAAAAAAAATAGGTAAATTTAAAATTTACATTAAAAAAAATTATTTTTTATAATAATAGATCCCACTTTTTTTATTGAGAGTACTTAAAATTTGTATATTTTAAAACTGTATCTAACATTACTCGATCATTTATTATAAACATGAGAAAACTACAAACTCCATTTTTTTCCCTATAAATTACGTGTCTCGACTCTCAACCATTTCCCTCAAGTGGAGATAAGCTTTACAAGGACAAAATATTTCTAAAAGAAAAAAGTATTTCAATGAATTACGATATCATATTTCATAATTTCAATCCGAATGCATAATTTAAAATCCAAAAAATTTAAAATAATTGAACCTACACCACCATTCTACCCAACAGTTTCGTCACCCAACTACTCCAAATCTCATATCATAGCCTTAGGTTGTCTTTCAATATTGAGATTGATCTGAATTGATATGTGAATAATAATATTTTATAAGTCATTTTAAGATATGTTTGAATATAAATAAATTGAAATCTGTGTTTGAATGTATGAAGTAGATTGAGATGAATTTAATTTTTTTTATAAGAAGTTAAAAAAAGTAATAAGTTTCATTAATGATTAATTGAGATATTGAGTTCAATCAAACGCAGCCTTAGAGTCAAGCCCTTCCTCTTTGACCACTCCAAATTTAAACAATTAATATAGAGGACGACATCACTCACCATTAAATAGTGAGTGTGAGTCGATAAGTAGTGAGTGGGTGTCGGAGTTGAGCCGCGACAAAAACAGATAGCAATGTCATCGTTTGAAATTTATAGGTATCAAAACCTTTTCTTTCGAAGTTCGGATAATGAGTCGAATCGAATTGAGTTGAGATAAAATGAGATAATAATTGAAAAGTTAATAAAATATTGTTATAATATAATTTTTATTTTGATATTTAAAATAATTAAAATTTTTATTATATTTTATTTAAAAATTTAAAAACATTATAATAATAAAATAAGATGAGTTAGAATCAATTCATTATCCAAACAACTCTTTTAATAAGGAGGCCTCATTTTGTCAATTGGTTGTGCGCAATAGTGGAACCTTTCCTTTTCATTTCTTCTTTCCTTTTCATTTCATTTCTTTTTATATTTACACTTATAACATCTCTTGTTGCTTAACTAATCAATTCACTTTTTTTACTATTTTTTTTCTTTCTAATTAATAAAATCCTATATTTATAAATTTATTCTTATAAGTGTTTACTCTAATTCTTGTACATATGATAATTAAATGAAGTTGGACTCCAAATTTTTATTTGCGAATTAGTCTAACAAACTTTTTTTCTAGATCAATATCCTCTAAATACAATCCGAGTGTGTGACACATCACTTATTGCGACACTCGTTATACTCATAAAATCAGTCAAAATAGTAATATTCTTTTCTTAAATAAGTTGATATGGCATACTTCCATATCAGTATTGTATTGCGCCAATAAAAATGCATAATACTTAGTTCATGTTTGTGATTGTGGTAGGAAATAGATTTTTTTATTTTATTTTATTTTTATTTTTGCAGTAGAGCTTTTCATTGTAGAACTCTGTTGAAAAACTCTATTATTAAAATGTTATTTACTGTTTAATAAATATATACTTAAAGCACTCTTAAGTTAGTTATGATTGTTTTTTTAAAAAAATATAGCATTATCTGTAGGAGCTTAAAGCCTTTTTAGGTGGACCATTTCACACCACCTTCAAATTGTTATCTTTTTTATATATTGTGCTACTAGTCTAAAATAAGACATCTATTGTCCTATTGGTGCTACTGTCGTCTACACTAGTCAGGTCTCACAGCACCACCACTATCACCCTTAGGAAAACACTATTTCCATAGAAAAAACTTATCGAAATTTTTTACCGAAACTTTTTTTTATTTTTTTTATTGTATTTTTTTTACTTAATCATTAAGTAAGTGTTTTTAAATGGATATATGATTTTTTTTATTTTTAAAAAATATTTAAATAGTTTAAAAAAATAGTGAAAGAAAAGATAAAAATAAAAATAAAAGTTTTTGTGTGTTCGGTAAAGGATTTCTGTAGAAATCTTTCTGTGGACGTAGCAACGTCCATCATCCTTATATCCCGAGTCACCGTCATGCTTCCATCTCGAGAAGAGCATCTCCATTGCATACCGACGTCCATCCATCTCAAGGCACATCCCGACACATATCTCTCTCTGTACAATTCAATATTTGGTGTGCTCATTTTCTTGGCTTCTCTAATATCTTGAAGGTGTTCATAGAAGATAAACTCCCTACAGGATAGTTGGCGTTGAAAGTAAGTGATGTGATATAGTTGTTATTTACCACATAAACTTTATCATAGAGTGCACCATGAGTAGCACGATAATGTTGAGAAGAACACAAATAAATTATGAAAACACATCAAATTTTAGATTTTTTTTAGCCTTTCAAGCAATGCAATACTGAAACAAGCCAATAATACAACATACTTGGAAACATGCAAAAGTGCATACACTTATAACAGCCCACCACTTGCTCTTGCAAATGAACCATCATGCTTCTAAATAGATATTCGGTGATAATGACCTACAAATTTCAAGTCGTTTACATTGCTAGTAGTCTAGCATATAGATGTTTATGCCAAAATGAAAGTGTAAATATATTTACCTTCATCTAAAGAGTACCTAAGATGACACCATGGTTGTGGTGCTCCGTTCCACAGTAAAATTTTTGGCGAGGATCTGTGGTGCCAAGGGTGTCAGCCGATCGACAACAGCCAAGGTTCGAATCAGGTTAGACGTCCAATATTCACATTGAAGTGCATGTGTAAGTGAATGGTCGATATAAAATCATAGCAGAATGGTAAAGGTTAAGTGCTAGCTTTACCCGTGTTTAAACCGTAAATAAATTTATTTGATAAATACTCCAAATATCCATATGTCACTTCATCTCAAAATATAAAGTACAAGCCCAATTGTTTGTTCCCTAAATTCAGATACGACAAACTGAACATAGTTGGTCACCAGAATTAGTAATACAAACCCAAAGGAACCACAAAATCTTTATTAATGGACATCTGCCTCCTTGTCTATTGCTCGAGCGGGATTGACCATTCTTCCTTGGTTACTTTTCATGGATTTACCTATGCATCAAAGCCTATGGTTCCAATAAATGAAATCATAGGTAGGTTAGACAGCTATGAAAAAATTGCTAATGTGAGACAATGTTCGTGAAAATGCAATGCACAGTTTCATGTAACGAAAATGATGAAGACATATATTAGTCTACGACGAGGATTCACCTTCTTCTCAAGCATGCAAAACTCATCGTATTCATCACATAGATGCTCATCACACAGACATTCGTCGCCTCAAACGCCAATAGGGGAAGTAGTCCCACCGTTCTAAATCGAGGAATCACTTCCACCTAGCCAACATATAAGCTAACTTGCCTATCCCAAACAAGTCGACACTCACTTAGAGATATACATGTTGCACTAGAGATACATCTACTCGGCCAACCAACTCGAAGACACCATACATGATACGTCTGGGGTATTCTCCTTCCCATCTATTAGGTGAGACCAACGTAGCAATCATCATGGGGACTCTCTTTATCCGTATGAAACTTGTGGCAATGCACCACAGGAATGGCCTAGAGAATTCTCCTTTCGGTCCATGATGATCGATACATGATAAACACAAAGTTATCACCGAAAACAGCAGTATTCAAGATATCAGAAAACAAAAGTAAAAATATTTATAAACATAATGGCAATATATTTTTTTTAAATTCATAATTAGAAAAGGGGGAGATTACAAAGTATGCACATGCCAATTTCCATAACATTCTCACAACATTTACCCCACATTCCTCAGCACTATCTTAGAAGCTAATATACCTTACACTAGTAAAATCATTACAGTGGCGTTACGCTACTCTTCTTCTTTAGTTGTACTCTTGAAATCACTTGCTTCCTTTGAATATTTTGAATTTAAATAATATTCAACCCTTAGTATCTTAAAAGCGAGATTTTGATTTTTACTTCACATTTATACAATGGAACTGTCAGGTGTCCTTCTGACTCCAAACGTGCTTGAATATAAGTCATTTGTTCTCAATTATCCCACTATAGGATGATAAAGATAGATCGTTAGGACAAGAATTGCACATCCTTACATCCTGCCTTAAGTACAATTTGTAGTCTCTCCTTGAATGAGGGTCTCCTACGTGGCATTGAACCATACAGTTCAAATGATATGATTTGTTGAGTCATAATATTTTCTACAAACACACTTCGGATGTGACCCTTCAGATGGACTATAAGCTTCTGCATACGACATTGCCACATTCTGAGCGTTTTCGTATTATTTCGAAAAGCTCCCATATCTGTTCGTCTTTCCTTGGCCGTTGCGAGTAACTCTATTTTACTAGAGCTACCAACTTCTTCAACTCCTCGTTTTCGCTTGGGTACTTGCTCGCCCGACACTGGGTGAAAGTCCTTGTTACACCATGTGCTGAGGTGTACCTGCCAGGCTTTCTAGATGGTGATTCTCGCCTTTCTATCAGAATAGCTATACTCTGTAGACCACCGTTGCCTTGTTTTTGACCAAATCGAGGGAAGATCATCTTTGCCTACCACTCGACAAGGAAATACTCTATTCTTTGCCTTTCTTTTGCTCCTGGAAGGTGGTTTGTCCTCTTCACTGGCTTGGTCCTCACATCCTGGTCCTCACATCCTCCCCTTCTTATAAGGAAGTTTGTCCTTGAATTCGGCAAAGACCATTTCTTGATATGTCATACTAAAGGAGGCTCATGAGGTGGGGTGTTCATAGGTGTTCTTGACACTGCTTGAGGCACATCCATTCCTTCACCTCGATTTGTCAGCGAACCTTCATTATCCACTACCGAGATAAGAGCTTCTTCCTCTTGTCTCCTCCGTCGGCTTCTTCTGCGTTGCCCATTGGTCGTGCTCTCTTGTATCCTAGCTCCTCTGCTAAATTCTGGTATTGTAGTGTTAAGAATATAATACAAATAATTAAATTACCACTTGTCCCAGAAACTTAAGCTGACAGGAAGTTGTAGACTTAACTATTTGTATTATATTCTTAACACGTAGGACGTTGGTGAATCCTCACCCTTGTCCAGCTCTCGCTCGTCATGCTCCGACACTACTTGTTCCTCTCCACATTGTACCCCAACCATACCATCGTGGTTCAACATCACCGTTATTAGGGCTCTTGCCCTCTAATCTCGGTGGAGTTCCTCCTTTGTTTGACGGCGTTTGGCTTCCAGCCTCATCGTTTCGTGTTGTTCTTCCAGGAACTATTGCATTATCTCGGGCGATATAGCTGCGCTTCACGTATTTGTTTTCTCTCGCACCATTGTGAGAGTGATATAGTCCAAAGGGGGTAAACTGAAGGCTTAGTTATAGCTCTTGCCCTTGATTTGTCTGATTTACCCTTGCCTCGCGCATTATTGTGCACTCATTATGGACCGAATAAATACATGAACTGCCCACGCAACCCGCACACTTTCCAAGTAAACTCCTCATTCTCTGTGCCGCCCCAAGACCCTACTTGGGATTCGACGGACACTGAAGCGTTAGAACACTTAAGACAAGACTACATATCTCTCGTTCATAACAGTTAACATGCAATGCACCTACCATATTTCTAGCAGTATGCAATAATCGCAGCAGAAATATAATGTAAGATGGTAAAGTTTTGAGCAAAGTAATATAGTAGCAAATATCCATCTATTAATCCCAAAAGTAATTGTTCAAAATCTCTAAATACAAAAGTTAAAGGTCTAAACCATGAACCTATTTTCCAAAAACCATAAAAATATGTCAAAATATTGTACTTTCACATTTATAAGAGCACTTGTTCTTTTGGTTTGGAATCCTCTAGATTTCCTTAACTCTAAAACTCCAGCTATAAGAATCACAGCCTTTTCAAGGCTATTATCATTTGTAGGATAGGAACTAGACGTTGAACTCCCCTTGACCCTTCGAGGATCTTCATTCTTATGCTTTTCAAACTTGTGTTTCCCCATCCTGCTCACTATACTCGGGACCTGTTATAACTTTTACCATTCCAAGAGAAATGGTAGTGGAAACTACCATCGGGACCTGTTATAACTTTTACCATTCCAAGAGAAATGGTAGTGGAAACTACCACAGTGAGATTTCAAAAAATCTCAGCAAGTTAAACCAATAACATACATAGAGATAACATAATCATGTTAGAGGTAATATAAACATGAGTATGAATGAATGAACTTGTATGCAGAGTTTTGCAAAGACACATTTTTCTCCTATCTAGATTCATTTTAAAAAAATATTGAATATGTGACACATAAAACCATTTGCTATTTTCTTATAACACTTATTGCTTATCACATATAACAGAGATACATATAACGATATGGGTGGATATCTCACAACTCCCCGAAGCACCGTGGACTCCTTGCTAGTTACTGCATAAATTTACCAATCCTTTGACAAGGTGTGAGTACATTTATGGTTTTTATCAATATGATACGGCAGTTTGCAAATTCGCATTCACCGTATTTCAATATGTTGCACCCATTAGTGTTAGGCACTACTTCGATCCGAAATGCTTTAGAAAGAACCCATTCGAAGTCCATTGACTGTTTTTTGTCAACTCAGGGGCTATCACTTCTAGTTTAATCACTCCAGAGTGAACATGAGAGTTCCACTAGGATATTCTCCCATCCTAGCATTAGAGTTGTGTCAAAATATGTTATAATCCGCAAATGAAAAAATCATTATTTCACTTGATGTAGTTTTTCAAGATTATGAATTCCCTTTTCAGTCCCAATCTCAATTAATCTCACTCTAGTACGTCTTTGAATCCCTATCATGTTCCCATTCCATTAGTGAAGCGAATCTATCTATTTTCAGCCTGTGTAACAGGTGTACCTGTGCATGTTCAATCCATTGTAGCATCACCCAATCTAGTTTAGCCAACTCTTAGAAATCCTTCTCTACTGTCCAACCCGCATCATGCCTTCCCGAACCAAATACGTACCTTTGCCCACACTGAGCCTTTGTATCCCTCTCCCCAACCTCTTCTAGTACCTCATCTTCGATCCCCATCACCTCGCCATCATCATCCTTAGCTCCACCCACTAGTATCCTACCACCCTTCTCTTGGCACCCTATCATTACTTTGTCCCTAAACAATATCTCCCAACCCAAAACCTATACCTATGGTTCATTTTGATACCCACTACCCAAAGCTCTCATTGCAGAGCTCTAGCCCTATGTCACAGAACCAACTTGCTAGTTAACTGCAACAAAACGGCTTAAGTGGTGTGCTTCCATGAACCTTAAATGTGACGCACTCTTGAAGAGTGGAACCCGATCATTGGTTCCACCCATTGCTACTTGTAACGTCATTGGTTCCAAATGGGGTTTTTGGTTCAAAACAAAGGCCAACGGTGAAATCAAGTGGTTCAAAGCAAGGTTGGTGGTCGTGGGCTTCTTAGAGTAGTCAGATATTGATTATTTATAGACCTATAGCCTACAACGGTACAATTAATTCTCTCTATAGAAGTTTCATTTGGATGGTCTGTACGGCAAATAGATGTACAAAATGCATTCTTGCATGGCCTTAATTTGTCAAAAAAGGTGTATATGGCTCAAACGCCAAATACTTATGTGCACCCTCAATTTTCCAATTATGTCTACAAATTAAACAAGGCAATCTATGGCTTAAAATAGGCTCCCCAAGCATGGTTCTCTCGCTTGAGTAGCAAATTGATAGAACTTGGTTATTTAGGATCTATATAGGATTCAACAAATGGTCTAACCATGTATGTTCTCATTTACGTTGATGATATTTTGATAACCGGATCAAATAAGTTTTCCATTGATGATCTTCTCCGAGCTCTACAACATGATTTTGCCATTAAGGATTTAGCGTCTTTGAATTTCTTTTTGGGCATTGAAGCTATACAAGGTCGTGGAAGCCTCTTCCTATCCCAACAGAGGTACATCCTAAACATTCTGAATAGAACCAAAATGATTCGGGCCAAGCCTATCAGAACTCACATCGCCACATCTACCAAATGAGAACCTTTGATGGTGAAGATTTCGAGAATCTAGCTAGCTTATACAGGAGCACTGTAGGTGCCATACAATATCTCTGTATCAATATTAGACCAGACATGATTGCATTCACTATCAACAAACTTTCCTAGTTTATGCACGACCACAAACTCTCATTTGCAGTTTGCGAAACTCCTCGTGCTATTTCAAACAATCGATAATCGATCTTGGTCTAATTCTACAAAAATTAGAACCTACTCAATTGCAAGCTTTCTCAGGTGCGGGACTGGGTCTGGCTTTTAGGATGACCGTCATTCAACTAGTGGTTTTTGTATTTTCTTTGGACATAACCTTATTTCTTGGAGCTATAAAAGCTAGCCACTATTGCACTGTGAGGCACAGAGGCTAAATACAAGACCTTAGCCAGCACAACTTCTAAAATACACTCACTATTCTCATTGTTCAAGGAACTTGGCATCCAAAGCCTCCAATTTTGTGGCGTGATACTTGTCTTTCTATAAATCCAGTGTTCCATACTCGTATCAAGTATGTTGAGATTGACTTCCATTTTTTTCATGATATGCTGACCTGACCAACCAGTTCCTATGTAATACCCGGACCCAATCAAGCTCATTTATTTATTTTTATTTATTTTTTTTAGTTTATTCTATATTATTTTACTATTCTACACACGTTTATTTTTTTTTCGCATGTTTTATTTTGTTTTCTTCTCTTCGGTCTTTATTTCTTAACTCCCCGTAAGAATTCCTCTCGTCCACTCCATGCACACACACGACACGTCTGCGCGCACGTCTCTCTCTCGGCTCTCTAGGGTTTTATTTTATTTTATTTTTTTTGGTCATCCTTTCATCTATTTTTTTTGCCCGTTCTTCATCCTTAATAAAAACCTAGAGTGCCGCTTCTTCTTTTTCACACTTCAGCCTCCTTCACCATGAGCCCTTCCCCATAGCGCAGCTGTGCAGCACCTAAACCACTACCCCAAACAAGCCAAGCCCGTATCGCAACACGGTATAACCCGTGGCACCGCTGCACAGATCACCCACTGCACCGTAGTGCAACGCGAAGACCACTGCGCAGCATCCCAGCCTGCCACGACCGAGCCCAGCCTGAAATACTCGAATCACATCCCACACGATGGAAACCACCATGTTTGCCACTGCTCTGCCCTGCACCTCCGCACCAAGCCGCTGATACGCTTTGGGACGTGAAGGACTTTGTTTTTACAAGCCGAAACAGGGGAAGCATCCCCACCGTGAGCCACGTCGTCAGCCCCGTCAACTTAGACGCCACTGCCATCAAAAGACGCCGGAGGACAAGCCTTCACCTTCGGACACTGCCAGGTCGATGCCCAGCCCCCAGACCGTCGCAAGCCTCGCTGCCCCACGGTGAGTTTTCGTCCTCTTACACGCCGAGCTATCTCTCTGTCCCTCTCTCTTTCTGCGTGAGGTCTCTCGCTCATCTCTCTCTCTCTCAGTGCCTCACCACCGTGACCTTCTTTGCCGCATCGCGCGCAGCTCCTCCCTTCGCGGTGAGTACCTCGCGCCCCTGTTCTTGCGGATATTTACACCGAGACTACATGAAAGCGTTTCCAGCATACGTAACTTATATTTTTTGCATAGTATTTGAATAAGGAATTACAGCTTTACCCTGATTATTGAATGTGTTCAAGTTGATATTTTTTTAGTTATATTAAGTCTGTTTTTTTTCCGTGGTTTATACGGGTGGTATAAGAAAATTTTACAGAAATTAATAGGATTTTCAACTGTACGTTTGGTAGCAAGTTATTTTAGTAATTGTGTATTTTTCTTTTAAACATTTAAATTACGATTAAAGCTATTTGTTTATTATTATTTAACGAAATTTTTACTTGTACTTACCTTAAATCGCTTAAGTATTTTAACATGTTATTAAGTAAATGTTTATTTTAAGAGTAAACAATATTGGTGTAATGTTATTTCTACATTTTAGATATATTTTAGTCTATTTAATAATAGTTATGGTTTATTTTAAAAATATTTTGGGATAATTATATTACTCAGTATTAAACTTCATAAGTTGTTTTCATTAATAAATAGGTCTGACTTTTAAATGTTTTAGTCATAGTTATTAAATCATAAGTGATGTTTTGAGATTTTAGGTTTTGAGGATTTTTATAGGTTATTTTATAAGCGTAGGATTGAATATCGAAATATGAGATTAATTGAAAATTTACGAGAATTATTTGATTATTTATAGGTGATGATTAATTATTGTTCGACATTTTGAGGAAATTTCTGAAAAGGTAGAAAGTCCAGGTAAGCGGGGTTCCTATGCTAGACTTTGCATTAAAATAAAATGAGCTGAGGTTGATTTTTGGAAAATATACATATTTGGTTATGAAAAAAAATTTGAACTACCTCAGTTATTTGTTCAACATTACTCATGTGATTCTGTTTAAGAAGAAAGTATATTTTTGTCATGATTGGTGTAGACATAAGCTTATTTCTGACATTCGGTTCTGAACTTTCAAAAAGAGAGCGAATATGAAATTTGTGCATAAATTATGTTGTGATATGATTTTTGTTCTGTTCTGAAGATTTTTTGTATTCTGATATGATCTGATGTGATTTCTGAAAACCTCTGGCATAACATTCTGTTTCTGTTTCTGTTCTGTTCTGACCTCACCACGTGTGTAAAACTGTGGCCTCTGTTCGGGTTGGTACCAACTTTTCTGTTTCTGGTGCACATATTTTGGAAACAAAGTGGTTTTCTGCGTGGTCTTTCCTATGTACACATTCGGGGCTCCGAGAATGAATAAGGGGAAGATTCACGTTCTGTTTCTGCTCGGTTAGCTACCGGGGTTTGCACAACCCTACCACGGTGGTTAAATATGGTATTTGTTCTGATATGATAAGATAAGATGTGATGTTTCAGTTTATGCTATGCCAAAGGGATTTTGACTATAAATATTTTGTGAACTTTCGCTCTGATATTTTTAATAACATGTTCTGACACTGCATTTTGAAAACATTATTCTGATTCTGCATTCTGAAAGAAAATATTTTTGTTCTACATTATGAATTCTGTAAATGCTCATGTTTACACACTAGTAAATGTCATCTGCTTACTGAGTTGTTGATAACTCACCCCTTATCTCCAATTATTTTTCAGATAACTTTGATGGTTCAGCTTGAGAACAAGAGTAGAAAGTTTAGCAAGGTGTGATGATCGTAGTGGAATAAGTGCTTGAGGGTACAAATGCTTATTTGAGAGTTGTTGTTAGTAAACTGTTTTATTTATCGGGTAATTGATTTGATGAGTTGAGAATGTTTTCGAGTTTTTGGAGAATGTCTAATTTATGTATTGGGAATTTCTTTATTGTCGTCATGGAGGAACTTAGATTTTTGGATTGATTAAATGGATTAATATTTTATGGATTTTATAGTTGTGTTATTTAAGTTAATTTTAAGTATTAAGAGTTAACTCTCCGGACCTCCGAGATCGGGGCGTTACATCCTATCCACCAAAGTTGTAGAGAATTTTACAAAGCCGTTGTACTCAGCCAGATTTGCTTCAATCATAATCAAGCTCAATGTTGTCCCACCATCATTGGGCTTGCGGGGGCATATCAAGGATAGTGCTCAAGCCGTTGTCAAACACAGGGTGCTTCTCAAGATGATCAAGATAAAACAAAGTCTTCACTGATTTAGTAATAGAGTAGTTCTCAAACTGTCCATGCAGTCTTTACTAGTCCACTTCTGTTTGTGGGCTCCTAGTGTCAAACTGATCTGTAATTGATATCTATAAATAAACCATGCACGCTGCACTATAGTTGGGTGTGAAATACTCATCCAAGTAGTTTCGCCTTTACACCCATTAACATGTAACATGTGCATGGAAATGATCCGATCGAAATTAATCCGAAGAATTATGATTATATTCATTCAAAAGAATTGCGCTTTAAAAAATAAAATTGATGAATGGTTTCCATTTCATATACATAGACATGATCAAGAATACTAACTGCTGAAATCAACAAATGATTGAAGTAATCAGGACAAGAAGCACAGTCACGAATAAGATTGAGTTCATCTGGCTTCTTCCAATGGCCAGTGACGTTGGAGACCGTGGCTTCTCGTGCTTCCCAAGGTCCATCATGATCTGAAAGTGACATGTATCCTGAGATGGATCTTTAGTCGTCACTACTGACAAATTATTAAACTGGCATGCACCTTTCCTCTGATCCATGGTCTGGTAATATGCATTAAAAGCATATGAAACATTGCTCCTCGCGTCCAACATTCCGCAACTTGATCCATATCCCAGACTGGTGCAATCCGCGTAAGTACACGCGTAGCTTATGCTCTGCGGTAGATTGGGGTCGGAAAGACTTGCCTCTGGCGCCATCACACACCATTCCCTCGCCAGATATTTGACTCCCTTTGCCGCCACAAGATTCCGACCGTTACCCATATCCAACGGGTATTTGATGGTTCCATCGTAATTGAAGACACCCCAATGCCGTTCGAAATTCCCAGGATCGATGCTCTTGGCGTCCTCATCTATGAGAGCAAAAATGTAAATGTCGGTTGGAGTAGGGCGCTTCGGGGTGCCTTGTCCTGCTCTTATGCGATCAAACAGGCCTTGGTTGAATCTTTGGGCAAGCTCTACGTTAGCATGCGTGTCGCCATCCGTCGGCCATCCAACCTCCCCGACGACGACGGGCATGGAGGAGAAACCGTTCTTTTCAAGAGCCGAAATAAGGGTATCGAAGTTGGCGTCCAAGACATTGGTGTACGAGATGGAGCCATCCACAACTGGGGCGGCACTGCCATTGAAGAAAGCATAGTCTAGGGGGAAATGGGGGTCGGCATAGAGGCTGAGAAATGGATAGATGTTGATGGTAAGGATTCCGCCATTATCGCTGAGGAACTTGATGATGGAGACCATGAGATCTTGGATTTCGGGTCGGAAGTTTCCGCCGGAGGGAACATCGGTGTCGGTCTCGTAGACATCTGCGTTTAGTGGGACTGTCAACTTCACTTGTCGGCCTAAGCCAGCTTTTATCAGGGCAGCTTGAATATTTTGGATGGCCGGAAATGTGCTGTTTAGAAACTGGTCTTTGTATGTCTTGAGGAAAGGTTCATTACCCACTGCTACATGTCTGTGCTTTCCATTTGAAAACATAAAAGATATGATGTTAAGCACAGTACTTCAATGCAATTATTAAATTTAGAAAAATGTTATTTTGTCCACTCAACTTATCCCTCATTTTGACATCTCATGTATTTTATTTTATTTTTTAATTTTTTTCTTTATTTAATAGTTAAGGAAGTGAGTATTAGTGTATTGATGTTTTTTTTTATATTTTTAAAAATGTTTTAAAATGAAAAAAAATATGAAAAAAAAATAAAAAAACCAATTTAGCCTAGTGGTCACTTGGAGCGGTGCTACTCAGGCGGCAAGCACCGCTCTTAACAAGAAATGCTATGCATGCAACACAAGTTGTGTTAATACGAAAGTATATGTCATAACAAGGAAGTAGGAGACCATCTTTGCAAAGGTCAATTCTAATAAATTAGAGATATCCTGGTAAACTTGGACATCAACTTCATATGAATGGGAATTTGAAGTTTTTGCATGCATGTGATCTTCAAAATGATTTATAAAGCAGCAAAAGTGTTAGATCTGTTGGTCAAAAAATGAAGTCTGTCAAGCGAAAAGATATGAACCAAATGCAAAGCGGTATACGAAAGTACACATGCAAAGAACATCTTCCTGGGCCTATATATGGTCTACACAGTACTGCATGAACTCAAATATTGATTAGGTTTCTGTAAAATTTACTATGCATAAGCTACTATTCACTCCCACACTCCACATCTATAACGTTTTCATAGGACGTGGGTGTGAGATAATGAATAGTGACTGATGATCAGAAAAATTTTTCATTCACTATTTTGTGCATGCATACTCATCTAATTCCTTGAAATAATCATGGTTATCTAGAAAAGAATAATATTCCTGCTTGGCTTGGGAATGAAAACATAAATTAATTCCGATGATACCGAAAGGCTTGTCAAAATGCAAGAAATCGGAATATAATTTACCTTATATCGACCCCAAAGCTGGAAACGAAGGACGAGACATTACGGGCAACCCACTCCTCGGCAACTCGGACGCTACTTGCAAGTGGTGCCAAGAACTCATTGGGTATCCCAAGCATAACCTGGATACCTGATTTCCCAAGAGCTTTAAGAGCCCCAGGATCTGCTTCAAAGAGCTTCACTTTATTGAATCCGTTGTCTTTCAAGAGCTTGACCACTACGTTAGGTGAGAGAGGATGTGTTGAACGTGTTCCCCAGTTACAAGCCAGGCCTAGGACCCCCTTAATCGCTAAACTTCCGTCATTAACGATGATGCAGAGCAACAAAAACCATACGAAGTAGCGGAAACCCATGTTCATGTTCTGGTGGTACCTGTACAGCCCGAATCGCTCAGTTTTTTTGGAGTTCCCTGTCCCAAACTCAAGTGTATATGAAGTGATATTTCGAATGGATCATACCACAAGGTACGCAAGTGCATAAATTTCCTTTTATGAAAAGAGAGGTAAGGGATTACATAAAGATTCATTAAGGAACCGGATTCCAAAGGAAACCCATTTGCATTGCGAACTACGTGCCTTGTTTCCGATATTGGACTCAACCAGAGAGAGAGAGGTACAATATTCTACACATTAAGCAAGGAATGGAGTTAACTTCTTGATCATTCCGTACGTGATGCCATTCCTTGGACCCAAAAACCCATTCATAACGGAACGCACCTTTCCCAGGTCGGATCTTTCTCCAGTCAGTAAAGTCGCATGAAAGCAAACTTTTTTTTTTTTTTTTCCTTCGTACCAATCAAGAAATTCATGCGCCTAAACATTAAACCGATTTTATGATTGCTCATTTCTACAATCATGTGAGAATATTCCTCGATACCCTCCCTTTCATGCAAGCCAGTATTTTTTTCTGGTCCTTATCACTAGATAAGTAGTGTAGGTTTCCATTCGTCCTGTTGCATTAAGCTCTGAAACTATAAAGAAATTATTTATATGCCTATCTCATCTCATAAAACCAGTTCTATTAGAAATGATTATTTATTCCTTATAAACATATACAAGACTTTATCCACAATCATTAATGTGAAATTATTCCTCAACAACCAACCACCTTAATTCATGTCATTTTCTAATTCCTGGGCTTGGAATTGCATCGAAGTCCATTGCATCACTTTCCAATATATTTGACACAAACGTCCCGAGTCAACTTTAGCTTAGAAATAAGACATAAATTTTTAGAGTAATGCTACATACAGTCGTGGAATGCGTAAACGCCGTGCAGTTACTTTGAAAAAGAGTGAGGTACACTATTAAAAAATTAATTTCTTTTCATATGAGTCTCATATTTATTCATTTTTTTCAAAACGACTGCACGACGCTTGCACATTCACAACTGCAAGTTCTCAAATTTTTAATCCACAAAAGAATGCGGAGAAAAAAGTCCAAAGATATTCTCGGATTGTAGTGGTCCCGTACTATCATTGAAGATTCTACTTACTAGTTACTACATTCTTGACTCTTCAATATTGTTCGGTTGATGGATTGGGCTAGGCCTGGATTTGGATACAAATAGGGTTCGCTTATAGGGATCTCAACATCATTCTCAACACGTACCCATATGGAGAAACCTTATTGCAGCTGAGACATTTCGATCATTCCATGAGCAACCAGGCCAGAGTTGGGCTCGTACTGTTGAGCCGCTTAAAGTGCATCCTCGCGGATTCAAGAAACGATTGAATCTATAAAATATAAATGATAGTTTGTGAATGGTTTTTACAGTTTGATACCTGTAATTTAAATGGTTTTGGATTAGTCTTTAAGATTCGGGTGATCATATTTCTATGTACTTAATAGCGTCATAAGCAATCAGTAGAGGAAGTGCTTCATATTTCTATGAAGTCAGCTTATTATAACATATTAAGACCCATGGGCAGAAAGCCACATCAGCATAATTAATATTAAAATATAGAAAAATAAAAAAAATAAAAAATGAAGTCAAGTTACAAAATTTCAGAAATTAACTATATTAATGACTGTAACACCCGGATCCAACAGGGCCTAGCCTTTATATATGTATACATACGTACGTACGTATGTGTAGAGACTAATTTAAGACCCAATGACCCGAGCCCAAAACCCTTATTAACGCCATTTACTCTGTTCCATACACAACATTTTTTTCCCCTCCTATTTCTCTAGGTTTCCAGCAAAATATATATATATATATATATAGGGGTGATCTCGATCCGGTCCGGTCCGGTCTTGGATGATTCGAGTAACATATAGGACCGGTCCGGTCAAGTCTATTTCGGTCTAGTCTGGTCTAGGGTCGGTCCAGTCGGTCTGGACATGCCTAAAATGGGTCATTCAGCCCATGTAAATCTGATTTTTTTTTTGCCCAATTTCAATTATTTTCGGCTCAATTCAAATTTTGTACATTTTTTAACTAAAACTACTAAATAAAAACTTGATCTTGAAAAATATAATGATAAAAAAAACTAATCTATATAAAAAACTAAAAAAACCAAAATAATAATAATAATAATAATACAAAAGTTATTACAAATTACAAATTATAATCCAAAACTTAACAACTTAAGTACTTAACATATAATGGGTAATTTACAGAGCTTTGAAAGACCAAAATATTAGAACGAGGTTAAAAGTTCGCATCAACAAAACTAGTTAGTAATATTCTAGCCAGTTTTTAAAGAGGAGTGACGTTCATATCTACTTAACTACTGGAGCTCAAGTTCCCATGTAAGTGCATCCCACTAAACAAATATAGACAGATTAATAAATCATAACCCACATAAAGAGAACATCAGAGCCTAACTTACCAACAATCTTCTCACCTTTTTAGTCTTTAATCAACATTGGGTGTAGGGCTAGTAGGCATTGAATTTGACGCCTCCACAGAATCAGCAAAGTTCGGGTCCCCAACAAGTTCTATCTATAAAAATTTAAAACAAAACAAGTTAAAAAGTTACATAACATAGAAGATAAAACAAAATAAACCACAAAAGATATCAAAGGTAATTTTATTACATACCCATATCCAGCTGCTTCTCAAATTCCTCCACTTCATCCATTAAAGTCCTAAGGCTTATTAGAATAGAAAAAGAACGAAGCCAGTTTTGTGCACATATGAGACCCTCAACACTCATTGGATTTAAACTACTTCGGCAAGGGTCAAGTACACGACCCGCAGTGCTAAATGTAGATTCAGAGGCCACAGTAGATACCAGTATTGCAAGTACATCATGTGCAACCTTTGAAAGTACGCCATATCTAACTGAATTCACCTTCCACCAAATTATAAAGTCAAAACTATCATCTTCATCCTCACATCTTTCAGCTAGATATCTATCAACCTCTGACTTACTTTCCAAACTGTCTTCTGACTGCAAGTGTTGCTTAAATTCGGCCATCAAATTTGCCTTTCTACTAGCCACTTTGTTAGCTGAAGGAGCTACATCTTTATATTGGGAACTTGTGCGCTGAGGAGAATGTCCTTATTCATTTTCCCTGTATGCCTCATATATACGGATAAATGCATTTTTCACATTTCAACTGAAATCAAATTTTTTTGCATGATCATGTGCATACATTTTTCCCAACTCAAAATTAAGATATCGCATCTTGTAGCGAGGATCAAGAAGAACACCAACACAGGGCAACATATTCTGATTTTCCAAGTTCTCCCAATACTTGTCAAACTTTCTCTTCATATTTGTGGCCATTAATCTCACCACGGGGTTTCGTTCTTCACACTACATGTTAATGTCATCTTTAATAATAACCAACTCCGGTAAAAAAATATTACAAGTTACAAATTCACCCCCCGAGAATTTTAAAGTTGCACTATGAAATAATGCAAGGAAGTTCACAAACAACTATACCTTCGCCCAATCGGATGCATTGGGAGGCCCTAACTTCTTTGACTTTCTCGTATTCATCACATGGTTTACATTTTCATCATCGACATCGTCATCATTGTTATCTCTAATACTACTAAGGAAGCACAGATCTTCTTCCTCCAACCGATAACCCCTTTTAAATTTTGAAACCCTCTCCAACATAAGATAGGTGGAGTTCCACCTAGTTGGTACATCTAGGCAAACTTGGCTTTTAGATTGAATCTCTTCCAACCCCACACATGTTTGAAATGTACTCCACCTTTGATGGGAGGATTTAACATACTTCACAACACCCCTCACTTCCACAATAGACTCATCATACTCTTTTAACCTTTCACGAACGATTAAGTTCAAAATGTGGGCACAACATCAAACATGCAAGAATTCATGTTCCAAGATCGTCTCTCCTATACTTTGTTTTTTTTTCTTCAAATAAGAAACAGTCCCATTATTAGAACTTGCATTATCAAGTATGAGTGCAGTATTTTTGGTCGCCCCCAATCATGCAAACACATCTCTATGCCCTTACCAAAGATATTACCCTTGTGATTTTCAACCAAATAAAAGGAAATAATTCTCTTGTGTAACTTCCAGTCATCATCAATAAAGTGTACTGTGAGACACATATAGTTTAGGTTTTGCAAGGATGTCCATGTATCCGTGGTGAAGGAAACTCGCTACCCTCGAAGAGCATTTCTCAACTTTTGTTTTTCTTTCAAAAATAAATTAAAGCAATCCTTGGTAGCAGTCATAGGGGATGGAATCCCTACCCACTTAAAGCAAACCACAAGCATAAACTTCCTGAAACCCTCCCCTTCAGCATGCCTAAAGGGCAACTCATCAAGAATAATCATCTTTGCTAAGGCTTGTCGGCAAGCCTCAACACTAAATGCAATAGGCACAAGTCCCCCACTACCATTTCCACTAGCACTTCCTCCCTCCACCTTCTAACCTAGAGTCGTCTGGGATTTATCCGTCTTCTTAAACGAACATTTCTTACATTGATGCTTAATGTGATACTTCATGTTTTTCGTACCATTGGTCTTCGTACCATTGGTCTTCGTATCACATGCATACGAAGCACCACAATAATTACATGCAGCCCTAAGTTTACTTGGATCACCTTTTGGTATTTTTGTAAAGTGATCCCAAACAAAAGACCTAACTCTACCTCTTTGTGACCCACCAACTAATTGATCACTTATATTGGATGTGGGTGGGGGTGGGGGTGACACTTGCACTTCATTTGTAGAAGACTCCATCTATAAAAAGGACAAACAAGATAAAAGGACAAAAGAATTAGAAAACAAACATTAATATGTCTTATGATATTTGTGTAGATCAATTGCTTATGTGGAGGATTTTTATTGGGGGCTATTAAAGCCTAAGTAACAGACAAACCATTTCAAAGCAGTTTTTATTTTCAAATGTAAGTGCATGGTGGATAAGAATGAGCTTATACTTCATACTTTATAGCAGGACACGAAAATGAGTTTGTTTTATAAAAATTTATTGTTTCAAATGTAAGTGCATTGCTTCAATCGTCCGCTTCAAGCTAATTCAAGCTAATTTCAAATCAATTGGAGCCAATTCCAAAGAATTCAAAGTCTTGTTTATCATTTAGATTATTTGATAAATGAGTTTATTTTTAAAAAATTTATTGTAAAAAAATATGATACAACTAAACATGTAATAACTTTTTCATCCTTATATTCAATAAGACTAGTAGAAAAGTTAAAATCTAAAATCCTGAATTCGCCGCTATTTAGGGTCATAATGGTTGACCTGAAATAATCAATCCTGGCGAATTGAAGGTTTTTAGCGGCGATTTTGTAATCTTTGCTAAATACTGCAAACCAGTTTAGAGGCAAGCCCAGCGATTATGAGTCGCTTCCAAAAATTCATCCCGGCGATATAAACATCGCCGCTATAAACTTCACAATACTAAAGGATCATCGCAGCGTCTTATAGATCGCTGCAACTGAGTTTCACATGGCGACACTTTTGTCGCCGCGATTTTAATCTCGCTGGGAAAGACTAAATAGCAGCGATATGACGATCGCCGTCATATGACGAAGTAAATTTGCAGCGACGTCAATATCGCCGCAAAATAATTTTTCATCGCGAGCATGTGATTGACGGCGATTGTATAAACGCCGCACTTTAAAAGAAGTCATTTGCAGCGACAAAAACATCGCCGCGAAATAATTTTCAATACGAGATTGCATTTAACGGCGATTTTATATTCGCCATTGTTTATTTCTTCGCAGCGATATTATGGTCGCTGCGAATGAGACATCGACTTTTACAGCGATTAAAAGTCTCTGGAATACATATATTCCTGCGAAATTTAATCGCAGTAATTGTTCATTAAAGACTGTTAATTAGTTAGCGACGATTGAGATATATCGCCGCTAAATATGTTTTCCGGCGAGTTAGACTCTTTTTGTGGCAGTCAAAAACTCGCTGGCAAAATGATTTCCCAGCGATTTTCAATTGGCTACTGCCTTCTATCACGGCGATTTTATTTGTATTTAGCGGCGACGTTTTTTCACTGTGAAATAAAAATTTGCCGGTGATTTTTTCGATACGTTGTAGTAGGTCTAAAGTGGGGCTATAATAGCGGCGATTGAGCATCGATTTTGAAATCGCTGGTATAGATATATGGCAGCGATTGAAGTGCTTTTCCCGGCAAAATTGTAGCGCCAGGAAAGATAACTTTTCTTGTAGTGACGACTGTTTTTCTTAGTAGAAAAGGAAACCTTCTAGCTATCTGTATGAAAAACACACTAAATTGGTTTCTAAACTTTGCATTGGAAGTTTTATTATTCTCTTAAAGTGATGCCAATGTATGTCCTGGACACATGTTTGAATCATAATCTGAATGAGACGTGGGAATCTGGGATTCTTTCATTTTTCTACAAATTAATGCATCTCAACTATATATATATATATATATGAGTTATATTTTCTGTGTAAAAAATATACTGTGTGTAAAAAATTAATGCATCTCAAATTCTCAATACAATGTCACAGAAACCCACTGGGCCACATTCCAATTTCAAAATACATCATAAACCAGGAACTACAAAAGGACCAACAAACAACAGCGAAAAAAACCAAAATCAACACCATCAAAATTCAAAAGATTAAAAACCAGAGAGAGAGAGAGAGTACCAATCGGAAATCAACAAAAAGACGCGACGGAGGGAGGCGTCCGAGGGGCTGGAAGGGGGGATGGGACGGATCCGTCAAGAAAAACCTTCTTTCTTGGCGATTTTATAATCGTTAGAAATAAAATTGCTACAAATGGTACTTATTTGCAGCGATTTTATAATCGCCGCATGTTTTAAACACCATATGCCGAATTTGGTTCCTGACTTAACTTATTTTCTTTTTTGTAGTGATTTATTATGTATTAGCAGCGACTTTGTTCGCTGTAAAAGGTTTTTCACTGTCGCGGCGATGTAATGCTCATCGCAACTTATTGTGGGCGCCAAAACAATCTTTATTTTCCCCCAATTTTTCACCCCCACCACGCTGTTTCTTCGATCTCCACTTCGACGAAACCCAGACCAAAACTGAAAACCCATTTCTCCACCTAAGATTGCCGACGGTCAAGGCTGTTTGCGACGGACGGAAGGCCACTCAAAGGCTTCATTGCGGTAACTACGTTGTTGACCTTCGGAGTCCCATTTTCCCACACACTTCCCTCCTAGTTCCTCTTTCTCCATGGATAACCCACCTGCAAATGCACATTCCTCATAACACAGCTTGCACGCGGCTTTCATTTGAATGTTAATCGCTACTACTTCGAGCCGTTTCTTGCACCTAGAAAGTCGCCGCACAGTGCCTCCATATTCGGCTTGGAGCTAAGTTTTTGGAGCTTCATTTTCCTGTCGACCGAGTCTGATTTTCAGGGAATATATTCCCTTTCAGGTATATTTTCTTGTCTAAATTTTCTATCACAGAAACCTTCATGCATAACTTTTTGGGCTTCATTCCCATGTTCTTCCTTTTAGGTATAATTTTTGTTTGTACAATAATTTTTTTACACTGTCAATCTCAGTCCATGTTCTTCCTTGAGGTTTAATTTTTGTATATCTGCCTTTTCTGTATGTGCTGGTCTAAGTTGTAGATATTAGCAGTTGGCAAAATTCGTCGGTGATGTTCAATAAAAAAACAGAGCCTTTTTTTCGACAGCATTTATGGCCCCTTTTTGGGGGGAAATTCACTTGCATCTATTAGCACAGTACTGTCCACAATCTCACTGCATAATCAAGATCATAACTTCAATTAAAAACCCCACATGTATAAATTTAGTTATAGGGTATTTCGAATATGATCATCATTACAGTTGTCTTTTTGTAGTTAATATTCATATATCTATGTTCTTGCTAGTTGGGGGAACTCAAGTTCTTTCTAGTACTGGTCAATTAAACAGCTGAGTAGAAAAAAAATTTCCCTTGGTTTTTCAAGTGCTATAATACTTGTCAATACCTTAAGCTATTGAGATTTTCTGTACTAAATATTGAGGCATAATTAACCTTTAAAATTCGAGTGCTATAAATATATATATTCAAATAAAAACTTGTTTTGAAAAATTCCATGGAAATATAGAATTGACTGGCCTTAAGGTATCCACCAGTACCGCCATCTTTTTATTCTTTGGCTGGGGAAGCTAGCTAGCTAGGGAATGTTGGCGAGAAATGATCTGCTTATGATTTACAGTCCACTAACTGATTATATGCATATAGAGATTAATTTATCTTACAATATAAAAAGCTTTACAATTAATTAATTTATCACAACAAACTATATAAATATATATTAATTAGGGGTGTATATATAAGTGGGTATGTATTTCAGTTTGTAATTTCTGTTTGTGATCAACCAAACATTTATCTTTGTATATGATCTATAAACATATACTTTTAAGAATAAAGTTGTACTAGGCTATTTATGTTATTACTTTTAAGAATAATGAAGCTAAACTATATGAATCAATTATCCCAACATATTTGTGTTATTACTTCTACTATTTAGTCTATATATAAAGCCACCACCCGGCCATTTTTGTAATTACTAATTAAATGAAAACTAAATAATATATAGCAAAGAGTTAAATTTATCAACTAAAATATAATACATCAAACAGCAATAAAAATCTTGTTTAAAGTTAAAATTTATTAAAGGAAAAATAATTTAGAGCGGTATCTTCTAAGTTATAATCATATATATATATATATATATTATATGTCATCTTCCATATTGGAGCTAATTTTCAAACAATATTGTATTAATGTAACAGAGATCATGATGATGATGATGGGATCTCTGGTATCTTCAATTAATTGATTTGGTACTACATTATTTTATAGTACTAAACTTATACATTATAATATATATACATATATACATATATATATATATGAAGCAGTACTACTAGCTTATAAACAGAATCAACTATCACTGATTGATCAAGTAATACCTAAAATTTTCCATTTGCATATTGTGGCTTATGAGCACATACGTACCAATCCATAATGCTTTAATTCTAATATATTTTTTTATTTGTTTGAACCATAATTTGAAAGGGAAAGGAGCTAAAGCTAGGGGATCAGTAATTGTTAAATATAAAACCCATTAAAACCAATAACATTATAAATTCATTTTTTTTTGGGTGCTAATTAAGAAGGGATATTGGAGGTGCATGGAAAATGCATGGGTGAATATATTATATTATATAGTGTGTGTGTGAGAGAGAGAGAGAGGATGGTGAAAACACAACCTTTATTTATTTAGTTTTACTAAATATTCCTACAAATTGATTATAATTATATTATATATTAAATCTTCGGTATGATAAACCTATATAGTCATGTTACGTATAATTAACTACTATATAATATATATATATATATATATATTATGCCTTACAATTAAATTAGTTGATCATGAAGAAGTAGTCATGGTCTGATCTCATGAAAGTTGTTACTTTGAAACATGTCCATATTTAGTGCTCAAGATTAATAATGTACAACTTTAAAGCTAGCTAGCTAGCTACGCTTTATATAATTATATATATATATATATATATATTTCTACTTCCTCTAGCTTTTACTTAATTTCATCACTTTCAAAATTAGATCATGTACGTACGAATTATTAGCCCCGAAGCAATCAAAAGCTGAGTACTGCAGATCCACCCGTCAGATAAAGCCGTTATATGCATAAATGGAGGCTGGACATATATCATTTCTACTTGACCATTAAGTTTCATTTTTTTCAATTATAAACCCATGCAATATATATGTAAATAAAGCACTTTCTACTTACTTATATTCTAATATATATATATATATAATCTCATGGATATATATACTATATATATATATATATATATATATAAATACTACTTATCCATGCTAGCTGCATGGAATGGGTAGAATATAATTAACTCTAGCTTACATATTATATATTGGTATTAGTTCTTACTACTGCAATGGATGATAGGGGCAATGGATGATAGGGCCAAGAATGGCATATTTAGCGCCCCCCGAAAAAAAAATAAAAAATAAAAAATAAACTAGTCACAAAACACAATCCAGCATAGGCTACAACTGAATGAACATTTTTATTACTGGCCTTCAACAAGTGCCTCCCCTCAACCATCCCATCCTACTAACATAAACCCTCATAAGCCTCTTCATACACAGCAAGTTTCCATCAATCTAGTTATGGGGCTTTTGCTGGACTTGATTAACAGTTAAAATGCAGAATAACAAGAGTCTTCAAGATATGTAAGAGCCATATAATGCGTAATCTCTGTATGAAGTTCAAATAAAAATTCAGTTTCAGCTATTCTTCAAAATTTCCAACTCGAGTTGAACCCTAAAATCATTTTTCTATTAAGGGAAATGAAAATATACCATGCACGTACCTACACAAATTAAAATGCATTTGTGTATATATGCTATTAATGTTTCTAATACCAACAAAGTGTATAATGCATGCTAAATTGAAAGCAGTTTCTTGCAATTTCTTGATCATAATGTCATTTAGTTGAGATTTGGTAAAAGTTATTTTATTTTGGGAACTTTTAGATCGAACTAAGTATTGATTGATGTTTAGCCCTTGCTATTTTTTGTTCGATTATGAGCCGAGCTCAAGCTTATAACTAGCTAGCCTACTTTGTGCATTAGTATACTTTCATTTTCTTTCAAATTGCTATTTTAGTTGAAATGAAACTACACTACATAAATCATTCAATACAATACTACATGAAATTTAATGAAAGGGAGGAACTCAACCCAATTGTTGCTTCCATCCATATATCTTTCATGTAGAAAACTCAATGGCCTTTATTGGATAACAACCATGCAATTTGAATCAATTTCAGTTACTTATTTAGAATGCTTGAAATGAGGAGTTTTAAAGTTTGGCTTAGTGCTAAGTATGGATAGAAGTTAAATGGTTTGATGTTGTGCTTTGTAGTTGATTTTCCCTAAGTGAAGAGGATGTAAGGAAAGTACTTTGTACTTGAAATTATATCGTTGGTTTATGCAATTAAGATTGTGATTAAAATCATTACTCCTATATTTTTTTGCTTTTATTTGTATATATTTTTTTGTTTTTTGATTTTGTTTGTGTTATATTCTGGTATTGAGATTTAATCTGAAAATTACTTGGATTGTTGGGTGCAGATTGTAGGACGGACGTCGAGTGCTTTTGATTGAAAAGCACTTGACTGAGCCCGACGGGCTTGTTGGTGAGCCATTTCACCCAGGGGTGAGCTGAAACTCTTTTAGTTGGGGATTGAAGGTAACGAATACCCATACACAGCTGTAAATCCTTTTTTCCATTTTATGAATTCTCAAAACATAGATGGATGTTTTGTTGTTAGTGTTATTATATATGCTAGACATTCTGAGTTTGGAAAGAAATATGGATTATTATTAGATAATCACTCTAAGTCAAATGTATTCTACTTACCAAATTCTCTTGGAGTTGGTTTTTTGTTTTGGGTGATGTTGTTCGTTTGTAAGTCTATATATATCATGTGTATATACATACACACACACATGGATATATATATATATATATATATATATATATATATATATGAGAGTGAAGGTGGTGGACATGTAGTTGGCCATCGACGATTAATACTATCACAATCAAACATTATTTATCAAGTATTGATAAATACATATATATCAATACACATCAATATTTTGTACAAGGGATGACTGCATGGTCATATCAAGTATTCTCCCTTTACTTGACATGTGATGAATTATCTTAATTTAGCATCTCGATCTGAGTTGTCATTTGTTAGTGCTAAATTCTGTATTACTAATTACTATATAGGGGTTTTTATTTATTTATGATAAATTACTATATGGACAACTAGGGACTACGTAGCTAGCGTCATCATCGAACTTGACTCACGTTAATTCAGATGACAACTTATTCGGTACCAATTTTTGGAGAATATGGAGTCACATAATGTCATAGACAAGATGATATTTATGTTTAGTCAGCCAATTATCCTTGAAAAAGATTTTAACTAGAAACCTTCTGAGATACCTAGCAAGCCACATTCATAAATGCTCTTTAAGTTAAACATTTATTCTCCTATCCCAACATTTGGCCTATGGTGAGTTTTTCATCGAACTTATATAATTACGGTCTCTGCTTATCTAACTTTCTTTCCCACCATATCTTTGTTTAGATGGACAAAAGTTGGATAAATGAGCCCGATAGGCTTGTATCACCTGCATACGCCAAAATATTTCCTCACACAAGCACTAAACCATGCAAGTGGAAGGGATCACATTCGGTGTCCATGTCGTGCATGCCTTAACAATCTGTGGCTGCCTATATTTAAGGTGGAAACCCATTTGTTTATTAAAGGGATCAACCTAGATTACACCAAGTGGATATTTCATGGGGAGGAGGAGACAACATTGTACGTCAGTGATGATGATATTGATGACGATATCATCCAAGAAGACAATTACATAGATGACATGCAGCATATGTTGTATGACATCTGGGCAGGCACCTTTGTTGATGTGCCCCAAGATAGCACTCCTGCGCCAAACAGGCCACCAATAATTATAGATTCACCAACACCATCTTTTGACCAGCTACTAGAGGATGCCCGACATCCGCTTTTCGACGGGTGTACAAAATTTTCAAAGCTGTCATTCGTTGTTAAGTTGTTACACATCAAATCAATCGGTGGATGGTCAATTAAGTCATTTGACATGCTCCTTGATTTGTTGTGGTCTGCCTTTCCTGATGCCCTCTTGCCACAATCATATGAGGAGTCAAGGTCTTTGGAGCGCGGATTGGGCTTCAAGTACCACAAAATCTATGCATGTCCCAACGACTGCATCTTATTTTGGAAGGAAAATGCCGCTCTTAATGAATGCCCTGTATGTAAGGCTTTGAGGTGGATACCAAATACACACGGGTCACGTGTGATACCTCAAAAAGTGTTGCGTCACTTTCCTTTGAAACCGAGATTGCAGCGTCTTTTTATGTCTGCAAAGATAGCAAGTGATACGCGATGGCACAAAGAGCAACGGACGATAGAAGATACTTGTATGAGACATCCGGCAGACTCTGAGTGCTGGAAGAAATTTGATGAACATCATGGTTGGTTCGCTGCAGATCCTCGCAATGTTAGGCTCGGTTTGGCAAGTGATGGCTTCACTCCCTTCAACAACTTAGCTAAACCTCATAGTATTTGGCCAGTGATCCTTGTCCCCTATAACATGCCGCCGTGATCATGCATGAAAGACCAATTCTTCGTGACATCTCTAATTATTCCTGGCCCAAGGTCACCAGGGAATGAGATTGATGTTTACTTGCAGCCGTTGATCGATGAACTGTTGGAATTGTGGGAAGATGGGGTACCTACATATGATGCCTCAACTAAGGAGACATTTATGTTGCATGCTGCCTTATTGTGAACAATCAATGATTTTCCTACCTATGGGAATCTGTCTGGCTAGTCAACAAAGGGAAAATTGGCTTGTCCAACTTGCAATGCCGACACACTCCAATTGGTTGAAATATGGCCGAAAATATTGTTACATGGGACATCGACATTTCTTACCTCCAGATCACATATGGAGAAGGAGGAAAGGGTTGTTCAACGGTAGAGAATATCATCGCATCCCACCAAGGGATATAGGAGCTGACGATATTCAAACTCAATTGTAGATGATTGGGGATGTTCAGTTTGGCAAATCTCATAGGAAGAAAAAACGCACTGCTGAAGAGCTGAACTGGACAAAGTGTAGCATATTCTTCATGTTACCTTATTGGTCAACAGTTCGACTTCGACATAATTTAGATGTTATGCATATTGAAAAGAATATTGCCGATAACATCTTATTTACTTTAATGAACAATCCAGAAAAAACTAAGGATAACATCAATTCAAGGTGTGACTTGGAGATTTTGGGCTATAGAAAAGAATTACACTTGAGGCGTGATGGTGATCGTGTAACAATGCCATATGCACTGTACACATTACACAGAGATGAAAGGAATAAATTTTGTGAGTGGCTCTCTGATATCAAATTTCCAGATGGATTCGCTTCCAATATCTCGAACTGTGTTTCTCTACGTGATTGCAAAATCTCAGGGTTGAAAAGCCACGACTGTCACGTTTTCCTTCAAAGACTACTCCCCATTACTGCTGGGGGGTATTTAAGAAGTGACATTGCCTTGGCTTTGACTGAACTTGATACTTTCTTCAAAGAGTTGTGCGCTAGAACACTGGATGTGAATCGCCTATCCCAACTCCAAGCTGATATCGTCACCATTCTATGCAAACTGGAGATAATATTCCCTCCTTCCTTTTTCGATGTTATGGTCCACCTAATTGTCCATTTACCCCGTGAGGCCAGACTTGGGGGTCTGGATGCCATGAAAGACGACGTTTAAGGTGATGCTTATGGATGCCATGAAAGCTGAAGTTTAAGCCCATGCATGTTTTTAAATGACGTTTTCCATGAATGAACTGTTAAATGAAAGAGATAAAATGAACTGAAAGTTTAAGCCCATGTCTTAAACGATGTTTTTTCATGAACTGAACCGTTAAATGAAAAGGACTGAACTGAAGGGACTGAACTGTAAGAAAGGACTGAAATGGACTGAACGTTTAATGTATGAAGATACGTAACGGCCATATGAATGAAAAGGGTACCAATGAATGGACAAATTGACATGCTAGGTAAGTAGTACTGGTAGTGCACCCAATGCTGCCCCCTGACTGAAAAGGGATTCCCAACCCGTGGCCATGGGCGGAGTCCGGGTCCAAAGGAAGACCGCTAACCCCAACACACGGGGCATAACAGTGTGTACTAGTCTATGAAAGTGATAAGAAAGTATGAATGCATGAATGCACGAACTCTTTAAGAAATGAAGTCACTGACGGGAGAAACGTTTACGAAAAGAAAGCCTCTTTTAAAGGAAAACTCCGTCCAGTGATGTATTCAAATGAATGCACGTATGCATGTATGCATGTACGTATAATATGTATGGAATGATGAATGCATGACTAAAAACCTATGTTGTTATATTTTAACTGTATGAAGTAATGCTTACGAGTCGTCGACTCATTTTAGTTTTTATGCATGTCCCTCCCCCCTCACAGGAACTGAATGGTCAGGACAGACACGGCCCATGGGAAAAAGCACGGAAGTCTAGGTATGAGTTTGAATTGTACGAGAGACATTTTTATTGTAAGATTGATGTCTTCCGCTGTAAACCTCTTTTATTCTAAAGCACATTTTATTTTATAAACGTAGAGTCTTGCACCCTGGGTATGCAAGTAAAAAGTTTTAAATCGAACGGTAATTCCCGTCGTCCTTTCTAAAAATATTTTATAAAAAGTCTCACCACAAGGACGGACGTTACACTACTGATGTTTGGGCAGAAGCTCAAAGTCCTGTTAAGAAATGGCACAACAAAGAGGATGATTTTTTCAGAATTTGGGAGGATCTTATGAACAGTTTAAAGTTACATGAAGAATATGGAATAGAAGGAATAAATTCATTTTTGAAAAGAAGTTTGAGAGTCCGAAATTAGTAATGATTGAAGAAAAGAATGAACTAGAAGATTTTCAGCAACCTCAAAATATATTGAGAAAGTAAACCAGTACAACTGAAAGAGCAGACAAATGAGTAAAATGGCAGAAACCATGTGAAAATTTCTTCAAAGATAATTGGGATGAATCTTTACATGTGAAGAAAAACAAAATGGGAGCTTGTATCATTATAAGAAACTGGAAAGGAGAGGTAATTTCAACACTTTGCATGAATGAAGATTCAGCATCCATTCCATAAATAGCAAAAATAAAAGCTTCATGGAGAGATATGGTTCCATGCTCAGAAATTGGATTACACACAGTGATCTTTGAAGGTGATGATGTTAAATCAGTGATTAAAGATGTTTACAGTTCAGAGGAAAATTGTTCATGGTATGACAAGCTTATTGAAGCCATTAATAAACGTTTTGGTAGCTGCAGAGATCAGTGGTTTATCAGATTCACACCAAGAGAGGGGAAGACTGCTGCCCATTTACTAGCCAAACGAGCATTGTCATGTGAAGAGGAGGAGGTAGTTTGGATTGAAGAGTATCCATAGTTTATCAAAAACTGTATTGATTTTATTGAGAAATAATGTACAGATTTTATTCATAATTGATGAATGAAGATCTGTTATTCTTTAAAAAAGCCAAAAACAAAAAATATTCCCAACCGGTCCTTGCTTTGACTAATTTCCAATGCATCCTTCGAGGCTTCGACGGTCATACCCATAAAGCCATTATCGATAGATAGGTCGTCGTGCTTTAAGGCAACACTGCTCATGTCATAAGTAGTCCAGAGTGGATTTTTTTGCGTGGCAGAATGAATATGGCGACTACAACTTCATAAACCATTTTATTAAGAATGACGTGGTATTATGTTCTTAATTCTTTTAAATATGCATGGGACTAATCCGGTGCATCTTTTGTTTTCTGAGAAGCAACCGTCAGCCTCACGACTTGGGCTTCATTTGAATGTTGAGACAAGAAATTTATAAATAATATTAAAATAATTTGTAAATAATAATAAAATAATGAGTTAAAATATTTTACAGAGTAGTGAAAAATGAGAGAGAAAAATTTGAATAAAAATATTATAAAGTAAAAATATTATTAAAATATTATTTTTTAATATTATTTTTATTTTGAAATTTGAAAAGATTGAATTGTTTTTTGCATTTTGCTTGTAAGTTTGAAAAAAAAGTTGTAATGATTAGATAATAATTAGATGAAAACGTTGAAAATTTGAAATTGAAAAATGCTTTTATTTGTGATATTTGGATGTTATAATCAAATAGGATGAGGTAAGATGAGACCATCTTGCAATCCAAACAGGACTTTATGTTTGGAATTTGAAGACACTTGGCTCATCTCTGTTGTGTTTGAATTTAAGTCTAACCCAACATTCAAGCACACAACTCCCATTCAAGCACACACTTGGCTCAAACTCGTCAAAATCCAAATATGCTCTCATTTTGAAACTATCCAAATCCAAGAACATACCTTTATTTATATTGAATATAGACTATTTAATTTTTAAATAATAAAAATTAAAAACCATTTCCATTACGTTCAGATCAAACATCAATGTGAATGTGAGAGAGAAAAAAAAAAGAAAGTAGGTATAGACTGCAAAAAAACATGTATATACAAATCCCCAAGCACTAGCAAATTTGGACTACAGTAGCATCATGCATTTTCCCACTTTTTCTTTTTATTATTTTTCGTTTCCTATCTTGTTTTTCCTTTCTTGTCCTCTCAAATGACAAAAGAATCCACTCACCCTCACAATTACATGCCAACGACACCTTCCTTCCTCTCTTCCTATATACAATGATACATCAAACCCTTTGGGAAATAATCAATAATTTTATCATCGATCTGAGGCTCTCTAGTCGATATTACATTTCTCAAATCAAAATAACAGATCATCCCCAAAAAGGTAGAGAAGTCTCTCTACGGCCCAGCTAGGCTGAGACCTGGACACGAAGCTCAAGCTATGGAACTGGGAAGAAGTCAATAAAGGAGTCCTACAGAGAGGGCAGGTGGTGTGATTATCGTCATGAGCACCATCCACCCATCTGTCAATGCATTCCCTATGGAATACATGACAACAGTTCCTGAGCTCCCTAATCTCATCCTCCTTGCTTAACCCATTCAAGCATACAGCACATGTGTCCCAATTCCCATTCTCCGGCAGTCTTTCTGTGAGATCTCCCAACGTTGTAAGTATGAGATTGTCTCTTATCATCTGGGAAGAAGACGTTGCTGTGCTTGTAGGAGTAGAAGTAGGAGAAAGAGGAAACTCTGAGTAATGATCTGGGGCTGAAAAGGAGAGGCTCCACCAGTCTCTGAGTCTGAGAGCCCAACACAACACCCATCTCGCCACTGCAATTATAAGAGCTACCTTGTATAGCAGATGCGTTACAATCAGACCCGAGGACTCCTCCACAAAGGAACCCATTTGAAGAAAAATGCAAAGAGATAGAAGAAGCCTAAGAAGTAAGAAACCAGGAGATTCAAAGGGAAGGAAGGGGAAGAAGAGAGAAAAGAGAGGGGGAAGTTCAAAGGAGTCCTTGAGCTTCTTTATAAAGGCAAATTACTTGGTGTCGTCATTTGCCTTTTTCTTTCTTTATCTATTCTTTTGTTTTTATAATTATTATTATCACCTGTACGTAGGAATAAAGCATCACCGACTAGTCATTGGGTCAGTTCCGCGTGTGTGCATACGTGTAAATCGCATACGGAGGTAGTTCTGTGATTGCTGCTTTCTTGCACTCTTTCAAGATAAAATTGTAAACATTCAGATAAGTTACAGCTAAAGCAGGCTTTTGCTTGGAAATGCGCTTATATCATTAGTCACCACCTCTTTTACATTGCAAAGCAAAGCAAAGCGGGATTGTTAGGTGGAACGGAAAAGCAGTCATCCCACCTGCAATCCCTCGGATTAGTCGATACTTTTCATGATACATCATCATTGGTCCATTTGCATGTGTTCATTCCTACCCTCTTAGTCAGATCCCACTAATGCACTATAATTCCCATTATGAAAAGAATGAATTATTTTCAATCAAAAGATATTTTCTTAAAAAAAGAAGTAAGGATAAAAATTTGAAAGAATTTACAAGACATGTTTATGCAAACCACAAACAAAACTTTGTCAAAAACGTTGTAACTTCGATCTTCCATCCCCAAAATTGGATTAAAGCATCTTTTAGATATTTCCGAAGAAAATTCTTCTCATCAGCCACTATTCACTATCTCACACCCTATGAAAAAAAAAATCTATAGTAGTTGATACATAGTATTCCTCATTTCCGAACATCCAATTCATTTTTTTTTTTTTTCTTAAGAGAGAGAGATGAGAATCGCAAAGCAAGACTTGGAGAGAGAGCAATGCATAATCGCATAAATTGGCAACTATACCGGCGTTGAACCTTATTCCGTGCAATACAAAAAGGGGACTTCGGAAACAGCAGACGAATTTATAGTTTGACAGGAAAACCTTTCAGTACAGATAAACACTCCATATTAGAGCGCCTTGTTTACCGCCATGCAAACAATAGTAAATATTTAATACAAGACCATTTAGTAGTTCATGAAATATTTTCTTGAATTTGAAACAGATACCTTAAAAGATAAGCTGAATAAAACTCTCAAATATGCTTATGCGGAGCCTCACCTTCTTCCATCTTCTTTCGCATCTTGTATTGCAAAGTGGCAGGAGCACAATCCAATGGTGTTTCTCCTGAAGAAGCAAGCAGTAGTAGAACTGTCCATTAGATCGGTTGGCAACTACAAGTATTCTTGGCTACATAATATTAGTAATAATGGCTGAATATAGTAATAATAATTGTAGCCACCATGAATTAAAGAACAATGAATAAGCAAGGAGAAAAGCATTGTTGTTTTTCATACGCCCACCAGATAGGCACAACCTTCTCATATGGGGGTGTGGTGCCCAAGGGAGCAACACCATGTGCAAATTGGGACGAAGCCCCCGCCTTTTTTTCTGCCTCTTCTTTCATATTTTGTAAATATTGGGAGACATTCTCAAGACATATCAAACAAATTAAATACCACTTCCTTCTCAGATTGTTTTGACTAGACAGCCTAATACTTCAAAGCTTTATTGCAAAATCTAGGATGGGCAGAAATTGTTTCACCTGTACATCCCGGTCAAGCCTGGGATATTCATTCAGCCTTGTATGGCAACCAAGTATTTTTCAAAAATTCTCAACATTTCTCATAATTTCATTCTCAAACATTACTCAAACACAAAAACCTTTATACTTTAATTTTCAACTTTTCATCTAATTATTAGATAATCATTATTCAAACACAAAAATCAATACAATTTTTACAAACTCCAAAACAAAAATTAATCTTAAAAAATTATATTTAAACAACTTTTCAACTTTATCTATCAACTTTCACAAACTCCAATACAATACTTATTTTAAAAAAGATTTTTATTCAAAATTTTCCCTCTCCTTTTCAAAAAACTAATCTCAAACAAATTCCCAAAATTCTCAAATATTTAAAAACATTTTTGGTAACCAAGCACGTCCTACTCTACTAGCTAAGAGCACTCGCATTAAACTAGCCAAATGCCAATGAAGCCAAAAATATGACTCATTTTTTATTAAATCAGCTGCATTAGACTAGCCAAATGCCAATGAAGCCAAAAATATGGCTCGTTTTTTATTAAATCAACTGCATTGGACTAGCCAAATGTCTTCAAGTAAGACTATGAGCTACAATAAATCTATTGCAAAAGTCATATTTGGTTAGGCACTGTTCACCAACCAAAAGCATATTTTATTGAAAAATAATCTAGGAAAGTGGTCCAATTTTCAGTGCAAACCCAGGAGTTTGATATTCTCAATTGTTTTACATTTAATCTGTAAGCAACTTTTTACTTTTTGATTACTTGATGTCAGATTTTAAGTTTTCCTGTGTTTGTTTTTTGATATATACATATATATTTTTTAATTTGACCACAAAATCGATTAAATTAATATTCAATTTTATCATTTGGAAAAATGTGTTTGTTGGATAATTAGGTTGGAAAAAAAATAGTTGTGAAACTATAATTTAATTAAAAATTAAATTATTGATTAACATATAGTTAGTATAATTACAAAATTCGAAAATATTAATATTAAAAAATAATATTTTTTTATTATTTAATTATTTTTTTATTATTTTGGCTAATAGATGAATAATCCAATGTGGAGTTATATCTTGAATGACAAAGGCAAAAGGAAAATCATGTGATTTTAGGCAAATTTTGGCTTTGGCTTTGGCTTTGGCTAGACCATTGCTAATGCTCTAACAAGTCAATCAAAGTTCCATTCTAAGTGGACCAAGGATTAATTACCCTGTGCATTCTTGTAATCCATGCTTGCTCCACACTCCATTAGGATGAAAACTATGTCGGTTTGATTAAAGAGTGCCGCCTACACCCAATTACTGATATCAGTATCAAACATTTTGAGAAAGGGAACACATAAAAAAACAAAAAAAGGCATCAACTATTATTCACTCAAAATTGATTACAAATCCCTGTGACACAAAAAAAAAATTACATATCCCTGTGAGTGGGTGTGGGTGTGGGTGTGGGAGAGAGAGAGATCAGTACCAAATGTAGCAAAGACAATCCTTGCTTGTCGCGGTAATTTGCATCCACACCCTGCAAATGTGGCAAAGCATAAACCGATTTTCAAAGTTTACTGTTGCATTAAAATGTGGAATACCTCGCTCAGAAGTTTCTTTACTGCAGCAGTGTCACCATTCTTTATAGCTTCTCTTAAACCCTAAGAATAACATTGTGCTAAATAAGTAAATAATCCACAGCAACTAAAATGCTTCTCCAAATTTGGGTTAATAGATAATCCAGAATATATACCTCCCCATTGGGTTCATAATCCATCTGAGGTTCATTCAGAGTACCATTGGTCACTTGACCCAGATTGAAAACAGAACTGCAAAAGAACTATCAATTAATAAAGATGTACAGTTCAAGAGAGCAAAATGACAGTTTTGAAAGTCAATAATTATTATCCAGCATGATCAAATACATAATTGCATTGTCAAACTTACAGCATATGGAGTTATATACTTCGTAAATACGAGCATACAATAAATGCTTGATGGAACTTGAAAGGCATAAGCTATATTATGATCTTTACATATACAGAAAATTGAATTGAATATAACAGACTTCCACCCATGCTGAACAGAAACGTAACAGGAAAAATTGAATCCTTCAGAAATTGGAAACAAAAATATCCCGAGTACATGAAGCACCATCCAGCTGAGAGAACAATTAACATCAGATTGATCTTCATTGTCAGATGATAAATCCAAATTTTTCTGAATTGAAATTAGGTTTAATCAGGTCAGCCAGAATAAAATAATAGCGGCTAGAATGGTTTCGAGTCCCCTAGATTACAGAGAAAAAACTGACACTAAAAATTTCACACAACTAACAGAGATTCATGCGCAAAACCAAGATTTAAAAGTGTAGTAGATTGGGAAGAAAAGAGATTTGATATTTAAACCCTGAAGGCAACACACCTCAACTTGTTGCTAGAAGTGGCACCTCTATTCCGTGGAATGGTGTCCACCTTCTTTGGTTTTGGATTAGTTTGAGGAGTAATGTTTGACGCAATTTTCCTCTGCCACAAAAGAGAATCAAATCTGTTAGGTGCAAGGACAACATATGAGATTCATCTAAAGAACAAAAGTAATCATACCTGCAGAGGGAGTGCATCAGCCGGGGGGCCTGGAGCTTCACAAATGCATAAAGGCATTCCACACTTACATTCTGAAATGACTGACACAGATCGATGCTCTTCAGTTGCTCGAGCTTTAGAATCTACATCAGCACTTATGTCTAATTTAGAAACTGTATCTGTTACACGATCAACTCCATCTAAGGAAGCTTGTGGATCATCTTTTCCAGATCTGTGCTAAAACAAATTCCAAAATTAAGGACATACACTGAATCTGTAAAGAAACATAGAAGCTTCTTTAATGCTCAGGCATTTTCAGAGTATTAAAGCCCAAAAGCATGCTTTAACTTTCAAAGATTTGACAGAATAAATTATATTAATAAACTAGCCCAAAAACTTTACAAAGCTAAGAATTAGAACTACCAGGATCAAAACTGAGTTTGTGATGAGATGGAAATTTAATGATCAAAGAGCATTTGTGAGCGTAGATGAGTTCCAAAAAATCTAATTAATTGGGTCAATCATGGATGGGATAATTAATCAAAGTTCAACATGAAAACTTTATTAAAGTTCTTCTGAATTAAGTTGCAGGGCCCGACTGCAATAATTGTTTTTGATCAGCCAGTCTGCAATAATAATCAGACAGGACCAAGAAAGGCGCCGGAAACCTGAGAAGTTTTCCCACTTTGAATGTTTGCTATTATCCTCTGATGGCTTTCCATTAACCAGTAACAAATTTGATACTTGTCAGGCTGTGCCACCGCAGACATGGAAGATATAATGTCAAATCAGTAACCTGGGATATTGTTTTCAAGCAGAGGAAGTCCTCCAGTAACTACCTCTCTCAGTACATTATTATCCATGCACCTGAATTATGGTACACTTCTTAAGATCCAAAGTCTAGCAAATATCCAACCACGCCAAAGTTTAATTAAGCTCTTTAATGTCCAAAGCTAAGCAAAACAAATAAATGTATACATAAGAGATAATATGCACTACCATGTGAATAGTCTACACTATTGTATTTGTTGAGAACCACAACCGCACACTAGGTTACCTTAATGAAGCAAAGAGAGCATATATCTACTCTGTTGACTATCATGGCAAGAATTTGGAAACTCTAAACCAGTAGCAGGTGGGAATGTTGTATTGCTTTTCAAGGATAGATTTGGAGGGAACCATGCTGCCACAAAACAGCATCCAATTTCAATTCTAGGATGTGAGATTCAAAGTGGCCTTGTCAACAAGCATGACTGGAAATGCATAGAGAATGGGAACCTTTATAGATCACTAAAATATGTTTTTTTTTTTTTTTTTTATATATAGATCACTAAAATATGATTTTTTTTTTATAAGTAAAAATATTATACATATAAAAAAGGAATAACCAAGTACACTGATGTATACAAGAAAACACCTTGCCCATTGACCCCAATGACCCAAAAAACCCGTGAAAAACAACCCAAAATACACTAAGCCCGACCCCAACCCCTTGTTTCCCGTAGAACTAAAACGCTACTCGAAAACCCAACCCCAACCTCTTATTTGAAAAGGCATCAAATGATGGGAAGCATGTAATATAATCCATAAAGATGCCTATAAAACTGTTCCCAAATGAGTCTTAATCTCCAATGAGACATAAATTCCATCAATAAAGGTGGGACACATTTCTTCTTCTTAGGTTGACATTATATTCTCCACCAATAAAGACCAACAAATCAGTAGGCTGTAAGAACTATATAATGAACCTCGACCCCAACAGAAAGCCAGGATCAATTGTTTGGCATGCCCAAATCAAAAGAAACCATATATACACAGGACAGAGGCATGAGCCTATAGAACAGATCATGCTGAATGAAAAAGCATGCCCCTATAAAATAAACTAGTCTAGGAATTTGTAACACCCAAGCCCTAAAATCACCACAGGGAAAATTCTCACTTGATAGGAGGCTGCCGCATCCAACACTTTCAGAAGACCCTAAAAGAGTTGAATTTCTTGACTTGCCAAGAAATCCTACTGATACTAGGAATCCTAACCTTGCTAGGAAACATAGTCACACTAGGAAACAACCAAGAAACCTAGATGTTAACTCTACCAACACTTAGGGTGGTCCTATCATGATTACAAATCTGATTTAGAGTGGTCACAACTTCACAAAATCAAAATTCTGAGAAATTTCTAGAACTTGCTGCTGCTGACTTGGAGGATTATTAGGAGTCCTAATCTTGACAGAAACCAAGGCATAATAGGAAGCTGCCAAGATTGTTAAAGACAAGAAAAAGGCTGGAACAGCTGGCAGGAAATCAAGAAAACCCTGAGAGACCCTACTGTGGCAGCCACCAGAATCTCCTAACAACTATAGGAATACAACTCCAACTAGGAAATCAAGAAACAGCACCTAAAGCCCTAGAACTCCAAGGCTGCCGCCCCGCAAACTTCAAGAACTTATCCCATTGAAACTCCAGCTGCCACCAGATCTGCCAAGCGTACAATAAAATTAGGACAACTGAGGATAAAACCTAGCAGCTGCAGCAAGTCCTCATTGGCCTAAGATTCTTAAACCTTGTCAAAAACCAAGTCCCATACTCCATGAAAACATAGACTGCCACGCCTCTCTCCTCATCAAACTCTTAAGAAATTTTCAACATCAGCCCTAAGGACCTGCCTTCTGCCGCAAGCCTCCAATACAAGAGAAACCCTGCAACACTTACTCTCTTTCAACTCAACCTCATAGGCATTAAAATCATCAAAACCCTGCCATGCTACCCCGTACCCTGCCTTTTTCATTGATTCTCACAATCAAAAACCAGCTAAAAAACACCATCACACCCTCTGCTTTACAACGCCTGCTACGTCACCTCTTTCTTTAAGATCTCTTGCCAATCTTTCCACTGAACCCCTAGGAGAAGCTGTTGCCATCCAAGGTTAAAGAAGAAGTCCAACTGCTGCCACTAGATTCTTCTACTGTGCCGACAACCTAGGTATGATTATCCCTCTAATTTTGCATACCTTTAGCCATTAAATATAGAGTAGAACATTAACACCCTAAACCATGATGCTGTCCATGTTTACAGCACCAAGAAAACCAGAAAAAAGACTGGTTTTTGCTAGCAAACTGCATACTGAGAACCATGGGTTGCATGACTCTTTAAATTCTTGTTAAATCTCATCAAATTTTGAAAGGGGTTGCTGTAACAACCCCAAAATGCCCCAAACAGCCACCAAAGTTGGATTTCTTGCACTAGAAACGCCAAGATGCAAGGACATGCATACATACAGCATCAAAAATAATGAAAAAAAAAGTATAGCTTCATGTAGTATAGCTTCATGACAAAATTCTTTTTTGATAAGTAAAAGTAAAATTTTATTGATAGGAAAAGGCATAGCCCAAGTACACAAGGAGTATACATCAAATATGCCTAATTACCACTAAGCACTAGTGAGAGAGCTTCATGACAAAATTCATGATTAAAACCCAGACTTTTACACAGCTAGCGTGCTGCCATAAAGTGGACAGCAACCCCAAAACTGACCAAAGGGTCGAAATTACTCTTTTGAAGCCCTAAAACATGTCAAACAGCCACTGTTATGATTCTGACAGCAACCTGTTCTCATCCACGAAACTCCATACAAGCATGTGATTTCTTAGAAGTTGACAAGATGTTGATTGTGTGATTGAATAGGTGATTTTGACGCACTCGATTATTGCATAAGCTAAGAGGTAAGTAACCATGATCCCACCCTTTGAACTATTTTATGTAAGAAATCATGATTACATCCTTTTTATTATGATCACACTCTTTTAGAACAAAGTGATCATCTTTTTCTAAGCTATATGATATGTACATGTTTTGATCTATGACTATATGATGTATGGCTTATTCTATGGTAGCCCGTATTTCATGCACCCATATTTCAGTGGGGCCGGGGAGCTTTCCCCAATATACAAGATATGAGGTGGGAGATGGTTCAAATATAAGGTTCTATCATGTGCGGTGGAGAGATCAAACATTTAGGGCAATTCATGGTGGGAGATGGTTCGATATTGCTTATTTTTAGGATGCATCCGTGGCGGACCATTTACAATTCTCTAATAACTCTCATCAGTGGAATGTTGATTTTACGAAACTGACATATGGTTGGGAAGTGGATCTTTGTAATAATTTTTTTGATCAGTTGTATTTCATTCAATTGATAGAAGATGGTGAACACAAGGTTTATCTCCCAACAATAGTAGCACTTTTTTATGAGCAATATATGGGAGAACAAGGCTTCCATAAGAGTGGCTTTTCTTGTTTCGACAAAAGCTTTAAGTAAGATCCTCACCTTGAATAATTTAAGAAAGTAGCATGTTTTTTTTTTTTTAAGTCGGGGAACCTCTCCAAGGCAGGGCCCTTCGGACCCACCCCTGTAGAGTAAACCCCGGTTCCATGCACCGCACCCTCAGAAATTTCCCTACACGGAACTGGTTAAATCGCTGGCTTTCACCAGGAGGTGTGGCCCCAAATGATTGTTTGCATCCATGAGGTGTTGAACCTTGGATCTTGAAGGGAGTGATATCCCAAGACCAAGGCCTTCACCACTTGGGCCAACCCCTTGGGGTTGAAAGTAGCATGTTATGGTGATTGATTGGTATTGCATGTGTCAAAGGAGTGGGGAAACAATCCATCATGTTTCGCTTCATTGCGAGGTAGCATGCCTTATGGAACTTTCTTTTTGATCTTTTTTGGGCTACATTGGGCCATGCCTTGACAAGGAGTGAATCTATTTGTGTTGGAAAGGGTAGTTTGGTTGTCATCAAAGTGAAGCTTTATGGAAAATGATCGGAGTTGTGAAGACTATGAGAAGACGATGGCAAATCTCAAGGCCCTTCTAAAACCTTTTACCATTGGATGATTGCTCATAATTTTTTTCTTCTAGTTCTATCTTCCAGGATCTTCTTGATCTCTACTTTTTCTGGTTAGTTGTATCTCTTGTATACACCTTGTATATGTGGGTAGCTCCCTTTTTGAGTATTAATATAATCTACCTTATTTATCAAAACAAGAAAATTCCCATTAACAAATCCATAAATATTCTTGAAGTCAACCTTAAGTATCATAGATATTCTTGATTGGAGTCAACCTTAAGTACAAGCTCATTCATATTAGAATTCTAGAAATCTCAACATTCTTCATTATGCATTCCTAAGCTATTTCCTAACCCAAATAAGTACAATTACTAGAAAGCACCTACAGCAAAGAAATAAAGAATGGAACAAAAACTTGAAGGAGTCACATTGCAATGAATCTACTAAGATATCACAATGTATTTGTACATAAGTTTCATCTTACTGATGGTATTCAGTTTCCAATTACTTCCATTAATAACAAACAAAAAACCCACTTTATATTCAGTAGCGTGATTTACCTAGAGGAATGGTTAAAGCAGTCGGCGCAAACTCTAACAAATGAGTGAACGCCAAATTGTGGTAAGGCCTGAATTTGTGCAGAGAGAGGTCATCAGCTATTGGTAAATTTCAATGTAAAACAATAAAACTAGCCAGGACAAAGGGGAAAAATCCTACCATTTGATTTGATGAATGTTCACTGCACAAAGTCCTCCCACAACTTCGGCAGTGATGCTGCCACACGAGAGAGAAAAGAGATGAAGTCAAGCCAAATTCTAAAATCAACAGAACCAACAATATCTTTTTTGATTGAAACAGAACCAACAATATCAACATGTTACACTTACCCAAAAAAAAAAAAATCATGGTCAAACAAAAATCAGCATAAGATGAGGTGCATTTATCGTCACTTGGATGTATTCTACGAACTGTAAAGTATAATTACAAACACACAATTTGAAAATATTATGAGCCCGGATAACGGATCTCATAATGGGGATTTAATGATAAACTAGGTTATTAGAGAAACCTAGAAACTCCTTCAAACAATAGTTTCAAAAATATTTCTTCTCATCAATTTTATTAATGCCCAAAGGTCACTTTAATAAACAAAACAATCTGTCCAAATAGAAGCATGACTCCAAAGCAAACTTAAAATTACAAACCATCCTAATAGGAAACAAGCTGCCGTCAAATAAAAATTAATTTAATATGAACACAAAGACTCACTGAAAGATGCCAATTAATGACTCCAAATTTAAGACTATTTGATCAAGACTCCTAGCTAGACTTCTACGTGATCAAAGCTAGAACAAACCAATAGAAATGATGAGGTAAACGTCTGCATCTCGCATGCCTGTACATGTACTATACTCGTATTCATTATAATGTGTTGTTGCCGTTTAGACTTGGATTTTTCTGCTTGTGACTTCGGTACCACTCGTAACAGACATTTTCTACAAACAATTTGACAAGTTTTTATGGGAATTTTAACAACACAATTTGAAACTAGCTTATTCCAATTAGAAACTATTCTCTGAATCTTGAATGGTAATAAAGAAAAATGAAAAAATATCGTGAGATTTACAAGCTTTAGAAAACAAAATTCACCAAGTATCATACAGAATTACATAGTGGACATCAAAAACCCACAAAGAATAAACTTGCAAAGAATAATCGCACTTCACCTAACGATCGTCATACATTAAGTGAGCTAAAATTAAAAAAAGATTCAGGAATTACATGCCTGGTCGCTTAAAACTCAGATCATAGATACAGTTTGTTATTACCATTTGTATACATCTTCTTACAGATACACGCATACCACACACACACACACACACAAATATATATATATATATATATATATATATATATATATATATATATATATACACAAACATACATCTATCCATCCATATATAAAGGAACGAAGGGGCTACCCGTCGCCTGAAGGTATTGAAGCTGCATTTGCAGACGTCACAGCGCGCTGCTTCCTGGAAAGGGGGAGGCTCCGATGACATAATCTCTGATCTCTTCCAAACTCTCCAACCTGATCTTTATTATTTTCGAGTTTTCGATCCTCCCTCCATTTGGATGTCCTCGTTAATGTCTTGATCTGAACTCATATCCTGCTTGACAATAAAAACCCGACAAAAGAATATATACCAAAGTCAGACCCGCCGCTTTCGGGGCGAACCGCTCCATTTACAATCTCTTTTTAAAAGAAAATGATAAAGTTACTACTAATAACATTTTGTATGCAACTATGTTGTAATAAAATAAAGATATATATAAAGATATTTTATTTACAGCCCATAAACCTAGTTACAATCGCGAAACAACCACAATAGTGTAAGCGATGAAATCCGAGACGAAATCCAACCTAACGTAGGCTCGTTTGTTTTTACAATTTTTTTCGACTTATTTCATCTTATCTAATCATTACACATTTTTTAAATTTCTACATAAAATAAAATAAACAATTCAACTTTTTCAAATTCTAAAATAAAAATAATATCAAACAAATATATTCTAACAATATTTTATTTAATTGTTAATTTTAATCTCAATTCATCTTATCTCATTTTATTTATAAAAACAAATGATTTATTATTAATTGATAATATATATTATTTTATATTTTATATGGTCAATGATAAAAAATTATATGAAAATTACATTTTTATAGTGAATTTTTATTAGATTTGACGCTGTTGGTAGACGGAATGGAAAGATTGGAAAGTTTTGAAAGTTCGAGGGCCTACTTTAATGCAATTGTTAATTTCAAATGCGCATTATAAATTGAGTGAAAGTTTAAGAGGAAAATATCTAATTAGCACCTGCCATAATAACTGTCTTTCTCATCCCTTACCATAATCAATGTTTTTAATTTCGTGACATTCCAGTTGAATTAGTCAAAATTTTCTATGCCGAAATCATAACCGGTAAATATGTATGGCATGTTTCATTTGGGCCAAAATTCCGACTATTTCAAAATGTTTCGGATTATTTCGGCCGGATTTCAAAATTCCGGTCCGAAATTCTGCAGAACGGTAGTTTTGAATTTCATCTAAGAAATTTATGTTTGAGTATACTCTCACTACTATTCTTTATTTTATTATTACTTTTTATCTATTTTTTTACTATTTATTACTTTTCACTTACTTTTTACTATTATTTAATATTCTATTATTACTTTTTTATTACTAATCATAAACATTCTTAACACTTTTCTATCTAAACGTAGCAATCATTTTGCCACTTACTTTTTCTAATCTTGAGACATTTTGTTTCTTTTTAGTATTTTGCAATACATCTGTCACTATGCACCTCATATCCTACAATTGATTTTATTTTATTTTATTTTTTATAAAATATAGAGTATTTTTTATATGATATAGAGTATAAAATAATAAATAATAACTAATAAAAAGAATTGTTATTATTTTTATTTTTGCTTCTATTTGTCAACTCACCCATCTAATCACCCAGATTCCACATTCATACATATCTCTCTCTATTTCTCTCTCGTTTCATTCTCTATGCATTATGATCTTCATATTATATTTACTTTATTTTCTCATAGTTGCCCTTTTTACTTATATTTCTTTGGATAATGATACCACCAACTATATTATAATCTAACTATTATTATATATTAAACTATTAATATATTATACTTTAATTTAAAATTTTGTACTTTCAACAGTTCAAAGTAGATAAAATAATAATTTTTTTTATACTTAATTGTAAATAAATTATAATATAGTTGTTCTTATATCATTTTTCTATTGTTTTTATATGTTGCCTTTAATATCTCTGTATGGCTTTAATTGAAAACGCTATGGTGTAATACATTGTGGGCAAGGATTGAAATTAAAGGCAGCAAAGAGAAATGATTTATATTGATATTTATTTGATGATTAGTTGAAAGATGATTAATTATTGATTTTATCATATTAAGTATGAATTACATATATAAAAATATATTTTATAAATTATAATATATATATATATCCCAAAACAGTATACTGAAACACACTTGTATCGAAATATTTCATTTCAATACCTAAATCGGAATGATCACCAAAATATATTGATGCCTTGTGTAGATCATTGAATATAGCCTCATCTATGTTTAGTTTCAGAGTATCTTGTAGTAACTAGTAACATCCTCAACTTTGAAAAGTTCTATTTTATTATTTATTTAAGGTTATTATTTATGTAAGGAGTTTTATTTATTTCTATCATTTTATGTTGAGTTTCAATGTAAAAATTTGGGTGCTATTATTATTAGACTTTTAATCCGGACCCATTATTTGTGGTTTACATTTTAGAGTAGAATTGGACTCGGGCCAATAAATTATATTTGAAGCCCAAATGGGGTCATTGGACACTATTGGATAAGTCACCAGACAGAAATTCATTCATGGTGATTAGGGATTTTATTGGGCTCAATAAGTTAGTTAAAACTCATTTAATATTATGGAGCAAGTGGACCCATATTTATTGGATAATAAACTCAAGAGTTTATTTAAAAGTTCAAAAGTATTTATTTTACAAGTTGGCTTATTTTGGACTCAAGGCTTGGCCCGTTGGGATTTATTAAATAAGTAGCCCATGAATAAATGGGCAAGTCCAATAATATATATGCGTGTGGAGTATTGAAAAATTGTTATTGTGGTGTTGTGTGTGGTTTCTTGGAATATCAACTACGACAACATATTATCTAGTTTCTCATAGATTTGAATGAAACTTTTCTCAAATTAGAGGACAAATTTTGTTGATGGATCCTCTACCACTTGTCACTAAGGTGTATTCTTCAGTGATTCAAGAAGAAACAAAGAGAAGTTTGCAAGTGTTCCTGATATTAACACTACAGCTTTTATGAGCAAAAAAGTGGAACCTTCAACATCGAATCCTAGAAGACAACAAGGTAGAAGGGATAACTTTTCATGCACATTAATCATAAAGTGGATAAGTGCTATAAGATTCATGGATATCCCTCGAGTTTTAGGCAGAAGGGAAAGTTTGCTTCGGCCAATCAAGTCATGGCTCGACTTGAAAGCAATCCTCTTGAATCATATAATTCTTTGCCTTTCTTTCAATGCAACTGTTAGAAATTAGTAGCTTTAATGTACACACAACCATCCAATATAAATGGCAATACTTATCAAGCAACAAATGTTTCATCCACCTTGAATTCTTTATCTTCTTCCTCATGTAATTATCCTAATGTCTCCATTGGGTGTCAATTCGATTTTTCTTTACATATTGCAATACCTAATTCCTCCCATAACACCTGGATCATTGATACAGGTGCTACAAACAATATTATTCATTCTATAAAATTTTTCACTACTATTACATGAGCAATTCATACATTAGTTAAACTCCCAAATGGTGACAATGTTTCAGTCACATATATTTGAACTGTGCAAATATCTAACCATTTGACTTTAGATGTCTTATGTGTGCTATCATTTCATATAATCTTCTTCTACTTAGCAAATTAACCTCCTATAAAAAATGATGTTTCATTTTTATGCGTGACGATTGTTATATCCAGGACCTTACCCCGAGGAGGATGATTGGAAGGGGTAGAAGACTTGCTGAATTATATGTTCTACAATAGCCATCAATTAGTGCTATTGAGAAGGTTCTTGATTTTTCTAATGTCAATTTTGTATCAGATCTCAAACTTAATCTTTGGCATAGATGTTTAGGTTATCCTTCTTTGTCCAGATTACTTGTTCTTTCTCAATCAGCTTCAGACATTGTTTTTCCTAATAAACATATATATATGGATATTGCACTGTATGCCCATTGGCAAAGCAAAAATGGTTGTCATTTCCTGTTCACTCCTATAATGCTACTTTTCCATTTCATTTGGTTTATTGTGATGTATGGGGCCCCTTTCAATTTCTACTCATGATGACTTTAGATATTTTTTATAACAATAGTTGATAATCATTCCCGATCAACTTGGGTATATTTGATGAAATCCAAATTTGATGTGAGGTCTATCTTCATCTCATTCTATAATTTGGTTCATACACAATTTCATTTAAAAGTATAATATGTGAGAATTGATAATGGTATTGAGTTCAAAATGACATATTTTTTCTTATCCAAAGGGATTATTCATCAAACTTCATGTGTTGAAAGACCTCAATAGAATTCAGTAGTGGAGCGTAAACACAAACACCTTCTAATGTGGTTGGAGCCTTGAAGTTTCAGTCCAATGTTCCTATAAATTGCTAGGGTGAGTATACTTACTACTACATATATTATCAACCATATTCCTACTCATATCCTCCAAAATAATCTCCTCGTGAATTACTGTATGGAACTACTCCATCTTATAACCAGTTAAAGGTTTTTGGTTGTCTATGTTATGCTTCAACTCTCAATCAAAATAGATCAAAATTATCTTCTCATGCCAGAAAATGCATATTTGCTAGTTATCCTTTTGGCACAAAAGGAAATAAATTGTTTTATCTTGAGTCTCATGCCTTCTTTATATCCAAAGATGTGGTATTTCATAAAAACATATCTCACTTGAAAAAGTCTAAACCCAGGCACAGACTTGGACCTGTCCACGGATGACATCTGATGTGGAGAGAAATGCACCTTTTTGGAGTAAATAAAACGATGGGTTTAGAAACTTGTGAAATTGGGTGTTTGGATTCTTCAAACGGTGCGTTTTACAAATTATGATTTTGTTTCTCTCTCCCTGCTCGACGTCTCTCCTAGGCACTCTCCTCTGTGCGACTTCATTCCTCGCATCCCAACCCTAACGTTTCTCTCCCCCTGCTCGATGTCTCTCCCAAGCACTCTCTAAGCCTGACTTCATCCCTCGCATCCCAACTTTAACTGTGACTTCTAAGCCCTCACATCCCAACCTTAACTGCGACTTCATCCCTCACATTCCAACCCTAACTGTGACTTTTAAGCCCTCACATCCCAACCCTAACTGCGACTTCATCCCTCTCATCCCAACCCTAACCCTAACGCGATGACAGAGTTGTTTGGTTTCTCTCCTCCCAAGCACTCTCTCTATGCGACTCCATCCTTGGTTCCCAACCCTAACCCTAATGCGACAGAGCTGTGCGACGCCATCCTAGGTGTTGATTTGTAATCCAGATTAAGTCGTGTGACACTATCCTAGGTAACTTTCCATTCTATCATGAACCTTGTTATGAATCTATTGTAATGTTGAATGAAGTTTCCTTAGTGTTCACTGCCATGGAGGGTCATAACACATTCTCTACGTTTTTTCTGGTGGACAACTGTGCATAAAAAGTATAATTTGAAAGAAAAGGTGAAAAGTCGGGGTGATAATGTTGCTAGCCTAATTCACATAGTACTGTAGCTTTACATTGTAGTTTGTTGGTAAAGATGTTTAGCAAAAATTTAGAAAGATTTGTCTAGAAACATCAAAAGTATGCAAAGTGTTATAGTTTTTCTTTTCCTTTTCCGACTACATTTTACATGAGGAGAGGGCCACAAAGCTTCCATTAGAATTTTTGTTGAATATTGCTGGCTTATGTTCAAATCAGAATTCGACCAACTTTAAATAACTTTTCAGTTTTCAAGGATAATTTCACTAATTTTCTACTTTGGTACCTTTTTTTTTTATATAAGTAGATTTTGGTACTTGTATGATATGTCCATTACACCAAGACTAGTCCAAGAACTTGGATGATAAAATGACTCTCTATCCAGTTCTAGTCATTGTTATGTTCACTCTTACTGGAGTTGTTGATTTTATATGGTTTTAACATGACAAGAACTAGTTAGGGCTCCATTTAAAGGGACTTTTGTCCATTATTGGCATTCTTTTCCCATTTCAATGATCTATTCATCATAATGACATGTAACGGAACATCATGTGTTTGATACTATCACTTTTCTAGAACGCTAGTTATAATCAATAGATAATTTTGAATTGTTGCTGCCTTTTTTCCTTGGGGCAGGGGTGACTGTTTGTGAATCTTCAATATGTTGTCTCTAGCCTTTCCTTAAATATGTTAGATCCTAAAGAAATTTTTTATCCAGTTAATAGAAATTACTAACTATAGTTTTCTAAAATTAGCAAAATTGACATTTTGAAATTCTAGTTACTCATTAAGTTAGAATTTATTTTTGGGAATTTCTTTCATCAACTAACTATTTACATCTATTATCCATTTTCATATGTAATGGTAAATAGCATAGTTTGGTTTTGGATGGCTCACATGGCTCATAAGGATTGGATGTCCAAACAACTAGAAATTTAGATTACGATGGAGCACTCATCCACCACCTTTCTTTAGTTCAAATAAGTTTAGTGGCATATGTGTAATATTTCTTACTTGCCATGTTTGTTGAGCATATTACCAGCAGCTACCTGATTTTTTAAAGGTTTACATCTTCACTAGTTGTCAAGGTTATAGTTTTATAACCATGCAAGTACAACATAGCAGAAATTATAATAAGTTTGATATGGAAGGTAAGTCATGTCCTTCCTCAAGAAATTCAAGAGAGGCTAAGTCACACAAAGGAATAGTATTTTAAGAGGTATTATGCAGCTTTGCAATCATATATGTCAAGACTTGACCTTGATTTAGTAAGTCATCAACTCTTTCTCTGACTCAAAGTGCATCCCTGACTTTGGATCCTCAGTGATATCACCCCCATTAGTAGGCTTCATATGAAATGACTCGGAACTGCCAGCCTCTTTGGTATCAACCATATTACCCAAAGAGGCAATAAACTACGCTTCAACTTCTATCGAGTCTAATGTGGCCTCACTAATTTCTTCAACAGAGTTACTTTGATGCACTTTATTTTCTTGCAAATTAGGAGAAAAAAGTATTATATGATAATATATGTTCTGGATAATGTAAAAGACACAGCATGTGGAAAATCCAACACATCACCTCGCTGCCACATGGATATGGGTTGGCAGAAGTCGGAGGAACAAATGCTGGTAAAGCCGAACAAGAGCTAGCAGCGACACTAGCGCTGGTTTGTACACTAGAACTAGCAGTTACACTAGAGCTGACATTGGTTGTGGAACTAGACATGGGAGAGGAAGTAGACATGGCAACGGAAGTATCCATTGCAACAAAAGTAGAGTTCCACGGGTGTTCCTGCAGTTTTCCAAAAAACAATGTAAACATAAATAATTGAATCAAATATTCAAGTTCAACACTAACTGCAATAAATACTCCAAGAAATCATCATCTGGTTGCTCCATGGATATGGTAGGCAGTTGGAGGAGATCCCATCATTAGTATGATGAAACTATACAAGGCAGCGGAACTACTCAAGACAGCAGTACTTAACGCGGCAGCGGAATTAGAGTTCCATGGGTGTTGTTGTAGTTTTCCCTAAAAAATTTAAACATAACTAATTAGACCAAAAATTCAAGTTCAGAAAATTAAAGCACACTAACTTCAATAAATACTCCAAGAAATCATCACATGGTTGCTCCATGGATATGGGTAGGCAGTTGGATGAGGTCTCATCATTGGTATGGCGAAACTATACAAGGTAGTGGAACTACTCAGGGTAGTAGTACTTGACGTGGCAGCGGAAGTAGAGCTCCATGGGTGTTGCTGCAGTTTTCTAAAAAAATTTAAAAATAAATAATTAGACCAAATATTCAAATTCATAAAATAAAGCACATGAACTACTTTACCATCCAACGATTGCGTGGTTGCTCCATGGATATGGGTTGGCACTTGGAAGAGGCACAAAAGGTGGTAACGACGCACTGGACCGTAGTAACTTGCCATGTAGTTTGAAAAGTTTAGATAAAGTGGTCTTGATATGTTCTAACATATAGCAACACAATGTTAATCAACCTAAGTGGGCAATGACTACACATAAAATAAACACACGCCAACTGTTGAAAGAGGTGTACAATACCTGGGTTGATGGATTGGTGATAAGAGTTGTTATGCGGGATGCATCTTCTTTTTCTTTCTCCATCTACCTCAACAATGAAATCAAGTGGGTGGTTGTTAAGAATGAAAACAAAATGCACGCATCTACAATATTATATTAAAATGACTTTCAATAGTTCCCATGCAAGCAGTAGATCGAGGTTTGAATATTGTAAGAGGTTAAGATTTCTTTAAGGAAAATTATATTGTTTTGTAGATAGTTAATTTCTTACAAGAAATTCAGGTATTGGTATATATTACTAGAGATGTTATTACAAGTTGTCATCAAAATATAAAGAGATTTTGGTTATCTATCTGCATGAGATAGGTCATCCAACATTGATATATATAAATAGATGATATTTTCATGTGTTTAATGTAATTAATGTTGCAAATTAATATTTTTTTTCTATTGCACATATATGGCAACTAGAAGTCAATATATCTCTTTAGGACTTAGCAGCATAATTTATTCTATGCTTTTGGAATTAAAAATTTATTCTATACCAGAAGTCAATATGCGCACTATCGACGGGACAATTGATCCTTTAATCAATCTATTAACAGATATTTGGCTTAGCTTAGATTTACAACTAAAATAGGACACTTGAAAAGCTATATTCTAATCTCATTTCACAAAAATGGACAAATTACGCATGTATAACCATACAAATGCCACCCAACTAAGAACAAATGGAACCAAAATTTTGTTTTGCCTTCCAGGAAATTTTACAAACATCATGAGAGCACATCACAAGTTCTAAGCCTCTAAGCCTCTTATCAGTCCCAAAGTCATAGGAAAGATAAACAAAAGAAAAAACTTCTAAGCCTCTTACCAGGTTCAATGCCGAAATGTGGATAGGTGGGTTGCTGCAACTACGACGGAGCTACGATGCCGAGGAAGAGAACTGACAACTAAGATCTCAGAGAGAGTAAGAGATTTGAAGCTAAGGAAGAGAACGAAATGGTGAGAGATCTAACGCCGAGGACGAGAACGAAATTTGTAGGAATTCGCGTTGCGTTTCATTTTATGGATCAAAAGCTTTTTCATTTCTTCCGCTTGAATGAAAAAGTTTATTCTTCCCGCTTTTTCAGAGTTTTTCTTCATTCTCTTCATTTTTTTAAATATAATTGCTGACGAGGTGGCGTTTGCGGGCAGGCACATATTTGTGCTTGTCTATAGCACTACTATTCCCACTTTAGTCAAGATAAGAGGATTTGTCCATATCACCTCAATTGTTTTACCTAAACCCATTCCACACACATCCCATATTGTTCACAATTAGGGGTGAAAAACAAAATCGGTGAACTGGACCGAACTGGTGGGTTCGATCCTGTACCCGGTCTATTTTTCTCAAAATTGATCGAAATTGGTATGGTTCCAATTTTCTTCTTTCCAACACTGGACCGATATATATATATATATATTTTAATTTTTTATGTTATATAAAATATAAAATGTTTTTTATATGATTTTTTATATTATATACTAAATTGCTAATTAATATAACATTAAATCTTAAAATCCTATTATTCACATATAATAATAATCTAATAATATAAAATTAATTTAACTTTTAATATAACATTATCATTAAAAATTTTAATCTTAAACTTGAACATTTGATCATATGTTTTAGGAATACATGTGTTTTTGCTTGAGAGGGTGATTCCTCGTCATGCATTAATATATGCCTTCTCTCATTTTTATACATGAAAATGTTCATTGCATATTCACGAGTATTGTTTCGCATTAGCAGTCTTGTCATAACTTCCAAACCTGTCTATGATTTCGATACCATAGATGTTGATGTAGAAATAGACCCAGGATTGACACTTGAAGAGGACGATCCAATCCACCCTGCGCAATAGGCGTGTAGGCCTATTTCCTGTTGTAGAACTTGTCCATCTTTTAGAGTTGTACTTGTAATTATTAAGAAGATGACCATATGTATTAAGTCGGTCTCATTTTAGGAATACGAATCAATTAGCTGGACGTGTGCATAATTAGCTAAGGAATGAAGTGATTTGTGGATATTGTGAGAATGTACTTATTATTTTAGCCTTCAAACTAAACCTTTACTATTATTCTGCAAATCAAATATCTACTTTCTTACATGTGTATTTCCTAGTGAATATTGCACGCCTAACCCGATTCGAATCTTGAATTTTATCAATTGGCTAGCGCCCTTGGCACCAAGGATTCTCACTAGGTTTTTAACCGAGGGACGGGGCACCACACTTACGGCGGGGTAGCTGGTCAGCTTCTCTTGCGGCATGGCGGAGGAACCTTGAAACAGAAAATATTTGGTGCATTTAGCTCAAGAAAGTGACGTAGAAGAGAAGGACATGGATAGATGTGGCTTACCGAAGCTGTGCAAGGTGACGAGAGGCGCTCAACAGTAATTTTTGTGGCTGTCTGGATGGTTTCATGCAAGATAGGGGTGGCTACCTCATGTTCACACGTATACTCTCTCTTTCGGTGGTTCCTGACATGATGGGTTCCTTTATTGGATGTAGGGCACCACGACGGTGTCGATCTGGCTGAGGGTGTGGTAGTGTTCGGAGCCTGAGCAGGGCGTCGCACTACAGTGGGTTGTGATGGTGCAGTACCAACGTATTGGCCCTTGGCTTGAGTGCACGTAATTTGTGTGTTGGGAAGGATTGGGGCTCTTCTTCTCGATTCGATTCAACGGTGGCTAGTCCAAGGCAATGTTGGGTGGAAACGTACTCAAGGGTGGTGCAAAGAAAAACCGTGAGGAGCTCGCATTGCTAGACGTGGAGGGTTGTGCTGCAGCTGCTTTCCCATTGTTGTGACTCTAGTATGAGGCTATGGGAGGTGCCATTTACATGGGTTGCTACACTCATTTCCTATTGGTTGCGGCGATTTGGTTTGGCCTCCATCATTGGTTTGGATAGCAGCTTGCATGGGGAAGTGTGTAACGGAGGCTAAGGGTTTGTTGTACTTGGAGAAGTTTGGGTCAAGGGTTGATGCTCTGGTGCAGCAACCCTAATTTTTGTGATGAATGGGATGAATGCACAACACATGCGTCTATAAACACACACACACGGGTTGGATAATATTTATGGGTTCTAGGTTTTTCTTGGGCATGGTATGAGCCCAACAAATGAGTTAGGCCATTTAGATTATTTAAATAATATCTTGGACTTAATACTAATTAAATAGGGCCCACTTGGTCCATTAATATTAAACTATCTTTTAATTTTAATATTAACCCCAATAAAAATTCCATAATCCATTTAATTGACTTTTGGGCCTGTGACCCATTTAAAATTATCCAATAAATCTCAATTAGGAATCCCAAAAATATTAGTCTAGTAACACCACCAAACCTTAACAAGTCTTAAAGTAAACATTTGAGCCTATGAGGTTAATTAAAGTTCCTAACCATGCTCAGTAATTTGATAGCTCATAGGCATTCCAAAATGGTCCATCCTTAATAATATTGAAAAAGGTTGTTACAAGTGACCTCTTCCCAGACAAAGCCACCCAACCACCTTGCTCATCCCTGTGCAGCCACCGAATAGGTAAGTCATTTGCTCCATACTCTCATACGCATAAGCAAAATACCAGCCCTAGTTGCGCTTTTTTTTTCGTTCACCATAATCACACCACATCACACACCATCCTCCTCTTTCATAGCACCACCTTGGGCAACCAACCACCTAGTCAGCCCAAGGGAGGAAGCTATTCACTCAAGGCCTGTTGTGCCGCTAAGATATGGGTGCAGGTCTAAATTTAGGAAAATTGACCATGAGCCAACCTCCTTCTTGGCGTGTTCTCTTTCCTACCACACATAGCTGAGCCACTCCTCCACATCCAGACAAGGTCGTACTTCTTTGCTCCCGAACCTAGCCACCCATTTTTGTCAGCACAATGGTCACATATGAACACAAGGTAAGCCTTTGTTGCTCTATCTTTTCATCACAACTGTACAACTCCATGACTACACCTCCTCATGGTGTTAGCCTCACTTGTGTGGCTACCACATATGTCAAATCGTGCCTCCATAGTTCCCACGTATTCCACCAGGAATGGCAACACCATAGCCACCCGAAAGTGCTATATATTCACATCCGTGAGCGACTACTTTATATCCATCTTGGTGTGAATTTTGTTCCTCTTATATCACAAACCCATAGAGATGAATAGACCCAAAGGCTTTTGATTAGAGACTTGGAAGTAAGAGGGAAAGTAGAAAATTTGACCTAGGCTTGGAAGGTGGTAGGTTGGGTCTTCATGTATGTGAGTTGAGAGTGCAACAAGTGAAACTGTATGTGTGTATGAGCATTATATTGGGGTTGTTTCTTATTGTGTGTGTGTTTTAGGTGGTTCAAGAACAACATATAGCCATGTCCATGATCAGTGCAAGCAAGTCTCAGATGGACATGTATGAATGTGTGCAGGTGTTCATGTCTTATGATCAGTGCAACTCTAGCTAGGAAGTTGGTGTTGACAGACTAACCTGTTATGGGGTTTGATATTTTGTATATTAGTTTAAGTCAAGTATAGAATGCTAGGCACCTCGCAACTCATGATTAGTTGTAATGAACACTAAGTGGTTATGAGGAATTTGAGTCACAAGTCCGAACAATAGCAATTGGTGAAATTATGAAAGTTACATATCATGAGTGAAGGAGATGAATAATTGGAAGTCACAAAGTCATGAAAATTACGTTTAAAGTATGGGTAAATAAGGTTAAGTTAGGAGGATGTTGGACTTCACTGGGTAGCCTTTCTTGGCACATTTTTATATTTTATGTTATATTTATCACACATGGGTAAACCCATATTCAATTGTATGATTGATTATAGGTTCCATTTGATGATTGTGACATGTGCATTAAACTAATTATTGTACTAGACTTTAGGTAAGTGACTATTATCATACCTTTCATACGATTTTATATGACTATTATCATACATGACGTTGAGTTTGATGAGGGGCTCGAGTTTGGGTGTCTTGTCACGACTTTTAAAGGGAACAAGTGATTAGATCCATGTTATATTTAAACAAGGGGAAGACTAGGGTTTTTCCTCGAGATAAACACTGAACCATCACTAGAAATATGAGTGAAAATGACCTTTGAAAGGATAAGGGACTTTCAGCCACGGGCTTTTCCTTTTGAGAAGTTTCGGCCATGGGAAGTGATGATCACCATGTATGTCCTACACCACACACACACACATGTCGTGCATGCCACTAAGACCAAGCTGTTGTTAAATGAGAATGAATGTTATTTGGCCTAAGGCAACCCCTTAAGGCCAAACACATGAGGAGTTACACTAGACAAGGAAGGAGCTCTACCATCGAGAGGGATGAACCCTAAGCACGCCACATACTCACTCTCGAATTATGATTTCATTATCTCACTTAATCTAATGATTTAAACGATATATTCATAGCTTGCTTACCGTTAGTATTTTACTTCTTTGGAAATTTGTAAATTAGCTCTTAACCTACCTTTGGATAATGTTCGTATGCATTGTGTGAACTTTGCATTTTATTGAACAAATTGGATTATGAAATTGTTGACTACCGAATGCTTTATATGCGGTTTCTCTTGTCTTTGATGTGTTTATATGTGTCACCTATGGATATTGTGATATTCGGCCATATCTAGTTTTACATTATCAAAATGTCTTTGCTCAACATGCTATATACTGATTGTTGTTTTATGACAAGTGTATCATTTGTTCTAATATTTTTAAGCTGTAAATGTGATATGTTTAGAAGTGTTGCATGAAAATGTGTAACTCATGGCCATGCATGATTGGGTCTCTCATAAAAGAGAGATTTTTCAAAGTACATGTCACATCCATTTTAGGTTGTGCATCGTTTTGTAAAGAAAATATCATTACATGATTTCTCAAGACCCCAAATGCCAGGATGGAGGAATGTCCAAGTGGAACTCCTATGTCCACTCTGGAGTGTATAAAATGAAAGTGGTAAACCCTAGGTCAACGAAGCACAGTCGGCGTGTCTCAAATGGGTCCTTGCTAAAGGATTCCGAAGCGAGGTAGCACCTAACGCTAGTGGGTGCCATAAGATGGATGTAGTGAAGGCGAAATATGAACTGCAAACTGCCGCATAATAAGAACTCTGACGTAGTCACCACCGGTCAAGTAGGCTGGAAAGTGATGCGGTAACTAGCAGGGAGCCCGTGGTGTGTAGGGGAACCGTGAGGTGTCCACCCATATATTACAAGGACTATAAGACTATAAATAATATGTAATATGAAAAGAAGAAAAGTGTTTCTTTGAAAAGTCAAGCTTAATTTTCTGTTACAAGATTTCACTGTCAGCAATTTATGAAATGTACATGCATAAGTCAAGTTTTTGGGTCAAGTACATGTCCATGCATACATTCTCATGGTTTGCCTTTATATACTGATATTATTTGCTTGTATGTTATTTAATGAGATTTTTTGAAATCTTACCGTGATAGTTTCCATTACTATTCCCCACCTTGAATGATAGAAGTTGTAATAGGACTAGAGACCGAACATGGGAAAACGCAAGAGGCAGGATCCCCCAATAGTTAAGGAGGCCCCAAAGAGCCCTGAGCACTTGGCGGAGCCATTCCTAGAGGACAAGCTAGAGGCAGTGGATCAATTCATATATGAAGTACTGAAGTTATTTGAGGAGTTTTAGAAAATCATCAACCAGGACAAAGCAAAGTAGGCTCGAAGGAAAAGCCTGAAGAAGTCTGAAGAAAGAAAAAAAGAAAAGAAAAAGAGAAACCTTATGAAAATGATGAAATGGATGAATATGGTTTTGAAACCCTATTGTATTTTGGGAGTTTGAACACATATGTCATTTTGGGATTTTAGTTAAATGGTACCATGCTTTTGGAATTGCTCACAATCTGACTTAGAATTGGATTATTTTCTACTGTAATTATTGTATACTACTAAAAATATGCTAAGTGCATTACATATTAACTGTCATGTACGGAAGTATGTAGCCTTCAGTTACATGTCCCGACGCTTTAGTCATCGTTCAATCCCTTAGCGGGGGCTGACGGCGTCAGATAAGAGCCAAGATCTCAAGGATCGCTAATTCTAATAGACGGGGTTAATAGTATGTATTGGTCATTAAGGATAAGAGGATGTTTGTAATTTTGAGGTTGCTACTATTTATTGCAATATGATGATAATTGACACAGTTCTATGTATGACTGGAACCCAATCTTATTACTATGTTTATTGTATGATGTAGTTCTTACTGTATATTTTACTCATCTTTGTTTTTATGGGTGTATGTCCCAAGTGATAATCTTTATGATGACATTGCAGGACAGGACTTGGCTTAGGGGAACAAGACAAAGGCTTGAGGACTTGAATTTTTTAATTAATTTTTCATAATTAAGTATTGCAGCACATGATTCTAAATTTTTTCAATAAGTGCTATTGAGGATCTCTTTTGGGTTTTTAAATAATGTATGTTGTTTTATGACTATTATGATAGAAAGTTTTATATTGGGCTTCTAAGTGAATAATTTAAAGTTAGTAGTATTCAATTCATCTTGCTTTTGTAATCCTAGAGATACAAGGTGTCATCTATTAACCCCAATTATGGATTTGAATTCCACCTCAAATAGAGTACAATCTATGTGATGTTGGCCACAGGTCACAACCACAAAAATGAGCTTAGAACATGACTTGCAAAACTAGTTTTGATAGATCAAAACCAATTTGCAGGCCACAAACAAAGATCAACATGTCGCTTGAAAGACTTATTTTTATGTATAAGAAGCAACAAAATAAAAGACAATATAATAAGAATAACATAAAATAAAGTTGGATAATCTTGTGATGCCACTTGACCAAGGGTAAAGGATGTCACCCAATGTGACCAAGCCACAAGTTGATTAAAGGAGAAAGTCGCTGAACTTCACAAGAGAATAAACTCAAGTTTTGAAAGCAAATGGGTGTTACTGTTCATCCCACGTTCCATACTTATAGCAAATACATCATTTAATGTTTACTACCACCAACTACTACATTAATGAACATAACACCACTTGACAAGAAAATTAATGCTTAAACAAGTTCCTTAGATGCAATAAAGGCTTCAGCTATCTTAATTGATGAAAAACAACTTTTAATATCCTAATTAGTGTTGTAGACAACTTCCAACATTTACTCTTAATAACTAGACAATTTTCAAAGCAAAATCTAAAAATAAACAACTTCCTATGCAAGACATTTATTAAAATGAATCTGGATAACAATAGGACTACCCAAGTCAATGCCACATATCACCCATCCATATGCCATGTAAGATTTGGATTGTGCAGTTCCATCATTCTCCTCTTCTTCAAAAAACAGCTTAACCTCAAGTTGAAAGTTATGTCCTTCAAAAGTGGTTTGCCGATGACACTTTTTTCTAAAAAGCACAATGACTTGGGGTATGTCCTCCGCCTTACAAGTATGCTTCTGCTTCTTGTAGGACAACAAGCTAGTCTTGACTCGTTGAGAAAACAAGCTTTCAACATGATCTTCACTATACTGCTTGTCTTGGTCTCTTTTAACTTCATTGGGTAGTCATCATAGGATGGATGTTTAGACTCATCAACAATAACTTCAACTTCACTCTTGAGATAATTAAAAATGATCTGCAAAAGAAAAACTTGTTTTTGACCCACATTGAACCAAAAACTTTAATATTAATTTGATGCAAACCATGGGTAGCAAGCCCAAAGGGAGCTTGACTCGTGACTTGGAAGATAGATTTGTAGGGATCAAAAGCAATTTAGGAATGGAAGACAATGCAATAAGAACAATGAGAAATAAAGTTGGATAGTCCTAGGATCTCACTAGACTAGGGTAGAGGATGTCACTTGATTTTACTAAGTGCGAAATCACTTAATACGACCAAGCCAAACGCTTGAGTAGAGAAGGAGATACACTCAACTTCTAGGAAAGCTAATTTTTCAACAAAAGATGTCTACTATTTTTGTCCATTTCATTTTATTATAGAAAAATACACCAGCCAATCTTCAACTACAACAATAAATGTTTCAGACACCCCTTGGTAGATTATTAATGCTACATATTCCATAATTAAGATTTAATAAGTTTCTAAGACTTAATTAATACAAAAACAAATTCTAAGTAACATTAATTACAAATTACACTTGAATTTAGAGTTTAAAGTTGTCAATTAATTTCTTTTGACCATCCTGTGGTCATAACTGTGAAAGCATTCGTGCTTCATACTAATGAGTCACTTTACTTCCTGATTGTTTAGTCACAAGTTTAGAGCAGGGTTTCCTTGAACTTATTTATCTATTTTAATTAACTGGTTTCAAGGGGATCCTCCCCCCGAACCCCCTGTTTCATGGGGCACATCCCCCCCAAACCCCCTACAAGAAGACTTACTTGGCCTAGAAAACAGCAAGTAGGGTTGAAAGTGCTAACCATTGTGAGAGCGTTCTACCCTTGAAGAAAGTGTAATAGCTCACTGGTCTAGCTCCATGGCACTAGGCAAAGTGGTAGAAACGTGACCTGCTCCGATTGGCCCGAGCATGGGGCGTACATATCATAAGGTCTTGGTAGAACTATAGGAAGCCCCCGAGTGAAAAACTCAAACCTCATAACTTTGCACTAAATTAGTTTACTGCAAGGCAATGGCAAAGTGGTAGTGACCGGCTCCGATTGGCCCGGGGATGGGGCATACATACCATAAGGTCATGGTAGTACCACAGGAAGCTCCCGAGTGAAAAACTTCGACCTCATAACTTTGCAACTTTGCAGTCAATTGGTTTACTTACTAAGCAGCAACAAAGTGGTAAAAATGTGACCGACTCCAATTGGCCTGGAGATGGGGCATACATACCATAAGGTCATGGTAGTACCATAAGAAGCCCCTGAGGAAAAACCTCCAACCTCATAACCTTGCAACTTTAACTTCAATCTCATTACTTTGCAACTTTGTACTCAGTAGGTTTACTACAAGGCAAGGGCAAAGTGGTAAAAATGTGACCGGCTCCGATTGGCCCTAGGATAGGGCATACATACCATAAGGTCATGGTAGTACCATAGGAATCCCTCAAGCGAAAAACTTCAACCTCATAACTTTGCAACTTTGCAATCAATTGGTTTACTTACTAAGCAAGGGCATACACTCAGACTACCATTGCTTGGATCCTTCTACGGCCCGAGTTTATAACTCTCGTCATGTTTTTGACAAGTCTCTCTTCCCTTTTGCAGGTGTCCTGTCTCTCTCCTCACCACCTACTAGTGCTACATCTACTTCATCTCAGCCATCTCTCCTATCTCTATCACCTACCAATTCTCCAATGCAGCCGCGTTGCTCCTTGCTCGTATGAGCCTTTATCTTGTGACGACTCGTCGCCCTCTTCTGCTTCTGTTGCTGCGCCACCCCCCCATTCATCACCTATTGTTACTGCGACTGAGGTTGCTCCCTCTGGCTCTGATGGTCCTCCATTGACCTTGGATCCTGGTTCTAGGTGTACTACCACTGACATGACTACACCACCACCATCATCTTCTGCCGCCGTGTCATGTCATCATATGATTATTCAGTCAAGGGATGGCACCAGGAAACCGAAGGTCTTCTCCGCCACTTGCTACCTTGTTCCAACATGCTTTCTTGCTCTTTTGTCTGATGCTTCTTTTCGTGAAACGACCTGCTTCTCTCAAGTACTAGAATGGCGCAGCCATGCAGAAATAATTTAAAAAAAATCATATTATAACAATATTTTAACTTTATAATATTTTTATTCAACTTTTTCTCTCTTATTTCCCAAAACCTCATAAAACATCATAACTCAAATCATTTTACTACTATTTACAAACCATTTCACTACCATTCATAGATTTCTCATTTCATCTCATTCCTCTATACTTTGGGATTCCAAATAAACCTCTCTTCAAGAAAATTCAAGAAGAAATTTAAACCAGATTACAAGGATGGAAATCAAGAATCTTAACTTAAGTTGGCAGAACCACTCTAATTAGATCAGTAGCTAGTTCTATTCCATCATTTATTATGTTATCTCTTTGAATTCCAAACTCAATTACAAAGCAAAGTAATGATTCCTTAAGAAAGGACTACCAAAAACTTGATCGTCTAATTGTGTGCCAAAATCCTGTAGGGGCCTTGGCCTAAAAAACCTTTCATTGTTCAAAAAAGCCCTCCTTTCTAAATTTGCATGGTTCCTCGTGGTAGCAATAAAACCTACTCTAACAGTCTTTGGCAGGTATGGGACAACTATCAATTTACCCATTCACTTAGTTGCGTACGAACACCCATGAGATCCCCCCCCCCCCCCCCCCCCCCCCAACTAGGGCTCTTATTAGGCCATACCCCTTTTTAGTAGCCTACCTACCCTCTTTTCAATGACGCCAACACGACAAACACCCTTTCGGTCTCTCTCGAAGTCTTGTCCATCTTTGAATGCTTCTCGTACCTATCTAATAACGACTTAACTTTTCAAATAAGTGAAATCACTTGCCTTAGTCTGATCAGACTACCTCACCTTTGGTGTTCATGGAGGAAAAATGGACGGAGGTAAGGAATGATAGATGAGAATACTACCCTGACTCAGAAGTTTCTCTGTAGAAGCCTCTACATTAATATTCATTTCGTAGCTTGTTTGCCCTTGGTTTTGTTGTGGTTGGCGTTTCATCAATACTTTGTGTGCCCTTGGTTTTTGTTGTGGTTGGCCTTTCATCAATACCTTGTGAGTTGAGTTTGTCTCTAAACTAGTTGGTAAACCAATCATGAGTGGTAATATCAAAGTATTCGGGTCTTGTTAACAAAGTAGACAAGGAATTTGTAATATTGCCCAAGTGTACACAACGTATTCATAAAATTGTCCAAGCGAACGACTGTATAGAATAATGATGAGCAACCGATTAAGATGGCGAAGTTTGATGGAAGAAAAAAACTTTTGCTTTTGAGTCGCAAAAATAGAAATTCATGATGCCTTGTTACAAACTGGGCAACAAAATGCTTTACTTAATAAAGAAAGAAGCCAACAAGTACGTCAAATGAAGATGGAAAAGAGATGGATATTAAAGCCGTATCGAATGAATCTACACTAAATTTTATAGACTACTAGTGTGATTATGAAAGATCTATTTCTCTTTAACAGGGATTATATGCAGTGAATGGTAGCGTATTGTACACATAGTAAGAAAAGCAGAGACTGAAGAATAGAGTTTTCTTACAAGGGATTTGGTCCAAAAGTTATTTGATGGTGCTAGTAACTTCTTTCACCACGAGTAAATTTGTCCATCGTCGATTACCCATAGACGTAGATCTTAATACTAAACCACGTAATATTGCATATTGCTTGTAGTTGTCGTGTTATCTACTTTCCTATACGCTTTGTAGCTTGTTTGTAATCGGTTTGCCGTGAATTCACGAATCCTTCAGGTCACAAATTGATCCTCATGCAAACACATTCTGTAATCGAGCCAACTGCTCGTGGTGTCAATGCATGGCACATAGCATCAAGGTCAAAACAACATTCTGGCTAGCACGACAACCTAACTATTATAATAGAAAATTCACGAGTTCTAGCCTTACTTGAGCTTCTAAAGATCATACTGAAAGTTACACCAACTTAAAAAGTCAAAACAATCCAAAGTAATTTCTAAGGGTAGGGCAGGGGGAAGGGGTGAGGGACATGGCTTAAGTAGAAGCATCCATATAGAAATATGTGTACGGGAACATAAACAGCTCTATTAACAAAACAAAAAAAAACAACAGATGGAACACTAACACAGCAGACAATGGTCCAATTAAAAGTTCAATGCGTACTACAACACAGAAGACATGCAAAAACACTGATCCTGGTTCCCAGATGAGATATAATTCGATTAAAGTTGGAGAGTACCATACAGCCTCAGCTGATAACTAGTCTCGCTTGAAAACATTTCAGTGTAGACTCCGCATAATCCCATGTAAGTAGCCACCGGTCATTATAAGCGACACCAGAGATACAACACCTGCTGGAAATATCTTCCCAGATTTCTTAAAACGAGTACCCATCACTCCCAAAAGTGCAGCAGACAGGCCTAGCAAGTAGGAGATAACAAAAGCACTTAAAGTTAAACAAAGTTTAGATTGGAAATGAAGGATCCAGAAATTGACAGCCTTCAATAAGTAACTCAAAATTAATAAGATTAGGAGGTAGACAAACAATTAGGAATTCAAAAAATTAAAAGACCTACCTTACCATTCAATTTCCGATCGCAAAATATTTTAGAAAAATAAATGTAATGAAAGGCATTTTTAGTCAAAAGTCAACTAATAAGAATGTATCTGTCAATGTGCATTATAACGTCCGGACACAGATTTTTTAGGCTTTACAAGTTTGGACCACAAGCCCAATTTTGTTACAGCTAGAAGGAAGACTATTTTATTGGGCCATTAGCCCGTACGTATTATTTGAGGAGATAGGATTGGATATGAAATTATGGTCCAAGATTCAAAATGGAGTAGGTTCGGTCCATTAGGCTCATATATGGATGGGTGAGCCCAAGAATTAACTAGCCAAAGCCCAATTTTTGGCTGTTAAATACGTGATAATTGGAAACCAGCCGTTATTGGATAAGTTAGAACTAGATTAGGTGCCAAGAAACCCTCTAGATGAAGGTTATCCACACTAAGGCTGTTATGGAAGAATTCTTGCACCAATAAGAGTCCGTTGCAGCCTGCCAGGACTCTTTTAAGATAAGATTTGAGCTGTTCCAGATCTCGAGTAGTAGAAATCACCCCAATTTATGACTCTTAAATGGATCCAAATAATATCAACATATTTACCCTAGAACTCCTAGCCATTAGGATTCTTAGAACCCCTTTTTAAAACAAACGGAGTTAAATTCGTACAAAAGCTGCTGTGAGTATGGAAAGTTTTTATAGCAATCCCTTGTGATGTTCTTCAAGAAAATCAATCCCTAACGCTAGATAACTGCTGCAATTTCAGGAGATTGAAAAAAGAACCATCCTCACCCTATCAAGGCCAACCCTTTTCCAGCAACTTCAAGTAGCTGATTAAGGGTGCGTTTGTTATCGATGGAAGCAAAGAGGTAAACGAGTAAGAATACTCACACCACATATTTTCAAAACACATTTCACAACTATGTTGTAAGATGAGAGTATTTTTGTAAAATGATGTTACTTTTATAAGGTATTTTACAAAAACAACCCTCATTTAAAACATAGTTGTATAAAGTATTGTGAAAAATGTTGTATGTCAATCATTTTCCTTATTGAAAGCCCTTTTTACGTATCAAGTTATGATGAAAGTGACTTTTCAATGTCAAGTTATTATGTGTTGTATATGCATCACGATATGTTTTCATTTATGATTACGACGAGCTAGGTTATTATGTGTTTTACATGCATCATGGTAAGAAATATAAAAGACAAAATATGAAAGAAGCTTTAAGAATGTCCATAAGAGATGCATGGCACCAATGTAGTTATTGGTGGATGTACAAGTCATGAACCTAAATGTGGTCCACCATAGTATGTTATGATAAATTAAGTGGTTCCCCTTGTGCCCATAGACATTGGAACCGGTGCACAACCCTGCACACAGAGGTTAAGGTGTGCTGGCCATTAAAGAAAGTAAATAATGAGTTATGCATAGTACATGTTTATGTTAGTATTAGTATTAATTATTAAATATTATGTTAGTATTAATAATGAGTTATCCAACTAATGAGTTATGTTAGTATTAAGTATTAAATATTATCCCTTTCTATTTGCGATAATATTTTAGAAAAAAATGGAGGAAATTGGCTAGTTGGAAAAGGATGTATTCATCCAAAGGTGATAAGGGTCACCCTAATCAAAAACACTCTTTCCACCTTGCCAACCTCTTTCCTATCATTATTCCCACTCCCCATCAAAGTGGCTCATCGCATGGAGAAACTCCAACATGACTTCTTATTGGAGGGGGGATCAATGACGAGTTCAAATTTCACTTGGTGAAATGGGACAAAATTTACTCTCCTATTCATGAAGGAGGTTTGGGTATTCAGAACTTGCAGTTTTTCAGCAAAGCTTTGCTTGGTAAGTGGCTGTGGAGATATTACAATGAGAGGGGACTTTGTGGAGAAGCGTCATTGAATGGAAGCATGGGGAGGATGGTGTACCAAGGAGGTGAGTGGGCCTCATGGGGTGGGACCATGGAAGCATATAAGAGGTTGGGTCACATATTCAAGATATACCCGCTCTAAAGTGGGTGATGGATCCAAAATTAAATTTTGACATGATGTATGGTGTGGCAATATGGCGCTCAAGGAAACTTTTCCACAAGTTTATGGCATAGCAAGCATGAAAGAAGCCTCGATTGCGGACCTCTTCAAACTCTCTAAAGGCACTCCACAATGGAATGTCACATTCCTTAGACATGCACAAGATTGAGAAATTGCGGCTTTTTTAGAGTTTTATAACCTAGTTTACTCCACCCAGTTGTTGGCAGGAGTTGAGGATAAGATCTTTTGGTGCCCTTCTAAGATAGGGAAGTTTTTAGTCCGCTCTTTCTACAAAGCCATGACAATGCATGGTACAAATTCATTCCCATGGAAGAGTATTTGGAAGACAAAGGTGCACCAAAAGGCAAAGTTTTTTGTATGGACGGCTTCCTTGGAGAAGATCCTCACTCTAGAGAATCTAAGAAAACGTCGAATCATAGTCTTGGATTGGTGTTGTATGTTTAAAAAGAGTGGAGAGTCGATTGACCATCTACTACTTCATTGTGAGATTGCCAGGATATTGAGGAATGAAGGTTTTTGCTTGGGTGGGATTAGCTTGGGTGATGCTAAGACGGGGTAGTGGACCTCCTAGTTTCTTGGAAAGCCATTCAATGTAACTCCCAGATTGCCTCTATTTGGAAGCTGGTTCCAATATGTTTATGGTGGTGTATTTGGAGGGAGAGGAACAAAAGAAGTATTGAAAATCAAGAACAGTCAATAGAAGAGCTTAGAAGTCTATTTTTCAATACTTTACTCCATTGGTAGATTGTAATTGATTTTAATGGCTTGTCATTTCATGAATTCTTGTATCTCTAAACTAAGCATGCATAGGCATTGCTCTTGTATTGTCTCGTATACTTGGGCTTTTGCCTACTCTTTTGATCAATAAAATCTTGTTTACTGATAAAAAAAAGTTTTATTAAGTATGCAAACTTTTCAAGACAATTCTATATTTATTATGTTTACTGTATGATGTACTACACTACTACTTATTGAATATTTGATTCTTTTTTAGTGTTTATTTGCTCTTTTATGTTTTCAAAATGTAAAGACAATAGTGTTGACAAGCTGACGTCCATGCATATGTACATGTCAAGGGATTTTTAGACTTAGGCCTCGTTTGATTACACAGATGAAATGAGATGAGATGAGATGAGAAATTTGTGAATAGTAGTGAAATGGTTTGAGTTAAGATTATGTGGTTTTGAAAAAGGAAAGAGAAAAAGTTGAAAAAAAAATTATAAAGTTAAAATAGAGTTAGAATATAATTTTTTAATATTATTTTTGTTTTGAAATTTGAAAAAGTTGAATTGTTTTTCGTGTTTTGTTTGGAAGTTTGAGAAAGTTGTAATTATTAGATAAAAAAGTTAAAAATTTGAAAATTTTAAATTAAAAAATATTTGTGTTTGAATGGCATTTGGATGTTGTGATAAGATGAGATGGGATGAGATGGTTTCAAAGGTTTGTGAAACCAAACCAGGCCTTAGTTAATAACTCTCTTTTTTTTTTCACAAAAAGATCGGTTTTATATTTTCTTGTTATGAGATTATATTTTTATGCTATGTTTTTTGGGAATTTATTTTTGAAAAATTAGGTGTTTTTATTATGTTGGGTCTCTTTACCTGGCATAGTTACGAAAGTACGTAACAAGACTAACCTACAGGAAGGGGGTGTTACATGCGCTTACCATTACAATGTCCCTTTCATTAGTTTCCAAGAATTAAAACAATATTTCAAAAGTGAAACTTCCAACTGTAAATGCTCAGCATTTGACCAGTAGTTACATGGATGACCTTTTCGCTTATTATGATGCATGAGTAGGAACTTTTGTATTGGTAATGCATGCATGAGTAGGATTACAGGGGTATGAGTAATTACTTTAGTTACTAACTTTTTTAGATCCTTTAGAAGACCGTAACTTAAGTTTGCTTTAAGTGTTATATTTGCAGGTCCTTCAAGTCTCACTAACTCAATAAGGCTGGAATAGATATACATAGAAGGCTAACAGAATGAATCAAATGCCATAGGAGCTATTTCCCCCGTTTTCTCAAAAAATAAAAAATGCATTGATCTTTGCTCTCAATAAATCTTCTGCAAAATTCTAATAACCATGAAGTCCACTAAAATTGAGCATCCTTTAATAAAAAGATTTTAGTAGGTACCATGCTGATGAAAACAAAAACAGGTCGTATTCATACATAGGTAGGATAAATCTCTTGAAACATGGCTCTAGCAACATAAATATATAATAAATATGGAAAATTTAACATAATTGTGAAGAGTATGATTAAGTCTTACCAAGCCCAATGGATGATGCAAGAACGGGTTTTGTGGGAAGCGTAGCATAAACATAATACAGTAGTGAGGCTGATAATCCTCCTGCCAGGAGTGACTTCTGGCTGCCACTCTTCATGTAGCCCATAGCTCCACCCACTGTCAAATATCAGTCATGCTTCAATAATATATTTTTTTTTATAAGATCATGCTTCAATAATATATACAGATTGGAACAGAGCAAAAAAGGTGAAAATACAGTCATAATTTAGTTTTGCTTCTTGATTAGTTTACAGAACCAAGACTAACAGACATCAAGGACACAGATATGACTCATTTGCATAACGATTCAACTAAATAAGAAAAGAGTAAGGCTAGATAAAGTTCTAGGATGTAAAAGCCTCACGCACTTCCTTCGAAAAAAATGGGGTCCACCATGAAAATGTTGGTCTTTTCACTTGGATCCCAAATTTCTCTACTTTTTTTCAAAGGGAGTGTGCAGAACTTGCGCAGTTAACGACTGTATAAATCATTTTCCACAACAAAATATGCTCAATATCATTGTCTTTTTATAAATAACCAAAGCTTTTAGTAATAAACACGAAGGATGCAACCTGAGTAAACAGGCAGTACATACAAGACCTAATTCAGCAGTCCCCAATGGTGCAAAGCAATTATTTTTCAAGTAATTCAGTGGTCTGCCAACTTTAGATGGATAATTAACCCGAATTAAGTCTTACAACCGAAGATGTTGTTACAAAACTAAATTCCTTGCGCCCACCCATTACATGCCATGCTCGAATTATTGTGAAATATTATGGCCCAAGTTTTCCCCAAAACATTTGCATAAATTTTATAATTCCGAATTCTTTAGTTGTTTTATGCTAAAAGTCTGTAAAAATTTAAAAGGGAGATTTGAATAGTGAGTTGAGATGAGATGAAAGTTAAAAATTAAATAAAATAATATTATAATATTATTTTTTAATATTATTTTTATTTTAGAATTTATAAAATTAAATTGTTTATTGTCTTTTGTGTGAGAATTTGATAAATTTGTAAGAGTAAAACTAATATGCCGCCCCATTGCAACCGCTCCTTTTGACCGCTGGTCAAATTATTATTATTATTATTTTTTTACCTAGTGATTAAAGAAGTGGTTTTAAGTGTATTGGTATATTTTTTTTTATTTTTTAAAAATATTTAAATGTATTAAAAAAATGTAAAATGAAAAAAAATGTAAAGAGTGGGCGGGATAGTACAATATGTAATGATTAGATAATATGAGATAAATTTAGAGATTCTCAATCCAAACAACTCCTTACTGTTGTTATTAAACCTCATGCAACTATTTTTCGTTTGCTTAGCCAGAAAGATATGGAATGAATCCTTCGCGGCTACACTCCCCAATCAAGCAAACAAAAAGAAAGGGGAGAAAAAGAAGAAGGCGTCAATAAATAAAGTATTTATGTTGAAAGCGTTAGTTCTTTACCTCCAACAAGAGCGGCATAAGCCAGAGTTAACTTTTGAGACATTGACATGCCAGCCATCTTCTTGCTGTTTTCGTCTGAGCCGTCTCCGCACTCTTCGTCGTCTTTGTTGTCACCGCCTCCGCCTCCGCCGCCGCCGCCGCCTCTGTTACCGAATTCGTCTCCGTCACCACCACCGCCAGTCGCAGTATCCGGTCGGGAGGAGTATATGGTGGGCGCTTGAACTGGGTCAGAAGAGACGGCCCCAGAAGCAGCCAAAAGACACCGTCTTTGATCCGATCTGACCCCAAATCCCCAAGAAGATCGCAGTTCTGAAAGCCGTCGGCTTGAATAACAAATGGTGCTGCTACTACCACCGTTGTTGCGGGTTTCCCGATGTAAGCGAAATCCAACCCTGCGCCGCACCACAAGTAAAGAAGACTGAGAAAGACCAATTACGTCCGCCATCCCTCTCTTTTTTTTGTTTTGTACTTTGTTTCGCTGCGATTGCTTTTCGTTTCAGTGTTCTCGACCTTTCCAAACTCGAAGTTCTCAACCGGGTCTTAACTTCGGATCGATTGCTGTCCAAGGCCCGAAAAATTTACGATTTCTGTTTTTATTTTTTTCAAATTTTAAAACTCTCGGATCAAAATTTTAGGTTACGTTTGGATGTTGAGATGAGTTGAAGTGAGTTGAGATTGTTAAATGAGTTTGGTGGGGTCCACTTAAAATGAGTTTAAAATTTGTTTGAATGTTGTTAAGATGAGTTTAGATATATTTATGAGAAATTATAAAAGAAGTGGGTCCCACCATTATTTTATATTGTTCACGTTACGGTAATAAAAACGGAAATGATTCCATGATTTGGCGCCAATGCAGTATTGGAAAAAAAATATCTGAAATTCAGAACTGTTGAGAGGCACGCCAAATCACACGGATTTTATGGAAATAAGTTGATGTTCATACACGTATTTACTATTCACAAGCCCGTACAATTTGTTGTTGTTATCTGTCATATTACAGTTCAGAGGAGTTATTATAACGGAATGGAAAAAAAAATTAAAGTAGGCTGAATTCAGGAATCTCTGCTGAAAGTAGAGATGTGTCACGTGTACAACAATGTAAAAATGAGTTTACGAATTCAAACTCGACTTCACGTGTGTTTGGATGACAGATGAAGTTTAAATTTGAACTGAACTGAGATGCTTTCAGCATCCAAACGAACCCTAAATGCGCACACTAGAATCAAATATTTTGATATTGGTATCATTTTGGATATCATTTTAGAATAATTTATATATAATAAATTAATTATATATGTATAAATTATATTTTAAAATAACATCAATACAACTCTTAAAAAGTTCAAACACATATTTATAAAATTCAATAATACTTCTAAATTATCAATCTAACTATTTAAGAAAAAATCACTCATCTTCATCACAAAAAGGGGAGTAGGGATTTGATTTTCAATTCTCAAGAAGATGAGATTAAAAAAAGTTAAGAAAATAATCTTCAAATATGAGAATTGGAGTGAAAATTACAAAAATTTAGAATTGTTATTAATTACAAAAATCCACTAATTTCGGCCAGTACACCGAAACCGGCCGGTATTGACCAAAACGCACCGATACGACCAGTATTTGACTTGATATGAAACACATATCTTCTCTATACCAATCACTATCCCGGCACGGTATTTAAAACTCTACTCCGAATACATATGCACATTCAGATTTGAATATTTGCATATGTATCTATATCCGTATGTGCATCCTGGCGTTTCAAGATATCCAAATTTGGATCTAGACAAAGACTACTAATTATTATAGAGAGGTCTAGTTGAAAAACACTCACTATAGGCACAATCTGCCGGGTTGCAAATTATCCAACCCATTAAAGGTGTAACTGATCTAGTTCGGTTTGATTCTGTACATTTTTTAGAGTCAAACCGATATATACCAATTTTAAAAAATTTAAGAACCGATTCACTACCGAAATCGAAATTTTCAATTTTTTCGATTCTACAGATTATTTATGTAAGTAATAATATAGTGTTTACATATACTAAACTATTAATCTATTTATATTATAATATAAGTACATTATTTTATAATAATTAACACATACTAGGACAATATTGAAATTAACTATAGTCTATATAAGTTCTAGACTTTTATATGAGTATATATGATCAAATGTGTAAAAATGTATTTACAAAAAGAATATATGTTATAATTTATTATAACATATATCCTTACATGTGCACTTCCTCAGTAAAAAACCTGGCGAGGATCCGTGATGCCAAGGGTACCAAACAGTCAGCAACACCCAAGAATCAGGTCAGGTGTGCAATGTTCACAAGGAATTACACATGTAAGGATATAGATATTGAATCCCAGTCAGGAAGCTAAACATTATAGTATCGAAAGTCTAATCCATTTTTAAATTCATATAATATTCCATTTCTTCCAATAAATACACATGTATCTAAATACTTAGTTCATACACCCAAAACGAGGTAGACTGAACACATATGGTCGCCTGACTGGTAAATATGCACAACTCTCCAACATGATAAATAGATTCTACAACGAAAGCATGCTTCCATGCCAATTCCTCAAGCAAGGCCGGCTCTTCATCCTCAGGTATCACTCATGGATCTATCATTGCATCAAATTCTACGATTCCGTTATTGAAACCATATGTAGGTTAGACAGCTATGATAAAACCGCTAATGAGAGGGAATGCTTGTGCAATGTACAGTTTCATGTAACATAATTGGTGAACGCATATATTAGTGCATGGCGTGGAATCACCCTCTCAGGCAAAAACACAAGTGTTCTTAAACATAGCGAGGAATCACACTCTCAGTAAAACACGACTATATAAGCATTGTGAGGAATCATCCTCTGAGGAATTACCCTTTATGCAAAACTCAGTATATTGTATGTATAGGTTGCCGAGGCAAGGAATCACCATCTTCTCAAGCATGTAAAACGCGTCACAGTCATCACATAGATGTTCACATTTATCACACAGACATTCGTCGCCTGAAGTGGCGACAGAGGAAGCCACTTCATCGTTCAAAACATGGGAATCAATCCCACCCGACAAACGTACAAGCTGACTCGCCTATCCCACATAGGTCGACACTCACACACAGATATACATGTTGCACCCGAGAATGTCTACCCGGCCAACCAACTCGAAGATACCACACGTGATATGCTTGGAGTATTCTCCTTCCCGTCTATCAGGTGAGGCCAACATGATTTTGTTCCACCCTAATCATCACAGGGACTCTCTCTACCTGTATGAAACTTGTGGCAACGTACCACATAAATGGTTCGGGGACTCTCTCTACCTATCCATGATGATCAACACACGATAAGGTTACACACACTCGGATATTATACAAAATTAATCCAAAAACAATCATATTCAAGATCACATAAAACTCAGAGTAAACATATTCATAAACATAATGGTGAAAACATTTATTTATTCATGATTAAAAAGGGAGAGATTACAGAGTATGCATATGACACTTTTATACATTCTCAGAACATGCACCCCCCACCTTCCCTAACACTGTCTTAGAAACTAATATATCTCTCTACTTGAAATTACTATGGCGATGTTGCGTTGCTACTCCTCTTTTTGTCTCCTTTAAAATCTCTTCTGAAGAATCTGACTCCAAAGACACTCAAGTGTTTGCGATTTCAAAAGTGTGATTTTGTCCCATGTCCAATCCCTTTTATAGGGTGGGATTGTCAGATGTCCTTTTGACGTACTTCTGAGTCCAAGTATGCTTGAAAATGAGTCCTTTAGTCTCTGTTGTCAACTACAGGGTGATAGAGACATACTGGCAAGACATGATTTGCACGTCCTAATAGCCTACCTTACCTCTAGTCCTCAGTCTCTCCTCGAGTGAGGATCTCCCACGTGGCATTTGACCATATATCTAGGTTTAGACGGTATGGTTTGCAATATCGTAGCCTTTTCCTACAAACCCACTGTAGATTTGTCCTTTTAGGTGGAGTGTGGGCTTTTCTATATGACCCTTCCACCTTATGAGCATTTTCGTGTTGTTCTGGAAAGCTCCTTTATCTGCACCAGTCCTTCCTCGACCGTTGCCCGCCTTGAGCTAGTAACTCTCCTTCTTGACCAAGCTACCAGCCTCTTCAGCTTCTCATTCTCGCCTTTGCATGACTTTTATAGCTTACCTACCACAAGGTGAAAATTCATTTTTCACCTTGCGCCGGGATGCGTCAGCCAGACTTTCTACAAATTGTTTGTTTGCCCATGTTCTGGACAAGCTGCACTTTGCTGAACCCGCATCTATTTTTCACCAAGCCAATGGAGTGTTCCTCATCTTTGCCTTCCATTCACACTCAATTGGCAGTTTGTCACCTTGCACTGACGTGGTCCTCACAGTTGGCATCATAAATATTTTTATTGCACCATAAATTTCTAAATATCCAAACTAGTATAATGGTGCAAATCTTTTTGTCTATTTATGACTATAAGTATATCAATTAAATCCAACAATTTTTGGGTTCTCTTAAGGATCATAAATTGAATTTTCTCTTGAAATAAAATTCTTACTAGTTTAATCTATAGAATTTTCTATATTTTCATATTTGATCAATATGTCCACGAGTAAAGAAATTCATTTGATCTAAGTTTCTTTTCGGATATCATAGTTCTGGAGTCCCAACTAAATTTAAATCATCTACATATACCGCAATAATGACAAATTCAAAATTTGACCTTTTAATGAAAACACGAGCAAATTGGATTATTCTCAAATCCTCATTTTCTATAGATATTCATTGAGACAATTGTAAACCAGGCATCAGAATTATTTAGCCCATATAAAGATCTTTTTAGTTTAACAAAATAAATACTTTGAGATGTTGTATTATATGCTTCATTCATTTTATTTTCTTCATGGATTTTAATATATATATATATCATTATCTGAGTATAAATATGTTGTAACCACGTCTCTTAAATGCATATCCATATTTTCTATGACTACCAAACTAATAAAATATTTGAATATAATCTCACATCCACAACAGGAGAATATGTTTCCTCATAATCAGTATCAAGTTTTTGCGAGAAACCTTATGCAACCATTCATGCTTTGTATCTCACAATTTCATTTTTTTTCATTATGTTTACGTACAATTATTCGTTATATTAATAGGTGTTTGGACTATAGGTATTATTCGTTATATTAATACGTTATATAATAGTACGGATGAGTCCTTTTTCTCTCTAAAGAATAGGGTTCTTGCTGCTGAACGGGGTCTGGGTTTTACGTGAGGCTGCATGGCAGCTGTCGAGGGTGGCACCAGTCGGCCTTCCTTTGCCGATCTGGTGGGTGTCGTTCCTCAACCTATACCAGAGATGCTTCTTGCACCCAGGCTTCCAAAGATGTTGGAAGGTGAGGTATATTTTCAGTTTACCAAAGAGGAAATAACAAGATTAGCGGAACCTTTCCGCTTCTCTGTAGTCCTCAAGTTCTTGAAGAACCGTCCGTTGTTGGATGCTGTGAGGGCTTTCATTCAAAGTCGATGGGGCCTTACGGTTAGTCCAATAGTTTCTGTCATGAGGAGACCGCGTAACGTCTTCGTTCGCATGGCTAATGAAGTTGATTTCACCAAAGCATTATCACGGGAGGTTTGTGAAATAAATGGGATCTTCTACCGTGTATTCAGATGGTCCCCAGAATTCAATGAGGATGCTGAACCATCAAGGGTCCCGGTATGGGTTTCTTTGCCGGGTCTTCCTCCAAACTTTTATCAAGAATCTTTCTTGAAGATTTTGATGGCACCGATAGGAACTTTCATTCGCCGTGATAATCCGACACGGTGCGCAACAAGAACGGATGGTGCAAGGCTCTGTGTGGAAGTGGATGCTGCAAAACCGCCACTGTCTCATTTCTGGATTGGAGCGCCTGGACTGTCTTCTAGTCGAAAGCAAGAAATATGTTATGAAACGCTACCAGCTTTCTGTACGTCATGTAAGATGCAGGGTCATAATACACGGACTTGTAATCCTGGAAAAGCTGCTAAGAAAGGGGGAAGAAAAGGGAGTAGGAAAGGCCTCTCGGATGATCAAGGGGTAGAGCAGATTGATGACAAGGTTGAAACTCCTCCGTTGGTTCTTGTGGAAAATAATGCTGTTGGTGATCATTCTATGCGGACGGACAAAGAAACAGAGGAGGCTGGGGTGGAGAAGGCGACGGAAGTAGAAGTTGCAGTTCATGTGCAGTTGGAGGCCGAGAAGGAAGAATTGCCAGTGCAGGTGGCAGACCAAATGGTGCAGTTGGGTTCTGTGAATGATGAACAACCTGAGTATATGGGAGAAGTAATTCCTCCTGTGATTAATAAGGTGGTGCAGTTGACACCTCTTGATGAAACAGAGGATGAAACAGCTTTATTGTTACATGTTGGGGACGCAGATGGTGCAGGGATTTCCACGGGTGCGTGCTATGAGGCATCGGATATGAACGTAAATCAGAGTTTGTGTGCAGAAGAGAATGGTCCGATTATGGAGAAGACACAACCAGTGGTGGAAGAGAAAATAGATGAGGACGTTGATGAAGAAATCATGATGGAAGAGAACTGTTCTTCAGAACCGGAACCGGAACAGCATCCAGAGGTTTTTTCACAAAGTAAAGACTACTTTACTGAATCTGAGTTGAATGATGGTAAAAAGAGGTATAATAAAAAAAAATTTATCAAAATGCGTAGTTCTTCTAGGGTTCTTGCCCGAAATTCTAACATTGCTTAATGGTTGATTCAATATTGGTATGGAATATTAGAGGGGTGGGAACATCTAGAACCAGACTAAAGACATTGGTGGGAAGATATAAACCAAAAATTGTTGCACTTTTAGAACCGTTTCAAAATTTAGAGGGTGCTCGTAAATTGGGTAGAAGTCTAAATTTTGATATGGTTATTTCTAATGAGGTGGAAGGGGGGAAAATATGGCTTTTGTGGGATAGCATTTATAAGGTGCAAGTTGATAAGTTGGGTAGGCAATTTATTTCTATTGTTGTAGAGAATGGTGTGGATAAAATTTTGATTCATGTAATTTATGCTAAGTGTTCCTGGGTGGAGAGGCGCGAGCTATGGCTAGAGCTAAGTAATAATCATGTGGGTGTAGATCCTTGTGTTGTTGTGGGGGATTTTAATATTATCAGGAATGATTCGGAAAGGAGAAGAGGAAGACCTCGGCCAACTGTGGCTATGGATGACTTTAATGATTGGATTCATCAAAGGGGTCTTATGGAAATGGCTACGAAAGGGAGTTGTTTCTCATGGTGTAATGGGCAGTCAGGATTGGCCCGTTCGTGGGCTCGGCTTGATCGTGCTCTAATGGATAATTCATTCTCTAATTTGTTCCCTAATACTATTTGCTCTTATTTGTCTAGATCTACTTCAGACCATGCCCCCATGATCATTGAGTTCAAGAAAGATCCTTTTTCCTATGGGCCGTCTCCATTTCGGTTTCAACAAATGTGGGTGGATCATCCTGGTTTCCTGGATTGTGTTAGAGCTGCTTGGAATTTACAGATGGTAGATTCGCCGATCCTGTGTTTAAGTAAGAAATTAAAACATACGAAGGTGGTGCTTCGGGAATGGAATAAAAGAGTATTTGGTCATACAATAGGGCGTATTGATGCCCTTGAAAAACAGATTGAGGAGCTTGAGTTAAAGCTTCAATCAAATTGGGAGGTAAATTTGGAGAGAGAATTAAATGAGGCAATCTCAAATCTGGCTGGTTGGAGGCATCGGGAAGAGATGAGGTTGGCACAAATGGCTAAGCTTAAATGGAAGTTGGAGGGAGATAGTAATTCAAAATTTTTTCATGCTTGTCTTATCAATAAAAGAAGGAAGAGAGTGCTGGAGATGAGATCGAATGGAATAACTTATGAGAGCCCAGAGAGTATTCATCAAGGGGCGGTGGAATTTTTTCAAGAATCACTTCGAGGAGAACCGCCCATAGAGCAATCTAGACTGGAAGGTCTTATTGAGACGGTCATACTAGAGGAGGAAAATGATTCTTTGATGAGGCCGCCTACTTTAGAGGAAGTGTATGAGGCAGTATCAAAGCACTCCGGGTCCTGATGGGTTTGGAATGGGTTTTTATAAACATTGTTGGGAAGTGGTTAAGGTTGATGTTTGGAAGGCAGTAGTGGAATTCTTTATGATCAAGGTTCTTCCAAGATTTTTCACAGCCTCATATTTGGTTCTTATACCAAAGATGGAGTCACCCACAGGTTTTGATAAATTCCGCCCTATTAGTCTTTGTTCTGTTTTTTATAAAATTTGCTCCAAGATTATTGTTTCTCGTTTAACTAGTATTTTACCTCGCTTGATTTCTTTGGAGCAAGGCGCCTTTATTCCTGGAAGGAGTATTTTTGAGAATATTAGCCTCACCCAGGAGTTGGTGCAGTCTATTAACAAAAAAATACATGGGGGGAATATCTTGTTAAAAGTGGATATGGCGAAAGCTTATGATCGGGTGGATTGGGGATTCTTGATAATGGTTTTGAGAAAGTTTGGTTTCTCTTCTCATTTCTGTGAGTTGATTTATTCGTGTATCTCTAGCCCTTGGTATTCAGTCATGATGAATGGAACGGTTAAGGGTTTTTTTCCCGGTGGTCGTGGGCTCCGTCAAGGTGATCCTCTATCTCCTTATTTGTTTATCATCCAACAAGAGGTTCTTTCCCGTTTGATTCATAGGAGTGTGCAAGAGAATCAGTTTGGCCTATTCTCTCAGGCCCGAGGTATGCCTATTATCTCTCATTTGATGTATGCTGATGATGTTATGATTTTTTCTAATGGAAGTCAAAGATCAGTGCGGGTTCTTCAAAAAATTTTGATTCAATATGAGAGGTGGTCAGGACAAAAAATTAATGTTCAGAAATCTGCTTTGTATTGTTCTAATAAAATTCCAAATCAGCGTAAGGAAAGGATTTTAAGGCAGACTGGCTTTATGGAAGGAACTTTCCCTTTCAAATATCTAGGTGTGCCAATAATTCGAGGGCGTTTGAAACAGGTTCATTTAGAAGAAATGGTAAATAAAGTGAGGCAAAAGATTAGTGGATGGAAGATGAGGCTTCTTTCTTCGGGAGGAAAACTTGTTCTTTTGAGGCATGTTTTATCTAGTATGAATATCCATCTACTTGCTGTTTTACAGGTACCTCAAGTTATTATTGCTAAGATTCATAGATTGATGAGTTCTTTCTTTTGGGGAGAAGCTGATGGACGGAACAAAAAGAAATGGTTGGCTTGGAATAAGATGTGTAAGCCGGTGGAAGAAGGAGGAATTGGGTTACGAAGCCTTGACGATGTTCAGAAAACCTTGCATATGCGTTTCGCTTGGAACCTTCTTCAAGGTAATTCATTATGGGCAAATTTTTTCAAAACCAAATATGTTGGAACCCGGCCGTGGTATTTTGTAGAAAATAATAAAGGATCTCGATTTTGGAGAATGGTTGCTAATTGTATTCCGTTGTTGTTAAATAATTCAAAATGGAAAATTAGAGAGGGTGATCTTTTTTCTGGTATGACAAATGGAGGGATAATGGTCCATTGATTAATGAAATGAATGTTATGGGTTCTCCTCTTTTGAAAGTTAAAGATTGTAGGTTGGAGAATAGTTGGGATGTGGAGTTATTGGAGGAGTTAGTAGGGCAAGATAAGGTGGATGAGATAATAACTGATTTAGCTGGACTGAAGAATGGAAATGATGTTCTAGTTTGGACTCCTACGGATACAGGTAATTTCTCTACAAAATCAGCATGAAATTGTATTCGTATTAGAGGTAATTCTATGGGTTGGCATACATGGATTTGGCATAAGAATCTTCCTTTAAAAATGTCGATCCATTTTTGGAGGACATGGTTTATGGCCTTGAGTGTGGATGACAGATTACGCCGTATTGGTATTCCTATTGTATCTAAATGTAATTGTTGTAACCATAGTCATATTGAAGATATAAATCATGTGCTTTTTGAGGGAGAATTTCCATACAGAGTGTGGTCTTTATTTGGAAATCTTATTGGCATATCCCTTGGTAGAACTTGGAAACAGAATGTTGAGACTTGGTTTAGGCGGGCTAGCTCTTCCTCACAGGTGGGATTTATTATTGGCATTATTCCCATTATTATTACTTGGCGCCTATGGAGAAGGAGGTGTCTTGCTCGAATGGAAGGTATATTGGAATCGCATGAGTCTGTTGTTCATTCTATTTGTGTGTGGTTAGGATCCATCTCACAGGCGGCTAAACAAAATAAAAATCTGTCTCGTCGAGATGGTATGATTCTGGAAGCTTTGCGGATAGTTCCGGTGGTTCAGAAAGTTCCAAGTTGTAAAGTGGTGAGGTGGGATAAACCGCCGCTGGGATGGTTTAAATTGAATACGGATGGTAGTAGTCTTGGTAATCCAGGTTCTTGTGGTATTGGTGGGGTGATTCGGGATGCTTCTGGTGGGATGGTTCAGGCTTATGCTTCTTATATTGGGTTTGGTTCTAATAATAAGGCGGAGCTTATGGCCCTCTTGTATGGGTTGAGAAGATGTAAAATGTTGAATCTCTCAAATGTGATAGTAGAAATGGATTCTATGGTAGTTATTTCTTGGTGGAGTAGAGGGAGATGTGGAGTATGGTACCTTGAGGATTTTTGGGAGGAAATTGTTGAGTTAGCTTGCATGGTTCAATGTCGGTTTCAGCATGTTTTTCTTGAAGGTAATAGGGTGGCGGATTGGTTAGCAAGGGCAGGGGCCTTAGGTTCTGAGTGGGATTTTTCGAGTAGTTATAATTTGCCTCGGGTTCTTAGAGGCCTGATCCGTTTGGATTCTTTGGGTTTTCCATCTTTGAGATGTTGACTGTAAAAATGTGGGGTTATTTGTAAGCCTTGGTTTTTGGGTTGTGATGGGTTTTGTTTAAATAGTGGTCTATTATTTTTGTTCTAGTTTTTTCTTGATTATGGGCATGTTTTTTCCATGGTCCTTTCTTGTAACCACGGTATTCCTCCGCCATAAGTGAGGGCTTTATTAATGAACTTTGGGAGGGATCACTATTGGACATGTGACTTCCTGCTCTTTTCTAACAAAAAAAAAAAAAAAGTGACATCCTTTATTCATAAATTGTTTCTTTTCATTTTGGGCAATCATATCTACGTCGATATTTTCTACGATTTTTAATCAATTTCATCATCACTTTTGGTGATGTTAAGGGTAACTTTGAATGAGAATATGTTACCAAATATATTGAGATCTCGTTATTTTCAGGTATCTATTGCTCTTCAGAGATTGTGTGTAGGGGACAGGGGTGGATTTACATTTAATGGACTGGATGATATGGGGGATGAGCCTAGTCCTATTTGCTCATTACCCCTGGTTTACCATTGCATCCACCTTCTGTAGAACCTAGTCTTATTTGCTCATTACCCCCGGCTCACCATTGGGCTGGGTTTCATTCAAACTAGGTTCTACAGAAGGTGGAAGAAATTTATGACTACGTAGGGATCTCTTACGAGTGCTTCGAAGAACAATTCAAAGCTCTACTTACTGCTACAGAGGCAAGACAACCTTTTCTGGCTAGATCCTTCTTGAAAAAAGAAAAGGAGCTAAAAAGATTGTCTTGTTCAATCAATTATGATGCAAGGGAAGGTAGTGCAACTAGAGGAAGGCACAAGGACAAGGCAAACAACAGTGATACATGAAGCCAAAGATTCTTTCTTGGAATGTTCGGGAATTGAACGACTCATGCAAGCATCTTCGCATTAGAAATCTGATTTGGGAATGGAAAGTTGATGTAATTTGTTTGCAAGAAACCAAATTGAAATTCATTAATAGAAATATTATAAGGAGTTTGTGGGGTTGTTCTTATGTGGGATGGGTCTATCTCGCTTTGCAGGGGGCTTTGGGTGGTATTATTTTGATGTAGGATAAGAGAGTAGTAATTTGGTAGAAGAGTATGTTGGAGAATTTTTGGTGGTTTGTTCTTTTAAGAATGAAGATGATGGTTTCGAGTGGGGTTTTCTGGTGTGTATGGGCCCAATGTTGATTCTGATAGAAGATCTATGGGATGAGATTGCTAGTTTTTGTAGTTGGTGGAAGGCTCGTGGCGCATTGGTAGTGATTTTAATATCATTCGATTTCCGAGTGAACGGTCGGGGAATTCTTGTATTTGTCTGGCTATTGATAATTTTTCTCATTTAATTTTTAACTGGACTTGGTTGGTTTGCCTTTGATAGGGGTGATTTCATTTGGTTGAAAGGGAGGGCATGGTCTAGCTTGGAAAAATTCCTTATCTCTTCTTCTTGTGAGGAGCATTTCATTGACTTATGTAAAAAATGCCTTTCAAGATTAAGTTCTGATCATTTCCCCATTTTATTGGACTATGGGTGTATCCATAAGGGGTGGAGATATTTTCAATTTGAGAACATGTGGTCAAGAGTTGATGGGTTTGTAGATAAGGTGAGACCGTGGTGGTCCTCTTATCAGTTGTTGGGTACACCCAATTTTGTTTTAGATTATAAACTCAAAGTTTTGAAGAATGATTTGAATAAATGGAATGAGGAAGCTCTTGGGAACATTGTTGATCAGAAAAAGTCTCTTTTTGAGGAGCTTCATTGCTTTGATGAAAAGGAGGCTGTTGGGGATCTTTCGGTTGATGAAAAGTAAAGGAAACTTGGCGTTGATGCTCAGTTGGAAAAAATTACTCTTATAGAGGAGATTTCTTGGTGACAAAAGTCTCGGGCTCTTTGATTCAAGGAAGGAGACAAGTGCACCAAATTCTTTCATAGAGTTGTCAACTCTCATCGAAAGAATAATGCCATTGAGGTGCTTCACTCGGATGGTAGAATCCTTTCGGATTGTCAGGATATTAAGGATCATATTGTTCATTTTTATGAAAATTTCATTTCTAAGCAATTTTCATGGTGACCTAAGGTTGATGGGTTGCATTTTGATTCGACTGACCAGCCTAGTGCAGTTTGGTTGGAGAGAATGTTTGAAGAAGAGAAGGTGCTTAACGTGATAAGAGGAATGGACAAAGATAAAGCATCGAGACCAGATGACTTTTCCATGACGTTTTTTCAGGTTGGTTGGAACATCATTAGGGAGGACATCATAAAGGTTTTTCTTGAATTTCATTGGTTTATGAAATTTAAGAAAAGTCTTAATACTATTCATTGCGCTTATACCTGAAAAGGTTGGGTCTGTGGAGGTGAAGGATTTTCATCCCATCAGTCTTGTCAGTGGTATCTACAAGATCATCTTGAATGTGCTTGCTAACTGATTGAGTGTGGTTATGGGGAAGATCATCACGAAGTCCCAAAACACCTTTTTCATGGGAAGACAAATACTTGATTTCGTTCTCATTGCTAATGAATGCTTAGAAAGTAGAATAAGAAGTGGCGTTCTAGGCATTCTTTGTAAACTGGATATGGAGAAAGCTTTTGACCATGTAAATTGGGATGTTTTGGTATATATTCTTGGTAGGTATGGTTTTGGGTAGGGATGTAAATGAATCAATCTGTTCGAAAGACCGCTCGATACTCGCTCGGTTAAACTCGAATTGAACTCGATTCGTGAAAAAAAAGCTCGTTCGTAAAAGAAGATACTCACTCAATTTGTAAATGACACATAATCGATTAAACTCGACTTGACTCGGTTAAAATTCATTAAGGCTCGCTCGTTTATGCCTGACTCGACTCGTTTGGTCGACTCGATTAAAACTCGTTCATACATATGTTTATGTGTGTGTGTGTCTGTGTATATCAACTTTTATACTTAAATATATAATATGTAACCTAATTACTTATAGCTATTTACCTATGCATATATATTGAATATATTATATATATATATATATATTATTTAGTTTAGCACTTAAGACTTCTTAAGTTATTAAATTATAATTTCTACAATAGTTAATAGGTATGACTTAATAATTTCATATAGGATATGTTACTATATATTATGTAACGTATGTAATATGAGACACATACCATGATGCTAATATATACATACATATATAATATATATATATATATATAGATATATGTAACTAGTTAACATTTATTCATAATAACTATAAATTATATGTTTACATAAATTTAAATTTAAAATTAGTTATATGTTATAATTGTATCTTGTGTAAAATGTTTATGACATAGTTTATAGCTCGTAGTTAAATATTATTAATTCTATCTAGGATATATTTAATAAGTTTTTAGTTATATAAGTATTTTTCTTAAATTATTAACTCATAATATATTTAAAAACCTATACAATAAGTTAAACCAATAAAACAATCAACCAATCTAAACATGCCTATTATATAAACCAGAACCAACAATACAAAAGACCAACAAAACCAAAACCAAAACCAAAACCAAAAAACTCTAATAAAAACGTAATGAAGGCAACCCTGAATAGTCCATACGAATTAAACCTCTCAACCTATGTGGTATATCCCTAAAACTGTGCCATGAAAAATTTGACCTGTCGCCCCTTGTTTAGCCAACCAATCAGCCACTTGATCTCCTTCTCTGAAAACATGATTCACGGAACAAGTCATAGAATCCATGATGTCATTAATATCCTCCCAAAAATCCTCCAAATACCACACCCCACATCTTCTTCGCTTCCACCAGGATACTAAAGTCATAGAATCAAGTTCAATTTCAACAAAATTAATAACCAAAGAATTGCAAACCTTGAGACCATGAAGAAGAGCTAATAGTTCGGCTTTATTATTAGAACCAAAGCCGACATGTAAAGCAAAAACATGAATCAATTGCTTTAATTGTTATAAAAGGCAACTGAAATGTCGCCTTGAAAGTTTTTGTCTTTATGACATTGTATAATGTTTTATCTTTTATGAATATGATTTCTTTTAGTGCTTTTTGGTATATGCAGTTTTGAAGCCGTGCAGGTAACGAGCTAAATTCAATTTTTTTTTTTTAATGTTAAGATTACGTACACTGAATTCTTTTGTGAGGGTCGAGTATAACTTTTAAATTGTCTTTTAAACTTCTCAACTCTTTTTTAATCTTTATTTTATTGAATTTACTTTAACAAGTCAGACCCAAAGACCCTTCAAACGACGGTAAAGTTTTCTCTTTCCCATCTTTCCTCTACGCACTACTCACAGTCACTAACAAGGGTTTCGCTGCAAGTTTTCCATTTTAGATCGCCAAAGGCTCAGATATTCTTGCTTTCAGTAAAAGTAATCTTTTTCCCTATTCTACATATAAAAAAATAACTTTTTTAGTTTGTAATTTATCTCTTGGGTTCCATTTAAGCCTTTGAGTCTCATTCTCTTGGCTCCACAGAGTTTGGACCACAAGACAAAGATCCCCTTTTATCTCACCACTATTGGTACATATTTATATATTTTATGAATTTGTGTTATTGTTTGTAATTTTATGAATTTTCAAAGCAGCTTTAATACATATATTTGTTGAGGAGTTGGTTTGATGATTGGTTTGCCTTTTGCAATGCTAATATAATTCATGACACACGTATATAATTAGTTCTGTTATTCTTATGTTTATTTATTTTTGTATAAATAATTTTGTATACAATTTTCTCTTTTTATTTTTAGTAAAACTTATTATGAAATCTGAATCGCTCATTAGATCCAATAAAGTATTTATTTAGGTTTTGTAAATTGTATGAAAGATAATAACTTTTTAGAGTGCTTTACACATACATGCAGGTAGTATATAAACAACCATGCACTTAATTCTTTTGAAGGAAAAAAATAGATTAAATGTTATACAATATTCATTATTATTTTTATAATGTGTGCATTTTCTAGACTTTTATGCCTTCTTAATTAAAAACAAATGAGTTTTTATACATGGAATTTTTTTTTGGCACTATTATGCTTTAGAACAAATTATATTGCTATGGAGGACCCAAGTCAATATATAGAAAATGAAAATGAGTTAGTTGATATTAATTTGCTTGAAAGCCCTACACTCTCTGCCCACGAAGATGGTGACCCCAAAAATATTGAGGATACTACCTCTACGGCGGGTGCAACTAGTGTGACTTCTAAGGATCCCCTTGACCACACATATGAAAAGAAGACAAGGAAAAAGACTTCAATTGTTTGGAAAGACTTCTCAATAATAGAGTTACCTAGTGGTGAGAAGAAGTCACAGTGCAAGTGGTGTAAGACATTACTCACCATATCGAGGTCAAGTTATACTAGTACTATGCGTAGGCATAGAGATACGTGTCTTGCACGTGTTGTATCTAACAAGAAGCAAAAGATTCTGAGTATTGAATCTAAGGAGAATGATGATGCCGTCACTATTGGAAACTTTATGTACGATCAAAAGAAGGTGCATGAACTTCTTTCTCATATGATTCTTTACCATGAGTACCCTTTTAATATAGTGGAGCATGTACTATTTAACAAGATTATGAAGGCAAATACATCTCATTGGCAAAAAAATATCTCGTGCAACTGCTAAAAATGATTGTATAGACACATCAGATTGAGGAGAGAAAGTTGAAAACATTATTGAGTGGTGTTGATAAAGTTAACATCACTACTGATATGTGGACTTCTGGCCAAAATGTTTCATATATGGTGGTGACTTGTCACTTTATGGATCCAAATTGGCTTCTTAAAAAGTAGGTCTTGATCTTTTGTAATGTGTCGCCTCTGCATAGTGATTTTATTATTGCTGATACTTTGCAAAAGTGTTTTGTTGATTAGGGTATTGAAAAAAAATATATTTACAATGACAGTCAACAATGCCAAAGCTAATGATGTTGCCGTTAGAATTCTCAAAAATGATTTTCGATTGAGAAAACTCTTAACTGTTGGGGGTAAATTATTTCATGTGTGATGTTGTGCCCATGTAACAAATTTGTTGGTGCAAGACGGGCTTGGCCAAATTGGAAATATTATTGATTGTATTAGAGAAAGAATCAAGTATTTGGTAGCATCCGAGAGAAGATTGAGACAATTCAGTGAAACTACAAAACAATTGCAATTACCTTCTAAAAAATTGATATTGGATGTTCCCACTCAATGGAATAGTATTTACTTGATGTTGGTGACTGCTATGGAATTCAAGGAAGTGTTCCCTAGATTTCAAGCTAGAGATCAAAATTTTCAATGGGTGCCTACTATTGAAGATTGGATGAAAATTAAAAATATATGTGATGTTCTGGAAGTTTTCAATGAAGTAACCAACATTGTATTTGGAAGCGTCTATCTAACTTCTAATTTGTTTCTTCTTGAGGTATGGAGGATGAAAGAAGTATTGACTGTGAAGAGTGTTGATAGAAATGAATATATTCAAGCAATGACAAAAAAGATGAATGAGAAATTTGAGAAATATTGGGGTGAATGTAATTTGTTAATGACAATAGTTGCGGTATTGAATCCAAGATACCAAATGGTGTTGATAAAGTTCCGTTTTCCTTTATTTATCCCAAGTTTGAAGCCTCTCAAGATATTGATCTTGTTTTTAAAGTTTTGCATGAATTATATGATGAGTATGTCCAAGTTCATAATTCAATAGTTATGGGCCAAACTACGCAGAAAAATATTAATGTAGGTTCTTCTAGTAGCTCCACCAATATTTTTGCACGAACCATGCCAAGTGGGCGGTCAATGTTCCAATCTTTCATTAGAAGTGTTGATACTTTTCAGCCTATTAAGTTAGACTTGGATATATATTTGGAAGAGGGTATTTACATATGTGAGGAAGGTACGAATGCAAAATCTGATGCTTTAGAATGGTGGAAAGTCAATAATCTCAAGTATAAAATCTTGTCTAAGATGGCACATGACATATTAGCAATTCCTATAAGTACAGTTGCTTCATAGTCCACATTTAGTGCTTGGGGTAGAGTTATCGATCCATATCGAGCATCTTTGTCAACTGAAACGGTTCAAATACTACTATGTGGTGCAAATTGGGTTAGAGCAGGTCATGGGGTTAAGAAAGAATTAAAAAGTAAGTAACACTTTCATAATAAAAATAAAAAAATAAAAAAACCCTATCACTTTCATGAACAGTTCAATTATTTTCTACAATAGAAAGGTATGTGATTATTTTTAATTTTTATTTTGTAGGAGGAGTTGGAATTGGCATAAATTGTTTGCCATAATTGAAGCTTATGGATGAATGCTATCCAATGCAATACGTTTTATAGATTTATGCATAATTCAAGCTTGTGTATGTAGGGGAGTAAAAATACTTTATAAATATTTTTTGAGCATATATGCAAGGTCCTTTCATATTATAATTAATATTTTGAAACATGATATTATGAACTTACTTTTATCAAAGTTATGAACATGATTGAAACATGATAGTATGAACTGGAGTTTATCAAAATTGATTTCTATTAAAATGTGTTATTTGTCAAACCTCATTGGACATATTTGCTAGGGTTAAATAATTTTGATAGAAAAATGCAAGGAAGTAAAAATAGATGACAAGTTCTATTAGTTTATGTATTTAGAATTCTGTGAGATTTCAAAGTTTGATGTAGTTTAGACTTTGAAGTATCTTTACATGTATTTTGTTTATTTGAAATAATTTTTTAACCATTGATGCTGTTAGATATACTATAGAACAATAATTCCAAATATTCTATTCGACATGCACTCTTATCCCTGTTCGAAATTGTGAAATTATTTTTAGGGGCACTTTGGGGTTGAATTTTTGTAAACGATTTTTACTATAAGTTAATATGAATATTTAGAATTTTTCAGTACTAAGTTTACTATGTATTTTTTGGGGTGAATAGTAATCTCGATAAGCGCATCCAGTGCAGTATTTTCAAAATCACAGTGTGGAATGTCTAAATTTGGTTAGAGAAGTTTTATTACTTGGCAAAATCTTAGCCATACATAGTGAATAGTATTTGACACTTGGCACAAAGAGAAACCATTAGATAGATTTGTAAAGGAAATCAAGGTATGAGATCATGACACTTAAGTAAAATTTTGTTTCATCTGATCAACCAAATTGTGCTAGACCAAAGAGGGTTTCAATCCTAGCGAAATCCTAAATGGTTAGGATCCAATTGAAACCCCAAAAGCTTGGTTGAAACCGAAACCCTAAACGGTTTCCCAAACCCTAAAGTTGGCCTCCAAACTCTTTTTAATCCAATTTCTAGCATTGTGTTTAATCACTTGATTAAATCACTTTCACATGATATTAATTAATCAATCATTGTTATGACATCATTATCCAACCTTTTAAACCTTGAAAATTTGAATGGGCCAAGAAAAATTAGATTTGGGCTTGATAGCATCTCGAACTCTAGCCAAACCCCCTTTAAACCCCGAATTGAAGCCCACTTGGTTAAGGCCCACCAAGGCCCACAAATTTCGCCACCTTGGCAAAGCTTCTTAAAGAAATTTCCTCCCCCACATGGCAGACCATTCACTGCTATTGGCTGCACCCAATAGTGCCTTGATGTGAAGGAGAAATCCACCCCCATCAACCTTCATATCTCACAGCTGCTGTAGGCAGTCCTTGCCCTTCACTATTCTCCACTTTATGTCACATAACCACCTCCAATCAATGGTCATTCAAGATCATAGCTTCCCCTCCAGGAGCCTAAAGTCGTGCAAGACACATTTCACTCCCTTTTACCACTTCTTCACCCAGTTCTTAGAGAGAAACTCAAAAGAGTTCTCTTGGACAGATTTATGGGTCTTTTTGTGTGGAGATTTTCGACCCTTTATAAGTTGTTCGTCTTTGAGTGTAGTTTCTGTGGATATCTTATTAGTCTCATTCCATACTCATTTGACCTGTCAAAAGTATTTTTAACCGGTCGAAAGTATTTTTAACCTTGGAAATGTCATTCTGGGCGTGAAACTGAAGAGTATGTTATGTTTTTGGATTTTTGACCAAGCTAATGGACATATCTTGGTCCGAAAATTTTATGAAGTGTTGTTAGCATGTGTTTATGAATGTTCATTAAGGTTTTGTTGCATGATAAAGATTTTGATGATAGATTTCCTTAGATCCAGAAACTTGAAAACTGGAAGTAGAAAAACAATTTATGTTTTGTGAAACTTTGAATATTTTGTGGTTTAATCTTATTCGAAAGGTTTTGATATTTTTATGTGATGATCCTAAGCCTCTTATATACATGTTAGAATGCTATCTTGTAGATATTTAGTATTAGTTTTAAAGATATGATTTTTCTATGCAAGAGGATTTCAATTAGGCCTAAGATTTGATGTTTTGGGTTAGATACATGTTTTATTGAGTTTTAGCCATGTGATTTTAAGTTTGATGGTTTGATCTTCTTTAGGACACATTTTTAAATCATTTTATGTTTTAGTTTGAAGATCACATGTCTTTAAGCCATGGATCAAGAGATTGATTAAGGTTAGTTGAGAGAAAAGTTTCTATTTTTAGACTAAGTGTAAAACCAAAAATTTTAAGTGTTGTTTTGTGATTTTTGGTGATTTTTGTTTGATGATTTAAAGCATGGTTGATCTTAGAATGATGTTATGAATATGTTAGAAGTAAGATCTGATTTTTTTTTAAAATTCTTGGATATGTTTTTATTAAGGTCAAAACTTGTAATGTAAGAGTTTACTTTTTATTAAAAGGTTTGGGCCTTTTTACAAAAAGCTTGGTGTTGATGATTAGCCTTTTCTTAATGGATATTTTAAGTGTGTTTTTAAACTTAGGATAGAAAGATCTTTGTTACAAAATTTTGGTTTAATCATGGGTTTTGAAGATGGAAGAAATTGCAACCAAAATTAAGAGAAATGACTTATGAATGTTTCGGCCATAGTGAATTTTTCATAGTTGTGAATAGTTTTAAATTTTTCTAAGTTGATATTTAAGTTTAGGACAAAATTTACATGAGGAATGTAAATTTTGGTAATTTTTTGAGTTAGGATGTGAAATTCTTAAGTTATGGGTAAAATAGTCATTTTCCCACATGTAGAGGGTAAAATAATAATTTTACTCTAAATTGTATGTTTCCGCATTTCTAATTTTTAGTAATTAAATTTCTAACTTTTAGAATACCCTCTTATAGTTCCTCGTGTTTCGCACTTTATTATCGTAGAACGCGACGATATAGGTAAGTTAGCTCTTAACTTACTATTAATTTATTGTGTATGTGTGATGGGTGAGGGAACTACAGTTTATGTCCATATGTTGTTATATATGTCATGCCATGCCATGTCATCACATGTTTTTCTATTACACGAATTATTCTGTCACGAAAAACTTATCTGTTATATAATATATTCTGTCTCTTGTTACTATCTATTGCAAGTATGTCACATTACGTATGTCATATGTTACATGTATGTCATATCATGTAATATTCACTGTCACATGTTACGCTATTTTACGAAATATTGTGTTACATGGTATGTCATGTTACAAATTATTGTCTGTTACATGTATGCCATGTTATGAAATGTTTTATGTTATATTTATGTCTCAAAGTATGTCATGTATGTTGTCTTACGTTCATGTCACGTTACACTACGTCAGAACTTCTGTCTTTTCGTATTCATGTCATCCCGCCTCGAATACAGTTTGTGTATCTCGAGAACAGTCTTATTAAGTTATTCATGTCAATCACAACCCTAAGCACTAGGATGGGGTAATATCCTAGTGGAACTTCTTTGTTCACGCTAGAGCGTCTAAATAGGTATGAAATTTCCTAGTTTGACGAAGTACAATCAACAGGTTGTGAATGGGGCCTAACTAGCTGGTCACCGGAGCACGTCAGGCACTAATGCCGATGGAGCCACACTTTATTCTACGTGTGTCTACAGTAGTGTGACACAAACAATTCATGGGGCCACAACAACTGTAAAGCATGAAGTATGGGGCCACAACAACTGTGGAGTATACACTATGTGAGACACAACGATTGTGATACGTAGAATACGTGGGGCCACAGTAACTGTGGAGTATGTATTAACGCACTCACAGTTGGTATAGATACATGTGTTGTGATGCGGTAATCGACAAGGACACGCGGCTCAAGGGGACCCGTGTAGCACCCATATGGTCACTTTTATTAATTAAGTCTATTGAATAGGATTCCAAGTTCATATATTTCACGTTCAAGTCATGTTTCACGTTATGTTATATTCAAGTTCACGTTCATGTTATGTATGCTCATGTTCATGCTATGTTTCAAGTCCATATTATGTTTCAAGTTCACGTTCATGTTCATGTTATGTCATGTTCAAGTTCACGTTATGTCATGTTCAAGTTCACGTTATGTTTCAAGTTCACATTTATGTTATGTTATGCTCAAATTCATGTTATGTTCAAGTTCATGTTCAAATTATGTATGTTCACGTTCATGCTATGTTTCAAGTCAATGTTATATTTCAAGTTCACATTCATGCTATGTTGCTAGTCCATGTTATGTTTTAAGTTCACGTACATGTCATGTCACGTCAAGCTAAGTTTCAGTTTTAGTTCAAGTTATGTCATTTATGTCAAGCTATATGTCAAGTTATGCTATACTTACTTATGACTTTGATTATGCATTTATGCTTTTACTGTCATGTATGCATTATTAACCTGTGTGGTAGTTTCCTGTTAATTTGCTGAGATTTGTAATCAAATCTCACCGTAGTAGTCCCAACTACCATTCTCCCTGAATGGTAGGCGATGTGTCAGGATCAGAGCAGGGAACAAACACTGGCAGATTGGAGGAGGTTGACTAGACGCCGTAGACGCAACACGGAGCTTGCAGCATCCATAGTTAGGTCTTTGGATAATATTCCAGTATCGTTAGTCGAGTTATGCGAGTTACTCAACGAACTAGCCCAATAGTGTATTTTGGCAATGTAATTATGGAGCCAGGTCTCTGTTGTTTTGAGATTACAGTTTTCTGAGACCATGCTGCAATCATGGATGTTTATTTCGTTAAGTATGCATGGGTTATGTTTTAATTATTTGGAATATTTTAAGTTTGGTGCTTAGTATTGCTAAAAAAAAATTATCCGTTGTGAATATTGCATAATACTATATGCATGTTAGGAACATTGTATCTTATATGTCATGAACGATGATAGGTAACCTTGTATTGCATGTCCCGATACTTCGGATGTCCGTCCAATCCCAAGCGGAATCTGAGGATGTCACAGTACACAAAGTATTCATAAAATTGTTCAAGTGAATGACCGTATAGAATAATGATGAGCAATCGATTGAGATGGCGAAGTTTGATGAAAGAAAAAACTTTTGCTTTTGAGTTGCAAAAAATAGAAATTCACGATGCCTTGTTACAAACTGGGCAACAAAATGCTTTACTTAATAAGGAAAGAAGCCAACAAGTACGTCAAATGAAGAAAAACTCACGAATCCATGAATGAATCTACACTACATTTTATAAACCATTAGTGTGATTATGAAAGATCTATTTCTCTTTAGTAGGGGTTATATTAGGCCTGTGCAAGAAACAGGCTAATCCGATCCGTCCGCTTGACCCGAACCGACCCGCACCGAAAAACACGGGTTTGAATGATGCACGGGTTCGACACGTCCAATCCGCTAAATCTCAGCAACCCGCAATGTCCCTCAAAATTAACTAGTCTTCCGACTTCTACAAACAAAGAAAGCATGAAAAAAATACAGATCCACACAAACCACCGAAGATCGAAGTCGGGTGGAAGAAGCCCAAGATCATCGCGTTGGTCCCTCGGACTCGACCTGATGATGCCATCAAGCTCTTCGGGAAGACGATCCCGGTGCCTGAGATCCCAACCAACTGGTCCATAGACTCTTACGGAGCTCCAGCACCGTTGTTGGCTCCTGTGGTTGACGATAACATCGATCAGGACCGTGGCTGTTCGACCAACTCTTCGCTGAAGGCCAATACGGACAGAGAAGGAGAAGAGCGAGCGGCTGAGAAGGTTAGGGATACGGTTAGCTGCTTTTGACGATGAGAGCGACCCGTTATATTCATCGCATATATAAAGACGGGTGACCAATAGCAGGTCGGGTCGAGTTGCGGTGTTTCTGTTGCTTATACGAGTTGGGTCGGGTCGGGTCGGCCCAATATACTAGGCGGTTTGGTCGGGTTGCAGCCCTAGGTTATATGCAGTGAATGGTAGTGTATAGTACACAGCAAGAAAAGCAGAGACTGATTGATGGTGCTATTAACTCGAGAACAAAAAAGTGTTATTATGAAAACAAAAATAAAATAAATCAATTTTTTCAAATTTCAAAATAAAAATAACATTAAAAAAATATATTCTAACAATATTTTATTCAACTTTAAACTTTTATCTCAATTCATCTTAACTCATTTCATCTCATCTGCAAAAACAAATGAAACCTAAATTTTATAAACCATTAGTGTGATTATGAAAGATCTATTTCTCTTTAATAGGGGTTATATGCAGTGAATGGTAGCGTATTGTACACATTGTAAGAAAAGCAGAGACTGAAGAATAAAGTTTGATGGTGCTATTACCTCGAGAACAAAAAAGTGTGATAGATCCATGAGAAATCTCACTCAATTATCAATGTATTTAGGATAAACAAACCGTGAGCATGATATTGCAAGGATTGGGATGACTGGATTGTATACCACAGCTTAGAGAGATGGGTCTCTAAGATTTTCTTGCCGTAACTTCTATCACCCAAGAGTAAATTTCTCCATCGTCGATTACCCATAGACGTAAGCCTACTTTCCCATACGCTTTGTAACTTGTTTGTCATTGGTTTACCGTGAATTCACATGAATCCTTCATATCACAAATTGATCCTCATGCAAGCACATTCTGTTATCGAGCCAACTGCTTATGTCATTATGTGGCACACAGTATCAATGTAAAGGCAACATTCTGGCTAGCACAACAACCTAATTATTGTCATTTTTCTGTTTAATGTGTCAGCACTTTTGACAAAATGGCAATGGCAAAACCCACATTAAGTAATTTTTTTTTTTTTGACAAGTCACTTCCAAGTAAATTCACTAGTTTAAACCTTATTTCATCTTCTACCCGTTTGAATTTAGAGATAAGTTGAGATAATTTTAAATGAGTTGAATAAAATATTGTTAGAATATTATTTTTTAATATTATTATTGTTATGAAATTCAAAAAAGTTGAATTGTTTATTATATTTTGTATGAGAATTTGAAAAAATTATAATAATGAGATGAGATGAGTTTCAATCCAAATCGGGATTTAAAAGTAAATTATAGAAGAGGGGGGAGGGGGGGGGGGGGGGGACAGGACTCAAGTATAAGCACCCATATAGAAACATGTGTACGGGAATATAAACAGCTCTAATAACAAACAAAAGAAAAAGCATGGAACCCATACACAGCAAACAATGGTCCAAAAAAAAAGTTCAATGCATACTACAACACAGAAGACATGCGAAAACGCTGATCCTGGTTACTAGATGAGATATAATTCGATCAAAGTTGGTGAGTACCATACAGCCTCAGCAGATAACTAGAGTCTCGCTTGTAAACATTTCAGCGTAAACTCCGCATAATCCCACGTAAGTAACCACCGGTCATTATAAGCGACACCAAAGATACAACACGTGGATATATCTTCCCAAATATCTCATAACGAGTACCCATCACTCCCAAAAGTGCAACAGACAGGCCTAACAAGTACGATGAGCTAGGTTATTATGTGTTTTACATGCATCATAATAAGAAAGATAAAAGACAAGATATGAAAGAAGCTTTAAAAATGGCCATAAAAGATGCAAGGCACCAATGCGGTTATGGGTATATGTACAAGCCATGGACTTAGCGTGGTCCACCATGGTATGTTTTGATAAGTTAAGTGGCTCCCCTTTGTGGCTATAGATAATGGAACCGATGCACAACCCTGCACACGGGGATTAAGTTTTGCTGGCCATTAAAGAAAGGGAATAATAAGTTATGCATAGTACATGTTACATGTTTATGTTAGTTTTTTTTTTATATATATATGTTTATGTTAGTATTAGTACAAGTATGCAAACTTTTCAAGAAAACTCGATGCTTATTATGTTTACTGTATAATGTACTACTTATTGAGTATTAGACTCATTCTGAGTGTTTTTTTTATGTTTTTAAAATGTCTAGGTAAAGAAAATAGTGTTGACGAGCTGACATCCAAGCGTAGATCATGTGTCCAGGAATTTTCAGACTTAGTTAACAGGAGTCTTTTTTTTTTTCACAAAAATATCAGTTTTAAATTTTCTTGTTATGAGATTATATTTTTATGTTATGTTTTTTGGGAATTTATTTTCGAAAAACTAGATATTTTTATTATGTTGGGTCTCTTTACAAGGCACAGTTATGAAAGTACATAACGCTCCAAACCTACAGGAAGGGTGTGTTACATGCATGCTTACCATTACATCCCTTGCATTATTTTCCAAGAATTAAAAAAATAATTCAAAAGTGAAACTTCCAACTGTAAATGCTCAGCATTCGGGCAGCAGTTACATGGATGACCTTTTGGCTTATTATGATGCAAGAGTAGGAACTTTTGTATAGGTAATGCATGCATGAGTAGGATTATAGGGGTATGAGTTACTTTAGTTATACTTTAGTTACTAACTTATTTAGATCCTTTAGAAGAACGTAACTTAAGTTTGCTTTAAGAGTTATATTTATAGGTCCTTCAAGTCTCACCATAACTCAATAAGGCTAGAATAGATATACGAAGGCTAGCAGAACAATGAATCAATACCATAGGAGCTATTTCTCCCTTTTTCTAAAAAAAAAAAAAAGCGCATTGATCTTTGCTCTTATAAAAAATCTTCTACAAAATTTTAATAAACATGAAGCCCACTAATTGAGCATCCTTTAATAAAAGGACCATATGCTCAAGAAAACACTAAAAGCAGGTCTTATCCATACATGCATAGAATAAATCTCTTGAAACATAGCTCTAGCAACATAAATATATATAATAAATATGGAAAATTTAACATAATTGTGAAGAGTATGATTAAGTCTTACCAAGCCCTATGGATGATGCAAGAATGGGTTTTGTGGGAAGCGTAGCATAAACATAATACAATAGTGAGGCTAATTGTCCCCCTGCCAGCAGTGGGTTCAGGCTGCCACTAATCATGTAGACAATAGCTCCACCCACTATCAAATATCAGCCATACTTCAATAATATATATACAGATTGGAATAGAGCAGAAAAGGTGAAAAAGACAGTCATAGTTTAGTTTTGCATCTTGATTAGTTAGCAGAACCAAGGCTAACAGACATCGAGGAAGATGGTCCCAATTTGTCTATGGTAATGTATTTGGAATGAGAGAAATGCAAGAAACTTTAAAGATCGAAAACGGCCAATGGATGAGCTTAGAAGTTATTTTTCAACACTTTACTCCGTTGGTCGATTGTAATTGATTTTAATGGCATGCCTTTTCATGACTTCTTTGTAGCGCTAAACTAGTTTGCATAGGCAAATCTCTTGTGTATGTCCCGTATACTCGGCTTTGGTCTATTTTATGCTCAATAAAAAATTTTATCGATAAAAAAACAAACATCGAGGACACGGATATGACTCCTTTGCGTAAGGATTCAACTAAACAAGAAAAAAGTAATGCTAGATACAGTTATATGATGTGCAAGTCTCGCACAATTCCTTTAAAAATCGTGCTACACATAAGCTTCATACTCTGCACACCACTTAAAAACATGTGATTTTATCCTTTTATCTTCGTATTTCATATATTTCATAAAATACTAGGATAAAAAAGTACAATCACATGTTTTTAAGTGGTGTGCAGAGTGTGAAGCTTATGTTTAAAATTTTTCTTCTTTTAAATAACCAAAGCTTTTAGTAACAAACACGAAGGATGCAACCTGAGTAAACAAGCAGTAGATACAAGACCTAATTTAGCAGTCCCCAATGGTGCAAAGCAAAATTATTTTTCAGGTAACTGAGTGGTCTAACAACTTTAGGTGGATAATTAACCCAAATTAAGTCTTACTACCGAAGATGGAGTAACAAAACTTAGTTCCTTGCGCTCACCCATTACATGCCATGCTCAAATTCTTATGAAATATTATTGCCCAAATTTTCCCACAAAACATTTGTGTAAATTTTATAATTCTGGATTCTTTAGTTGTTTTATGGTAAATGTTCGTAAAAACTTACTACTGTTATTAACCCTCATGCAACTAGTTTTCGTTTGCTTAACCAGAAAGATGTGGAATGAATTGTTCAAGAGAGGAGATCGGCGCATGGCAGGAGTTAAAGCAGGGACCTTGGCGTTGTGGTTGAAGACGAAGAGAGAGAATAGGTTAGGGCAAGTGAGATCTGCGAAGGATGAAAGAGGGACTTTGAGAAGCTTGAAACGGTGCGCATAGTGAGGAAGGTTACGGCGTCGTTCGAGTAATTGGCTGTGATGGCCTCAACGTGTAGTCCTTTATTTCTTCAATTAACACGCTGTGTTTTAAGTTTTTAACCGCAGTCTATGTAAGGGTGTTTTAGTAATTTTACAATAAATCTGTTAGAGAGGGAAGGAACGGAAAAATCAGGATTATTCCATAACCTGAACTTTTTGTAGTAGGTTTTGGATTGTTCGAAAATCTAAGGTGCATTTTAACGTTGAATTGAGTAGAGTTCAGATGATAAAATATTATTTATTATTATTTTAAAATTTGAAAAAATTAAATTATTTATTATATTTTATGTTAGAATTTTAAAAAAATGTAATAATAAGTTGAGATGGGTTGATAAATCAAATACCGGCAGGTTTGGAGGGTGATATGAGAATTTTGTGTTTTGTTTTATGGTTAAAATATTATATTTTAATATTATTATTATTTTAAAATTTTAAAAATATGTATTGAAATTTGAAAAAATTGAATTATTTATTCTATTTTATATGAAGAAAAAAAATGTAACAACGAGATAATAGAATTTTATATTTTATCTTGTGCTCCAAACCTGCTGATGCAATTTTCATGATTTTCATGTTAGAGTAAAAACAATTCTATAATGCGGAATAACACTTTAGAAACAAGAATCGATAGGTTTTAATGCAAAAAATAATACCTCCAGCCATTGATGCTATTCACTGTTATTACTGTGTTTGACACTTCCAAACTCTTCTCCACTCTATTTAGATGGTGTAATACTGAAAGGAATTGAGTGAGTGAGTCTATGGACCAAACACTATATTTATAGCTGAAACCTCCATCAAGTTTCGGTGTTTACGTGTCCCACGTGCTCTTATTTTCATGGGATCAGTTTTGAACGTGATGACTAGAGTAATGGACCACTTCAGGACTCCTTAAGCGGTAGACTCGTTCTCACGAACGGCTTGCGTGAGAAACGGTCAACATTCTCCCACTTGATCCACACTTCTAATCTAAGATTTCATCTTAAACCCATCGAAAATCTGCATTTAAGTAATAAATACATGAATCATGGCGATAGGTCCTCTAATGACGAGTATTACCTTCCATGTATTACTATGTATTTATTCTTTAAACATTATAATTTATGTGAGAACAATTTCTTAATGAATAAACCCTATGTTTATTCTTGGTCCAATACAGATGAATTTTCTCAAAAATAAATTAAGGTGCACATTAATATGAGAAAAATATCAAAATATTTAAGAATTTCATTAAAAATAACATTGTTCATACATTGAAAAACTACATAATGGAACCAAGTCTCATATTCACTACATGATCATTGAATTTCAACGGTGGCATGCCCTTAGTTAAAAGATCAGCGATCATTAGTTCAGTGCTTGCGTACTCAATGACCATTCTATTTTCTTTAACACGTTCCCTTATGGCTAAATATTTAATGTCGATGTGTTTACTCCGACTCCCACTTTTGATGATTTTAGCCATAAAAACAACAGCTGAATTGTCACAATACATTCTCAATGGTCTAGAGATAGAATCCATAATTCTATGACCAGAAATGAAACTCTTAAGCTATAAGCCATGTGGTTCGGGTCTTCCATTGGAGCTTAACAGTTGGTATCAGAGCCATATAAACCTCTACCTTGGTGTTTAAAATCTATACTCTGTTCATCCCTGTTTTTGGCCGAACTTTGAAAAAATTTTGAGTTTTGATTTTTGGACGTTTTTTATTTGAAAGAAATTTAGAAATCATAAAGAAATAGTTTTTCTAAACTTTTTGTGATTAAAAACGTGATTTTTGACGTGAAAATAAAATCCAAAATCTGCGTGCTGTCTGGAGGTTGAAGACGACCAAAACGACGTGTCGTTTTCAACATTAATGAAAACGACACGTCGTTTAGGGGGGACTCGATTCTTCAGTCTTGATAAACGACATGTCGTTTTCGGTTTGATGAAAACGATACGTCGTTTAAACAGGGAAGTCGTTCATTCAGTCATGCTAAAAAACACATCGTTTTCAATCAGATGAAAACGACATGTCGTTTAGTTCAAGAGTTTGTATCCAGTATAATGATAAATGACACGTCGTTTTCAATTTGATGAAAACGACATGTCGTTTCGTTTGGAAGTTGTTTATATGGGTCTGTTAAAAAAAAATTATTTTTTCTCCACTTTTATAGATGGTTTGTAAAGTGGGTTTTTGGGCCCATGCACTTTGTGCTTATAATTTTTATTTTAATTATATGCAATTTTGATAATTGTAGTGTAAATTTGTTTATTATGCTCATATTTAGTTTGCATGAATTGATTAATTTTGCTTTATATTAATACATGCAATTTTGGATGAGTATATAGTTTAAAGCATGAAATTAAATGTTATACATAATATTATAGTTTTGATTATGCAATTTTTATGCTTATATTATGAATATTTTGTCCATAATAATAACATATTAGTATTAGTTAAAATTATGCAATTCATAATATTAAGTCAGTCTTGTGCAATTTAAAAGTCTAGTGATCCATATAATTTTATGTTAATTAGAGAATAGCCACAACATCTTTAATTAAGTAAAATTATTATGATTGATTAGGATCACATAAAAAATATTAGACATTAATTGTAATTAATTATACTTAATATAATAAATTTTATCCCACAAGAATTTTTATTATATTTATATTATTAATTATGATAAAATATCAAGTTATTCATAAATTACCCACAGGAATTATGAATTAAGTAAATAATTTGATAGTTTTATCATAAAAGTTTAAGATAAAATATATATCAAATCATAATATACTCTTTAGAATTATGAATTAAGTAAATAATTCAATAAAATTATATCATAAAGATTAATTGAATTTACTTGAATTAAAAATTTAGCCCACAGGTAATTTTATGTCATTTGATTCAATTTTTAAGCATAATTTACATTGGTAAAACATGAATATTTATTTAGGCCTCAATTTTAACGTATGCATGTAATTTATAATTTTATGCAGTTGCACAACCTGCAAATTTCTCTAATATTCGTTATGATATCCCTGAACTTAAGGGAGATAACAATAAGGTCTGGAATGAGAGAGTTCTTCTTCATTTAGGGTGGATGGACATAGAATATGCTATTAGGAAAGACGAACCACCAGCACTCACTGATACCAGCAATCCAGCAATTATCGAACTTTATGAGCGATGGGAGCGATCTAATCGCCTTAGCATGATGTTCATTAAGACTAGAATTTCTACTGGTATTCGTGATTCTGTCGATCAGCATGAAAATGTTCGAGACTTGCTAAAGGCCATTGATGAACAATTTGTCACTTCAGACAAGGCACTAGCAAGCACCCTAATCATTAAGTTCTCATCCCTAAGGCTCACCAGTGTGAAAGGTGTGCGTGAACACATCATGCAAATGAGGGACAATGTGGCTCAATTGAAGAAACTCGAGGTTGAAATGTCGGAGTCCTTCTTGATGCACTAAATCCTGAACACCCTCCCGCATCAATATGGACCCTTCAAAATCTCATACAACACACATAAGGATAAATGGTCAATTAATGAACTCATGACCATGTGTGTTCAAGAGGAAGGGAGACTGATGATGGAACAGGGTGAAAGTGCAATGTTGGCAATGCATGGAAATGGCAAATCTCAATCCAAACTGAAAGGAAAAGGCAAAATACCTCGTCTAGGTGGTATTATGAAAGATTCCAGGTGTTTCTTCTGTAAAAAGAAGGGGCACATGAAGAAGGAATGCGCCAAATTCCAGAAGTGGCTTGCAGACAAATATAATCCAACTTCACTTGTTTGTTATGAATCTAATATTGTTAATGTCAATATTAACACATAGTGGATTGATTCTAGATCACCAATCCACATTTCAAATTCCTTGCAGGGTTTGCAAAACCTAAGGAAGCCAGTGGGAAATGAGCGAAGCATTTTATCAGGAAATAAGATAGGCTCGCATGTGGAAGCTGTAGGAACTTGCTATTTAAATTTATCTAGTGGTTTTGTTTTAAAGTTGGAAAAGACCTTTTATGTTCCAAGTTTCTCTAGAAACTTGATTTCAGTTTCAAGACTAGTACCTTTTGAATATTCCTTTAATATTTCAAATTCATAATTCAGTTTATTTTATAAATCTGATTGTGTTGGGAATGGTACTTTGTCTGATGGTCTTTACTACATTAATTTACAAAACAATACCACTTATGATTCAATGCATGTTCACACTGGCACTAAAAGATGTGTTATTAATGAGGATTCCTCTAAATTATGGCACTGGAGATTAGGTCATATCTCCATAGATAGAATTAAAAGATTAATAAATGAAGGGGTACTTAATACTCTAGATTTTACTGATTTTGAGACTTGTGTGGACTGCATAAAAGGAAAGCAGACCAACAAGTCAAAGAAATGTGCCAATAGGAGTTCAGACATATTAGAGATCATACATACTGATATATGTAGTCCAGACATGGACAAAAATACTTCATCTCTTTTATAGATGATTGCTCACAATATATGTATCTCTACATGCTTCATAACAAAAACAAAGCATTAGATACCTTTAAAATCTTTAAGGCTGAAGTAGAGAAACAATGCGGTAAGCAAATTAAGATCGTGAGATAAGATAGAGATGGAGAATATTATGGTAGATACACGGAGAATGGACAAGCACCTGGGCCATTTACAAAGTTTCTTCAAGAATATGGGATTGTTGCCCAATACACTATGCCTAGTTCACCGGACCAGAATGGTGTAGCAGAAAGAAGAAACCGAACATTATTGGACATGGTGCGGAGTATGCTTAGCAGCTCCAATCTTCCTAAATCATTGTGGGCTGAAACACTTACGACGACAGTGTATATATTAAACCGAGTTCCAACCAAGGCTGTTCCTAAAACGCCATTTGAATTATGGAAAGGTTGGAAACCGAGTTTGCGACATATGCGCGTTTGGGGATGCCCATCTGAGGTGAGAATTTATAATCCACAAGAGAAAAACTAGACCTAAGGACCATTAGTGGGTATTTCATTAGATACGCTGATGACACTCCAGTAGATCAGGTAGTTCAAGAGTTGCCAACAACTCTTGAACAACAAGTTGAACCACATACTTCTCAGGAAGATGATGGTGCAACATTAAGAAGATCTGTTAGAGCAAGAAGATCAGCAATTCCTAGTGATTATGTTGTGTATCTGCAAGAATCTGACTATAACATTGGAGCCGAAAATGATCCCGAGTTCTTTTCATAAGCCATGAGTTGCAAAGAATCAGAATTATGGTACAATGCCATGAAGGAAGAGATGAATTCTATGAAGAGTAACGAAGTCTGAGATTTTGTTGAGTTGCCTAATGGTGTAAAAGTCATTAGATGTAAATGGATCTTTAAAACTAAAAGAGATTCATTGGACAACATTGATAGATACAAGGCAAGACTCGTTGCTAAGGGATTCACTCCGAAAGAAGGAATCGATTACACGGAGACTTTCTCTCCTGTATCTAAGAAAAATTCCTTGCGTGTTATTTTGGCATTAGTAGCCCATTTTGACTTAGAGTTGCAACAAATGGATATGAAAACATCATTTCTCAATGGAGATCTAGAGGAGGAGGTTTACATGAAACAACTTGAAGAATTCCCCTCTAGTGATGGTGAGCAATTGGTTGCAAGTTCAAGAAATCCATATACAGTTTAAAACAAGCATCACGCCAATGGTATTTGAAATTCCATAATGTAATTTCTTCATTCGGTTTTGTAGAAAACATTATGGATCAATGTATATACCAGAAGGTCAGTGGGAGTAAAATCTGTTTTCTTGTTTTATATGTGAGTGACATTTTGCTAGCAACCAATGATAAGAGTTTGCTGCATGAGGTAAAATAATTCATCTCTAAAAATTTTGATATGAAGGATATGGGTGAGGCATCTTATGTCATTGGCATTAAGATCCATATAAACAGATTTCGAGATATCTTGGGTCTGTCTCAGGAAACCTATATTAATAAAAGTTTTAGAGAGATACCGGATGAAAGATTGTTTACCAAGTGTAGCTCCCATTGTGAAGGGTGATAGGTTCAATTTGAACCAATGCCCAAGGAACGACCTTGAAAGGGAATAAATGAAGAACATTCCATATGCTTCTGTTGTAGGAAGTCTAATGTATGCTCAGGTCTGTACAAGACCTGACATTGCATTTGATGTGGGAATGTTGGGACGATATCAAAGTGATCCAGGTTTAGACCACTGGAGAGCTGCAGAGAAAGTAATGAGGTACCTTCAAGGAACTAAAGAATACATGCTTATGTATAGACGAACAGACAATCTAGAAGTAATTGGCTACTCAGATTCTGACTTTGCTGGTTGTATTGATTCACGTAAATCAACATTAGGATACATATTTTTTATGGCCGGTAGAGCTGTATCATGGAGGAGTGCCAAGCAAACTTTGACTGCCACTTCCACTATGGAAGCCGAGTTTGTCTCTTGTTTTGAGGCTACTTTACATGGTGTATGGCTTAAGAGTTTCATTTCTGGTCTTAGAATTATGGATTCTATCTCTAGGCCATTGAGAATGTATTGCGACAATTCAGCTGCTGTTTTTATGGCTAAGAACAACAAAAGTGGGAGTCAGAGTAAACACATCGACATTAAATATGTAGCCATAAGGGAACGTGTTAAAGAAAATAAAGTGGTCATTGAGCACGTAAGTACTGAACTAATGATCGCTGATCCTTTGACTAAGGGCATGCCACCGTTAAAATTCAAGGATCATGTAGTGAATATGAGACTTGGTTCCATTATGTAGTTTTTCAATGTATGAACAATGTTATTTTTAATGAAATTCTTAAATATTTTGATATTTTTCTCATATTAATGTGTACCTTAATTTATTTTTGAGAAAATTCATCTGTATTGGACCAAGAATAAACATAGGGTTTATTTATTAAGAAATTGTTCCCACATAAATTATAATGTTTAAAGAATAAATACATAATAATACATGGAAGATAATACTCGTCATTAGAGGACCTATCGCCATGATTCATGTATTTATTAATTAAATGCAAATTTTCTATGGGTTTAAGATGAAATCTTAGATTAGAAGTGTGGACCAAGTGGGAGAATGTTGACCGTTTTTCACGGAAGCCGTTCGTGAGAACGAGTCTATCGCTTAAGGAGTCCTGAAGTGGTCCATCACTCTAGTCATCACATTCAAAACTGATCCCATGAAAATAGGAGCACGTAGGACACGTAAACACCGAAGCTTGATGGAGGCTTCGGCTATAAATACAGTGTTTGGTCCCCAGACCCACTCACTCAATTCCCTTCAGTATTACACCATCTAAATAGAGTGGAGAAGAGTTTGGAAGTGCCAAACACAATGAGAAACGTAGTAATAACAGTGAATAGCATCAATGGTTGGAGGTATTATTTTTGGCATTAAAACCTATCGATTCTTGTTTCTAAAGTGTTATTTCGCATTATAAATTTGTTTAGTCTAACATGAAAATCATGAAAATTACATCGGCAGGTTTGGAGCACAAGATAAAATATAAAATTTATTATCTCGTTGTTACATTTTTTTTAAATCTTCATATAAAATATAATAAATAATTCAATTTTTTCAAATTTCAATATATATTTTTAAAATTTTAAAATAATAATAATATTAAAACATAATATTTTAAACATAAAACAAAACACAAAATTCTCATCTCACCCTCAAAATCTGTCCGTATTTGATTTCTCAACCCATCTCAACTTATCATTACAAATTTTTTAAATTCTAACACAAAATATAATAAATAATTTAATTTTTTCAAATTTTAAAATAATAAGAAATAATATTTTATCAACTCAACTCAATATATTTTAGATTAAAAATAATTCTATAATGCGGAATAACACTTTAGAAACAAGAATCGATAGGTTTTAATGCCAAAAATAATACCTCCAGCCATTGATGTTATTCACTGTTATTGCTGCGTTTCTCACTGTGTTTGACACTTCCAAACTCTTTTCCACTCTATTTAGATGGTGTAATACCGAAGAGAATTGAATGAGTGAGTCTGGGGACCAAACACTGTATTTATAGCCGAAGCCTCCATCAAGCTTCGGTGTTTACGTGTCCCACGTGATCCTATTTTCATGGGATCCGTTATGAACGTGATGGAATAGTGATGGATCACTTAAAGAACTCTTAAGTGATAGACTCGTTCTCACGAACGTCTCCGTGAGAAATAATCAACATTCTCCCACTTGGTCCACACTCCTAATCTAAGATTTCATCTTAAACCCATCGATAATCTTAATTTAAGTAATAAATACATGAATCATGGCTATAGGTCCTCTAATGACGAGTATAACCTTTTATGTATTACTATGTATTTATTCTTTAAACATTATAATTTATGTGGGAACAATTTCTTAATCAATAAACCCTATGTTTATTCTTGGTCCAACATAGATGAATTTTTCTCAAAATTTAAATTAAAGTGCACATTAATATGAGAAAAAAAATCAAAATATTTAAGAATTTCATTAAAATAACATTGTTCATACAATGAAAAATTACATAATGGAACCAAGTCTCATGTTTACTACATGATCCTTGAATTTTAACGGTGGCATGGCCTTAGTCAAAGGATCAACGATCATTAATTCTGTGCTTACGTGCTCAATGACCACTTTATTTTCTTTAATACGTTTCTTTATGGCTAAATATTTAATATTGATGTGTTTACTCCGACTCCCACTTTTGTTATTTTTAGCTATAAAAACAGCAGCTGAATTGTCGTAATACATTCTCAATGGCCTAGAGATCGAATCCATAATTCTAAGCCCAGAAATGAAACCTTAAGCCATATACCATGTGAAGTAGCCTTAAAACAAGAGACGAACTCAACTTCCATAGTGGAAGTGGCAGTTAAAGTCTGTTTGGCACTCCTCCATGATACAGCTCCACCGGCCATAAAAAATATGTATCCTGATGTTGATTTGTGTGAATTAATACAGCCAACAAAGTCAGAATTTGAGTAGCCAATTACTTCCAGATTGTCCGTTCGTCTATACATAAGCATGCATTCTTTGGTTCCTTGAAGGTACTTCATTACTTTCTTTGCATCTCTCCAGTGGTCTAAACCTGTATCACTTTGATATCGTCCCAACATTCCCATAGCAAATGCAATGTCAGGTCTTGTACAGACCTGAGCATATACATTAGGCTTCCGACAGCAGAAGCATATGAAATGTTCTTCATTTGTTCCCTTTCAAGGTCGTTCCTTGGGCATTGGTTCAAATTGAACCTATCACCCTTCACAATGGGAGCTACACTTGGTGAACAATCCTTCATCCAGTATCTCTCTAAAACTTTATTAATATAGGTTTCTTGAGACAAACCCAAGATACCTCGAAATCTGTCTCTATGGATCTTAATGTCAATGACATAAGATGTCTCACCCATATCCTTCTTATCAAAAATTTTAGAGAGGAATTGTTTTACCTCATGCAGTGAACCCTTATCATTGGTTGCTAGCAAAATGTCATCTACATATAAAATAAGAAAACAAATTTTACTCCCACTGACCTTCTGATATATACATTGATCCATAATGTTTTCTACAAAAGCGAATGAAGAAATTACATTAAGGAATTTCAAATATCATTGGCATGATGCTTGTATTAAACCGTAGATGGATTTATTGTACTTGAAAACCAATTGCTCACCATCACTAGAGGGGAATTCTTCAGGCTGTTTCATGTAAACCTCCTCCTTTAGATCTCCATTGAGAAATGATGTTTTTATATCCATTTGTTGCAACTCTAAGTCAAAATACTAATGCCAAAATAACACGCAATGAATCTTTCTTAGATACAGGAGAGAAAGTCTCCGTGTAACCGATTCATTCAATCTGAGTGAATCCCTTAGCAACAAGTCTTGCCTTGTATCTCTCAATGTTGCCCAATGAGTCTCTTCTAATTTTAAAGACCCATTTACATCCAATGGCTTTTACACCATTAGACAACTCAACAAGATCCCAGACTTCGTTACTCTTCATAGAATTCATCTCTTCCTTCGTGACATTGTACCATAATTATGATTCTTTGCAACTCATGGCTTGTGAAAAGAACTCGGGATCATTTTCGGCTCCAATGTTATAGTCAGATTCTTGCAGATACACAACATAATCACTAGGAATTGTTGATCTTCTTGCTCTAATAGTTCTTCTTAATGTTGTACCATCATCTTCCTGAGAAGTATGTGGTTCAACTTGTTATTCAAAAGTTGTTGGCAACTCTTGAACTACCTGATCTACTGGAGTGTCATCAGCAGCTTGTGGAACATCAATGATTGGTTGTTCAACACCAGTTTGTACTTGAGGGGTGTTGTAAACAATAACCAATCTATCACTTGAGGTGGAAGGTTGAGATTCTGAATGATTATTATCAGAAACTATGTTCCTGGTTTGATCGCTTCCACTGATCAAGTCATTTTCAAGAAACTTTGCATTTCTTGATTCCACAATCCTTGTACTGTGAGATGGACAATAAAATCTATAACTCTTAGACCTTTCAGCATATCCAATGAAATACCCGCTAATGGTCATTGGGTCTTGTTTCTTCTCTTGTGGATTATAAATTCTCACCTCAGATGGGCATCCCCAAACGCACATATGTCGCAAACTCGGTTTCCAACCTTTCCATAATTCAAATGGTGTTTTAGGAACAGTCTTGGCTGGCACTCGGTTTAATATATACACTGTCATCTTAAGTGTTTCAGCCCACAATGATTTAGGAAGATTAGAGCTGCTAAGCATACTCCGCACCATGTCCAATAATGTTCGGTTTCTTCTTTCTGCTACAGCATTCTGGTTCGGTGAACCAGGCATAGTGTATTGGGCAACAATCTCATGTTTTTGAAGAAAATTTGCAAAAGGCCTAGGTGTTTGTCCATTTTCTGTGTATCTACCATAATATTCTCCACCTCTATCTGATCTCACGATCTTAATTTGCTTACCGCATTGTTTCTCTACTTCAGCCTTAAAGATTTTAAAGGCATCTAATGCTTCGTTTTTGTTATGAAGCATGTAGAGATACATATATCGTAAGTAATCATCTATAAAAGAGATGAAATATTTCTAACCATGTGAGTTCATGTCTGGACTATATATATCAGTATTTATGATCTCTAATATGTCTGAACTTCTATTGGCACCTTTCTTTGACTTGTTAGTCTGCTTTCCTTTTATGCAGTCCACACAAGTCTCAAAATCAGTAAAATCTAAAGTATTAAGTACCCCTTCATTTATTAATCTTTTAACTCTATCTATGGAGATATGACCTAATCTCCGGTGCCATAATTTAGAGAAATTTTCATTAATAACACATCTTTTAGTGCTAGTGTGAACATGCATTGAATCATAAGTGATATTGTTTTGTAAATTAATGTAGTAAAGACGATCAGACAAAGTACCATTCCCAACACAATCAGATTTATAAAATAAACTGAATGATGAATTTGAAAAATTAAAGGAATATTCAAAAGGTACTAGTCTTGAAATTGAAATCAAGTTTCTAGAGAAACTTGGAACATAAAAGGTTTTTTCCAACTTTAAAACAAAACTACTAGATAAAATTAAATAGCAAGTTCCTACAGCTTCCACATGCGAGCCCATCTTGTTTCCTGATAAGATGCTTCACTCACTTCCCACTGGCTTCCTTAGGTTTTGCAAACCCTGTAAGGAATTTGAAATGTGGATTGTTGATCCAGAATCAATCCACCATGTGTTAATATTGACATTAACCATATTAGATTCATAACAAACAAGTGAGGTTGGATTACCTTTGTCTGCAAGCCACTTCTGGAATTTGGCGCATTCCTTCTTCATGTGTCCCTTCTTTTTACAGAAGAAACACCTGGAATCTTTCATAATACCACCTTGACGAGGTATTTTGCCTTTTCCTTTCAGTTTGGCTTGAGATTTGCCATTTTCATGCGTTGCCAGCATTGCACTTTTATCCTGTTCCATCATCAGTCTCCCTTCCTCTTGAACACACATGGTCATGAGTTCATTAATTGACCATTTATCTTTATGTGTGTTGTATGAGATTTTGAATGGTCCATATTGATGCGGGAGGGTGTTCAGGATGTAGTGCACCAGGAAGGACTCCGACATTTCAACCTCGAGTTTCTTCAATTGAGCCACATTATCCCTCATTTGCATGATGTGCTCACGCACACCTTTCACACTGGTGAGCCTTAGGGATGAGAACTTAATGATTAGGGTGCTTGCTAGTGCCTTGTCTAAAGTGACAAATTGTTCATCAATGGCCTTTAGCAAGTCTCGAACCTTTTCATGCTGATCGACAGAACCACGAATACCAACAGAAATTCTAGTCTTAATGAACATCATGCTGATGCGATTAGATCGCTCCCATTGCTCATAAAGTGCGATGGCTGTTACATTGCTGGTATTAGTGAGTGCTGGTGGTTCGTCTTTCTTAATAGCATAGTCTATGTCCATCCACCCTAAATGAAGAAGAACTTTATCCTTCCAGACCTTATAATTATCTCCCTTAAATTCAGGGATATCATAACGAATATCAGAGAAATTTGCAGGTTGTGCAACTGCATAAAATTATAAATTACATGCTGACGTTAAAATTGAGGCCTAAATAAATATTCATGTTTTACCAATGTAAATCATACTTAAAAATTGAATCTAATGACATAAAATTGCCTGTGGGCTAAATTTTTAATTCAAGTAGATTCAATTAATCTTTATGATAGAATTTTATCAAATTATTTACTTAATTCATAATTCTAAAGAGTATATTATGGTTTGATGTGTATTATATCTTAAACTTTTATGATAAAACTACCAAATTAGTTACTTAATTCATAATTCATTTGGGTAATTTATGAATAACTTGATATTTTATCCTAATTAATAATATAAATATAATAAAAATTCACGTGGGATAAAATTTATTATATTAAGTATAATTAATTATAATTAATGTCTAATATTCTTTATATGATCCTAATCAATCATAATAATTTTACTTAATTAAAGATGCTGTGGCTATTCTCTAATTAACATAAAATTATATGAATCACTAGACTTTTAAATTGCATAAGACTGGCTTAATATTATGAATTACATAATTTTAACTAATACTAACATGTTATTATTATGCACAAAATATTCATAATATAAGCATAAAAATTGCATAATCAAAACTATAATATTATGCATAACATTTAATTTCATTCTTTAAACTATATACTCATCCAAAATTGCATGAATTAATATAAAGCAAAATTAATCAATTCATGCAAACTAAATACGAGCATAATAAATAAATTTACACTACAATTATCAAAATTGCATATAATTAAAATAAAAATTATAAGCACAAAGTGCATGGGCCCAAAAACCTATTTTACAAACCATCTATAAAAGTGGAGAAAAAATAAGTTTTTTCTTTTTTAACAGACCCATATAAATGACCTGTCGTTTTCCTTATTGTTTAAAAAGAAAAAACAGCCATGTAAACGACATGTCGTTTTTATTAAACTTATAAACGACGTGTCGTTTACTTCGTTATACTCAATGAAGGCTGCAAACTAAACGACATGTTGTTTTCTACAAAATTGAAAACTACATGTCGTTCATGTTAAATGACACGTCGTTTTCAATCAGATGAAAATGACATGTCGTTTAGCTCAGGAGTTTGTATCCAGTATAATGATAAACGACATGTCGTTTAAACAGGGAAGTCGTTCATTCAGTCATGCTAAACGACACGTCATTTTCAATCAGATGAAAATGACGTGTCGTTTAGCTCAGGAGTTTGTATCCAGTTTAATGATAAACAACATGTTTTCAATTTGATGAAAACGACGTGTCGTTTAGCATGACTGAATGAACGACTTCCCTGTTTAAACGACATGTCATTTATCATTATACTGGATACAAACTCCTAAACTAAACTACATGTCGTTTTCATCTAATTGAAAACGACATGTCATTTAGCATGACTGAATGAACGACTTCCCTGTTTAAACGACGTGTCGTTTTCATCAAACCGAAAACGACATGTCGTTTATCAAGACTGAAGATTCGACTCCCTCCCTAAACGACGTGTCGTTTTCATTAAGGCTGAAAATTATATGTTGTTTTGGTCGTCTTCAACCTCCAAACAGCACGTAGATTTTGGATTTCTACAGCCATTTTCATGTCAGAAATCACGTTTTTAATTACAGAAAGTTTAGAAAAACTATTTCCTTATGATTTCTAAACTTCTTTTAAATAAAAAACGTTCAAAAATCAAAACTCAAAAATTTTTCAAAGTTTCAGGCAAAAACAAGGATGGACAGAGTATAGATTTATATGGCTCTGATACCAACTGTTAGACTAAAAACAATTCTATAATGCAGAATAACACTTTAGAAACAAGAATCGATAAGTTTTAATGCCAAAAATAATACCTCCATGCCATTGATGCTATTCACTGTTATTGCTGCGTTTCTCACTGTGTTTGACACTTCCAAACTCTTCTCTACTCTATTTAGATGGTGTAATACCGAAAGAAATTGAGTGAGTGAATCTGGGCACCAAACATTATATTTATAGCCGAAGTCTCCATCAACCTTATTTTCATCCATCATCTTCTCCGCTTATTTCCTGTTTAATTACAGTCATCCTTACATCTTTATTAATTACACTATTAAACTAAGCGAATCCTTCGACACTTCCCAATCAAGCCAACAAAAAGAAAGGGAGAAAAAGAAGGAAGGCATCAATAAATAAAGTATGTATGTTGAAAGCCTTCGTTCTTTACCTCCAAGAAGAGCGGCATAAGCCAGAGTTAACTTTTGAGACATGGACATGCTAGCCATCTCCTTGCTGTTTTCGTCTGAGCCGCCTCCGCACTCTTCGCCGTCTTTGTTCTCACCACCACCGCCTCCGCCTCTGTTACCGAACTCATCTCCGTCACCACCACCGCCAGTAGCAGTATCCAGTCGGGAGGAGTATATGGTGGGCGCTTGAACTGGGTCAAAAGACACGGCCCCAGAAGTAGCAGAAAGACTCCGTCTTTGATCCGATCTGACCCCAAATCCCCAATAAGATCGCAGTTCTGAAAGCCGTCGGCTTGAACAACAAATGGTGCTGCTAATACCACCGTTGTTGCGGGTTTCCCAATGTAAGCGTAATCCAACCATGCGCCGCACCAGAAGTAGAGAAAACTGAGGAATACCAATTAAGACGTTCGCCATCCCAAATTCCAATCTTCTTTTGTTGCGGAGTTACGTGTCCCAACCACAAAATAAAATTATGATCCGGTGCTTCGAGGGACCAGTCTCCCACAATGCATCCAAGCCAAAAAAAAAAGGGTTCAATGATTTCATTAGGGGTCGTTTGCATTCAAAACCCACCTCAACTCATCTCAACTAATTTTATCTTATCATTACAATTTTCCCAAATTTCTATACAAAATATAATAAACAATTCAACTTTTTCAAATCTCAAAATAACTTTCCCAAATTCCCACACAAAATATAATAAATAATTCAACTTCTATTCTACTATTCATAAACCATCTCAACTCATATCTGAATCCAAACCACTCAGTCTAGAAATTCAACACAGCTATCTCAACTTATTTTATTTTATTATTATAATCTTTTTAAATTTTTAAATAAAATATAATAAATAATTCAATTTTTTTAAATTCTAAAATTATAATAATATTAAAAATTAATATTATAATAATATTTTATTTAACTCATCTCTAAATCCAAATCGATCTTATAAAAAATGAAACTTTAAATACATACCCTTCACAATAATTTAACTAAAATAATAAATTAATAATTATAAACCACTAAAAATTGTACACTAAAAATTGTACTTCCAAACCTATCCACCTTGGGGCAGCATGCCCTTTTACTCGTAAAGATCAAGACAACAACCCGCAAATAGACTCATATTTGCACGATCACTAATAATAAATAATACATGGACTAATAAACAAACAAATAAAATAAGACATAACTTGGATCCCTTCCAAACTAATTACCTTTTTTATATAATCTCGTTTACTTTCGCAGGAGAGATGATGTGAGTTAAAATAAAAATTAAAAATTAATAAAATATTATTAAAATATATATTTTTTAATATTATTTTTATTTTAAAATTAAAAAAAATTGAATTGTTTATTTTCTTTTATGTGAAAATATGGGAAATCCAAAGTTGAAAATCCAGATTCATATGCACTTTCAGATTTGAATATTTACATCTATATCTATACTCGGATGTGGAACCAGATGTTTAAAGATACCCGGATTTGGATTTAGATAAAGAGTACTAATGGTTATAGGTAGCACCTTGGTCAGGTTTTATTGCAATTAATGCATGTTTGGCATTGCAGTAGATGATATAGCTTTTAGTTTTAAGGTTTTTAGTTTTAGAGTATAAGTAATAACTCTGCTATTAAAATTGTATTTATGTCTAAAACACTTCAAACATGTTTCATTTGTTTTAAAATAATATAAAAAAGTGCTTTTGAGGTTGAAATTACATAAAAATGTCATTTGATTTTTTAAAAATTGTGATCATATCCTTGATAAAAATCAAATCTTATAATCAAATAATAACAAATATAATCTAATAGGATTTTCAGTAAGGTATAATGAAAAAAAAATCCTTTTAACAATGCATAAGTGAAATAGAAATACAATTACGCTCAATATTCATAGGCATCACACCCCCAATCCCCGCTTGAGATTTAGAAGTGATTGAAGCGTTAAGATATACAACACTGAATTACAAACTCCCGCTTATAACAGTTAACAAGCAATGAACCTAGCATGTTTTTACCAGTGTGAGTAAATCACAGCGGAAAGCAACTAAGTAATCATTTTTTTAAAACCAAAATAACAGACATTTAATTAATCATAAACTTTGGCACCAGCCAGTACAAGATTAGAAATACAACAAGCAGTAGAATCTATATCAATCAATTCAAATGTGAGAGACACAAGCTCTTTAGCAAGTCTATGTGCCACCCCACTTGCACCCCTCTTGACATGTCTTATTCTCCAATCGGAATTAGCAAATATAGTTCTTATTGTTGAAATAGACAACTAAAAACACCAGCATGGTCCTCCTTAGCTAAAATAGCATCAACAACTTGGGATGAGTCTCCTTCAAAATAAACATTCTACAGACCAAGCTCTTTGCAAAAGTAAGTTCTTGCTAGTAAACCCATTGCTTCAGCTATAGATAGCTCTACACAAAATGTTAGAGATTTCATCAAACTTGCAAGTACAAGACCAGCACCATCCCTAATAACAACACCAATACCAATTTTTCTTATATCAGCATTGATAGCTACATCCCAATTGGCTTTGACCCAATTTGTTGGAGGAGCTTTCCAGTGAAGAGGTTGAGGTCGTGAGGTAAAAATTGGCTGCCTTCTATTCTGCATAGCATCCGTATACTCAGAATATTCTTGTAAAGCATGGTTATATAGAGTTGCAGGATGTGAGAAAGTCCTTTCATAAATCAATTTATTTCTTCTAAACCAGATAGATCTAGTAATGACAGGAAACAAAACCAGTTCCTGTGGAGATAACCTCTCCATCATTTAAGTAAAAATTATATCAATAGCAATAGCATTAATAGGGGCTTTCTGGAAAACCTTAGATCCAAGTAACCACACATTTGTTGTTTAAGGATAGGACTAGAGAGCATGTCTAGGAGTTTCATCCTCTTGTAGACAGATAGGGCATATAGAATCAGCCAGAACATTCCTCTTATAGATGTTCAATTTTTTGGGGGGAGCATCAACACAAGCACACCACATGAATACTCGAACAACATTAGTTGTAGGTAAAGACTAGATCTTCTTCCATAGTAGTTGGAATTGCCATTGTTTAGAAGATTCCCCCTACTACAAGAAGAGAGTTTCATACATAAGTGGTATGCACTCTTGACAGAAAAATACCCATTTGAAGTTCCACTCCACACAAGCTTGTCTAAAATAGCTATTGAAGTCATAGAAATTTTCAAAATTTGTTAGATGTCTTTCTACGTAAAAATAACTTGAAGAAGATCCATATTCCACCAACCTTCATGTGTGTCAATTGGCTCTACAACCAAGGCATCTTCAAGTAGAGTGTTCATAGTAGATTGAATTCGATTGGAGCTTGCTTGTGTGTGGTAACCACTTTTCCTTCTAGACGTGAACTTGTTTACCATCACCAATCCTCCAGATAAGTCCCTCATTTAGTAGTTTTAGTGATTGCCAAATACTTCTCCAAATAAAAGAATGATTCGATCCCAATATAGTAGAAGAGATAGATGAATTAGGAAAGCATTTGATTTTGAAGATTCTGCTTGGAAGGGAATTAGGAGAATTCAACATTCTCCAAACTTGCTTAGCCAAGAGAGCTAAATTAAAGCACTCTAGATCCCTAAAACCAAGTCCACCATGGTGCTTCTCAGCACACAAAGTCACCCAATTCTTCCAATGAATCCTAGAACAATTATCCTGGTGACCCCACCAAAAATTAGAGATCAAAGAGTTAAGCTTCTTACACAGATTCTTATGCAATAAAAACAAACTCATACTATAGGTGGGTATAGCTTGCAAAACTGCTTTAATAGGAATCTCCTTCCTAGCCATAGAAAGAAATTGAGTTTTTCAATTCACCAATTTACTTCTCACTTTATCCACAAGACCATTGAATGCAGCCACTTTGGATCTTCCAACTAGAGATGGGAGACCCAAATACTTATCAATATTTGAAGAGGCCCTTAATCCTGCAATCTCCATTAAGTATTTTTGAGTAGAGTATCTGGTATTTTTGCTGAAGAAAAGAGAGTTTTATCTCTATTGAGAAATTGTCCCAAGGGAGATTCATATACACCTAAAATATGATTAAGCCTAGCCCATTCATGCATGTTTGCTTGACAAAATAAAAGGTTATCATTAGAAAAAAGAGATGGCTCATCCTCACCACACCTCTAGCTATAGGGACACCAAATAGATGACCATGATGTTGAGCAACATGTAATTGAGAACTTAAAGTCTCAGCACAAGGGATAAATAAGTAAGGTGATAAGGTCCAACCCTGTCTTAAATCCCTCTGTGGAGTGAACTTGTCAAAAGGAACACCATTTACCAGAACTGAGAATGAGGAGGAAGTAATGCATTGTAAAATCATGTCAACCATTATGCTAGCAAATTAGCAAGCAAGAAATAATGTCAACCCAATTTAGACATCATAGCTGCAGGAAACTCCCATTCAACACGATCATAGGCCTTGTTCACATCCAATTTTAAAGCCATGTAACCCTGTCTCCCATGAAGTGAGTATTCATAGTGTGGAGAGTTTCATGTGCAGCAATGATATTATCTGTGATTAAACGCCCAGGAACAAAGGTACATTAATTTGGGGAAATAATGGAGGGTAAAACCACTTTCATTCTATTGGCAAGCACCTTTGTAAATCACATTACAAAGGCTTATGGGTCGATACTCAGTTACTGTCTTTGGGTTCCTACCTTTAGGAATCAGTATGATGTATGTGTAATTTATATCAACAATATCAACACCGGCATTTAAAAAAGATAGCATAGCATGACATACTTCATCACCAACAATGGACCAGTGACTTTGATAAACATATCCATCAGGACCAGATGCTTTAAAAGGACAAATCTGGAAAAGGGCTGTTTCAATTTCCTCCCTTGTGCAAGGTTTTAATAGATCATCATTCATTTCAGGGGTAACTTTCTCTGTTAGAGCAGAAAGACATGTCTCTATGTTAGATGGAGAAGAGGTAGAAAACAACGTTTGATAATATCTTGTGAATAAACAACCTAGTCCCTTGGAATTTGTAAAACTATTCCTGTGTTCATCCAAGACTTGCGATATCTTGTTTATTTTCCTTCTTTGACTGCCATAATGATGATATTATTTGGTATTTCTATCTCCATGCTAAAGCCAAGTGACTTTTGCTCTTTGTTTCCATTTCAGATGCATTCTCTCAAGCAGACAATTGACTTCCTTTTGAAGACCTGTATACTCAACAAATTCAGCTATAAAAGTTTGTTGAAGAGTTTCAAGTCTTTTAATCTTATTTTGTAAACAAATTGACAGGATCTTTGCATGTACTCCATTTCTTTAGTTTTAACAGGCATCTATTTAACTGGCATCTATTTAACTTATTAGTGAGACAATCAAATCCCCAATAGAAGGAAGAGAATGAGACCTTACTTCCTTAACCACATCTTCACAATCATCATAATTGGACCAGTTAGCTTCAAAATGACATAAACTCTGATAAGCTTTTATCTGTTGGTTACTAGATTGAGTGGTAAGGAATATTGGACAATGATCAGAAGAGGAAGAAGCCAAAACCTAGACATCACCATTACCAAATGTTTCACACCAGATCTTTGTGGCAACAGCTCTATCTAGTCTCTCCATAGTGAAGTGTCATCTTTTCTATTATTTGACCATGTAAACTTCCCTTCGGAATAACCCAAATCACTTAGTTGACAGGTTTGTAACATTGTCCTAAAAGAATCCATTTGCTTTTCACAGTGTAACTTTTTCTTTATGAAAAGTGATCATTAAAATCACCTAAGTAGAGCCACTGCAAAGGTTTCAATAGAGATAAATGACACAATATATTATAGCCTTCATGTCTTCTAGCCACATTAGGATGGCCATAAAAATAGGTGAGCATCCAAGTGAAGTTACCAACATCATCAGTGATCCAAGAGTTAATATGTAACGCTCGTCCTTGTGGTGAGACTGTTTATAAAATATTTTAAAAAGGACGACGAGAATTACCGTTCCATTTAAAACTTTTCACTTGCATATCAGGGTGCAGGACTCCACGTTCATAAATTAAAATGTGCTTTAATAATAAAAGAGGTTTACAGCGGAAAACATCAATTTTAATAAATAAAAGACCTCTCGTACTTTTAAAACTCATGTCTAGACTTCCGTGCTCTTCCCCATGGGCCGTGTCCGTCCTGGCCGTTCAGTTCCTGTGGGGGGGGGGGGGGGGGAGGGGCATACATAAAACTAAAATGAGTCGAAGACTCGTAAGCATTATTTCATACAGTTAAAATATAACAACATAGGTTTTCATTCATGCATTCATCATTCGTACATACTATTACATGTATGCTTACGTATCATATGTGCGTTCGTTTGAAAACGTCACTGGACAGGATTTTTCTTTAATAGTCTTTCTTTTCGTAAAACATGTCTCCTGTCAGTGCCTTCATTTCTTCAAGAGTCACTGGACGGGGTTTTTCTTTTAAACATGGGCTTTCTTTTCGTAAACGTGTCTCCCATCAGTGCCTTCATTTCTTAAAGAGTTCGTGCATTCGTGCTTTCATGCATTCATGTATACATACATTCTTTCTTATCACTTTCATAGGCCGGTACACACTGTAATGTCCCGTGTGTTAGGGTTAGCGGCCCTATGGCCAATGGATTCGCCCGTGGCCGCGGGTTGGAATCCCATTCCGTTAGGGTGCAGCACTGGGTGCACTACCAGCACTACTCCCCGGCATTGCAATCTGCCCATTCATTCATTGGGTACCCCTTTTCATTCATTCATGTGGCCGTTACGTATTTTCATACATTTCATGCTTTCATTTCATTCTTTCATTCATTCATGGCAGCTCGAAAGCGCTGGAGCTTTTATTCTTTTCTTATCTTTCATTTAACATGTCCTTTCATGAAAAAACGTTCGTTTTCGTGAGAAAATATCGTTCTTTTAAAAGCATGTGCATAACATCATCTTTTCCTGGCATTCGTAAAATGTTCGTTAGTGGCATCGTAAAACTTTTAGAACGTCAGCTTTCTTGGCATCCACAAGCATCACCTTAAACATCATCTCTTATGGTGTCCATGAGCATCACCTCATGGTATCCATAAAAGCGTCGGTTCGTAGGATCCATAAAAGCATCTGTTTTCATGTCTTTCATGCATTTACATCAGTTCGTGGATTTTCTTAGAAAATACATACAATAGATACACCGTATAGTCATCCATTCACATGCGTACAATTAATATTTTGGGTGCGTAAATAGGGCCTGCCAAGGAGGGGCCGTACGTACTTATACATTTGAACACTTTGCATTTTCTTTCTTAAAACATCTTTTGTTTCTTTTCTTAAGCATCTTAAAGGAAAAACATTTCTTGTATTTTGGAAAACTCTAGAAGAGTATGAACGTAATGCTTACCTGGACTCCATGCTACTTGCATATCATATAGTCCATTCATGTGCTTGTCAAATGGCAACCTACATGCATACATATACCTTAACGTCATTCTCTATCCAGTGCATAAGCAACTTAAACTTAGAAAGCACAAGCTACACTTCACTTGGAACAATTTCCTTCTATCCCGTGTTCTTATGTGTTCCTTACTATGTTAAAACCTTCGGGGACCCATTACGGTCACCACATCTTCCAACTCAAGGTCTTGCCTCGAGTGCTCATTCACTAAAGTGAACCCATGATTCACCTTAGGATTAAGACACTAAGACCTCTATCTCATTCTTCTCATTAACCACGTTCCGATGCATGACTCAGACCAACTAAGTCACGCATCCCTTCCTTAGACAGTACACTCGTCACTATCTTCATGCATCTTAGCCCATACTAATCCTCATTCTCATTCATACAAACCACACGGTTCTAAGCTAACTCTGAGACTTGGGCACCGTGCAACTATACTCAGGACAGATTACCCATTACATATGGTGAATTCGTCCGGCACATGTCTCTCACCAGATTACACATGTACCTTACCCTTTTATCACCTAAGATCAACATATAACACGTTGATCACCGGCTTGTATAAACAAGCACCATACTCCGATACCAACCTTCTCTTAACCCGACTAACATGACTCTTAATGCTATCCGTCCCTTTTGACAAAGTTCATCCTAACACTTAACATGACAAGACTCCATTCATAACTACGTCTTATGTCACGTAATATAGCTCGAAACTATTCCCAAGGTACACCGTGACCTTGTCGGGTCACCCGACATCCTGCCACGTCAATTCCTAACTCATCACGAGTACGGTTCCTCACGTACTCCCGACACATCGTGACATCTTGTCACGTTCCCATTACGCCATTCCTACACTATCACTTCACCCATCACAAGCACGACTGTCAGTAACCACATCACGAAGTAACGTTGCCCAGCCATGCTTCCGCTGCGTACTCTTACACTTATTTCGCTACTTCATCCATATTTCCAGCCATAAGCCACAACACGGTGACACTTGTCACCTTAGACTACCGGCTACACCATAACTGCTTCGGGACACTGTTCCATAGTTCTTGCACTATTTACCATACTCTACGCCCATCATCCACTCAACCATCCTTATCTCTGAGACGCGCCACATGGTGTATCGCTGCACCTCATGGAGTACACTCCATGCATACTCCTTTCGCACATGCTACGCCACATCATCACTATGGCGTACCTGCCATATAGTGCATCAATCTACCATATGGAGTACATTCTGCATGTATTCCTCTCATACACACCATGCCACATCACCATTATGGCATATCCGCCACATGGTGCATCACTCCATCATATGGAGTACACTCTATGTGTACTCCTTTCACCCATGCTACAAATCATCACCACTATGGCGTACCTGCCATATAGTGCATCAATCCACCACATGGAGTACATTCCGCATGTACTCCTCTCATACACACCACGCCACATCACCATTATGGCATATCCACCACATGGTGCATCACTCCACCACACGGAGTACATTCCACATGTACTCCCTTCATACACACTACGCCACACAGAGTACACTCAGCGTGTACTCGTCCCATTCCACATACACCACGCCACCATTACAATACAGTCCACAACACTACACATCACACTTCCCAACTACGCCCAATACTTCACAACACACTACACAACACAACACATCTCCACCCAACACAGACATGCCCAACACTTCACATACGCATCACATCACATCACCACACTACACAGATTGCCCAACACTTCATTACACAGCACATCACAATACCACAACTCCACAAATACTAACAGCACAGTCCTCAACCTAGTCAACTAATCAATATCTAACATAAATACGAGGGATAGAGAGTTATACTATCGATGAGATAACCCGTGTTTTGCTCGTTGACCGTCACGGTCGAAGATGTTGGAAAGGTCGTACGTGATGGCTAAACCGCGTACGGTGACTGTTTAGGCATTTGGATAGCTAAGTGTGGTCTTGGAAGGGCTAGTGGTGGCCTTGTGATGGTGGCAATGAGCGTAACACGGCGGATCTAGCTGTGTACAGTGGCGATCAGCCACACGCAGTGGCTGTCCATCACGTGCAGTGACTACCCACCACTCAAAGTGGTGGTTTGGACCTAGGGTTCGGCTAAGGGAGGTGCGGTGGAGCTCATGGTGGCACTGGGGTGGCGCCACGATGGTCCACGGTGGTGGAGGGAGGGAATGGTCGTGCAAGAGGGGGGAGAAACCCGTAAGAGAGTGAGGGAGAGTGTGCATGCATGGGTGGCAGATCAGGGCCAAGGGTGGTTGGGATGGCTTGGTGGTGGCTTGAGGAGGCTGAACGTGGCGATTACACGCCGTGGGTGGCGGTGCACAACTGTGGAGGGTGTGAAACCTGTGCGTGAAGGAAAGGGAAGGCTCGTGCGGTGGAGGGAGGCTATGGGCCTTGGGTCACGTGGAGGAGGAAGGGGGATGGAAGGGGAAGCGCATGGAGGCGCTTGGTGGCCGTGGGTGGCCGCGGGTGGCCGCGGACGGCGGTGCAAGGAGGAGAAATGGGTTAAAAACTAATTTCGGCTACTTACTGTGAGGAGAGAGAGAGGGCTGCGTGTGGGGGACTGAGCTTGCTGGAGGGTGGTGGCCGGTGAGAGGAGCAGCTACCGTGGAGGTGGTGGTGCCGTTGGGCTGCTCACGGCGGTGCAATGAGCACCAAGCCCATTCAGGCTGTGCACTGCCGAGGGAGAGGAGCCGGTGGTGGCGGCAGTGAGGGCTGCCGACGCACGGCGGCGCCGGGTTGAGGCATGGAGCGATTCGGCGTGGAAAGTGTAGCATGCAACGAACGCTAAGGGGAAGAGGAGAGAGAGGGAGCTGAGGAAAAGTGAAGAAGAAGAGAGGGGTCTGGGTATACCCAGTCCCTTCGTCTGGGGATCCACGTAACGATTTAACGATGGATCTTAAACACTGAATTAAAATGCATAAACATTAACTTAATTAAAAGCGCTTAGAGGAATTAAGGTAGAATATTATTTTAAACTAACTTTAGTTTATAAAATAATATTATTTTATCATTAATAAAATGATGAAGTCTCACTTAACATATTAAAGAGAATAAATAAAAGTTTTCAACATAATTTAAATCTCATAATATCTTAAATAGTTGAAATTATTTTAATAATGGTATTAAAATGATTTCTGACAATTATAATATTTTTGGAGCTCTTCAAGAATATTATAATTGTCATATTTAAAATCAAGTTTTGTTCAATAACACTGAAAATACTCTTTATAAATATTTTCAGTACATTTAAAACACTGGGCGTGCCCTAGAAGTCTTACAATATCTTTGAAGACACGACATCGGGATTCGACATGCATGACGAGGCTCGTAGTCGTTAGAGAGAAAGGGCGGACGGTTTACATAATTTCCGTCCTCAACACTTGCTTACATAAGAAGGAAGGAATCTTACGTAAAAAAAAAAGAACGTACATCAGAAAGAGAGAAGCGTACGTAAGAAGGAAGAAGCGTACGTAAGAAGGAAGGAGCGGGGTGTTACATAATATGCCTTTGAGAGTAACAATGAAATGCAAGTTGTACATCCTCTTTCCACAATAAAGCCAAACCTTTGCCTCTACCAATACCATCTATAGTGAAAAGGCGATGAAACCTCAAGTGCACTTTCAATCTGTCCATTCTATTTTTCTATAACTTAGTCTCCTTCAGAAATATAATACTAGACTTTTTCTACCTAAGTATATGGTCAAGGTCTTGAACTATCCAAGGGTTGCCAAGCCCCCTGCAGTTCCAACTTAAAAGCCTCATATCTCTCGGCTGGGTTGAGAATCAACCGCCACTGATAGATCTAGAGTTGGACACAAAGAATGAGTCCTTCTTGATGTTTTTGGAGCATCCTCACTAGCCAGAGGAGTACCAACATACATTTTCCTCTTCTTTATCTATACAGACTTAGTGGATGTAAAAGCACAACCCACTGCATTACCTCTTAATCTTTTCTTCCATTTTATTGAAGAATCCATGGGAGAAGTATCTAATGCAGACACCTTAATCTTCAACTCTACTTGAGAAATAAAAGACTTCAACACAAGGGGATCAATCTGAGAAGTTATATGCAAGTTAGACTCATGCTAGACCACATGGATTCCTTCTTCAGAGGCAGGGCCTGAACTTCTACAAGGAACAGGTTTGGTAGTTATCAAAGGTTAGGTTCATAGTCAAAAGACTTACCAATCAGATTCCCATGTGACTGGTCAACAACAGACCACATAGGATCTAGGTTTTTGTCAGCCAATACTTGTTTGTCAAGCACAGAACAACCCATCTCCATACTGTCACCGTTACAATTGTCACTAACCTTGTCTGGCATGGGTAACTGCTTGTCGGATACATCTTGAGATGACCTCTTTGAATGAACATCCACAAACCTACCAATCCCAACATGTTGAAGAGGGCTAGAAGCCCTATGCAAGAGCCATATTGTCGAAAGGCTGATGATCCTGAAGGAAGTGAAGCCCCCTTTTGTGGATAAATACACCCAGAGTGTGTAATCATATCACAATGAAAGTAAAACCTGGGTAATCTTTCATAGTCGAAAGATATAAATATGCACTTCTCATCCAATAACATCATCTTCCCCCCCCCCCCCCCCCCCCCATAACTAAAGGTTGCTTTAAATCAATTTCACCAAGTATATGCAGAGATTTTTCCCACCTATTACCATGAGTATCAACCTCCACATGTAGCACATTACCAATAGAAGCTCCAAGTTTAAAACCAATTTCAGAGTTCATACATCCAAAAGGTAAATTATGCAATTGTACCCAAATGAATGTATGAGAAAAAGAGATATCAGAGGGTGGAGTGATACCATCAAACTAGTTCGAACATATAAGATTCTGATCGAATAAACACGATTGCCCATCCTAAATACGATCTAACTCATAGACAGAAGCAAATTAAAAAATTAAAGTGTTTTCACCTACTTCAACAATGTTAATTGTAGCTTCTGTTTCCCAAACTTTTAGCATAGTAGTTTTGAAGGCATCATGGTTGATGCGCTTTTTAGCCATGATCATACTAATTAAACAACACTTCCTGGACTCAAACGTAGCCCAAATATCATCTGTAACAGCCTGCTAGAAATTCAATAGTGGAATTTCTATAGGCTTTAGGAACCTCGTAGAAAAATCGTAAGTTTTCATGAATCGATCAATTGCGTAGGTTTTAGTCTGTCAACATAGTCACTGTTATCACTTACTATAGTGTCATAAGTGAGATTTTATTTATTTGAGATAGTTAAAAGAGCCAGAATGCAATATGGTTTGCGCCATTAGACTCATAGGAATATTTAGAATTTTATGGCACAATAATCTCATTTTCAATTTTCAGACGAAACACTTGTTCAAAAATGTGTTTTTGTTTCGAGGCATTTCGGGTTTGAATTTCAATAAATGAGTTGCACATTTAGGTTCACTTTTCTCGGAGTGAATAGTAACCTCGAAAGTAGCACTAAGTGCAGTGTTTTCAAAATCACAATGTGAAATGTCCAAATCAGGTTAGAGAAGTTTTATTTGGACACTTAGAAAGATCTTATCCACACTTGGTGAATAGTATTGGATATTTGGCATCAAGCGGAACCATGAGATGTAAATGTGAAGGAAATCAAAGTGTGAGATCATGCCACCTAAGCAAAACGCTATTTCATCCAACCAACAGAATTGTGCCAAACCAAAGAGGGTTTCAACTCTAGTGAAACCCTAAATACTTAGAATCCAATTGAAATCCCAAAAACTTGGTTGAAACCGAAACTCTAAACGGTTTCCCCAAGCCCTAAAGTTGGCCTCCAAACTCTATTTGATCCGATTTCTAACATTGTGTTCAATTACTTAATTAAATCACTTCCACATGCTATTAATTCATAAAATTCATGATATGACATCATTATTCAACCCTTTAAACTTTAGAAATTTGATTAGGCCAAATAAAATTGGATTTGGGCTTGATAGCATCTCAAACCCTCACCAAACCCTCTTTAAACTCCAAAATGAAGCCCACTTGTTTAAGGCCCATGAGGCTCACGAATTTTGGCCACCTTAGCAAAGTTTCTTGAGGAAATTGCCACCCACTCAACGCTGACCATACACTGCTCATTTGTTTTTTGAATAAAACTGATCTCATTAATCAACTCCAAACTCATACAATTCAAATCAGTGTTACAAAGAAACCAAGATAGAAGTGCTGATCTCAGTGCCTCATTTCCTTAGAAACCACTTGAAAAATACAAGATGGGCACAACTCAATGTCATACATGTCTTCAGTACACTCGTAAGCCGCTTGAGCAAGCCTGTGAGCTACCATGTTAGCCTCCCGGTGTGCATGTGAGATGGACCAAACAGCAACTGAGTTTAGAATCTCTTTGGCATCTAATATGAGGCAGCCACCTAAGCTCCAGTTAGGACTGTCTTGGTTCATTTGGTCCACTACCTGCTTTGAGCCTCATTTCCTTCAAAGGTCTGTTAGCACAAAGGGCACCTATCACTAGACCATGGTGATCTCTGATAATTACCCCGATGCCAATCCTTCCCATTCTCGTTTGTACAGCTGCATCCCAATTCACTTTCAGACATCCTGCTGCAGGCTTAGTCCATTTGTGGACCCTTGTCATGTTCTCAGAGTTAGCACCAACCTTCTTCTGCATAGCCTCATTATGAAGAGATAGTTCTGTCCTAGCCTGTGCAGTGATTTCTCGAGGGCGTTTGAAGGCCTTCCCATGTAATACATCATTTCTTCTCGCCCATATTAGCCTCATTGTAATGACTACCTCATTTAACTCCTCTGAATCAAGTTTGCCAATCAATTCTGCCCAGATATTAAAGAACAAATCACTATGAGAAGATGATTTTTGCACTATTATTGGACCTTGACTCCAAACATCTTGGGCACCACTACATCCCCATAATGCATGCCCAGAAGTCTCATGTTCTTTCTTGCAGATTAAATAGATGCTGTCCTTTACCACCTTTCTTCTTTTCAGGTTTGCCATAATGGGTAATACTTCATTACATGCCCTCCAAACAAACATTCTGGTGGCAGGGGGTACCTTGAGCTTCCAAATGGACCTTCATACCAGACAGTCCATTGTTTTGCCTGAAGACTCTCCTATTTGCTCTCTTTCCAATTCTTTGCCAAGATAGTACCCACTTTTAACAGTGTAGATTCCATTAGGAGTGAATTGCCAGATAAGTTTGTCTTCTCTTCCTCCTAAGCTGATGGGTATAGCTTTTATGCCCTCTCTTTCCTGAATAGAAAATAGTTCAGCTATGAGAGACTCCTGCCATATCTTCAATTGAGGATCGATAATGTCACTGACTTTGTCACACTAGCAGTCAGCATCTCGAGGGGTCACAATTTTTTGTCCAGGTAAAGAGGGTATCCATCTCTCATGCCATATGTTAATCTGCTGTCCATTTCCAACCCTCCAATTGATGCCTTTTTTTAATAGAGATAATCCAGCATGTATTCCTCTCCATGCAAAGGAAGGCCCAGTCCCAAGCTTTGCATCAAGCAAATTTCCTTGTTTGAAGTATTTTTGCTTTAGGATTTGTGCCACTAGGGATGTAGGATTTTGGAGTATCCTCCATCCCTGTTTGGAGAGTAAGGCAATATTAAAGCATTTTAGATCTCGAAATCCAAGCCCTCCCATATCCTTCCTGCCACTAAGTTGCTCCCATTTGACCCATTGAATTTTTGAAGAGTCTTCATTGAAACCCCACCAAAACCTTCTTAGTATCTGGTTTAGTTTCCTTGTTATAGAAGTTGGTAGAAGGAACATCCCCATTGCATAGGTGGGAATGGCTTGAAGCACAGCTTTGAGCAAAATTTCCTTTCCTGCTGCAGAGAGAAATTTGGTCCTCCAATTAGAGACCCGAGACCAAGTTCTATCAATTAAAGAGTGGAAAGAGGCAATCTTCTTCCTACCCACCAAAGAAGGTAAACCCAAATATTTCTCAAAATTGGAGGTGGATTGGACCCCTGCTAGACGCATGATCTGTTGTTGGGTCATCAGTGTGGTGTTCTTGCTAAAAAAGATAGCAGACTTGTCCTTGTTTATAACCTGTGCTGATCCTTTCTCATATAGCTCGAGGATCTTGAGGACACAATTAATTTCCTCATACTTGGCTTGGCAGAACAAGAGGCTATCATCAGCAAAGAAGAGGTAGTTTACTTTAATAGGACCTCTGCCAATAGCCACAGTGGTTAAATAGCCACATGCCTCAGCATGTTTAAGGAGAGAAGAGAGGGCTTCAGCAGAAAGAATAAACAAGTAGGGGGACAAGGGGTCTCCTTGTCTAAGGCCTCTCGAAGGTACAAAATTTTTCTGAGGTTCTCCATTGACAAGTATTGAGTAAGAAACAGAAGAGAGGCATGCTTTTGTGATATGGATCCAATGACCAGGAAAGTCCATTTTGATCATGATTGCTTCAATAAAATCCCACTCAACCCTGTCGTAAGCTTTACTCATGTCTAATTTTAGAGCCATGAATCCTTTCTTCCCTTTCATTTTAGAGTTCATAGAGTGGAGGACCTCATAGGCTACCAAGGTGTTATCAGAGATGAGCCTTCCAGGCACAAAGGCACTCTGATTAGGGGCAATGATTTGAGGCAGTATGTGTTTCAGTCTATTAGCCATGGTTTTTGACACAACCTTGTATATAACATTACAAAGGTTTATGGGTCTGTAATCCACTACTCTTGTGGGGCTTTGAACTTTGGGAATAAGAGTAATAAAAGTGTCATTAACCTCACTGAGAGATCCACCATGATTGAGGAATTCAAGAGCAAAATTACATACTTGATCCCCCACTACCTCCCAGTTTTTTTGGTAGAATTGGGCAGGGAAACCATCAGGGCCTGGCGACCCAAGGGATTCATTTTAAAAACAGCTGCAGTGATTTCCTCCCTAGTGAAGGGCTTTAAAAGCCAGGCCTTCATGTCCATGTCTAATTTGGTGTCCATTTCTTGTAGACATTGGTCAATAGATAGAGGTTGGGAAGAAGTGAATAGAGAGGAGAAAAAACCTGTGAATACCTCACCAATTTCAGATTGGTCAGTGACAACCCTGCCTTGTGAATCCACTATGCTTTTGACTACATTGATCTTCTTTCTCTGGCTAGCTTGCATGTGGAAGTACTGAGTGTTTCTGTCCCCATGTTTCAGCCAGTGTTGCTTTGCCCTTTGCTTCCACTTCATATCATTAGCTGTAATGGCAGTAACCACCTCCTCTTGAATTTGTTTCATAGCTGCCACGTGCTCGCCTGTACCATAATTCTGAAGATGCCCAATATTTAGAGTCCCATTTTTAACAATTTGATCCTCTTGTTGCTTAAGAGTTTGCCTCCATGTCATGAGACCCTTTTGGCATAGATCAAGCTGTGTTCTTAAGGACTTAGCCTGACAATCTGTTATACCAGCATTTTACCAAGCCTCACCCACCACCTTCAGACATTCTTCCTTTACCTCCCAGGCCATCTCATATCTAAAGCACCATCTTCTTTTCTTCCTCCCATTAGAGGTATTGTGTAAACTAACTGACAAGGGGGAGTGATCAGATCTAATGGCAGGAAGAACATTATAGACACCATGCCTATATAAATCAATCCATTCTTTATTGCCAAAAACTCTGTCAATTTTTTCCTTTGTAAAGTCATTACCACTTATGTTATTTGACCAAGTAAACCTTTGCCCATATGAATGAATGTCATGGAGACCACAGTATTCCACTGCTTGTCTAAAGTCCTCAATTTGTTTATATGGTCTGCTGGCACCCCCCATCTTATCACTCTGATGAAGAATCTCGTTGAAGTCTCCAGCACATAACCATGCTATGGAAGTGGTGGGTTTTAGCATCTTAAGTAATTGCCAACTACTGCCTCTCTTCCCTGTGTCAGGATGTCCATAGAAGCCCGTGAATTGCCATGCTGGTCCATTTTCTTTCTCCTGGATCAGAGCACTAACATGCCATTTAGTGTAATTTATGATGTTAACACACCATTCATCTCTCCAAAGGAGGGCAATGCCCCCACTAAGCCCCATACAATCTACTGTAAAGCATCCATCCATTTGCAATAACCTCCTAACTGCCTCCATTTTATTCCTTCTGCATTTAGTCTCTACTAGGAACACTAAATTGTGGTACTTTTCCTTAGATAAATTCCTAAGGACCTTAACTGTCCGAGGGTTCCCAAGCCCTCGGCAGTTCCACACTAGAATACTCATTTGTCATGGCAGGGCTGGGAACCAGCCTCTGCCTTAACCATTGGAATGTCTGTGCTAATATACCTTCTTTTATTGTTTTTTGGAACAACCTCCTGCAATGTTGAGACCCTTTTACACCCCCTTGCATACATGTTTCTGGCATTGAATTTTGGGTTGTCATCTATTTTTGGTTTACTATTGCCTTTTGTGTTAGTTCCACTCTCTCGGGCCTTCCTTTTCCATTTCCTCAAAGTCTTCAGACCCTCACCCTTTGCCATTGGCATTATAATACCTTCCCCAGGTGATATATCGAGATCCATCCTTCTCTCATCATGTTGGAGAGAAAAAGCTACACCAAGAGTGGTTGCACCCATGCTGTCATAATTGGAATTTTCCTTCGTACCCCTTTGAAGCCCTGTACTCCTCATAGTGTCATGGGGGCTATGTGTCCCCGACAAAATATTAGCTGCCAAATCCTCTCCCACGTGGGAACACTGGATCTCCTGAGGGCCACCAGAGTCTAAACACCTAGCACCCTCCTTTCCAAACATAGCCTTTTCCTTGTCAGAGGATTGACTTACACCCTGACTCCAGGCCATATTCCCGATGCATTCATCCTTAGTAGCTCCTTCTCCTGCGTTCTCTTCTGTAGGTGACCCTCCCTTCTTTCCCGTTGACATCTTCTCCATTTTCTCTACCACCTCTTTTGAGTGGACGTCTGATGTACATTGCACCAACACATCTTGGACCATAGTACCCTCTCCCCCTTTCTGACCCGTCTGTTGATTGTTTCCTCCCTTTGAACCACCGTATCTACACCTATCGAAGATGTTTGTGTTCCTGGGTTGTCCTCGAAGCCAAGGACCATACTGGGGTGGAGGCAATGTTTCTCCTTGCTGAGTATTACGAGCTGTTGAGCAGCCTTTACCTTTGTGATTGAGAATTCCACACTGAAAACAAAAATTTTGCAGCCTCTCGTATTTGAATGAGATCCAGTGTGGTTTGTCATCCAGCCTTAACCATTTCCCTCATAGTAACGGTTTGTTGAGGTCCACAGCTACCCTTACTCTAAGGCATCTTCCCCATGCACGTCCATCTGCTTCTGCTTCTACTCTAATGATCGGGCCTATAGCCTCTGCAAGCTGCTCACCGAAGCCTTCTGTCATGACTGTTAGTGGAAGGTTGTGTAGTTGTATCCAAAATGGCTCAAAACAGAACTTCAACCCATCAATGGACTCTTTCTCATCCACCTCCATCATGGTGAGGAGGTGTTTGTCAAAAAACCATGGACGTCCACTCAGCACCTTTTCTTTGTCTTCCATTTTCTGAAATTCGATCAAGAAGCACTGATCACCAAGCTCCTTAAAGGTCACCCACCCATCCAACCTCCATATTTGAGACATTGTGGTTCTGAATCCTTCACTATTCACTCCCTTCTCTGTCATGGCCTTCCCAACAATACAATACTTTCCTTTTTTTTCACCATTGTAGCCCTTCTGCTGGACATGGAAGCATGCACTTTCTTCTTTGGAAAGGTGTAATCTTTCCCAATGTGATACCAAGTCCTCCGCCTCCATCGCTTCTTTCTGCTAAAACAATACTATCAAACAAACAAAACCAACTCACCGAAGTGAGACTTAGACCTTTGTTAAAGCAACAAAGGCACTAGAGCCTCACACTTTCTCCCAGAGAAAGGGACGGCACTCTTCTTAACCATACATTGCTCATGACAAACCCAAAGTCGTCATGATGTGAAGGCCAAAGGCCACCTCACCATCACCCTTCTCGTGGAAGTTTCCTTGGCTGAAAACCACTCACTATTTGCACCTTTTTGTGATGCGGGCTAGTTTGGGTATGTGAATACTCCACTACTATTCTTATTTTATTATTAATTTTCACCTACTTTTCACTACTATTCAATATTCTATTATTATTTCTTCACTACTATTCACAGAATATCTAAGATCAACTCACTACCCAAACGCAATCTAATCACCATCCATCAAGGTGTCACTCAAGCCCATACTTCACTTTTCAAAAGGTATTAGGCATGCAAATCATCATTTCACTCACTTCACCCTTTTCATTTCAGTTCTTGTAAGAACACTTATAAGCTCTCTTGGACAGTTTTTGAGCCTTTTTGCATGCCCTTTTAGAACCCTTGTATTATTTTCGCACAATAATTCCTTCATTCAAGTTTTTTTTCTCTGAGTCTAGCTTATGTGGGTACCTTGTTTGTTTGATTTCATGATTATTTGCCGGTCAAAAGTTGTTTTAACCTTAGAAAGGTCAATCTAGGCAGTAATCTGGATAATGTGTTGTCTTTTGGAGTTTTTGACCAAGCTAATAGACAAATCTTGGTCCGAAATTTTTATGGAGTATTTTCAACATGTTTATATTAATATTTTTTGTAGATTAGTTGTATGATTAAAGATTTTGATGAAAGATTTTCTTAGATCTAAAAGGTTAGAAACTGGAAAAGGAAAAACAGTTTCTGTTTCAAGAAATTTTGGATCTTTTGTGGTTTAATCTTACTCCAATGACTTTGATATTTTTATTTGATGATACTAATCCTTTTTATATACATGTTAGAATTTTAGTTTGAGGATTTTTTATGTTAGTTTCAAATATATGAATTTTTATGTAAGAGAATACTCAATTGGGTCAAAAGTTTGATGTTTTCGGCTAGATCCATGTTTTGGTTTATTTTTAGCAATGTGATTTAAGTTTAATGCTTGGATCTAATTTAGGAAATATTTTTAAATCATATGATGTTTTGGTTTGAAGATCTTAAACCATAATCAAACACTTGTGATTCTCAACTAAAGAAAAAGGTAGGATCCTCTTGTGTAGATTCCAATCATCATTAATCCTAGCCAAAAATATATGTCACACATCAAGTAAAATTACATTAATCCTAGCCAAAAAAAAAAAATTGAATTCACAATTCTACTTCACAACTCACATATATATGCAACAAATCTACTTCCCAAACCTAATTCAGAATTAGAAACTAGTGAAACCTAATTCAAAACTCACAAATCTACTTCATAGTTCACAAATCTACTTCACAATTTACAAATCTAATTTAAAAATCCACAATTCACAAACCTAATTAAGAAACCAAAGAAAACAACATAACTAAATGTATCAACGATTTAACTATCAAGCATTTCAGGTCAAGCAAAAATATTATCCTCATCAAAGAACAATAACCAAAATAGGCATAAAATGCTTTACACTCAAATCACCAAACGTTAATAAGCAATTTTAATCAATTAACACAGTTTATTAAAAACAATTTGTACCAAACCATCAAAATCTCAGACCGTGCACTAGATGCAATTTGTGGCAGTGTGCGGTGTATTTTTCTGGTGGACACCAGTAGGGGTGTAAAACAGTCGGTCCGGTCAGGTCCAGCGATGGGTCCATCATTTTCCCGAACCAAACCAGACCGAACACCCCCATAGGGACCGGACCAGTAGTCATCGGTCCGGTCGGTCCATTAGGTCTGGCCTATTTTTTTTAAATCAATTAATAAAAACAATTTATTTAAAATACTAAATTAAATTAAGTGACTTATTAACGTGGATTATGTAACAAAATCAATAAAAAAATATTTTATAAGGTCAATGATAATAAATTAGATGAAAATGATATTATTAATTTATATAATTACTAGATAATTAACTAATTGATATTATATATTAGTTAATTCATAGAATGTTAACAAGTGTTAATAACATATTTAAAATTTTATATTGTTAATAGTGATAGGTTAGATGAAGATATATATAAAATATTGTTAATTTATAGAATATTAACAAGTATTAATAACATATTTAAAATTTTATATTGTTAATTGTACAATTATTATATAAATAATACATATAAAATATATTTTTTATTTTTATTTTTTATTCGGTCGGTCCGGTCTGGTCCGAGAAATCTCCACCCAAGGACCGGACCGAAGACAGAAATTCCCTTAATTACTGGGCCGAAACCACCCGGTTTACACCCCTAGACACCAGCAATGGTTGCGGCAACGTGCAGAGTGGCTTGGACGGAGGGGCTGGAGAAGGGAGTCAGCGACGTTTGGTTGCTAGAGTTTGAGTCAAAGGGACCAAGGGAGTGAAAGGGAGAATGGGAGGGGATGCCCAATAATTCATAGGGCATGAGTTAAAACAACGCCGTTTGGATTGAAAATGAACCTAAATGGCGCCGTATCAATATACAGGTTATTAAAAATACTGAGTTGCATGAAATGACGTAGTTGTCGCAACTATGTGTGAAATTTTGATTCATTCACAGCCTAAACGACGCCGTTTAGGCCAAATTTCACCCTAACCGGTGCCTTTTTTTTTTGTATGTGTAAGTGCTTTTTTTTCTCTCCTCTTTTTGGCACATAAATTAATTAAAAATGTTATTTAATTTAGTAAAATTAAAATTAAGTGAACTCTTTAATGTGGATTATGTAACTAACTCATTAAAAAAATAATTAATTATAATTATATTTATGATGTTAATAGTTACTAACTTAGAGTATGTAAATGTATTATGATAGTTAATGCATAATAATTAATTATAATTATATTAACATTTTGTATATGATTAATGAATAATTTGCAACTTAGGTATTTTACAAATAATTTACCTAATTACTTTAATTATATGTAGATAGTAATTAGTTAATGCCTAATGGTGATAGGTTAGTTAATTGATATAATATATTAGTTAATTAAAAGCATATTAGCAATTGTATATTTTATATTTTACATTGTCAATGATGATAGGTTAAATGAAAATTACATAGTTATTATATAAAAAATATTTAAAAATATGTATATTTATATTTGGTCGGATCGGTCTAGGGTGAAATAACCCCACCCCGGGACTGGTCCAAGAACCGAAAATTTTACAATGGAAGGCCAAAACCGACCAGTCTTTCCATCGGTCCAGTTTGGAACGATTGAAAACTTTGCATCATCAAACCAATGGGACCTTTGCATCATCAAACTGACCAGCCCTAGTCTCCACTGGGACCTTTGCATCATCAAACCAAGGTTTCACCTCTGCCTTAGGAGCTCTCTCGGTTTCTCTCTAAACTAGTGATGGAATAAAAATGCAAAGTGTGAAGGAAATGCATGGGACGTGGAACATAGAGAGCGGGGGCTGACATGGGGTGGCTGAGTGACCCTTGGACGAGAGGCTGGCAACCAAAAGGTGGAGGAAAAGTGGTTTGCACTGCTGTTGTCCCCTGCTGCCAAAATTGGCCGAGTGGATGGACTAGGGGTAGTCTTTTTTATTCCCATCAAGTGAGTATTGGAGGCTAGCCATGAGTGGTATGTCAGCCATAGACTTGGCCTGGGGAGGAGGAAGAAACTTCCTCAAGAACGTTGGCTTAGAGGTGGTTTTCATTGAGCCAAAAATGGGCCTAACTGAGTGGGCTTTAAATTGGGGTATAAATGAGGTTTAATTTAGGGTTTCGGTTGGACAAGCCCAAATCAAATTTTGATGACCCAATGTAATTACCAAGATGTAAGAGAATGATTAAGGGTGTATGAATATATAATAGCAAGTGGAAGTGATTAATCCAAATGATTAAGCACTTAATCAAAACTAGGTGGTTTAGGGTTTGGAAACCAAGTTTAGGGTTTTGACCAACACATGAGATTTACGGTTTTGGTTGGATTCTGTAGAAACCCTAGAATAGGAAGAGTATTTGGGAAAATATTCCTCTTGTTCGTAAACTCTTATTTCACAAATGAGAATGAACAGTACATAATTACAATGAGAAAACTGATTTATACATATGTCCAAAATAGTTATAAGCTAACTAACTTAACATAACTAAGGGACAAAAAAGTAACTTTTGCCAGCTAAGTTTATTAGCTCTAATACTCCCCCTCAAGATGGAGCATGAAGATTATGAATGCCCATCTTGAATAAGAGAAAATGAAACTGAACTTTGCCAAGAGCCTTGGTCAAGATGTCCGCCAATTGATGAGTTGAAATGACATAGAAAGTTTTGATGACACCTTTGGCTTGTTGTTCCCGTATGAAGTGGCAATCGATTTCAACATGCTTTGTGCGAGCATGATGAATTGGATTGGCTGCTAAGGATAAAGCAGATTTACTGTCACAATATAAAGCTGCAAGTGAGTGATGAGGAATGTGTAAGTCATGAAGAATTTGTAATATCCAAATTACTTCACAACTAGTTGATGCTAAGGCATGATACTCTGCTTCAGCTGAACTTCTGGACACTGTAGATTGTTTCTTAAATCCCCAAGAAACCAATGAGTCACCAAGAAAAAGGCAAAACCCGGTAATAGATCTCCTGCTATCAACATATGCAGCCTAATCAGAGTCAGAAAAATCTCTAATTTGTGTAGAAGATGAAGCAGGAAAATATAACCCTTGAGCAGGAGTCCCTTTGACATATCTAAGGACTCAGTAGGCAGCATCTAAATGTGATTTGCAAGGCTTGTCCATGAATTGTGCTAGGGAATGAACTGAATATGACAAGTCTAGCCGGGTTATGGTAAGATACAATAATCGACCAATGAGCCTCCGATATTGAGATGGATCTTCTAAAAGATTGACATATGATTTTGTCAATTTAAGTTTGGAATCCATAGGAAATAGAGCAGGTTTACAACCAAGATAACCACTATCTTCCAAAACTTCAAGAGCATATTTACGTTGAGAAATAGAAATTCCAACAGTATTGCGAGCTATTTCTAAACCCAAGAAATACTTAAGCTGACCCAAGTCTTTGATCTTGAATTTGTCATGAAGATAAGACTTCACTTGAGTGACACATGACATGTCATTGGAAGCAATTATGACATCATCAACATAAATCAGAAGTGCTATAAAAGAAGAATAGTGTACCTTCGTGAACAAGCTATAATCAGCTTTAGATTATTCATAACCCAAAGATAATAGAGCAGTAGTCAATTTTTGAAACCATTGGCGACTGGCCTGCTTCAATCCATATAAAGATTTCATTAATCGACATACTTTGTGTTCCCCTTCTTGTGCAAAACTCGGTGGTATCACCATGTAGACTTCCTCGTCTAAATTGCCATGCAAAAAGGTATTATTCACGTCAAGTTGTTCTAAAAACCAGTTTTGACTTGCAGCCAAGGCCAAAAAACAACGAACTGTTGTCATTTTGGCAATAGGAGAGAATGTTTCAGCGTAGTCAATTCCCTTCTTTTGTGTGAAACCTTTCGCCACAAGGCGTGCTTTATATCTTTCAACACTATCATCAACCTTATATTTCACCCTATATACCCACTTGCAACCAATTGCTTTCTTACCAAGAGGCAAGTCAGTAACTATCTAGGTTTTGTTATTTTCAAGAGATAAGATTTCGGCATTCATAGCTTATTGCCATTTAGTATCTTTGGCAGCTTGTTTATAAGTTTTGGGTTTAGGATGAATTGAAATAGAAAGGCTGAAAGCTTTATGAGCAGGAGAAAAACGAGTGTAAGAAAGATTCCTTGAAATGTCAAAAGCTTTATTAGAAGCCTATTGTGTGGAACTCGAAAGGAGTGAAGAATGATCAAAAGTTTGAACCATTTTGCAATGATTCTCCTGCAAAGAAGATGGTGATTGTCTAATCCGAGAAGATCTCCTAGGAATAACATCAACCAGATCATGATGGTCTGGACTAATGTCATTAGAAGGAGCAATATCAACTAATAGAGAGGAATTAATGTCATTAACACAGACAGGAAGAACAATATCAGATTGATGATCACAAGAATGATTTTGATTTTTTGAAAGGAAATGAATTCTCATGAAAAATAACATCACGAGAAACAAAAATGAGTATATAACCCTTAGTACCATATGGATAACCAAGAAATACACATTTCTTAGCTGAGTATCAAATTTGGCTTTATGACGAGAGACATTAGTAGCAAAACATAAGCAGCCTAATACCTTCAAATGAGAATAAGAAGGTTTATTTGAAAACAAAAGCTCGTAAGGAGACTTATTGTTTAACAAAGAAGTAGGAGATCTATTGATTAAGTATGTAGCTATCATGATACAATCACCCCGATAGGATAAAGGAATGTTGGATTGAAATTTGAGAGCCCTAGCAACATTTAATATGTGCTGGTGTTTCCTTTCAGGGACCCCATTTTGTTGTGGAGTGTATGGACATCTATGTTGATGTATAATGCCTTTGGAAGACAAGAGAGTGGACAAATTGAATTCTGTTCCATTATCAGAATGAAGAGTTTTGACTTTGTATGCAAATTGTGTTTCAACCATAGTCAAGAAGGACTCAATTGTGCTACCAGTTTGAGACTTGAATTTTAACAAATAAATCCAAGTACAACGAGTGAAATCATCAACTATTGTTAAAAAAATAGTGATAACCATTATTAGTAGGAACAACAAATGTCCCCCAAAGGTCACAATGGATAAGCTCAAAAGGAATAGTGGATTTAATTGAGCTAATAGGAAAAGAAGATCTATGATGTTTAGCTAATGGACAGATTTGGCGTTGATCATTATTATGATGAAAATTTACATAAGGAATTACATCATGTAACAAATGCATTCGAGACAAAGACATATGTCCTAATCTACTATGCCACAAGGTAAGTTTATTTGCAGAAATTGAAGATGAAATAGAATTGAAAGACAGAGAAGGCAAAGATTGAGAGACAGAACATGAAAAAGAACTAGAGTTCAGCAAATATAATCCATTCTTTTGATTAGCCACTCCAATCATTTTCCAGGCAAGCAGGTCCTGAATTAAGCATTTGTCAGTCAAAAATATCATGGCAAGATTTGAAGTTGAGGTAAGTTTGTACACAAAAATCAAATTGAAAGTAAATGAAGGAACATATAGAACATGATGTAAGGTTAATCTTGCCGTAAGCATAACTGAGCCTATATGAGACACAGATACAGAGTGAACATTTGGTAGGCTAACAGTGGCATTAACAGGTGTACGAGGTGAAGTAAAAAGAGACCGAGAACAGACCATGTGATCTGTAGCTCCACCGTCAACAATCCAGTTTTGTGAGGAAATGGAACTAAGACAATGCATTGCAGCAGAACTAACAGAACAAAAATGAGAGGAAATACCTACCATGTTGACATAACTGGGAGGTGGTGAGGGATCAGGTTGTGGAGAAATGCCTAGAGGTGAATCTGATTTAATTTGAAGTTGGAGAACATTGAGAAGCTGTTGAAGTTGCTCTTGAGAAAAAACATGACCAGAATTGGAAACTGTATTTGCCTCTAGGGAAGTGGACACTTGATTAGCAGAGTATCAGTGAGAACCAAATTTAAAATCACTAGGATTCTTCTTCTTTGCAAGCCAACCTGACTCTGATACCATGTAGAAACCCTAGAATAGGAAGAGTATTTGGGAAAATATTCCTCTTGTTCATAAACTCTTATTTCACAAATGAGAATGAACAATACATAATTACAATGAGAAAACTAATTTATATACATGTCCAAAACAGTTATAAGCTAATTAACTTAACATAACTAAGGGACAAAAAGGTAACTTTTGCTAGCTAAGCTTATTAGCTCTAATAGATTCCAATGGTTTGTGGTTTCATTAGGGTTCAAATCCTATTTTGGTTGATCAAAAAGTGTGTTTGTTGGATAAAATAGTATTTGCATAGGTGGCATGATCACATGGCTTAATTTATCCTTCATTCCATCACACTTCATCCTCCATGTGACAAGTCTCCTATTACTTATTGAATGAATGGCTAGAATTGTGCCATATGTATATCCAAAAGTAATCCTAGCGACTAAATGGATTTGTACATTCTACATAGCAATTTGACAATCGTTAGAATCTGTTGCCACTTGGCGCTATCCCGAGTATTACTATTCACCCGAAAAATTACGAAACTTATTATTACACCATAAAATCATAAATAATCATATGAGTGAACTCGTGAAATTCATTTCAATAACTCGACTTTTAAGTACCTTAATTAAATAGAAAGGCATTCACGGCTACTATTCATCTAGGAAATGTGAAACATATTATTGCATTGTAAAATCTTAAATATTCACCTGAGGCTAATGTTGTAATTCATTTTGTAAACTTATATTCCTAATTGTCTTAATTAAATAGAAAGGCAACTTTGTCACCATAGTCGATGGGGATCCGACTAAAACCTAATCAATCGCTCGATTCGTGAAATCTTTCCAAGACTTAACGACGTTTTTAAGGTTTAAAAAAATTCATATTTCAAGTTTATTTCGGGTTGTTACATCATCCCCTCCTAAACAAATTCGTCCTTAAAATCTAAGTGGGTGTACATAATATAACTACTGCCATACAAAAGGAGAAGATAATACTCACATGTCCAATATCCCAACTGAATAAGTCCTAGGCTAATCGTCTAAGGCACTGAATCCTTTCCTATGCGAGGTTGCTACTTTCCTTGCTACTCGATGAGTTATGTATCACAACTATTTTCACCGATATGGACCTATCGTTTCTTAACTCGCTTTTGTCAATCAACGACTTGCCTTGGAGTCATTCCATAAGGCAGATTGGCTCATATCAGTATACTCTTTGAATCTAAAACTCCCAGTGGCTAATCACCCAAAACTCTTCCTTAGGAAAGATACACGCGATACACATCACTGGTTCCTGGAATTCAGTGGGAAAAATTTGCCCATACCCAACCTGAACTCACTTTCTCTATTACTCCTTAATAACCAAAACAAATCATTCCTCTTCATAGGAGGTACCTTAATAGGCGTTCAGTCACTAATTTTAAACTCATGACTCTCTCTTGCGGTTGGCATAACTCTTATATCCATTATGAGATGTCTCTTATTCTGATTCTAATCAAAATGATTTGTTCCTACTGTTTCACGCAAAACCTTAGGACAAAGATTTTACTTTTACCATAATTGTTTTCAATATAAAAAGGCGACCAAGGTCCGCATTAATATAGTGCTTTGCCAAAGGTCATTTAATGGCAGTCGAGAAACTACTACATAAGCAAATACTACTAAGGCCAAAATTTCTACCAATTACCCTACTTTTCCGGTCAAAACTTAATCGCATCCTCTATGTTGGATAATTCATTCCGTCTGTTCATCCTCATAATCAAAATAAACTGCATTACATGGAATACTAATTAATTGACCCTCAATACCTTTCCTCTTACTACTAAAGGCTATTCTATATCTACACAGGTATAAACAGTAATACTCTTAATGTGAATTGTTGCTTTTACTTCCTGGGTAGCTGTAACAACCTGCCAGAAATTCAGTGGATGAATTTCTTTATACTTTAGGAACATCGTAAAAACCTCGAAAATGTCCCACGAATTAAGCAATCGCATATGATTGAATCTGTCAATATAGTTAGTTTCTGGCCCACTTAGGTGTCAAACACAATTTTATTTATTTAAGATACTTAGGAATGTGAGAATGAGAAATGGTCTGCACAACTAGTCACAGATGAATATTTAGGGTTTTACAATACAATAAAAAGATTTTAATTTTTCAGACAACAACTGTTGGAAAACGTGTTTTGATTTGTTCGAGACACCTAGTTTCATAGGATTATTTAGGATTTTAGGCACGTAGTCCAGTTGTTTTCAAATCACAGTGTGGAATGTCCAAATCAGTCTAGAAAAGTTATATTTAGACACTTGGTGAATAGTATAGGACACTTGGTACCAAGAAAAACCATAAGATGGAAATGTGAAGGAAATGAAGGAAAATAAAGTTTTGTGATCATGCCACCTAAGCCAAACACTATTCCATCCAACCAACCATTTTTGTGACAAACCAAAGAGGGTTTCAACTCTAGTGAAACCTCAAATATTTGGAATCCAATTGAAATCTCAAATACTTTGCGGAAACCGAAACCCTAAATTGTTTTCGAAATCCTAATTGAAGCCGGTTTTAACTTAGTATTTAATTACTTGATCAAATCACTTTCACATACCATTAACCATTCAAATTCATGTTATTACACCCTTATCCATTCTTTTATATCATAGTATTTTCATTGTGCCAAGAAAAATTAGATTTGGGCTTAATAGAGACCGAAACCCCAAACCAAATCCTATTGAAACCCCAAATGAGACCCAATCTACTTAGGCCCATTAAGGCCCACCAAATTGCACCACCTATTCATGGATTCTAGGAGAAGTTTCTCTATTGCCATGAGTGTACTTTCACTCTATTTCAGCCCCAAATAGTGGTTTATTGGAAGACAATAAACCACCTCGCCACCACCCATCACACGGCAGCTTCAAGGCACAAAACCATGTGCTATAGTCCCTAGTTTTGGGCATAGTTTTGGCTAACAACCTATCACCAAAAAGCTACCCTCAAATCTCCTCTCAACCCCTCCGGAAGTATATGCGTCTTTCATAGCTTGTCCCTTACGCTTTTGTCACTTTTGAAACACTTTCTTGGAGAGAACTCAAGGAGAAGCTTCAGGCAACGTTTTTGGCCTTTCTTGTTTAGATTTTTGGAAACATTTGTAAGTATATTCTCATGAAACTCTCTTCATATAAGTTGTTCATCTTTAAGTCTATTTCCCGTTAGTATATATTTTATGTTTTTTCATGGCCTTTTTATTAGTAAAAACCTATTTAAGCATGCAAAGGTTATACTGGGCTATAATTTGAACAATGTGCGATTCTTTAATTTTTTTATGATGTTCTTGACAAGACGTTCAATCTTTTTATGGTTTGGAGTTAACATATTATCATGTAAATTGGTGAAATTGGTTGCATATTGAGAGTTTTTACTAAGAGTTTTGCATGATATAAGAAAGTTGGAAACTGGAGGTGTAAAAATAATTTTTTGTTTTGAGTAAGTTTGGATCTTTTATTATGAAAGATCACAAAAAACATATTTTCAAGTGAGATGAGTCTTTTATATTTATCACAACTCCAAGTGCTAGGATGGGGTAATATCATTATGGAACGCCATTATTCATCCAGATGTGTTTAAACTGGTGTGAAATTTCCTAGATTGACGAAGTACCGTCAACAGGCTTCGAATAGGGCCTAAGTAATTGGTCGCTGGAGCGTAGTCAAGCACCAACACCGATGGTGCAACCACGATTCACGTTCATGTTATACGCACTCGTGCAGGTGCAGATATCTGTCACAAGATGCATACATTATGTACTTGCAGCGGGTGCAGATACCTGTAATGTGATGCGGTATCGGAAGGAGCACACGGCTCAAGGGGACTTGTGTAGCAACCACAATTCATGTTTAATCAAGTAGTTATTTTGAGAACAAGATTCCAAGTACATGCTCAATTTCAATTCACGTTATGTTTACTTTCATGTTCAGTTTCCATTTCATGCCATATTACGTACAGTCAAAGTTCATGCCATGTCAGTTCAGTTCACATTAGTTCCAATTTATGTCAGTTCATGTCACGTTATTTTTTAAGTCACATCACGTTTATTCATGCTCACGTCAACATTCATGTTTTTACTGTCATGCATGCATCTGATAGTTAAAGTTATTTGTTAACTTGCTAGGATTTATGATTAAATCTCACTTGGTAGTCCTTAACGTAATATCTTGCATGTCCACATCTATAGCATGAGAGCAAGGCTTGACGACACTCCCCTTTGTGAGACCTATGACAATGACCACATATTGATTGTCTTCCTTCCATACGTACCCTATGAGTTGTTTGTAGGCGCACCACTATCCTTGTTATGAACTTCTAGGGGGAACCTGAGTTGCTACCTTCTCTCGTAAACTTCATATGCTTTTGGCATAACCGCTAGACTACGATGCTCACACTCTGCGATAGATGCCCTATTTAGTAACTTCTGAAAATCCTGTATCAAAAGACATGTGATGCCCTGTTCCTCGGTAAAGGACTTGGTGAAGACCCGTTATGCCAAAGGTGTCAGCCTCTCAACAACACCCAGGAGTTGGTCAAGATCTTGCGTGCAATGTTCACAATGAAGTGCACGCATATGTGGATGGTCGATTAAACAGTAGCGGAATAAATAAAAGTTAAGTGCTATTTGTACTAGAGTTTAGACTAAATAGGTTCATTCAATAAACACCCAAATATCCATATGTCACTTGATTTTCTAAAATAATAGACAAAATCATTTGTTTGTTCCCCAAATCCAAATATGGTGAACCAAACATGATTGGCCACTTGAATAAATAATACAACTCTAAAGAAATGACATGATTACTATTAACGGAGACATGCCTCTATATCTATTGCTCAGGCGGGATTAGTCATTCTTCCTTGAGTACTTCTCCTGGATCTACCTCTGCATCAAAGTTTACGGTTACGATAAAGGAAACTATAGATATGTTAAACAACTATGACAAGACTGCTAATGAGAGATAATGTACATGATGATGTAATGCACAGTTTCATGTAAAAAAAAGTGAACACATGTATGGTGCATGGCGAGGAATCACCTTCTAAGCAAAACACATGTATTCATAGTTATGACGAAGAATCACCCTATGAGGAATTACCCTCTATGCAGAACTCAAGTATGAATACATATATATTGCTGAGGTGGGGAATCGCCCTATTCTCAATCATGTAAAACTCATCGTAATACATCATATAGAATTTAACACATAAAATCTCACACAGAGATATTTTAAGTCATCCAATCTCACACAGAGATGTTTCAAATCATCCAATCTCACATAGTGATATGCTCAATAGGGGAAACTCACTTGACTGTTTGAAATCAAGGAATCACTTCTACCTGACCAATGTTCAAGCTGATTCGCTTGTTTCAAATTATTAAATCTCACAAAAAGATATTTCGAATCGTCAAACCTCACACAAAGATAAACATGTTGCATCGAAAGAACACATAAGCCTGGCCAACCAACTCAAGGACACCACGCATGATACACCCGAGGATATTCTCCTTCTCGTCTACCAAATGAGGTCAATACGAAAATGGTCCACCCCAATCATCACAAAGCACTCTCCTTGTATGACATTAGCGACAACGTGTCGTAGGAATGACTTGGGTAACGTTTACTGTCCATGATGATTGACACATGGTAAGACTCACATACGCTCACACCCGAAATCACCACATCACAAATTCAAGTCATTCAAACATCAAGATCTTAAAACCACGAAGTAAAAATATACAAACACAATGTAAAAATATTCGTAAATATTATTTTTGTTTTAAAATTTGAAAAATATGTATTTTTTTTGTGTTTTGTTTGAAAGTTTAAAATTTTGTAATGATTAAGTAAGTATTAGATGAAGAAGTTGAAATTTGAAATTAAAAAGTGTTATGTGTTTGAGTGATATTTGAGAAGAAAATTATGAGAAATTATGAGATAAGATATTCCTAACTCAGCTCACTTCCCAAACATGGCCTTAGTCTTTGACCCTTTAGATATTTTGCTGCGATTTTCGATACATACGTGTGCTTGGGATACGAGCACATGACAAGATTCCCACAATGGATGTAGCCATCTGGCTTGCATCCTAGGCACACTGTGTTCCCTCCTATTGAACGACTAGGGGGCTGAGGGCGTCACAATATTTCTAAAACTCATTGTATCAAAATGACTATTAATATCAAGGATTCCAATTAAGTAATTGTTGCTAAACGATGAGGGCAAAGAACTCAACTTATGCAAGATTTACGAGTATCTATGACAAATATATTGAGAATCGAATGTGTAGGTAGGATTTAAAGTCAAAGTAAGAAATACTAAACAAGAATATTTACCACATTAATATAATAATATTCTAGTTCATACAATATCACATAGAACATATTAAAATATTAGAATATGGTTCAAGTGAACGATATCAATACTTTTAGGCACATGATAGAATGATAATTACATAGCGAGGTTGCAAGATTTTTAGAAGAACTTATAGTAGCTGAGAAATGTTATGCAAATATCTTTTAGCAGGAAAGATTAAAAGAACAAAACAATTGACTATAGTCTTATTCTCATAACATGTTATAAATTAAATAAAAATAATACAAAAATTGAAGATTGTAATATATAAAACTGACTCTTCAGTTTAATATTATTCATCTCAAATTTGTTGTGTTACAAATGATATTCAAGATTTTTTTATATGGGCATGATAAAAAAATATGGAAAAGTGATACATTAATTAAGATGATATATCCATGAACTTAGAAATGTGAAGAGTTTGTACATAAATGTGTAAGAATTTAAGAAGTAAAATTTGTTTTGTTTGTTTTCGCAGATGAGATGAGATGAGTTGAAATTAAAGTTAAAAATTAAATAAAATATTATTAGAATATATTTTTTAATATTATTTTTATTTTAAGATTTGAAAAAATTGAATTTTTTATTTTATTTTGTTATAAATTTAAAAAATTATAATAATTAAATAAGAAATGATGAATTGTGAAAACACACGAGTCCTTTTATCGTGACAAATGCGTACGTATGTAACAGTCAAAATTTTTCACAAATCAATTGGAAAATTCTTAAAATTTATAACTTGACTTTTATATCGAGAAGAGGCCGGTTATACATCAGCTTACATTCTCCATACACTATGTTTTTATTCATTTTTTTTTAACTCAACCCATTAAGTGTAGGATATTGCTATATCACACTCTACTATTCATCACACTCTCTCCACACTTTACATAGTTTTTTTTTTTTTCACCCAGCACGTAGAGTGTGCTGGGGCTGCTTCACACAGTAGCATGTGAAGCAGATTTATTCTTAAGTGTATTGAGGCTAACGTAAATTGTAGGCTGATATAAATAATTTTTGTTCTCGAGAAACGTCATCATAGTAGAAAAATGACCGCTCAATAATGTCGCACGTGTATATGTTAAGAACCATTTCTCCGCATTTCTGTCAGCCAACCAATTTGTTTCCTACCGATCACTCTCTACTCCAATACTTCAGAAATCATAGCATTTTAGTTAAATTTGTGAAAAACTTTATCAAATTTAAGAAACCTATTCTTGTTGGAGTTTGTTATCCCTGCAGTTGCGTAATTCCAAGAAATGATGTCGGTGCATGTTAGTAGTGCGTGCTTTTCTGTGTCCATTCACAGGAGAGTTCACCGGATAAGAGCTGTTGCTTCTGAGGACTTCGCTGCTTTGAAATCAGCCGAAGAGAAGGTGAGTTTAGGCGCCTCTGAATTGAAGGTCACAAAGCTTGGGATTGGAGCTTGGTCTTGGGGTGACACAAGCTATTGGAATAACTTTGAATGGGACGGTAAGATCCTTAAATTCGCTCAAAATGGGGGAAATAACGTTTCGAAATTCTTGATTACCCTGTTGGAATTGATTCTTAATATCAGCTGCGGCTTTACTTGCTAGTTTTCCTGGTGCTATACTTCGAACTCAATGCTGGAGTCCATCTACATGTTCTTTGTTATTTGGGTGTTCGACTATCATGCTATAGCTCCAACTCACCGTTAGGATACATTGCCTTTCCATATCTTCTAGGCTTGAGAAAATGAACACAAATGGTGATTAAGAATTATCTCATCTCTAAAATTTACAAATTCCTTTTTTTACATATCAAAACATACAAGAAAACAGGAGTTTATAGACGAGATAATAGATGAATTTAATTAATGCGAAATTTGGCGCGCTTGTTTATTGAGGGAGTAGTTAAAGGCAATCTTCTGTTGAAGGAAACATGAGTTAAGGCTAAAGGTGGACTTGAAGATGTCAAGGAGGTTTTCTTTTTTGTTAGGTGTCAACGAGTTTGAAGATAAAATGAAGTATTGGGTTTCCAAATTATTGTATCTATCTGTAAATATTCAAATCATATAAAGCAAGTTGTGTAAATAGCAAGGCTGGCTCTCTTGCAAAAGTGGAAGAAGAGCATTCAACATTGCAACCTACTTGTAATTTTTTAAATTAAGAGGTTTTGTCAATTCAAAAAATATGAAGTTAGTGAGGAATATCACCGTTTCTTGGTGTATATAGTTGGCTATGTTAATTATAAATATAACAGTTAGTTGTTGGGTTGTATGCTTTCACAATGAAAATGAATGATTAAAATATGTTTCCAAATTCGAAAGCTGCATCAGTTTTAACTAAAAGCAAACATTGGATTTAAGGAAAATCAAAATATGCAGAAAAGCCCAACATCTTCACATTAATTCTTGGGATGACTGACCTACCCTGGAGAGCCCATAAACCTCTACCAACTGAAAAAATGGAGTGCTAAGTGATCCTTTGGTTCCCTACTACTCTTCCAAATGCATCGCCATTCCAAAACTTCCTTCTCATGCTTAATGAAGTCTCCACTAAGGGCAGGTTTGGGGGGTGGGATGAGATACAAAATTCTCATCTCATCTCATCTCATCATTACACATTTTTCAAATCCCCATACAAAATATAATAAACAATTCAACTTTTTCAAATCCCAATTCACCTTTTTCAAATCCCAAGACAATAATAATATTAAAACATATATTTTAAACTCTAAAACAAAACACAAAATTCTCATCTCACCCCCCAAACCTGACCTAAGAACTCCTAGGAAGATGTGTAAAAAATTAAAAAGTGCTTCAGGAGGTGCATTAGTGCAGCAGATACTCTTCCAACTGAATGTAGCTTTGTCTATTCCCCTCAACTTTGATAAAGAAATTTAGCCTTGGATCTTTAACTTGTCATTATCTCCCAACCAGTCATTTTCATGAGCATCTCTATTTTGAACCTATAACCATCTACCGAGAAATCACCCACCATTTCTCTGCACAATCTTTTTTTGGACCAAAGAAAATACCGATCTGCCTTTCTACCCGTACACTTAAGTTTCCTGACTGTCAACTTTAGAGCCTAGTTTGGGAAAAAGTGCATGATACTTCAGTGGCACCAAATATTTTCCAAAGCTCTTCCCTTTTGTGGCAGTTCCCCACAACTTACTTTCAGAGAGAAACTTGATCAAGATTGTAATCTTCCTAACATGAGACAATTCATAGGATACTAGCAATTCTACTCCACTGGAGAAATGCATCTACACAATCCCAAAAAGTCTGCTCTCCATCCTCTTCACCACTAAATGCTACATTGACTTCACTACTTTTTTTTTATAAGTAAACTGGCATCACATTGACTTCACTACTTAATGCGATATTGCACTCTAACACATTTTGTAAGCTTTCTAGCCTCTTGATACCTTTACAAATTCAGAACCTGAAAGAACAAAATCAAACCCTGCTTGACCTCTTCCAAAAGCCTAACATCATAGCCCTATCCGATAGGCCCTTTATATCATCCAGGTTAAGAGTCTCTGAAACAAAGTTAAGAAAAACAAAGAAACAAAAAAAGAGGGAACAGAGAAAAAGGTACAGAATGAAGAAGAGAAGGGATAACCTTCCCTACATGAAACTATCATGAATTCCACCATTGGACACATTATAACAAATGCGAAGAATCTTGCAACACAGACGTCAGCAGAAATCCAATTAATCTCTCTCTAGACCATGCATTATATGTTTTCTAGTTGTTGGGACTGTATTTCTTTTCTGTGTCCAGTTTGAATAATTCAGGTATGTTGACCTTGAACTTCATTCCAGCTAGTCATGGGCACATTAAAACTGAATGTATAATCTGTATACCCTTAGCAAATGCCTGCTGGTTGTCTCTACAATTTTTTTAATATGATATTGATGCCACACTTAATTTTATTAGCTTTTCCAAATTAGTTTAATTTTCTATGCATGTTATTCATTTTGGATTAAGTGCCTGTATATAATATTTTTAGTGTAATAGTTTATAGAATTTTGAATTTGGTTTGATTAGTAAAGCAGTTGGAGTTGTCTCTTTGTGAAGTTAATGTTCAAACAGCAAACTCATTTTCTTATATTAATGAAGTTAATAAGATCATCAGATTTTAAGATGCCCTCAGGGCCTCATTTATACCTTGTGTGGACAACAACATTTGTACCTCCTTAACTTAGATTAGATTTGCTATCCATAGCTGAATTTATTTTCAGCTAATTTTTCTTAGTTAGTTGGGAAAAGATGTTATCTTATGTATGAGTCTTTGAAGGCATGTATACATTTGCTCTTGCTTTGTGATGTTTTAGATAGAAAAATGAAGGCTGCTAAGGCTGCCTTTGATGTCAGTATTGATCGCGGTATAACTTTCTTTGACACTGCTGAAGTTTATGGCTCTCGGGTGAGAAATATGTCTTACTATTCTTTCATTCTTATCCATTAAATACACTTATAAAAAATCTTATCCATTAAATGCAGTGAAAGTGTCATCTGTCTGAATAACATTGTCATCTTCTGTGCATGTAGCTATCATTTGGTGCCATAAATTCAGAAACTCTACTTGGAAGGTAGATTCTGGAAATCCATTGTGGTTTAGATTTCTACTTTCAGATCATACATAAATTTTAATTAACCTGATAAAATTCTACCGTCACAGATTTATCAAGGAAAGAAAAGAAAAGGATCCAAATGTGCCTGTTGCTGTTGCAACCAAGTTTGCAGCTTTGCCATGGAGACTGGGCCGTCAGAGTGTCCTCAATGCCCTTAAAGATTCCCTCTGTCGCCTTGGACTATCTTCAGTAGATCTATATCAACTCCATTGGTCTGTGTTTCACGAGCCTTTTTATATGATTTCTGTACAAGCGTCCTTTAAATAAGTTTTTTTCCATCCCTAGTGACAAAGTGTTCTTGGAAAATTTCAGGCCTGGAGTATGGGGAAATGAAGGTTGTTCATGTGTTACCACTGTCTCATTGAACAACATTAGCTAATAAAATCAGAAATTTGTACAAATCCTGGATTCTGAAGAGGTTTAGTTCATTGCAAAATCAATTTTCAGGATATATCAATGGTCTTGGAGATGCTGTTGAGCAGGGCCTTGTCAAGGCTGTCGGTGTTTCAAACTACAGTGGTATTTTTCTACAATTCAAATTATAATTTATTATACTTCTGCTAATAAAATAATGCATAACTCTTTTTGTTTGAGCCATATTTTCTTTCTTTATTTTTTTTCCTGTTTTCATATAAATGAATGAAACTATCCACCAAAAATTACAAATTTTAACATGCATGGCTTGAAAATTTTACTCCATTAAATTTGTGGGGCACTGATGATGAATACCGTGTCTAATTTCAGAAAGGCGACTTCGCGATGCATATGAGAAGCTCAAGACGAGAGGTATTCCACTGGCTTCAAACCAAGTCAATTACAGCCTCATATATCGGGCACCGGAGGATAATGGTGTAAAGGCAACCTGTGATGAACTCGGGATCTCTTTGATTGCATATTCACCTATAGCTCAAGGTGAATTGCCTACACTCCAATGGTCTTGCTCCATTTTTTTCTTTCTTTGTTTCATAGACATCTTAATCATTGCCTCTGAAACCCAAAGCTTAAGATCCCCAATTGGCAATAAGATGTGCCAAGAGAAACATTGTATTCTCAGTTCGTGTATGTTAGGCATCCCATCATGACTTTAAATGCTGTGGGCCAATGATGTAATGACATGAGCATTTTGACCAGGAATTTCAATAACAAAGTTGCATCTGAGGTATGCAGGAAATTGGCTTATGATTCCGAGAAATCAACATTGGGCATTTCTTTTTCTTCAGCATTTCAATTTTTTTCCATGGTTTCTATTGTTGCTGTTGTTTCAGGTCCAATGATCTAATGACATGAGCACTTTGACCAGAAATTTTTAAAAACAAATTTGTATCTGAGGTTTGCAGGAAATTGGCTTATGATTCCGAGAAATCAACATTGGGCATTTCTTTTTCTTCAGCATTTCAATTTTTTTCCGTGGTTTCTATCGTTGCTGTTGTTTCAATATATACTCTGTTCTATCACTTCAATATAGGTTATGGTTCTTGTTAACGGAAAGAAAAACAAATTCCTCTACACATGCCTATGCTTGTGCATGCAAATGCGTATGTCTCTTGCTAGGCTTTCAATGATTCTCATCAGAGCGTGCATTCAATCTGAATCTAATCCAATTAAATGAGATCCATAAATGAAAAATAGATTTGACGGTTAAGGTTTGATTATAAAATCTGAAAATGAATATAAATGGATAAAACTTAACTTTAATAGAATCTAATTCAATTAGAAGCTGACTATCATGTCTTTTGTTAACATATCTCGCATAGATAGTAACTTTCGCTTTTTGCAATATGCCTTCTAGAATTTAAATCATGATCTGATTCACTCTTGTGAACAACTTAATGGGTTTTGCTTTTACCATCATTGAGTATGGTTGATTTTAATTATGGAAAATTTTACCTACCACACTTTCATCTAACTATGATGAGGTGGCATTGCCCATCAACCATTGAATGTTTCTTTAAAAAAAATAAAGCATGATCCAAGGGTGATAAAAGTGCCACATTTTACACAGTGGGATAAAAGTGGGATGGGAGTGTGATATGTAGTATTACTCTTTAATTATAGATGAAGTTGTGGTGATTACTTTGCATAGCAGATTTAATAAGTCAGTGAGTGCAATAGGTGTTAATTGAGTCCTGCTATTTGGTAGACAGTCACCCTTTCAAAATCAAACCATTATCATCCCATGCACATCTAGTTCACAGTTTATAAATTTACAATCACCCATCCAACATTGACAGTCTGGTAAACTTATATGAGAAAGAAAACAAAAACAACTACAAACAAGTTGAAACTAAACCAAGCAAGATTCAAGATATGTTTAAGAATTTTATCATGATCTGATTCACTCTTGTGAACAACTTATTGGGTTTTGCTTTCACTGCAGTATGTTAGAAGTCTTGGATTATATATTTCACTTTCGATCTATATGCTCTTCTTTTTTCTTTGCTTTCCATATGCACTTCACTGTTTATTTGTGTGCACCCTTGTTACTCCAAGTGGGGTGCTTTAGGTCCACAACACTTGTAAGGTTATTTGTCGAAGGGGTTCAATAGTTTAGAATGGTCCTGGTGTAATATTGTGTGTGATCCCAAGTATGGTACATGGTTAAAAGATGCAAGTCAGAAGTACACGATATATTATCTTTTTAACATATGTAGGTGTTCTTACGGGGAAGTATACACCAGAAAATCCACCAGCTGGTCCTCGCAGGCAGATTTACACCCCTGAATTTCTAACGAAGGTAAGAGCCGTGGAACATAGTGAAACATTACATTCCAACTGCCTTGTTGAAATACTTCTGTGCTCTGCAGCTCCAACCTTTGCTTAACAGGCTTGGGGAAATAGGAGAGGGCTACAGTAAAACTCCCACACAGGTTTGTTTTGTTTTTCTTTTAAATAGTGTGTCATATCATCCCATAAGAAACTCTTAAGGTTTTATCATGTAGGAGGAGTTGCCAAAAAGCTTCTAGTCTGATTAGACTGCCAAAAGCTTCATGTAGGAATCCCTTGTAATTTGCGAGTGATAAGAGTGCCTTGCAAACACAAGTATTCTTCAAAGTAATAAGGTTATTCCACAAGTACACCGCATATCAATAAGTTTATCTCTAAATCAGCAAGAAAATCTAACCAACCAACCAAGAAACAATTTCTACCTGAAGTCCTTGTTGCGGACTTTATGGAAGGTAATAAAAACTGAGTGACATCATACCATCCTTTTTAGTCATAGGTATATGCACGATCTCATAATGTCTTTATATGCTTTCCTTCTTGTGTATACCAACTTCCATCCGGTGCCTTATGAGCAATACTGAGAGATGGGTTCCTCTCTATAGGTGGCCCTCAACTGGCTAATAGCCCAGGAGAATGTTGTGCCAATACCAGGAGCAAAAACTGCAGAGCAAGCGGAGGAATTTGCAGGTGCACTTGGCTGGAGACTTACTGTTGATGAGATAAATGAGCTGCGTTCTTTGGCCTCACAGATTAGACCTGTAGTTGGTTTCCCAGTTGAGAAGTTGTAAATTTTATTATTGGCATACAAAAGTATATTCCCTTATCGCCTAAGCTGTAAAATACTGTCTACATCGATTACAAAAGCTTCTGTATATGAATATTACTAAGCAAATGCCTTCTGTAACGTGTACAGGCTTAGAAGCTATGGTGCCTTTCATTAGGGAAATATAGATTTAGACTCATTCTGTTGTAGAATAGTCTATCTCAGAGTTTTAAATATTGTGCCGTACCGGCCGGTATTTACCGTGCCGGGATAGTGACCGGTATAGGGAAGGAATGTGTTTCGTACCGGATCAAATATCGGTCATACCGGTGCGTTTCGGTCAATATCGGCCAGTTTTCGGTATACCGACTGAAATTAGTGGATTTTTGTAATTAATATAAAAACTCTTGACTTTTTTTGTAATTTTCATTCCAATTTTCACATCTAAAGACTATTTTCTTAACTTTTTAAATCTCATTTTCTAGAGGATTGAAAATCAATTCTCTATTCCCCTTTTCGTGATGAAGATGAGTGATTATTTTTTTAAATAGTTGGATTGAGAACTTAGAAGTATCATTGAGTTTTATAAATGAGATTTGCATTGATAATATTTTGAAATATAATTTATACATATATAATTAATTTATTGTATATAGACTATCTCAAAAAAATATCCGAAACGGTACTGGTACTGAAATATTTCGTTTCAGTACCTTAACCGAAACGGTATTTAAAACTTTGCTATCTTTCTTACGAAAATTTACGAATCATTTTTTTTTTTTTAAGTGATGATCTTTTTTCTGCTCGCGTGAAAGGTGCTTATACAAAAAAAGGCAAACCACCAACTTGGATTGTATTTTACAAAATACTAAGGCTGCGTTTGGAAGTTGAGTTGAGTTGAGTTATTTATGAATAGTAGTAAGTTGAGATGATAGAGTGGGTTTTGTGGGGTATACTTAAAATGAGTTTATATGTATTTATGAGAAGTTGAAAAAGGTTATGGGTCCCACATGTAAAGAAGTGTTGAATTGAAAATGATTGTGGGTCCTACATGTAAAGAGGTTTTGAGTTGATATGAGTTTAGTAATTTGAGAGTTGGGTGTTTGGATGTTAGACTTAACTTAAAATTAGACTGAACTGAGTTAAACTCAAATGAATTTAACAACTAAACGAAGCCTAAATGGCAACGTCAGGATTCATCAGGCTCACATGAGAATGAGGGCTCAAATTCTTAGAGACCTTCACCTTTCATTCAAACATGAATGATTGGGTTCTTCCACGCCAACAACCCTTTTATTACATCGTAAGAAATTATTGTCATAAATCTCAATAAAATAAAACTTACCATTAAAAAAAAATAAAAAGGGATGGTCGTCCACCCAAGACATTTTTGTGGAGGTCAGTCCACTAAACTTGAGAAGCTAGTCAGCCACCATGGGTGGCAAGAGCTATCTGTGTGGGTGAATATCAAGGCAACCTCATGGTTGGTGAACTGCTTGTGTGAGGACTGTGCCAGCGCAAAGAGATAAACCACCAATCGAGTGCTAGTGGAAGGCAAAGACGAGAGTCATTCCATTGGCTTAGTGAAAAATAGTCACGGGTGCTACAAAGTGCAGCTAGTCCAACATATGAGCAAGCAACACTATGTAGAAAGCCTGGCAGACACGTCCCAGTGCAAGGTAATGAAGGAATTTTCACCTTGTGGTAGGCAAGCTAGAAAAACCACCTAACGCATGAAGACGAGAATGAGGAGCTGATGAGGCAGGTAGCTTGGGCGAAAGAGAGTTACCCATCCAAGGCAAACAACAGTCAAGGAAAGACTGGAGCATATATGGGAACTTTTCGGAATAATACGGAAAAGATCACGACTCGGCATATCATATCATCTGAACTCAGAGGTATGGTCCAACGTCATGTGAGAGACCCTCACTTGAAGAGAGATTGAGGACTGGACATAAGGCAAATAGTAAGGATGTGCAAACCATGTTTTGCCAGTCTGTCTCTATCATCCTGCAGTAGGACGATTGAGACTAAATGACTCATATTCAAGCATAACTAGAGTTAAGAAGTATGTTGGAAGGACATTTGAAGGTCCTGCCCTATAAATGGGATTGGATAAGGATAAAATCTCACTTTTGAGATCGCAAACACCTGAGTGTCCTTGGACTTAGATTCTTTGAAGAAAGAAAGTGACTTCAAATGAGACAAAGAAAGGAGCAGCACGACCGTAGGCAGTGATGTAGGTTAGCTTCTAAGACAATGTTGGGGAATGCAGGGTAAATGCAGTGAGCATGTTATGGAATTTGGCATATGCATACTCGGTAACCCCCTTCTTATCATGAATTAATAAATGTTTTCGCCATTATGTTTATGAATATTTTTACTTCGTGTTTTCTGATATCTTGAATATGGTTGTTTTCGGTGATATTTGTGTGAATAATCTTATTTGTCAATCATCATGGACGAGAAGGAGAATCCCCCAACCATTTACATGGTGCGTTACCATGAGTTTCATATGGGAAGGAGAATCCCCCGTGATGATTGGGGTAAGACAATATCGTATTAGCCTCACTTGATAGACGAGAAGGAGAATATTCCGGGCTTATCAAGTGTAGTGTCTTCAAGTTGGTTGAACAGGTAGACGTTCCCCAGTACAACACTAATATATGCATTTATCCATTTCATTACATGAAAATGTACATTGCATCTTCACGAGCATTATCTTTCATTAGCAATTTTGTCATAACTGTCTAACCTACTTATGGGTGTTGCTAATCGGTTGGCACCCTTGGCACCATGGTTCCTCACTAGCTCCTTTACCAAGGAATGGGCCGCCACAGCTTGAACCTATAGATCTCATGCCACCCTCGCGGTTGGCAAGATCCACCTATGCAGGTGGATTTCAAACCGCAGAGGAGGGTGGGGAGTATAACTCGTGCGAGTCATTTTTACTACCTACAATGATGGTCTTGGTGTGGTTGGACCACCCTTGAGATGGTTTAGCAACCCCTAATCTAACTTTATATATATATATATATATATATATATTAAATAATTTTGATATTATAATAATAATAATCTTATATATATATTAAATTAATCTTGATATAATAATAATAATAATCTTAAAAGTATTGAATAGGCGGATTGTTTACATTGCATATTCCATTGGTAATAGTATATATATATTAGCATGGATATTTTATGTGGTGGAATGCTAAACTATGGATATTTTTCGATTTTTATTAGCATTCACCTCAATTTTGCTGTCAAACAAAGTTTATCAACAGATATCCTTACTGATTCTCTCATGTCAAGATCGATATATTTATGTGGTTGTTTTTCAAATTTAAACCATTCTAGTGTGGTTTGAATTTGAGAAGACACTCTCCCTAGGACTACGAGTGTAAAGCCAGTACTTGAATTTCATAGAAATTCTTCTCTACGTGTATCTCAAAGAGAAAACTACTTAGGTTATGGTCGACCATCCTGTTTTCGGCCCATTGTTTATGAAAAAGTCTATTTGCAACCGGCCAGGGGAACCGCGGGGGCACCGCATCCCACGTGGCCGGTTGTTTTAGGAAAAAAAAAGTCATCTTAAATCGAAGAGCAATGAATCGAAGAACTTCAAAGCGATGTTTTCATTCTATTCCAGCCATCTATGGAACTGAGTGACTGATTTCTTGCCCACTTCAAAACGTTGTTCTCATTCTTGTTTAGTTGCCGAGAAAGTGGAAGGAACAAAGATGCTAATGGAGCCTGCGAAGACAGCTTCGACCTCAACTGTAAAATCGAAGAAGCCGTCCACAACAGCGATGCGACGACTAGTCGTTCGAACATGAGCCTATCTGATCTCTCCTCAACTTGGAAAATTCCTCGGCGGTGCCACCGAGTCCTCTTGAACCCTCCAGAACCCTGCCAATAAGAGGGAAATTTTCTATGATGAGAAGCTAAAGTCCATTTTCGATGGGAAAGACACAATTGGGTTTCAAGAAATCACCAAGTTGTTGTCCATCCATTTTGTCAAGTCTGGTTGATGTTTGGCCTTTTGTGAACCTTTGTTGCCGTAGTGGTCTGCTACTCGACCGAAGAAGAAGAAAAATATAAAATCTTATTTGCTTTGAAGTGTGGTCTGCTACACTGAAGGAAGAAGAAAAATCTGTGTGAACTTTTGTTGCCGCAGTGGTCTGCTACTTGACCGAAGAAGAAGGAAAATAGAAAATGTTGTTTGCTTCAAAGTGTGGTCTGCTACACCGAAGGAAGAAGAAAAATCTGGAACTTTGTTTTGCTTTGTCCTTTTCTTTGCTTTTGCCTTTTTGCCCTTTTGCTTTTTTTTTTTAATTTTTTATTTTTTTTCTTCCACATAAGATTTGCCACGTACAACTAGTTGCATCTTGTTTACGCATACCGGTTGTCCGTAGCAAAACTGTTTATTTATAGAGCTCAACTAGGGACATGTTAGGAAATAACAAAACACTGATCAAATAGGATTCGCTTTTATTTTATCTCTTTTTAATTTCTATCAATTACAATTACTATCACCATAGAATTATAATTGCACTCTAAGATTTTTTTAATTATATATAGAGTATCCCAATTCACCAAAATTGTGAATGTGTCTCCTCTACAAAATATATGTGGAGATTCGGGCAAATAAAACTTTCTATCAACTTGACTTTTTATACATCTTAATCCTTTAGTCTTAAACTAATACTTTAAAACTAACTGTCCTGTTTGGATATAGAAATGATTTCATCTCATCTCATCTCATCATTACAACTTTTTCAAATTCTCACACAATATATAATAAACAATTCAACTTTTTCAAATCTCAAAACAATAATAATATTAAAAAAATAATATTCTAACAATATTTTATTCAACTTTTATCTAAAACCATCTCTTCTCATCTCACTATCTAAACGGGCCGGTATCACATACTAAACTTTGGGCCCGAGTCATGATGATCAATCCCACTAGTTTACAAAGAGATTATGGACTTCTTATCATGGTTAATATTTCAACAATATTTTCATGTAATCACTCAACATATCAAAGTATTGACCATCTAAGAGCTCCATAATATATCAAAGTTATCTACAGGACTTGATATTTGAGTACATGAATTTAATAAGATTAAGAGTCATTGCCATTAATGAATGTTTTACATATTAACCAGAAGTCTCCACTTTCATGATCAAGACAAATTATCATATTTATTACAAGCTTATCATATAAAATAGACAGTTTTATATATAGCCAACTATCATCTATAACTTGCAAGTCATTAGCAATCATCATTTAGGGATTAATTCTAGTTTAGTTAACTATCACAGAGTTAATGCAATTGTGATGATATTGAATAATATTGGAACAAGGGAACCCACAATAGTTTGCTTAAAGCCATGCCAAAAGTAATTTTTTAAGGGTTTAGCTTTGTCTCGTACTTTTCAGGACCTCAAAGGTTTCCTTTAAGTCGCCTGCAAGTTGCGCGATTTCTAGAATTTTCACAATTAGAACATCTACTAACACTTTCGTATTTCGCCCAATTGCATCTTGAACATTTAGTTTAGCTAAAATTTGATAAGTCACCTTGATATTTTTTAATCCAAACGACAAGACGTAGCAATACTACCCTTGGTCCGTAACGAAGCTTGTCTTCTCTTGACGATTTTGAAATAACTTAAATTGATTGTATCTTGAGAAGGTTTATTAATAAACTAAGTAGCTTGTGGCCGGCCGTTGAATCCACAATCAAATCAATTCACCGTATATAGAGGGAAGCTGTTTTTTGGGTAGGTTTTATTCAGGTTGGTAAAATCTACGCACATTCTCCATTTGATTCTTCACCAAAACCACATTGGAGAGATAGTCTAGCTAGGTAGTGTACTTCCCTTATGAATATTGACCTCAAAGGTTTGTTCAGTTCTTCGGCAATGGCATGGTGTTTTTCTATTGAAAAGTTGCACCTTTTCTGCTTACTCATTTTGCTGACAGATCAATGTAAACACAATGCTCAATAATTCTGGGTCTATCCCTTGCACGCGTTCATGGTTCCAATTAAACACATTTCGATGCTCCCACCGCGCGCCCTTGGACTAACTCTTCCTTTTGCTCATGCGGGATGTAATGCCAATTTTGATTGTCTTCTTAAAAGCTTTTGGAAGCAGATCAATTCTAGCAAATCTATGGGCTCGCCTTTTCGTAGGTCTTACCAACTGTTACCTCAACTGTGTGGTCAATAATTTCTGGAAGAGGAGGTAAGTTACCATTCACCAACATCTTCACCTCGCCTTCGAGGCATTTAGGGCCTGTGATACCCCATATGATATGGATAAGGGTAGGTAGTGTATGTGATCCCACATTACTTGGGAATGAGAAGTTCTTGCTCTTTATAAGGTTCCAATGGGGCTCCAATTGTATCATTGACTAGTCCTTTTGGAGTATAGGCTATGTGGTTTGGGCCTTCCATTGGAGTGTTACAAAATGTATCAGAGCCTATTCCAACCAGAAATGTGGGACTTGAGCCGTGCCACCTATAATGGACAGGCTCGACGAGGACGTCGGGAATTTAAGGGGGGTAGATTGTGATACCCCATATGATATGGATAAGGGTAGATAGTGTATGAGATCCCACATTGCTTGGGAATGAGAAGTTCTTGCTCTTTATAAGGTTCCAATGGGGCTCCAATTGTATCATTGACTTATCCTTTTGGAGTATAGGCTATGTGGTTTGGGCCTTCCATTGGAGCGTTACAGGGCCTGCATGTAACGTTCTTGGGTGAGCACCTATTCCCCTCTGACCTTGCCTACCCTTCGGTCTAGAGTTTCATCTTTAGATGATACGATGAGACTCTCGCCTTGATCTTATTCAACGTTGATCGCTTGATTATCGTGTTATATGTTGATAATCCTTTCAACACTAGGAAATCCTTCATGGTTGACACTGTGTTTGCTAAGTTTCCCTCTTACCAAGAGCGTTACAATAGCTACGAGGTCTCTCAACCATGAATTCCTAGGAGGGTAGTGGGGTTGCTCTTAGTTGGTCCTTTATTCCCATTTTCTTGAATGCTCCTCAACGTAGTAAGTCAACAAAACTACCAATACCCGTTGATTTTGTTGGTATTTTTTAATAGATTATATTTGTTAGTAAGATTTTTTTTTAATATAGCTGTTGCATTCCTTAGAATTTTTGTTGAGGAAGTTTTAAACCAGATCTTTCAAAATGCACATGTTAAAAATATTCAAAGTTGGTTTTAACGGATGAGGAAAAAATCAAGGCCAGCCGTTTGTATCATTTTTTCAGTTTTCTAAAATCTAGGAGCACATGGATCTCAAAAACAATTAACATATAGTTTTTTTTTTTTTTAAAAAAAATTGGCTTTAAGAGATAGCCTATTGGGGTGTACAAAACAACAAGAAAAAGTTGAAGTTTTTTGTCTATAGTGAGAAGCTTTACGGTGAGAAAAAAAAAGATAGTGTTTAGATTAGATTATTGAGAATTTTTCAGACAAAAGAGTGGTATTATTTTTAGAGGAGTTTTGGGCTCAATAATTTGTGCAGAGTTGATTCGAGGCTGTACGACGATCAGTTGAACTGTTGTATCTTGAAGGAGACAAGTTAAAAGGAGGTCTGCTACATCGGTTTAATTGAAACTTAACATACCGCAGAGGACTTGGAGCTCATTAAAGAGAGCGAGATTTTTGTATCTCAGTCCAAACTAATTTTGTTTGAATTTTTCATTTTATTGTAGTTTTTCATTTTATTACTGTGTAATTACTGACAGAGTTGTACAAATTTCCACGAGCATCGAGACAATCAAAACAATGTCACAAGCTATTGGACTCTCTTGCAATCCTTCTCGTTGAAGCTAATGACAGGCCTCTTTATCTTGGCCACTGTCTGTGGGTGAACAATCACCGAAACTAGCTCGTGGTAGGCCTTTCTAGCATGGGCCTTTTGTGCTAACCTTGTGGTCCCCTTCCCCTGGCAAGTCCACATGCTATCGTGTTTGTCTCACCAAGTGGATTATGTTGCTCGGTAGGCAAGTTCCTTTTCCTGGGGGAGTCTTTATTTTGGCTCCTTCCTCCGTTGTCCTTTTGGGAGCTTCTTTCTCAACATTCTTGCCAGTCCACTCATCCCAGGCTCACGGGGGTTACTTCTGCTGGCTGGTCATGTGATGCTTGGCCACAAACTCCATGAACTTTTCATGCTGAATCATGTTCTCCAGCTAGCCTCTTATGGATTCACACTATTTTGTGTTGTGACCTCGACCCCAATGGAATAGGCATTATCTACTCATAAAGCCCGCTGCCGGTTGATTATCTTTAAGCCAATCTAAGACTCGATCTCCCTGTATCTACATCAACATGCAACTACAGGTAAGCTATGAGGTGTGTAGTGAAAAGGCCAGGGTCCCTAACGCTCATATAGTGCTTACTGCACCTTCCTTCTTGCCTTTCGCCTTCTTTTTGTGATTTTTTTGTAGTTTCCATTTGAGCTTCTTACTGCGGAACTCTACGACAGTGTGTCCTCTGGGTTCAAGAATTCGTTAGCCCGGTCCATGAATTCTCTTAGTTTTGAAGGCATCTTGCGACAAAGTTCTGTCGTGAAAGGACTATGCGACCACACACTTAAGTGCTATGTCGCCAGAGTTACCATCTCGTCTTGACTATTCATGGCTAATAACTCTTTACGAAACCTCGACACGTATTCTTTTAGTGTCTCTTCCTCCCTTTGTTTACTAGTTAGTGGGTAAGCTGCCGATTTTCTTCTATTCTTACTTGCCTTGAACTGAATGAGAAACTACCCGCTGAGTTTGTCAAACCTGGAAATCAACAATGATCACAACCCCTACACCAACTCCTATGTTTCCCTTATAAAGTCAACAAGACGGTGTAACAATCTATTTCACTAGGAAAGTAATAAAGCAACATGTATGCTTTGTATGTTTCTAAGTACTGCTCTAATGGGTCATTCAACTTGCCGTACTAGCCTATTCGAGGGATCTTACTTTAATGGCAACGTGACCACCATTATGTCCCTATTGAAGGGCAGATCAACTCCATGAACATATTTTCTACACTGGAAAAGATTCCAACCATCTTCCCCATTTCTTCATATATCTCATTGAACTCCCTCAGACTCCCATGCATCTACCCGCGCGCTTCGCGCTCCCCATATATGTAACATCTCGTCCCCTTTGGGTTAAGAATAGTGTCTTTTAGAAGTCTAGGAGATTCAGAATTCTACTAACCTTTAAGTTTACTCTCCCTCAGTCGTCTTGTCTTGCAGCTCTGTCCTCATAGTGATCCACACTTGGGGTGGTAAACATAAAAATAACAAAAATGAGTCGAATATTAAATACGCAACATATCATACAATAAATATAAAATATTGTGATACATGTGTGATGCAAATTAATATGAAACATATGCATAAAATTATGACATTTACTGTGACAATTTTCTACGATAGTATGTCAGCTTTTGCATGTACTAAGGATCCAAAATATCATCAAAGAATTAAATATATAAATATCTAAATATCATAGACATGGTGGTGCATGCAAAAAGATGTTGTCCTAAAACATCTTTCTATGAGCCACATGGTTGATGATCTGTTGACAAAGCCCATAGCGAAAGATTGTTCTCATGCCTCATGTTAGGAGTTTATGATTATGTAGATTGTAATTATCTTTTTATTTTAGTTGAGAAAAAAGTCGACTTTTCTTTGGGATTTAATACAATATGATGTTTTTTCTAAATTTTTTTTTATCATATGCACGATTAGTATACACATACACAAGGTACGACAACATGTTTAGATCGCCTCACTAATATGGGTTGTCGCCTTTGGCACTACAAAGAGGTAGTGAGCAGAGATGAGACATTGTGTCTCTTGATACTTTTTTTAAAAGAGATAAATTGAATAACACAAATATATGCCGTCTTAGTGAGAGCTAAGATGTGTTTCGTTACATTGGGATGATTGTGCATAAACACCCCACAACCCATGTTGCTTGTAGGATACTAGATGCGAGACCCTCTTTACTGCTTTGGAGGCTAGCAAATGGAGGGAGTTATGTTAGATACAGAAGTAGCATATAAACTAATATATGTACGGTGTTTGATATATACATATGCTCTTAATGAAAGAATAATCTACTGTAACATTTATTTCATACTACATGTGCTTATACGATCAAATGTGGAAGTGAATAAATGATTCCCTTCTTCCTCACTGTGAGTTTTATTCCTTTTATTGAGTGCCCTTGTTTACCTTTGACTATGTCATAATATAGAGGTTTTGATGTTTGTTACTCTAGTATGCTATCTATGGCCATGATTTATTCAGTCTAAAGAGGCATTGCTGAGAAAGCAGATGAACCAAAGTTGAGTAACATGAGGGCAAATAGAAGACTGTTTGACAATGCATCATCAGTTGTGTTTGTTAATGTCAAGTTTTGATGCTACAAGGTTGTAGTGACAAAGTGTGTGAACACATCGTGATGATTTAGAGGTAGTCAAGCATAGTTTTGAGTTTTGAACTCAAGATGGATTAAAAGGCATGATCAAATGCAACCAAATGAGTCTAGGGCATGATGAGACAATTTAGGGATGTTTCTATGCTAGGTTTCTTTGGGAAGGATTTGGTATAATACTCTCATGTTTATTTTAAAAGTGTGTTTGATGGTCGCACAACCTATTTACTTTTACAAATAAAATTGAGAATACAATGAGAGATGCCTACGAGCGGGAGATATAGAAATGTAAGTAGCCCCTCTCTGTTGAATGCCCAGAACGATAACGCCTGGCATAATCGACAGTGAAGGTTGGCCTTTAAGGCCAATCGAATGTTACTAGTTAGGGGCTATATATATATGTGTGTAGAGGCCCTCTTCCCTCTGTGAATTGATGGTAACCGCATGAAAACCCTCTCTCAAATTGTTGCTCTATGTGGAATGTTTTTAGGCTGTTGGTATTTTATGTAGTGCACCAAGTTACCGTTTAGAGGAACACCAATCGTGGAGGACAAAGCCGGTCATAATGGAGCTTAGTAAACTGCATATATTTGTGGAACAATTGCTAAGATAAAATCTCAGTATATGTCTAAACCTTTTTCCTTGTGCTCTGTCTATTTTTTTATGAGCTCTAAAATATCACATAACTGGTCCTTGAAAATTACATATCAATATGAATGTCGACTTTAATATAAAAGCATTAAAAATTCAAACAAAAATTAAATTGGCTCGAATACCTCTGTCAGTAATAGCATTTCGCATGCCCATACATAGTAGACTTTAAAATTATGACTCTTTTTCAATTTTTAAATAAAGATACATGCCTAAAGGTTTACCACTACAGAAAGTCTATGGATGTATTAAGGTCTCGTTTGTTTTCAGAAAATTCTCATTTCATCTTATTTAATTATTACAATTTTTCTAATTTTCAAAACAAAATAAAATAAACAATCCAATTTTTTCAAATTTTAAAATAAAAATAATATTAAAAATATATTCTAACAATATTTTATTCAACTTTTTAATTTTAATCTCAACTTATCTCCAAAAACAAATGAGCAAGAGATCTTTCAACTCCTACTAGACAAAGCTAAACTAGTTTTGTGGGAGCTTTTAAAAGAAAATGCTAGTTTGTCCTAGGTTTGAATTTAATTTAAGAAAGTTAAATTTTTTTTAAAAAATATTTAAAAAATATTTATAAAAAAGTAAAATACCTAGCGGTCATGTGAAGTAAGTGCTGGGCGGTACAGTAGTATGGTCCTTTTCAAAATTCTTCTAATTAGATTTGTTGCCCAATACAAACAAATCTCAAGACAATCAATCCTTTTTCACGTTACTATGCGTACTTAAGCCCAGGGCTTGAGCCATAGGAAAGTTCTTTTGTTTCTCTCAATATCTGGGAAAACAGTCCATGTTAAAAAATAAAAACAATAACGCCTCATTTGAATACTTATAAAATATGGTAGAATTAGTAGTCAATGATTTCAGTTAAAATATTTTATTGCGTTTTAAGAAATAAGAGAGAAAAGAATTGAATAAAAATATTATAATATTAAAAAATTATTTGAATATAATTTTTATTTTGAAATTTGAAAAAGTTGTATTATTTTTTGTTCTTTGTTTGGAAGTTTTAAAAAGTTTCATTGAATTTTATGTTTGGTTAATGATTAGGTAATTATTAGATGAAAAAATTTAAAATTTAAAATTAAAAAGTATTTTATAATTGAATGATATTTGAGAAGGAAATTATTACAAGTTTTGAGAATATCTCATTACCTAAACAATGGTTAAGTCTATGGTCAACCACACCCTCTCCTATTTATAAAGCTAAATAAGAAACTGGTTGAGAAATAAATAAATCCTAACTTTATTAGGAATTATTTTTGCCCTGTCTCAGAAGGAGTTTTTTATGAAAAAATCTGGTTGTAAGCGGATTTGCGCACCGATATGCGCAACGATACTAAGGTGGAAAGGTAGACTTTAATGAAACGGTACGGATTTGAAAATGAACATTTGACAAGGGAAAAGTCATTTTGCAAGCGAGTTCAAGCACCAAATCGCGCACTAATACTGACATGTAAGACATTCATTTAATGAAACATTGTGAATTAATTAAAGACGGAAATGATTTTCATGAGACAAAATACATTTTCTTCTCTAAAAAATTCTCTCTTTTTATTTTTTATTTAATAAAAAAGCCATATCAGTATCGGTACACGATTTGGTACACCAAACCACTTGTATCTAGCAAGGTGCACCTATGGAAAACTTGCGAGACCTTGTACCCTTAGAATTAGTTGAGTTTTTGTTCCAGATACTGCTGCCTAGCTATAAAAATAAGTTATAATAAATCTATAAATGCACTCTAGGACTTTAATGTTATAACCTGATTCAATGAAATTATCAATTTCATGACTTACTACGAACTATAATTTACAAATCATCAATAATTATGATTTATGGTGCATTAATCACACAAGTACACCTAAATCATGTTCTAATCCATAATCAAATATTTCTTTACAGAAGCAAACCAACATGCTTAAAAAATGATATAGACGAAAAAAGTGGGAAGGATCTAAAACCTTTAAACTTCCAAGTTATTTTAACTTGCCGCTACGACTTCTTGCATTACCTTAAGCTTCAATTATCAAGTTTATAGATATTCAATAATAATATTTAAGGAAGATTTTAAAAAAGAACAAAATAGATTATTTAAAAAGTAACGCTACATACAATCGTGGAGTGTGCAAGTATCGTGCAATCGCTTTAAAAAAAAGTGAGATCCACTATTAAAAAATTTATTTTTTTTCTTGTGGGTCTCTTATTTATTCACTTTTTTCAAAGTGATTGCGCAGCGCTTGCACACTCATAACTGCAACTATCATTTCTTTTAATTAAATACTAAAGTGGTTCAATAGAAGCAGAAGAATATGCTTTGAAAATTATATCAAAATACATAAATTTATTGACATCACTTTTCAGATTAGTTTATACTTAAATTACCAAAGTTATGAATATTTCAATAATAATATTTAAGGAAAATTATAAAAACTAAAATTGAATAAAATATTTTTAAAATTAACCTAGGCAGGTGTTTTTGTTTCCCTCTCTATATGTTATATTTTCCAAATGTTCAGATTCCTACTTATTCATTATATAAATTTACAGATCTGTGTGATACAGCGAGCCAGACATGCATTCTCTCCATATATACTTGCTTTGTTCTATCTTTAATCAAATTTAATCAAGAAGTTTGCAGCTTCTTGTCATGACCTGAGCAGAATTGTAAGTTTGGAATGGAAGAACACAAGGTAGTGAGGGGGAAGTGCAGTGGCAGTGGGTGAAGTTGAAGATAACGGTCAAAGTGAAGAACATAGGAGTACAACGAAGCATGTCGGAAGCTCATGTTCATTAACTGGGAGAAATGACTTAAGTACCCTTTCATTGTAACGAAATAAACTGTAATCTTGAATGAATAATGCTACTCTCACCGTTCCCGCTCCCGGTCCTGGGTCCCGCTATATTTTTTTAATTTTTTTAATATTTTTTTACTTAGTGATTAAGTAAGTGTTTTTTAATGATATTATAATTTTTTTATTTTTTTAAAAAATATTTTATAGTGTTAAAAAAATACATGTATAAAAAAATAAAATAAAAAAATACTACATTTTACACTATGTGTGGCTCCCAGCAAGACTGAGAGTGGTGGCTGTAGAGCCACCCATCTTGAATTGTATAAAAGGGACGTCATTTGTATGAGGAAAACACTGAATAAAACATGTCAATGCAATTTGCATTCTTGGAGGCTCTAGTTCCTCCGAGAAGTATCATCTTCTTGAATTCTCAATATATTTTTTTTTCTTTCTTTACATTGGTTCTTTCTTTCTTTGCAATTTGGGTTGATTCTTGGTTGAAGAAGTAGTAGCAGACACACGGGTTCTTAACAAAGTGGCATCAGAGCAGTTCTTTCTTTGGAAAATGGCAGATGAAACACTTTATAAAGATTTAGAGAAGATGATTCTTGGGTTGAAGCAATACCAAGAAAAATAAGAGGAAAGGGTGGACGATCATCGAGGGATGTTTGGATGACTTGATTTTCAAAATGGATTTGTTGTTGGAAGCAGTTAATGGGGGTAGAGTTGGATCTCAAAATGGTCATGTGATGGGCCAGGGGAAGTTTTTAATGTAGAAAATTCAAGAATGTCAAGGGGATGCAGTTCAGATCTTAAAGTTGGATTTTTCTAGAATCGATGGGGAAAATCCTACGGGCTGGATTTATAAAGCAAAACACTATTTTGCTTTGAATCCTATGTCGAATGGACAAAAGATATGGATGTTATCTTTTTACGTGGAAGGAAGTGCTCTAGTATGGTTCCAAGATGCTGAAGAAACTAGGACTTTCCGTTCTTGGGATTCTTTTGTAAAGGCACTGCAAATCAAGTTTGGGAGTTCATCTTATGATGACCCAATGGAAGCAATTACAAGGTTGAGATAGACTACTATAGTAGCATCTTATAAGTCCCAATTCGAGGTTCTGTCAAATAGGTTGAGCGGTTTATCTGAGAGTTAGAAACAAAGTTGCTTCCTCAGAGGACTCAAAGATGAAATCAGGCTACATGTTTGTATGTTGCATCCCAACAGTCTAAATTTAGCATTTGGGTTGGCAAAGGTTCAAGGCAAGTATGTCACAACTCTTCGTAGCAGGGGCAGAGCAGGGGTACGTCACATTTCATTTGTTCCATTATTAACAGGAGGTTCTAATCCATCTGCAAATGTCAACAAAAGGAATGAGAGATGAAGGAAAGAAGAGAGAAGGGTTTCTGTTACTATTGTGATGAGAAGTGGAACCCTAATCATCATTGTAAAAAAGCTAGTTTATCCTGTGGAAGGGATGGATATGTTTTCTAACAGTGAGTATTGTAATTTTTTTATGAAGTAGAAGGGATTGAGAATTATAGTAGTAGAGGTGGAGAAATTCCAGGAATCTCTCTACACGCAATAGCTGGGGTGTTAAGTCCAAGAACTATGAGATTAAATGGGTAGGCACAAGACTGTTTAGTAGTGATCTTCGTGAATACATGAAGTACTCACAACTTTCTGAATCCTTTGATAGCCAAGAAGGCAAGGTTACACATTAGTAAAGAACAATTTATTGAAGTTAGAGTGGCTAATGGTGATAGAATGAGCAGTGACGGAATGGTGGAGAAGGTGAACTACAGACTTTTTCTTGCTACCTTTGGGAGGTTGTGATGTTGTTTTGGGCATGCAATGGCTGAGAATGTTGGTGCCTGTATTATGGGATTTTAATTCCCTCACTATGTCCTTTAAGAACGACAAGCATTCAGTCATTCGAATTAATCCAAGCTATTCTGAGATAGTTCAGGATGCTGAAATCTGCTAGTTTACAACATTGGAGAGAAAGGGCATGTTCTTATTGATTATACAGCAAAATCAAGATGGGGAAGTGGGGAACATTAATCAAGGCATAGAAGTTGTGCTGTAGCAATACAATAGGGTCTTTGAAGAGCCAAAGGAGTTACGTCCAAGGAGGAGTAGAGACCATCAAATTAATTTGAAAGAAAGGGCAGTTCCAATATTTGTAAGACTATACAGATATCTTTTCTATCAAAGTCAGAAATTGAGAAGATTGTACAGGAATTGTTTGAAGTTGGGGTGATCAGAAGCATCCAATCTCCTTTCTCTTCTCCTGTGTTGCTTGTGAGGAAAGCTGATAGCACATGGCGTATGTGCATTAACTATAGGGGCTCTAAACTAAGACACAATCAAAGATAAGTTCTCAATTCCTGTGATTGATGAACTTTTAGATAAATTGTTTGGAGCCACTATATTTCCAAAACTTGATTTGAGATTTGGTTATCTCCATATTAGAGTAAGAGAAGGGGATATTGAAAACACAGCGTTTAGAACTCACCAAGAGCATTATGAGTTCTTAATTATGCCATTTGGCTTGACTAATGCTCTTGCCACATTCCAAACTCTCATGAATGAGGTTTTCAAACCTTTTTTGCACTATTCTTTAATGACATACTAGTTTATAGTAAATCCAAAGAGGAGCACTGAAAACATCTTTCTATGGTGTTGGAGACCTTAGACAAACACACTCTTTTTGCTAAGAAGAGTAAGTGCAAGCTTGGATGTGCTGAAATTGATTATTTGGATCATTTGGTCTCTACTGAAGGAGTTAAGGCATATTTTCTAAAACTCAAAGCTATGGTGGAGTGGCCATTGCCTAAATCCATAAAATCCTTGAGAGGATTTCTTGGATTGATTGGTTATTATAGAAAGTTCATAAAAAAAATTATGGACTTATTGCTGCACCTTTAACTGCTTTACTAAAAAAAATGCATTTTGTTGGAGTGAGGAGGCTTTTGCAGCCTTTGAGGCATTGAAACAGGCTATGATTAGCCCACCTGTATTGACCTTGCTCCATTTTGAGAGGTCATTTATAATTGAATGTGATGCATCTGGATTGGGGGTTGGGACAGTTTTGATGCAAGGAGGAAGGCCTTTAGCTTACCTTAGTCAAGCCTTGAAGGGAAAGGCTTTGGATTTGTCAACTTATGAAAAAAAACTACTTGCTCTTGTGTATGCTATAAAAACAATGGAGATCATACCTATTGGGAAGAACCTTCTCTATTAAGACTGATCCGCAGAGTCTTAAATTCTTAATCGAGTAGAAAATTGGAACACCCTCATAGCAGAAGTGGATTAGCAAACTGCTTGGGTATGACTTCACTATTTAGTATAGAAAAGGGAAGGAAAATGTGGTTGCAAATGCTTTATCGAGGAGACATGAGGCAACTCAAGTGGAACCTACAACTCGTGCCATTACAGTGTCAAATCCTATCTAGTTGGAGAACTTGGAGGTTATTATAAGTAGGATGTGGAGATTGCTGACATTTGTAAGAAGATAGAGCAAGGGTCATTAATTGAGAAAGGATTTGAAGTAAAAAATGATTTGTTGTTTAACAATGGGAAGTTGTTTTTATCAAAACTTTCTCCTTTTAAGCAACAAGTACAACAATTCATTCATAGTAGTGCAATTGGTGGGCATTCAAGATACCAAAAATCATTGCATCATGCTAAATCTAAATTATGTTGGTCTGGTATGAAGAGAGAAATTAAAGAATTTATTAAACAATGTCCCATCTGTCAGCAGTGTAAGGCAAATAATTTACATCCAGCTAGACTCCTATAGCCATTGCCTATACCCACCAAGTCATGGACTGATATATCCATCGACGTCATTGATGCTTTGCCTAATTCACAAGGTTATTCAGCAATCTTTGTAGTAGTTGATCGTTTTACAAAGTATGCACATTTTCTTCCACTTTCTCACCGTTATATTGCAATAACAGTGGCTAAATTATTCATTAATAATATTTTTAAAATGCATGGGATACCTACCACCATTGTTACTCACCGGGATGTTTTCTTTACAAGTTCCTTTTGGAAGGAATTATTTCAAATGCATGAGACTAAGTTGAATTTTACCTCAGCTTACCATCCACAATCAAATGGTCAAATTGAGATTGTGAATAAATGCTTGTAGCAGTACCTCAAATGTTTTGTTAATCAAAGACCAGAGTGGTTGAAGTGGCCGCCATAGGCTGAGTGGTGGTATAACACTAATATTCATTCATCTACTAAAATAACACCATTTGAGGCCTTGTATGGAATACCACCACCTACATTGCTTTCAGAATGTAACGAGTACCATTCAAAATGCTGAGGTGGACTTCCAACTAAGATCTTAGGAAGAAATTTTTACTTTGCTGAAGAAGAACTTATTAGCAGCACAAGGAGTCATGAAGCATCAATATGATAAAAATCATACACCTCGGGGATTTGAGGTGGGAGACATGGTTTATTTGAAGCTCCAAAAGTACAGGCAACACAGAGTGGCTCATCGTGATAATTACAAGTTAGCACCAGCCACGAAGATTTTTTGGCCCATTTAAGATTTTGTAGCGCATTGGTGGCGGCATATAGATTGGAATTACCTACCAATGCTTTAGTTCATCCAGTTTTTCTTGTGTCCTTGAAGAAACATGTGGGATCATCAGCACTAGCTTCATCTTCATTGCCTCTGTTAGATTCACATGGAGGAGTCAGGACTGAACCAAAGGTTATCCTCCAATGCCGAATGTGTGCTGTGGACAATAAGCCTTTGATTGAGCTCCTTGTTAGGTGGAAGGGAGCACCTGAAGAGGATTCATCATGGGTTCCTATGGACCAGTTGAGGTGCCAGGACCCTAACCTTGTGGGCATGGTCTTTTGATGGGGAAGGGAATGTCATGACCTGTGGAGAAATGGAAGATTGAAATGGAAGAACACAAGGCAGTGAGGGGGAAGTACAGTGGCAGTGGGTGAAGTTGAAGATAACGGTCAAAATAAAGAACAAAGGAATTCAAAGGAGCATGTGAGAAGCACGTGTTCATTAATTGGGGAAAATTAATTAAGTACCCTTTCATTGTAACGAAATAAACTGTAATCTTGAATTGTATAAAATTGCCGTCATATGTATGAGGAAAACACTGAAGAAAATATATCAATGCAATTTGCATTCTTGGAGGCTCTGGTTCCTCGAAAACCAGAAGTATCATCTTCTTGAATTCTCATTTTTCTTTCTTTTTTTACATTGATTCTTTCTTTCTTTGCAATTTGGGTTAATTCTTGGTTGAAGAAGCAGCAGCAGACACATATACACGGGTTCTTAACACTTGGAGGGAACTAAGTCACTTATTACTCTACTTCTCTATAATCTTCAGTAGCAACAATGGCAGGTTCATCATTATCATCATCTGCTGAATTTTCTACATGGTTATTTTGTTCGTCCACATATGCCTGCGAGCTCACCACCTGCCCCATCAAGTCTTTATGCTTTAGATTCCCTATCAAAAGAGAAATGAAGGGTTAGTGATAAAGCATATACGGACGTTATGAACACCTCGATCTAAGGATGAAAATGGTTATGTTTGGATAGTGAAAGTGTTTCATTTCATTTCATCTCATCATTACAATTTTCTCAAATTTTTCATATCTCAAAACAATAATAATATTAAAAAATAATATTCTAACAATATTTTATTCAACTTTCATCTAAAACCATCTAATCTCATCTCACTATCCAAACCACACCTAAAGCATTCAATTAATAACACCAACAAAGAAAATCGTACAAAAGCAATAAATTCAGTTGGTTATCCATATATATACATATATATATATATATAATATTTGTATATTTTTTTACAAGTCCAAATATATATATTTGTTCACCAAAACTTTTGACAAATCTAGAAAAAGATACTAATTCCAATCATATTTGAATTAATTTATAACTAGCCAACCAAGTTTTGCTCTTAGACTGAAGTAAACCTAGATTGCTTTAAGCCCTCGACAAAAATTATATTATTGGAATTGGCAGAAATATTCCAGAGTTACAGCCAAAGTTACATCAAACTTCAAATTCGCACCACTGGTTATATCTCAAGCTGAGCTTCTGCGATTAGTTTGGCAGTGCAAAGTCAGAGCACAGTAACTAGTAGTAAGCCCCCGGATATCTGATTTCTTTCATACCTCAAAATCATCACCTTAATCCTAAAGATCAGGTGAAGCACATGCTATAACTGTTCACATGGTGATGTAAGTGAAATTCAAAACTATTCCGAACAAGGCACCAAAGTCAAGTATCAGGAATGTTTCTTTGTAGGGAAATATGGGTAATTTTATCATAGAATGACAAGACTGAATCCAAGTAAAGATCAACAAATTTATGGGTACTGGTAACAAAGAAGATTTTAGTCTCTGTGCAATTATTCAGATCAACTAGCTACTTTCTGCAAAGAATTACCCATCCAGAAAGAGCATCCACTTGATGTTGTATGGAGCAAAGCCTTGACACAAAACAAGAAGCGTTCCATAGATCTCTTTGTAGCCGGGATTTTGCTGGTGATAACTGTTTGTTTCAAGCCCTTTCAACAAATTGATAAGATAAATAAGTGAGAACGAGGATCATTTAATCTCACCATTTTCCAATATTTTTTTAAAGATAAGAGTTGAAATATAAGTTAAACCTTTGCTTCAGAACATAGTGTCTGTATCATTCTTGTGGCCTTTTGAAGCTCCTTCACCTGAAAATAAATTCCTAAATCTCTAGAACATCCAGCTGAAATTAATACCAGAAGAAATATGGTGCACCTTATCATACCAAGTGGATAATAAGCTCATTGAACATATTGAAGTGGGCCTGTAAGAAGTCAAAAACTGGAGAGTATTCGGATTTCAGTACCCCAAAAAATTAGTATCTCAGATCATTGTATGCCAAAAACCTCCACCCCATACCTTTTAAAAAAGAGTCAACAAACTTCCCACCATACTTGACAGCCATGGCATGCACAGTTACCTGTAACATCATTTTAGAATATCAACATTTTCCTGATGCTGTAACATCTGAACTTAAGGTGACAAATCTCCAACTGCAAAACAACTTTTGATAAAGAAAACCAGATCGCTCCATTTATATACCTTGTGCTGTGTTCTGCACATGTTAACCAATGATACCACCACCTTCACAGAATGTTGCAGTTTGACCAAAAGCTCTTCAACAGTTTGAAGTTGAACACTAGCTCTGAGTTTCTCTAAGAGAACAACTTCCTTAACCTAGTAATGGGAAATGAAGAGTAAAAGTCTAATCCTTTGACATGGTAAATTGATCAACTCAAATATGATATGAAAGATTCAATGATAGACTCTACTTCTCACCAATTTGTTAAGAACAGTAAGATTCTCTTCATGCTGCACATAACACCAGTCTGTGACATCTCCATCAAGAAACAGCATAACAAAAATCATAACAGGAAACAAGAGATCCCTTACCAGCACTCTGTACCAAACAATAAACGTTGCAGAACATAGAGTTGGAAAACCATGAAGATCATCTTCTTCCTTTCTTGAAGAAACCTGCTCCAGAAAGGGAACAACCATGATTGAGATCCAGCATATGAAGTCACCCACTGTCTAAATGTTAAATGGCGAATGCAATACAAAATGTTTTGATTCTTTTGAACACATTCAAGCACCTGAGGCAGTACAGAGCAGGCAAGGTCATCCAGCAAATCAGAAGTTGACTCACTATTTTCCAAGTAAATGTGCAATATTTTTTCTAGAATATCTCCCTGCAAACATCAGAATGTTTGACTCTATGCAGGGAAACATAAATATTGTACAAGTGCTAAGATCATTCCTGAGCACTGCAAAAAATAAAAATAAGGAGATAATGAACTAGAAAACATATCATAGATGGTTTACTTTATTCTTCCAAACACTCAGAACTTGGCTGTTGTCCCAGTTCTGCCTTAAAAGCTTTTGAGCAGAAGCTCCAAGTCTGCTTCTTAAGGTAGGAAGAACGCCATGGATAAAATCAGAGTGTCTACTTTTACCATTTTCATCCAACTTATCAAGAAATTTCTGGAACGAGTTTACACTTGATTCTAGAGTAAGAAGAGATTCCGATGCCAGCATGAAGGAAAATGAGCATACTGTAGCAACAAGATGCCAATACCAATGCAGTTATAATAATACTAATAAGGGTAGTAATTAAATATCTAAGAGCACCATAGATAACTATAATAATCAAAACAGAATTATATACCTATGTCCAAGACACTTTCTATGTATGAATAAGCCCCTAAATATAAATATTCCAAAGTCCCTTGTGAAACGTTGGAACATATGTCTGATAAAACAGCATCGGGTGACTTGATGGGCTGGAATGCTTCAAGCAGATCTGACAGAATTCTATGTTCTTTCTGAATAGAAGAAAGACTTAGCATCTGTGCCCAAGCATTACAACGAATTGTTTGTTAGGTTTTTATATGATAACTTTCGAGGTATTGGTTTTTATATGCTTCAAGCAAATCCCAAAAAAAAAAAAAAAAACAGAGACTGACAGAAGGGTAAAAATTTGACCTTCCTGAAACAATGAAGTGTTTCTTTGAAAGTAGACATAGAAACTGCAGATCTTGAAAGCACAAGATTGGGTACATCTGGGTTCTCAGCAGAAGAAGAATGAACATTCCAATGTTCTTGACAGGTTTCCTCACCTAGAAAGTATTGATTTAAGATTGCAAGAATATTGAAGCTCTGTTATAGTATTAATCCCACCAAGTTAAAAGCCACCATCTTACTTCCTCTTAGTATAAACAGTGCGCTGTTGAAATGCTTCCGAAGACTTGGAAAGAGTGGTGTGATTTTGGTCAAGAATTCATTGACTGCCATCCTGGTGAACCCAGCTGGGGGACTTGGGCTTCTAGCCAATAATTGTTTGGCTGGAGTGAAATAATCCAGCTTGTAGCGAAGATCCCGCAGAAGGTACAAAAATAGAGGTAACTAGCATACAATAGCAACGTTTTCCAGGTTTATAACATCATTAAAAAAAAAAACGAAAAAGAAAGAAAGGAAGAAACTTATGAACCAGAATCAGTGTATAATTAAAAAGTGGCAGAATAAATGCAACCTTCAGTCTGCATTTGAAAAGACGTTAAAAAATCCCGCCATTCTTCTCAAATAAGTTGCATAGTTCTAATAAAGACCAAGAAGAAAATAGTTTTTAGCTCTATAAAATGTGGGCACAGCACATCTGAACTGATCTCATTTTTGTCAATGAGCAATGCAACAGACGTTATCATTAAAAGTGGTGCAAGAAATGTTATTCTACGCAATGTATGTTTTTGGAACTTCCATCAAGTGCCCTTTGACAACCTACACATTTTGCACAATTAAAGGTTCTGTATTTCCTAAGAAAATAAGACAAAATCAGAGAGGACTTGTACCTGCATGAGTTAATCTCATACAGCTTGCAAGTTTTAACTGCTAAAAGTAAATCATCTTATGACCAGATGATTATATACCTTGAATCCTAGTGTACAGAAGAAACTTTCATTTGCCAAATTTTCATTAAGTGCAATTGTTAGGTGCTTGGACCAAGAGCAATTCAGATTAAAACAATCAGAAACAAGCATGAGCTTCAGAATTTCCATTAGAGCTTGATGACCTCTGTAGATTGGGTTGTAAAAATCAGCTCACCTAGTAATTGATACCTAATAAATGCTGGCCTTCTCAACAAGGCAATCCTGACTGAAACTATGAGCAGTTCATATATGTCAATGCTAATAGAATCATAAATTCCAACACAAACATGTAATATTACTCATGGGGGGGGGGGGGGGGGGGAGAGACTGAAAGAGCATATATTTATTGCATGAATAACTAAACCTAAAATGTAACTGTTATTGCTTTTATGTAAAAACTCCTTTTTGACATTTGCAAGTTAGATTTCATTGTCATCGTAAAATTTATACATGCCCAGTCTTCTTGCTCCCACTAATTCCTCAAAACCCCTATGATATGATTAGTCTTTGGAAAACAGATTCAAAGGAAGTGCATATTTCAAAAACCTTCACAGTATAACTTCATGCACAGATGTAAAATACGAAAACTATCACAATACCTCTTCATTTTCTTAAGCACTCTCATAATCCAGTTGATAGATCTATGGAAATAAAATAAAACGATCCTAAATGTGAATAATTTTGCCTGAATTATTAAAGAAACAAATGCTTCATAATAAAGCACATGCAGAAAATCCATGGTCATAAAATTATAGTTACTCTGTTCTTTATTGAAGAAAATATATCAACAGAGAAAAGGTTTTCAAAAACTAGAGTCGCATTAATTCACAAGATACTGCAGGTGATACTTTGCAAATGCAATGTATATACTAATCCCAAATCCAATGTATGCTGACACACCTCTGAAAATGTCAAAATGGAAAAGCATTGAACCAGAAGAGGCCTGAATTTGTATCTCTGCATTTCCAGAGCTTTGGCAACTGGAGAAACATCAATAGTTACCAGCTTATCAGGGTCACAGAGGTATTGATCTTGTGACTTGGATGAGCTTCCCTGTGAAATTAGACCAGAAGACTCCTTATTTGGCACTTCTTGGCTAGTCATAGCTCCTGCTTTCTTCAGCACATCCAATATTGTGGGCTGCTGGAGTTTTCTATTGGTGTCTGAGCTTGAGGCTTTTGATATCTTCTTGCCTCTTCTATTGCTTTTAGGCAAGGTGCACTCTTGTGTTTTCTGTTGATTGTTCTTTTCGACATGCCCCGTATGGTTAGAATGGTTTAGGAGTGAAGATCCAAAATGATCAACATAACAATGAAGCTCAGGCAGCAATATAGGGTGCTGTTCAATGGAATTGTTCAATAAGATCTCCAAATATCTGCATAATCAAAACTTGTCAACTTTTTCATCCTGAAGCATTTTCATCCCTTTGTAACTATTGAAACCTAGTAATTCAGTAATTAGATAGGAGCAACCAGTTTAGATTGCAATAAAAAAAATTGCAGCATAAACCCTGCCATCTTCAAAACAGAAAAATTGCATGAGTCTGTGTGTGCACATAAAAATGTCAAATTTCATTTTGAGCACCCAATTAATGCAACACTAACATTTACTTTTGCCCTCATTTGTGACAAATTTCACAATCCCATTCTGCTTTTACATCAGAACCCTGTGCAACATACAAAGGTCGGTCATACAATAGTCTCTTATCCGAAATAGAATTTCCTGATCTTGTTGCAAAATCATCTGTTCAGAGCTCACATTAGTGGAGAAAGCATGCTTGCAGTGGGGCTCCTACACATTATTCAACTTTCTTTTAAGGACACAAAGAAGCAGTACCAATCCATCTTAGACACCTTCAAACAAATTAAAGTCGCATTCATGTCCATATTTGATAGTTCTCAAGAAAATTGACTAATTGGCTCCTTTAATTTTTACAATCCTGAGATAAATAGAAAAGCTATGAGAATTAACAACCCAATCTTTTATTGTGCAAGTTTTATATTTTCCTTAAGTAATACTCGTCAAGTGTAAGCAACATGACTTGTCTGAAAGGCTCCCATCCAAAACTTACTCAAAAGTTTTTCAAACACACACACACACACGGAAATATGTTTGTGTATACAAAAGAATAGAATAAGATGGCCAAAACTGAGCGATATATGCAAGTGAATGTTTAAAAACATAACAACTACAGAGAGAGAGAGAGAGAGAGAGAGAGAGAGAGAGAGAGAGAGAGGCTTTGACAAGAGCAACCAGAAAACAAAGACAACTTATACTGAGGTAAAATGTTAAAAAAAGTTAATGAAGAAAACAAGGATGAAAGTAATGCTGCAGTAGCAAATGCCTTATTTTACCAGCATTAGAGCACATTATGTGTGTACAAACACAAGGGACAAAAAACTACTTTATTCACTGATATACAACCATATATATACCCTACATACAATTGACCTTTATACCCTCACAGATTACACTAATTACAACCATGTCCTCTAACACTCCCCCTCAAGCTGAGGCATATATATCATATAAACCCAGCTTGAAACAAATAAGCTTTAAACGACTACAACACAATGACTTAGTGAACATATCTGCGAGTTGATCAGCAGACTTCACAAAAGGTGTAGAAATGTCACCACTTAGTATCTTATCGCAAATGAAGTGACAATCAATCTCTATATGTTTAGTCTTCTCATGGAATACTGGATTAGAGGCAATATGCACTGCTGCTTGATTATCACAAAATAGCTTAAGAGGAACAGGAGCTGGAAACCCAATCTCTTGGAGGAAGTATTGCAGCCATATCAGTTCACTAGTAGTGTGAATCATTGCCCTGTATTCGGCTTCTGCACTAGACCAAGCTACTACTACTTGTTTCTTATTCTTCCATGTAACCAAGTTACCTTCCACAAAGATCCTGTCCAATCAGCATCTGAAAATGCTTCAACTCTATGATGTCCATTTGGTTGATCGGATCCAACAATCCAAGGCCAAAGGGCTCACTTAAGATAACGAATATGAATTACAGCATCCAAATGTGAGACTCATGGCGTTTGTAAAAACTGACTCAATACACTCATTGCATAAGAGATGTCCGGTCTAGTGATAGTGAGATAATTTAATTTTCTAACAAGTCTTTGATACCTACCTGGATCTTCAAACAAATCCCCTTCCTCTTTCAAGAATGTACGATTTGGGTCCATAGGAGTGTCAATAGGTCGTGCACCTAACATGTCAATTTCTTCCAGAAGGTCAAGTATATATTTCCTCTGAGATAGGTTGATATCCTTTTTAGATCTACTGACTTCAATTCCAAGGAAATATCTAAGCTTGCCCAAGTCTTTTGTCTGAAACTGATCATGTAAAAACTGTTTTAGTCTAGCAATTCCAGCAATCACTCCTAGAAATTACAATGTGATCCACATATACAACCAACAAAATGTGACATGTATCACTATGTAAGTGAAATACCGAAAGGTCTGTTTGGCATCTATGATGACCAAATGCCAATACAGCATCAGAGAACCTCCCAAACCATGCTCGAGGAGATTGTTTCAAACCATATAATGTCTTCTTTATCCTGCATATAGTACCTCGATACTCCCCCTGAGCAACAAACCCAGGTGGTTGCTCCATATAAACTTCCTCATGCAAGTCGCTATGTAGAAATGCATTTTTAACATCAAGCTAAAATAAGGGCCAGTCTAAATTAGCAGCAAGAGAGATCATCACTCGAACATAAGAGATTTTGGCAACTGGGAAAAAGGTCTCTTCGTAGTCAATGCCATAAGTTTGAGTGTAGCCCTTTGCAACCAAGCAGGCTTTCAGACGTTCCACAGAACCATCAGGATGGAATTTAATAGTATATACCCATTTACAGCCAACGGGTTCTTTACTAGGTGGTAGTGAAACAAGATCTCATGTCCCGCTATGGTGAAGGGCATCCATTTCATTTTTCATAGCTGTCCTCCATCTCGGATCAAATAAAGCATCCTGAACTGTATTAGGAATAGAAAGTTTTGAAAATTGAGATGTAAAACACGAGAATGAAGGAGATAAGGCATGATATGAAACAAATTGGCTAATTGGATGTTGAGTAACACAAGAACGATTACCTTTGCGGAGAGCAATAGGTGGAGAGTCTGAAGTACTAGGCAACTCAAGATCTGAAGACGGAGACATGACTGGTTGAGGCATGGGAGTCGGCGGCCGCAAGCTACGCGAGTAAACCTGTAAAGGAACTGGCGAAGGGACTGAGGAGGGTTGGGTAAGGTTGGGTGAGTGTGAAGGAGGTAGTGTAAGAGTAGATAATGGTAGAGGATCACACTCAACACTTGAAGATTTGTTCGAAAAATAGGATATGGACTCAAAGAAGGTAACATCAGCACTTGTGAAGTAGCGTCTAAGAACAGGGCTATAGCAGCGATATCCATTTTGAGTTTGGGAATCACCAACGAAGAGACACTTGGCAGAACGGGGATCAAGTTTATCAAAGTCTGGGCCAAGGTTATGAACTTAGCAAACACACCTAATGTAAGGTCCCAATGGAAGACCCAAACCATATGGCCTTTACTCCAAAAGGACTAGTCAATGATACAATTGGAGTCTCATTGAAATCTATAAACAGCACAAACTTCTCCTTCTCAAACAATGTGGGATCTCATACACCATCTACCCTTATCCTTATCATATGGGATATCACAATCTACCCCCCTTAAATTCCCGATGTCCTCGTCGGGCCTGTCCGTTGTAGGTGACACAGCTCAAGTTCTACATTTATGGTTGGAATAGGTTTTGATACCATTTGTAACGCCTCAATAGAAGACCCAAACCACATGGCCTATTCTCCAAAAGGACTAGTCAATGATACAATTGGAACCCATTGGAACCTTATAAAGAACATGAACTTCTCATTTCCAAGCAATGTGGGATCCCCTACCCCACCTACCCTTATTTTTATCATATGGGATATCACACCCAAATATTTTTGGTGGAAGAGAAAATGGTGAAGATGAAGGAAACAAGATGGAGAAGGGAGAGGAACCATCAAGAACTGATGAAGGCATACAGTTAATAAGGTGACAAGCAGTAAGAACACCATCACTTCAAAAACGTTTAGGAATATGCATATGTAGCAAAAGTGTTCGGGTTACATCTAACAAATGAAGATTTTTGCGTTCAACCACCCCATTTTTTTGGGGTGTATATGAACATGATGTTTGATGAACAATTATTTTGTTACTTAAGTAGCAAAGGAACTAGATTGATATTCTCTAGCATTATCAAAATGCAAAACTTGAACCTTTTTGTTAAATTGAGTTTTAATTTCTTTCCAGAACACTTGGAATATGGAAAGAAGTTCAGATCTGGCGTTCCTAAAAATCAACAATGTCACACGAGAGTAGTTATCAACAAATGTAACAAAATACTAAAACATGTTTGATTCAATGTTGATTGGTCCCCATATATCAAAGTGAACCAATTCAAAAGGACTCTATGCTCGTTTATCAATACGAGGTACAAATGACACACGATGCTGTTTACTAAGTTGACGTGCTTCACAAAAGAAGGGAGACACATTTCCCAAATTCCTAACTTGACACTTCAAAAGAGAAAGAGGGGGGGTGACCAAGGCGACAGTGCCATTCAAAAGCAGATGATGAGAGGGATGTAAGGGCTCGAGTGGGTGACTGTTGAACATCAAGGTAATATAGACCACCAACTTCATGCCCCGTACCAATCTTGTTCCCCCCCCCCCCCCCCCTGTCTTGAGATCCTGAAAAATACATGAAAAGGGATAACAGGTCACTAAACATTGAAGATTTTGAGTAATCTTACTAATAGACAACAAATTAAAGGGAAAACTGGAAGCATATAGGACCATGTAGATCCCAACAATAGTCCACCGACTGGTTAGTTCAACCACAATGGGTGCACTTACGAGGCTCTCGACCTAGAGTGCAATTACCTTTGGCATCACGTCCCCCATGTGCACCTCTACCACCTCGGCCTCCACGCCCACCAGGAGCAACATAAGAGGCAACCAGAGTGGATCTCTCACTAATCATATCAGAAGACAACTGAGATCCGTGCCCAGATAACGTGGCATGTTGAAGTCGAGGAAATGAAGGAAGTTGTGGACTCGCCAAAATTTGAGACCACACTGACTCGTATTTAGGTTTTAAACCAACAAGAAACTGAACAACATTAAATTCTTCACGTTGTTGTAACATACGTGAAAGATCAAAAGTGATAGGTTGATACATCTTGAGTTCTTCACATATGCTCATCACTTGAGAATAATACTCTTCCAGGTCCAAAGTACCTTGTTCCAACCCAAAGAACTGCTTACATATCTCATAAATACGGGTTGTGTTCCCAGCACCCGAATACATATGCTTGAGATGGCTAGGCAGTGTCAAAATGGATCAAACTAGAGCAAATATTAGGCTCAATACTGGTCAACATCAAAGACAATATTTGAGCATCCTTTTGCTCCCATTGAGCAAATGTAGAGTTATTTGAGTCAGGTTTTGGATCAACCAGGTGGCTAGAAAGTCACTTGCCTTTCAAAAATATTGTAACGGATTTTGACCATAACATAAAGTTCCTTGCATCCAACTTCATGGAAGTCATAGGCATATTAAAGTTTGGTGCAAGCGACTGTGACTCGAATTTAGTTGCCATAGGTGTAGAAAAAATATCACAATTCTACTTGGAGATAGAAACTTCACCTAGAATATGAAATATGTACGAAAAACCGGGGATACGATCTAGAAAACTGGAAACCCAATTCAAGTACCCGAAAAAACAACTTGAATAACCAAATTTCGGCCTGTATCAGCTAGAATCGGGCCTGTATTAGCCGGAATCGGCTCTGTATTGGCCTGAACCGGTCTAAACCGGGCTGTTTCGGGTCTGAAATGGTACCGGTTTAAAAACTGAGCTGAAACAGGAATAAGCTATCCTAAATGAGGATAAGAATATTGTATACGTGTTACCAAACAGGTGTTATTCCGGATAGGAATACACTCTTACTCTAGGTTTTGGATATTCAAACTCAAGGATTGGATAGTTTATACCTGCAACCAAACACTATGAGGTTTCAACCTTTTGCTGGCGACAGAGGCCCTTTCCGGCGGCAGTGACAATGCCAGTAACCACAAACAAGGCTAGTGAGTCCACCCCTAGTGCCCAGTACCGGAGAAGACGCTAGAGAGTGGCTGGAAACCACTTCAAACACCTTCGGTCGTCGACGACAAAGGGAGAATGCACAGAAGACGACGACGGGGATGGCGAACTCGGATACTACACCGGAAAACACTCCGACGAGTTTAGACAACAGTGAACTCAGATTTTGGCGTGAACCACCGTCCGACAAAAGGGATCTCTGATACCATGTACAAACACATGGGACAAAAACCTACTTTATTCACTGATATACAACCATATATATACCCCACATACAATTGACCTTTATACCCTCACAGATTACACTAATTACAACCATGTCCTCTAACAATGTGGAAACTATACATTTTCAATATTACTTATACAATCCTTTTACGGATAACGTATCATTACACTTAAGCCAATTACCATGTTAAGACAAACAAATCCTACCAGAAAAGGAATACACAAAGACTTGGGCTTGAATTTTGAGATAAAATTTGGGAATTCAGAACTTTACTGTGAAATGAGTGGAAGAGAGAGAAAAAAAAAACAGATAATTAATAAAACCTAACAAGGCATTCTGATTCTTTCATTCCACCAAACGAACTGTGCCAAAATACCAAGAGAATTAAGCTTGGTTTGATAAGTTTCAGGGATGATGACCGCAAAAGGGGCCTAAAAGCAGACAACTCTTTACTCCACACGTACCCAAACCTGCAGCAATTCAAGAGTCCAATTTGTGTTCTTTCACTTGTAATGAGGTCAAAAGTAGAAGTCAGATGTGGTACAATAATTTAGGTCACCTTAATTCCAAGACTTTACTTCAAATGGTAAATTCCATTTTACTTGACAATAATAGTAATGACCCAAGTCCAAAGAAAACAATTGGAGAACAAATTCTCTCCCACTCTAGGAGAATAATCCAGGCCAATTTGTGCTACTCGTTAGAGAAATTATTTATCAAGAAAGACAATGATCCCAATCTTGCCCAAAAATAGGAAAATAAAAATAAAGCCTCATTGTTCTTTCAAGTCCAGCCATATATTGCCGATGAAGATATCACCAGACTTGCATGTGGAGTTTCGGATGGAGGTGTCGCATGTATAAAATGTGGCACTTTTATCACTCTTGGATCATCCTTTATTTTTCTAAGACAAAAATTCAAAGGTTGATGGGAAATGCCACCTTATCAATAGTGGGATGAGAGCGAGGTATGTAGCATTATTCTTTATTATATTAGGAGTCATCATCTTTTGAGGTTTTTTTCTTTTTGAGTTTGTAATTTTGACAGGTCAAAGAGTTAAGTCTATTTAGAGTCTCTATGTAAGGTTGTTTCTTTTTAGTCTTTTAGTCGGATTGCTTTTAAATTTTTGGAAGTGCTAAATGGGTTAAATGATCAAACCCGCATAGTTTTAGAGTTTTGTTATTATTTGTTTAGTGTTTTGAGTCTTTATATGTAAACCCTGCAACATGAGACACCCAGTCTCATATTGGGAATTTGGATAATCCACATAAAGTAGGTGGGTTATAAATGTAGCCATGTGTGCAAAGTACCGCATTGGCTACTTAGTAGCTGAAATTGGGCTTTATAAGTGATTCTAGGGAAGCCTCATCTTGACTGGTATTTTTAGGTCATAGCCCAGCTGCGGCTAATACTTTTCCTGGGTTGTCTCGCAACATCCAGCAACTCTCTTGCCTTTGTTTTGACATTGGTAACATCATGGTGACATTTATCACTGAATTAATGGTTACCACCATAGTAAAAATGTAATAGCCTTAAAGTTCACCATAAAAAAGTAGTAAAATTAAACTCCCACTATTTTAATATTTCACACCATTCCAGCTATCTAGTAATTATAGAATCGCTCGATCAGAATCAATTGAAATTAATTGAGTCAGAAAGAATTCCATGCAAGTGTGAGCTTCAGCTAGTTTGTGAGTGTAAAGAGTGTAGGTTGGAATAGGAAAGCAATGGACACACCCAGCCCATCTATAGATTCTTCTAAGCATACTCCGAAAATTAGTGCCCATAGTTTAGCGTCCCAACTAATCCCAGGGGTGCACACACCCTCGACGAGGGATTTCCCGTAAGTGCACCTAGGGTAATTCAAGGGAAAAATTCTCCAGTCCGATGGCCCTTAAAAATTGTTTGCACCCAAGGGGATTTGAACCTTAGACCTAGGGGGAGCATACCCCCAAGCCCAAAAATGTTAACAAGAGCAGCAAGTATTGTAAAGGATTGAGAGTGATAGAACTTACACAAGATTCCTTAAACGATTCAATAGCTTACAAACAGTATCGTCCTTTGTAGCTTGACTTGTACATGCAATCCTTCCCACTACTGTACAAAAGGCGTTGAGCTACATATGGAAGCAAACCGCAATATTAATAAAGACCCATCCAAACATGAAAGTTACAATTGAAAACTTCATGAATTTACCAGTTCCCTTATCCAATTTGCAGCATAGTAGAGAGATAGGCACACGATTTGTTTCTGCTTCCCTGTTAAAGAGTTCCAGCCAGCTCCATAGAAGTACTGATATTGGATTTGGACAAGGGAAAAAAAAGTGAATATACTTTTTTTTTTATAAGTAAAAGGAAATTTTATTCAACGACTATAATAAGCGAAGCCCATGTACACAAGAAGTATACAAAAGAAAACACCTAATTACATTCTAAGGGGAAAAAGAAGACAGAAAATCATGAGTAGAAGCTCCATCAAGTCCTAAAGCAGAAAACCATTGCAATAAAGAAAATACAAAGAATTTCCAGATTTCCTCCATAGAGCGCTCATTATTAAAGCATCGCTCGTTCCTTTCCCACCAAATACACCACATGAGACACAAAAGAACCATCTTCCACACCACAGCAGCTTGTTTAGAACTACGAAGGCCCCATCCAGCACGCAAGCAAATCCACTACTTTCGTCAGCATGACCCAACCAGCCCAACTGTACTGAACACACCATCCCACAATGCCTTTGCCACCTCACAATGCAAAAGTAAATGATCCACAGATTCCCCAAGTTTCTTACACATGAAGCAACACTCCATAATAACAAAACCCCGCTTTCTCAGGTTATCGATCATCAAAATGTTTCCAAGTGAAGCTGTCCATATGAAGAACGCTACTTTGGAAGGCACATGATGTTACGGGATTTGATTTGTACTATTTTAGGAATGTTTTTCCTCCATATCTAGATTTTATATAGCAGATAATTAGCCTGTAAATAAGATTGGAAATACTTACCTTGTATAGCTTTTGGGCGCTAGAATTCTGGCAATCAATATGTAAATCTTTTCTATATAATGAAAGCAAACCCTATGGAAAGGGCATTCAGACCAATTTGACATGGTATCAGAGCCCCTACTCTGATATTCACCTATGTGGTCTTAAAAAACATTCCTAAAATAGTACAAATCAAATCCCGTAACATATGGTATCAGAGCCAGGTTTCGCAAGTTATTGGGTGAACTTGGTTTTCCTCAGCTTCATTCCACTCCTCTTCATGCTGATAATACCAATGCTATTCAAATTGTCGCTAATCCTGTCTTCCATGAGCGTACGAAACATATCGAAGTCGATTGTCATTCCATACGTGAATCCTTTGACAAACATGTGATTACTCTTCCTCACATTTCAACTGAACATCAAACTGCAGACATATTCACCAAGCTCTTTCTTAGCACCGGCATCAGTTCTTGATTGAAAAATTGATGCTTCTTGATCTACCAGCATCAATTTGAGGGGGGATGTTACGGGATTTGATTTGTACTATTTTAGGAATGTTTTTCCTCCATATCTAGATTGTATATAGTAGATAATTAGCCTGTAAATAAGATTGGAAATACTTACCTTGTATAGCTTTTAGGCGCTAGAATTCTGACAACCAATATGTAAATCTTTTCTATATAATGAAAGCAAACCCTATGGAAAGGGCATTCAGAGCAATTTGACACATGAGACCTCCAAATTCGCTTCCATGGAAAAGAACAATGCTGAACAGTCAACACCTAGTAATAGGACCGAACCGAGTATTTTTTACTTCCCATATGCTTCCATGTCAATTTATCCCTCTCATTACCCCCAACCCGCAATGAATATAGGAAGCTGAAAAAATCAGTCACCTCATCAAGCTCCCAGTCCTGTACAACTCTAGTGAAACCAACCACTGCAAGATTCCATTGGATGGACTAACACATCAGAAACAGAAGCATACCGATGAGCTGCTATGCGAAAGATAACCGGAAACACACTAAAAAGAGCCCAATCACCACACCAAGTATCAAACCAAAAACGGATCCCTCGCCCACAACACAGTTCGTTTAACAAAATTCTCCCATCCCTTTCTAATAAATTTCTTTTCACACCATAGGTCCCCCTAACCTCCTCAGACCCTCCCCCCCCCCCCCCCCCCCCAACAAATGGCATCCATATTTCCAATCTATAATCTCCCTCCACAACGACTCCCCTTCCGATTGATACCTCCACAACCATTTCCCTAACAAGACCTTGTTAAAACTACTCAAATTTCGAACCCCCAAACCACCATTTGAAACAGGAGAACAAACACTATTCCAACTAACAAGGTAGATTTTAGTCTCCTCACCCATTCCTCCCTACAAAAATGTACGAAATAATTTTCCAATACGGTTGCCCACCCCTACAGGCAAAGGAAATAAAGAAAGGTAGTAAGTTGAGAGATTCGAAAGAGTAATTTTAATAAGAGTGATTCTACCCCTTTTATCCATTGGTTCCATCGTCTTTTATCCTAGGCATACCTAGCAGCATTGACAAGCTGAATTTACTAGGCAAGCCAAACACAACAAAAATAAGCTTTAATAACCATTGCAGAACTATAAATATTAAAAGCTACAATACTCGTGAAGTCTGGAGTCCAATTTGCCAACATTTAGACAAAATCATCTTTATGTCGTAATGGTTTTGAGTTAATTTTGTTCCAAGCTGGGCTTACATGATATGTACGCTTTGTCAATGGACAACTTTGGTGTCCATATTTGTTTCCATACTTGTTTCCTGGATTTACTCTTCCGAATAATTAGCTTAATATTTGACAGATTGTATAGGGAAAATTAGCAAATACGTAGCTCTTTCCATGTATAGAACTCTTTTTGTACAGTTTATATAAAAGAGAGAAATCACAAGGCCAACCATTCGGCCATTCATACAGCATTTTTGACTTATCTTGACATGGTATCAAGAGCAGGTTGAAAATTTTTTTTCTCTCGGTTTCGTTGTCGCCCGCGTGAATCATTTGTTTCTCGGTTTCGTGTGTCGGCGTCTTCTGAGTCTCGGCAACACATCTCGGCACCTTCTGTTTCTAATGTATCACGACCGACGTCAAAGCTTCGTGTTTTTCGGCATTCTGTTTCTAGGGTAGCCTTTGTCGGCAGCTTCTGTCTCAGTTTTGGGCATTTTCGGCATCCTCTCAGTCCATCGACACGTTCTTCTCCTGGAGTGGTGTCTTTCGGCAGCCTCTGTTTAAGGTCTTGGTATTGTTTTGTTCTTTGCTTTCTTTGGGAGTTTTCTTTTTCCTGGATTGGGTGGTTTTGGCATATTTATTTTTGGTCTGGGTAATTTTTTTGGCTTCTCTCATTTGTCGACAGCAAGTCCTTCTCTCAGTTCCTTTAATTTTTTTGATATTTTTTGCTTTGTCTCGGGTTCCATTTATTTGCAATGGACTCTGCACCTGTGTGTGTCAAGTTCACAGGCAAAAATTACTCTACTTGGGCTTTTCAGTTTAAACTTTTCCTCAAGGTAAAAGACCTTTGGGGCCATATTGATGGCACGGATGTTGCACCAACATCCAATACTGACAAATCCAAGGATGTCGTGTCTTCTCCTTCTTGGGTTGTGCTTGATGCTCGGATAATGTCTTAGCTTCTTGGTTCGGTGGAGCCACATATTGTCACCAACTTGCGGGCTCATCGCTCCGCTCAATCCATGTGGAATTACTTGAAGAAGGTTTATCATCAAGATAATGATGCTTGTCGTTTTCAGTTGGAACATGCGATTGCCATGTTTCAACATGGTAGTCTTTCCATCCAAGACTACTACTCGGCATTTTTTACTCTTTGGCATCAATATACTGATTTGGTTATAGCGGATGTTCCTATTGCCACACTTTCGACTATTCAAAAGCTTCACGAGACTAGACGGCGTGATCAGTTTCTTATGAAACTACGCCCGGAATATGAATCTGTTTGCTCCTCTCTACTGAACAGATCTCCTGTTCCTTCTCTTGATATTTGTTTTGGTGAGTTACTTCGCGAAGAACGTCTTAGTACTCAAGCTATTCTGGAGCAATCTCATGGCAGTTCCGGGACGAGAACTATGGTTTATGCTGCCCAAGGACAAGGATCACCTATGACTTCTAAAAATTTACAGTATTTCTGCTGCAAGGCATATGGGCATATTGCTGCCAATTGTCCTAAAAAATATTGTTCTTATTGCAAGAAAAAGGGTCATTATCAAAGAATGTCGTATCTGCCCCCAGAATCGTCAGGCCCAAGCATTTCAGACTTTTGTTACTGTTCCTCCCGCAGCGACTTTTGTAGCACATGACTCTTCCTCAGGTGCTTCCTCTGATTTTGCACCTCCTGCAGCAACTTATTGCACCCCTGAAATGGTGCAACAGATGCTAATTTCAGCATTATCTGCGATGGGGTTTCAAGGTAAAAATTCTACTACACTTTGGTACGTAGACTTGAGGGCTTCTAATCACATGACAAATACTCCCACAACTCTGTGTCATGTTCGGCTCTATGCTGGTTAATCTGCCATTCAGACTGCCAATGGAAGTTCTCTGCCAATAGCTGCTGTCAGAGATGACTCTTCTACATTTACTAATGTGTTTCTTGCTCCTCAGCTTTCTACGAATCTTATTTATGTTGGCCAATTAGTTGATAACAATTGTGCTGTTAATTTTTCTGGTGATGGTTGTGTTGTGCAGGACCAGGTAACGGGAGAGCCGATCGCGAAGGGACCTAAAGTGGGGCGCTTGTTTCCACAATTTTTACCTGTTCTAGCAGTTTCTCCAATTTCTTCTATTAAGTCTTTTGCTCGTAATAATGTTCCTGATCTGAGTATGGTGTGGCATTGTCGTTTAGGTCATCCCAATACTCAAATCTTATCTCATGTATTGCACTTTGGCTTTCTTGGTAATAAGAACATTCTTCTTTATCTCTTGAGTGTGATTCTTGTAAACTTAGTAAAAGCAATACGTGATTCTTGTTATCATATGTACCATGCCAAGTCATTACATATTTATCTGTTACACAGAATTTATTCTGTCATGAATTATTCATCTGTTACACAAGATATTCTGTCACGTATTGCTATACATTGCAAGTATGTCATGTTAAATTAAGTATGCCATATGTTACATGTATTTCATGTCACGTAATATTCACTGTCACATGTTACGCCATGTTAAGAAATATTGTCTGTTACATGGTATGCTATGTTACGAAATGTTGCCTGTTACATGTATGCCATGTTATGGTATGTTGTCTGTTACATTTATGTCTCAAAGTACTTCATGTCTGTCGTCTTACGTTCATGTCACGTTATGCTACGTCAGGACTTTTGTCTTTTATGTTACGTCACGTTACGAAATGACTTGTATGCCAGTTAAGTTATTCACGTCAATCACGACCCTAAACGCTAGGATGAAGTAATATCCTAGTGGAACTCCTTTGTTCACGCTGGAGTGTAAATAGGTGTGAAATTCCCTGGGTTGACAAAGTATAGTCAACAGGTTGCGAATGGGGCCTAATTAGCTGGTCACCGGAGCGCGCCAAGCACTAACGCCGATGGTGCCACACATTATGTTACGTGTGTCCACAGCAAGTGTGGCACAAACAAATAAGTCATGGGGCCACAACAACTGTGGAGCATGAAGTATGGGGCCACAACAACTGTGGAGCATACACTACGTGAGACACAACAATTGTGACATGTAGAATACGTGGGGCCACAACAACTGTGGAATACGTATTAACGCACTCACAGCTGGTATAGAAACCTGTGATGTGATGGGGTAATCGGCAGGGACACACGGCTCAAGAGGACCTGTGTAGCACCCATATGATCACTTTAATGATTAAGTCTATTGAATAAGATTCCAAGTTCAAGTCATGTTTCACGTTATGTTATGTTCAAGTTTACGTTCACGCAATCATGGTAATCCCATGAGACAAGAATATGTTTCAAGTTCATGTTATGTTATGTTCACGTTTACGTTATATTCCAAATTCACATTTATGTTATGTCATACTCAGGTTCATGTTATGTTTCAATTATGTTTCAAGTTCACATTCATGCTATGTTTCAAATCCATGTTATGTTTCAAGTCACGTTCATGCTAAGCTTCAGTTTCAGTTTAAGTTATGCCAGTTATGTTATGTTGTATATCAAGTTATGCTATGATTACTTATGATTTGATTATGCATTCATACTTTTACTGCCATGCATGCATCATTAACCTGTGTGGAAGTTTCCTGTTAACTTGCTGAGATTTGTAATCAAATCTCACTGTGGTAGTCCCAACTACCAATCCCCCCGAATGGTAGATCTTATTACAGGATCTGAAGAAGAATCGGGAATCGACCAACTGGAAACGGTCGACTAAGCGACGATGCGACGTAGGTGTTAGTACAGTAGTTACCTCAAATTACTACTTGTATTTGTGGAGTTCAATCTCAAGCACCCTTTTGATCACAATCATTTTGGACTAGTGTTGTGCTATCAATTTTGAAGTATGTCATTATGTATGAAGTATGTTTTTAAGTATTTGGGATATTTCAGTTTGGTACATAGTATTGCTAAAGAAAAAAATTATCCGCTGCAAATATTGCATAATGCTAGATGCATGTTAGGAATATTGCATCTTATATGTCATGAACGGGGGCAGGTAACCTTGTGTTGCATGTCTCGACGCTTCAAATGTCCGTCCGATCCCAAGCGGAATTTGGGGGCGTCACACACTATGCTTTTGCACAGGCATTTTTCATTAATATAATCAATGAATCACTCACTTACCCCCCCCCCCCCCCCCAAAAAAAAAAAAAAAGAAAGAAAAGAAAGTAACATTGATCAAGCTAAAATAATCCGAATCCCTTATGCACTAAAACAGAGTAAAATGGCACATAAAGGTATAGAGACCAATTGATTACGTTAAGAAAGGCATTTTTATTGGTTTGACCTTAGATGAAGGAAGGTGCAAAGGGCAGCCAAGTAGAGCATCAATTCCTTCAAGAGATCCTTGATTTGTTGACCTCTCAATCTGACAACAGATAGAAACTACCAATTAATTTTCTATTACTTATTTTGTTTCCCACTACCGAAAGGGCCATGCACTTACAGTGGATAGTAAGAGGAAGTTAGCAGGAAGAAACTGCAAGGAAGCTGACCTGCACAAAACAAAATTTTAACTTCAGCATTCAGTAAAATTTGGGCAAGTTCTGAAGTGATACATGGGAGAGCATGGCCAAAACAATACTGCAGGGAAGAGGAAGCCAATGGCAAAATGTTCAAACAAACAGGAGATATATCACCATCCAAGTTCATCCACAATTCACCTGAAAGGAATAAGCAGAAAAGATGCTCAATCTACGGCCCAAGATAATCCACTTTCTTTTATGATTTTGGGAACTAAACAGAGTAAATCATAAAACTTACCTTCTAAACCACAATATGATTCCTTAGAAGGCATTTTCCCACCATCAAGATCGGACAGAAAAACAGATTCAAACTCTCCTACATGTTTCACAATCCTACAAAATACAAGCAAATTTTAGAGAAAAAAAAACGTAATGAAGTCATTTCTTGGTATTGCTACTAGCGATAAGATAAATCAGTTTGTTAAACTTAACTTACAGCTCCATAATTGATGCATGAAGAGCTCCATTGTCCAACATTGCGGTCAGTTCATCATAAAACAGTATCAATGGTAAAGGGTACCGTCTGCAAGACTCCAGTGAAACTTTCAGAAGTTCCAATGCCTCTTCACAATTTGATTTCTGTACCCATAAAATCCAGGAATGGTGAACACACTCCTACAATATTATTGCATTTCAAATAACTCATTGGCATACAAGGGCACTAAAAGATCATCAGCTCTTAAATAATTTCAACACTGAAGAAGGCATATAGCAGGCACTTCCTGTCGTAAGATTATCATAATGGGCTATATCACATTAATTTTGTGCATTTTCTTTCTGTTTCCATTTCTTTTCATTAGTTAACTCAGTATCAGGGCACTTCCTGCCCTTTTTTATTGGTTCTCAATGTTTTCTCCGACACCTAGATCGATGTGCCTCACACAATGGAGTTAATCTAGATCATCAACTACGAATGACTTGGCATTTTGTTTTAACTTTTTGTTATACATTATCATTATCGGGGGCTTACAAGAATTGTTGCTGCAGCCACTGGATTACAGCAGTGTTTCATATCTCAGTAACTACAGTTTCTGCACTTGAGGAGCAGTAATGTTGATAAAACAAGGAAGAAAACCAAAACGATAGATCGAATTCTTGGTTGCTATTATGGTGGCAAACAACAATGTTGTCTTCTCGGTATTTTTTCCTGGGTTGAAAAAAAATATGTTGTTTTGCCCTTCTACAAGCCAAAAATGACAATATTTACAAGGCAAGCTTCTGACTGAAAAAAAAAATCACAATTGTTGTGCTTGTGTAACATACCAGTCTTGGCTTTAGGGTATATGAGTATGGGTAGGTTTGGAGGGTGAGATGAGAATTTTGTGTTTTGTTTTGAAGTTTAAAATATTAAGTTTTAATATTATTATTGTTTTGGGATTTTAAAAAGATGTATTGGGATTTTAAAAAGTTGAATTGTTTATTATATTTTGTATGGAGATTTGAAAAAGGTGTAATGATGAGATGAGATAAGATGAGAATTTTGTATTTTGTTTGATGTCCCAAACCTGCCCTAATTTTCCTAGTAAACTTTTTATTTTAAAATTTTATTATTTTAATTATAGTTTTATCAGAATTTATATTTACTTGATTTTTATAATATCTACTATCTTTAGTGATTTAAAATTTACTAGAGTTTTGTTTTAATAAAGATTCTAAAGTGTATCAGATTACATTTACTAGAGTTTGGTTTGAAATTTAAAGTTTAATTTTTTTCCCTCTAGCCACCGAACCTCATCTCGTTGTTAGCCTCTATTTAAACACTTCAAACCACCAAACCCGTAAGTTTCATCCAATTTGTTTCAAATTTGAAACCCTAATCTCATACTCATTCTCATCCCGTAGTGTGTAAATTCGAGTCCTAGTAGGAGACTAACTGTCATCAGGAAAAAAAAAAAAAAAAAAAAATCCTATCATATAGCCTTCCTATCGTCTTTATAAATCCCACAAAGAATATCTGATTCAAACACACGAAAAATACAAAGAAAACTCACTTGTGTTTGAGTTCTCTTCTCTGACCAGTAGCCACCACAGCAAGACCACCCTCTCCGACGACACAGAAGCCGCCGACCGTCGAGCCAGTCCCTTCCGGTAAGGCCTCGACCACCACAGCCTTCTCTCTATCTCTCTTTTGGTTTCGGTTTGACATGTTCTCTCTCTAAACTCTCTCTCTCTTTCTCTCACTCGGCGCCGCACCACAATAGGGACACTCCCGTCGCGTTGTCGATCACTCCCCGCCACCCAGCGCCGCCATCGAGTCAGCCCTCTCCCTCGGTGAGCCTCAATTGCAGACCCTCTCTCTCGCAAATTCCTTATTTTCTCTTGTTTGGCCGTGGGTCTTGTTTCGGGTTCTAGAAGAACCCTTAGTTTTCCTAATGGGCCTTGAGCCTTAAGCCCATATTAGGGTGAGATGGGCCTTAGGCCCATCTTATGTTTATTACGTTTACGTTGTGATAGATTTCTTACTGAGTCATCGACTCATTTTAGTTTGTTTTTATGTTTTTAACCACCCAGGTGAGGATGATGATTACTAGCAGGCAGGTCAGGAATAGAATGAGCAGTTATATTAGTTTCAAATGCTTTTATGACATGAATTTATTCAGTTTATTTATTTAATGTTTTTAGAAAACATTTTTATTAGACAGTTTTTCTATAAAATAAATCCTAAGTTCATTTATTAAAAAGGAGATCTCTTGCCGGGTTTTTTTTTTTTCATGAAAAACACGTGGCACTCCTAGCCTACGGGAAGGGGGTGTTACAGTTTGCCTGCTTGGGTAGTTTACAAGTCTTTTCTGAGATAGTTCATGATTTATTTTTCTATAGCTTATTTGTTGTTATTGGAGATATTCAGTTAGTTTACATGGTCAATCAAAACATTACCGAAATAAATCGCTTTACCAACTAGCGTTTCTGTGACAGCGTCACAGTGGACAAATGTTATGATCTGAGGAAGACAGCCAAACGAAAAGTCTATTTCTTGGTTGGTGTTGGGGTGACAAACGACAACGTCGTTCTGTCAATGTATCATTTTGCCAAGTATGAAGAGATCCAAGACTGAAAATATTGATTTTTGCCTTTGTACCATAGGTTGGGTGCTTGAGCACATGTTTCTCATATTACTTTTTCTCTCTGTTTATAGTTAATTTAATGGTGGATAAATGAAATATTAAATATACAATGTCCTCCCCAATGGGAGTATGGCCTTGCCTTGCCTTGCCATTTGACCTCTCTTCCCGTGTCACTAGGAATGCTCAATGACAACCTCTCAATTGTAGGAAGAAGGCGTAAGCAAGCCTGAATATGGCTTGATTACCAACAAGCCTAGGTCAGATTATGCTCAAGAATAGTCTTGAAACATGTCACAAATTTCGCTAGAAACCTCCACATTGTGAATTGCGAATGCTAAGTTCTCACGAAAATACTACAAAATGTTAACGTATACACTTTAAGAGTTTACACAATTTAGGACTTCTCTATTAATATTAGCTGTATAGATATATTACCATGTATATAGGCTAAATATTAGGGATCAGTTAGATGGTTCCCGTGTATAGTACTTGACCTACTTTCCTTTGTATAGACGTTTTGGATATTGATAATACGAGGCTCAAGTCAGAGAGCAACTTTTCAAAAACTCTCTCAGTAATTTCATGAGTTCGTAGTATTTTGACATAGTATCAAGAGACAGGTTCGAAATTCTTGCCTGTTTTTGAAATTTTTTTTTTCTCGGGGTGGTTCCAGTGTTGATTTCGGCACTGCTGTTGATCTTTTATGGTTCCTGTGTTTCGGTCAGCGCCTTCTGTGGCTGTTTCTTGCTTCTGTTCTTACTTTCGGCACCATCGGTGGTGAGTTTGTGGATTTTGGGTACACTTTGTTCCATGTTTCTGGTTCCTAGGAAGCTGCCGGCGATTTCTGTGCAATTCCTGGTTTGATTTCGGCAAGTTCTCTTACTTTCTGGTTTGATTCTCTCTTTTGGCATTCTCTGTTTTGGTTGGGTTTCATCTTTCGGTGCAATTTGTCTTCTTTGGCCAGTTTTGGTGCCACTTCCTTGGTTTGTTGGTCTGGGTTCTTTGTGTTCGGCATTTTTGTTCCTTGTGCTTATTGCAGCCCTCTCTTGCGGGCTCTTTTATTTTCAGTTCCATAATGTCCTCAAATAAGGTAGACTCGTTCCATCTTAGATTTACTAGCAAAAAGTATTCTGCTTTGGAATTTCAATTTAAATTATTTGTCGAAGGAAAAGAATTGTGGGGGTCATATTGATGGGAGTAATCCCGCACCTCACGATGTCGACGCTTTGTCTAAATGGGAAATTAAGGATGCTCGGGTTATGACCTAGATCTTTAGCTCGGTTGAGCCTCACCTTGTTCTCAATCTGAGGCCTTATAAAACTACTGCTGCTACGTGGAATTATCTCAACACGGTTTACAATCAAGACAACTCTGCTAGGCAATTTCAATTGGAGTATGAGATGGCTCATTTCACACAAGGAAGTCTCTCTATTGAGGAATATTTTTCTGGTTTTCAAACCCTTTGGGCTGACTATTGCGACATTGTTTATGCTAATGTTCCTGCTACAGCTCTCTCTGCTGTCCAAGCAGTGCATGCAAC